>JAMLFY010000009.1:12357199-13586162 GCA_030441495.1 Dalbergia oliveri
CTCTCTTTCTCTCATCTTCTCTCTCTCTCTCTCCCCTATGATCTCTCTTTGAGGAAATGTGAAGGTGTGTGCGTGTGTGTCTAGGGGTATGTTCTGAAGTCAGTTTACTTTTATTTTTATTTTTTTTGTTATAGTGAGTGAGTTATAGCATGCGTTAGTCTTTGTGAGTGGAGTGTTTATATTAGTGGGTGTGTTAGATAATTAGGTTGTAAAGTTAAGTAAATAAATTAAATTGTAAAATATAGTTTAAGTGAAATAGGATAAAATAGATAATGAAATTTTGGTTATAAGCTTTTAGTTTTAGTTTTAATTACATTTTAAATTAATGTTACTTTATTGAATAAATTTTTTAGTTCGTTTGTTTAAATTTGGATTTAATTGTTTGGTATAGTGTTTGTTTTATTTTTAACTTTTAGACTTGCTTATTTTAAAATTGGTTCAATTTAAATTCAAAATAAGAATTCATTTTATTTTCGTTTATGGATATTTGAGTTTTTATTTTAAAGGAAATATATTTAGTTTATAAATTGATGAATCGCCTTTGTTTAATAAATAAATAATATTAACTGAACCTACGGCTTGTTAATTCCATGTTTAGAATATTTTAGCTTGAACTTGATATTCAAAATTTCTTTTCAATAAATAAAACTAATCAACTTATAATTATTTTCAACAGACTACGTGACTTTGAATTTCCCATTGCACCGAAGGATACGTAGGAGAAGTCTTAGTTTTTTCCCTGTCAAGTCAAAATTAAATTTTCGTAATTTTTGTCTTATTTGTAAATTTTTTATGAGATATTTTATTTAATTTAAATAATCATTTCTTTAGGAAATATTTTATTTCAAATAAAAAAGTTAATTTAGCCGAGACGGCTTGTTAACTCAATATTCTGACATCTAAGTTGTGCACTTGATGTTCCAAATTTTCTTTAAAAGTATGTTCTCTTTTATATTTTATTTTATTTTCGTAAAAAATATCAAAATAAATTTTTATCTTATTTGTAAATATTTATAATTCATAAGAGATTTTCATTTTCATATATTTAGTTTAAATTTGTTACTTATTTGTGAAATATTGTATTTTGAATAAAAATGTTAATTTAAACGTGACGTTGTTAACACATATTTTGAACACCTGAATTGTGAAAGCTTGGTGTTCCTCAATTTATTTTAATTTTTGTTGTAAATAAAATATAAAAATGAATATTTTGAAAGGTTATTAATAATTTGCACAAATCAATTAAGGTACCGTTAAGACGGGTGTATTAGGGGTGCGTAGGATTAAATCCTACCTTCCTATGCATAACCGACTCCGAATTCAAATCTGGTTTTAAAGACCATTTTTTTAATAAAACGGGTTTTTCCATGTTTTTCCCAATTTAAATAAACTTGGTGGCGAACTCCAATTTTAACAAACTAATTTTTCGCCTCCCGTCCGTCACCCGGTTGCGACATGGAGGTTGTCGCTATCTCCTAAAATTGGAAATTATTTTAATGCTAAGTTGCATAAAAAAATGTAGTAAAAGGGCATAACCTAGGTCGTCTCTCAAGGAAGCTTCAACACTTAGTTTAAAAAATTGGGGTTTAAAGAATGATAATTAAATAATTTAAATTAAAAGATAATAGCAATAGTAAAGAAGGCACTAGTGCAAGGTATTCCTAGGATTGAAAATTAATTATCATTGACCAAATATTAGACCCATTGGTGGCTATTAGTAATGAATTATTGGCAATTTTACTAGTGATCAATCAACCCCTAGAATTTGACCAATGTAAATAACTAATAAACGAGATCTCAATTTATTTAGAAATTACAATGATTTAAGGTGCGAATTGCTATAGCCTAATCACCAATCGGAAAGTTAATTCTAATATTTCCTCAAATATAAACCAATAGATCTATCAATTTATGCCCAAAAGGTTTCCCTAAACGACGATTGTCAATTTAGTTATTACAATAAAGATTATAGCAATCACCACAATAATTAATGGGAATAGAAATTATAGAACATTAAGAAAACCAATGCATTTAATATATAAAAAAGTCTCAAACATCACCCCCAATCCGTCCAAACTCTTATACTAGTAAAGAAATCTACTCCTCTATCTTGAGGATTATAACAATAAAGACAAAAGAGAACCTGAAAATAATAGCAATACTCCTTGTCACAATCTCCAAGACAAAACACCTTCACTAATGGAATTCCTAAGAGAGAATAATAGAGAAGAAGATGTGTAGAGAGAATATGGAAAGAGATATAGAGAGAGAGCAACCTAAAATGTGCAACTTAAAGTGAGTTAAGCTAAGGTAAAAGTCCATATCAATTCCTTAAATACTACTCTATAAAAATAGGTCAAAGTGGGCCTAAAAACATATTAATGAGCTGATATCCCATCATTGCACGAGCGCTACAACGCTAAATGAGTGTTGAAACGCTCACCAGAAATGATGAGGCCAAAAATTAATGGTTGTCACTATAATATCCCAAAAACAGGTGTCATCAGGAAGGTCAAGTTTAAGCTATGGGAGTGTTGGATAAAGCTTAAGAAAGATTCAAATGCCTTATATATATATATATATATATATATAGTTCCCATAAGGAGAAAATAAATTATAAATTTATAATGAATTTTGTATATGAATATTTTTATATGCTGATTTCATTATTATTTAAATTTGATATTTATTCTTTTTATGAAATTTAATATTCAATTTGTGATATCACGTTTATTTTTTTTCAAAACTTTGAAAATATTATCTTATCAAATATATTAGATCTAATATGTTTGTAAGTATCGTTGATATTTATATTTGTATGCATTATATATTATATATTTTGTTGAAAAATATTTTCTATTCATCGATAAATTATAATGATATTTATTTGAAGATATTAGATATTATTTATATTTAACATGTATTATGAATATGATTTGTTACATATTATAGAGAATTATTAGATATTATATAAGAAGCTATCAATGATTAAATTAAGTATGAAATTTATTGATTTGTGAATTATTATTATTATTGTTGTTGTTGTTGTTGTTTCAAAACTCAATTGCAAGTGACGCGTGTTTGAATTGTTTTTTTTTTAAATATTTAAAGCACTTGAACTATTGAAACAAAAGAAAACACTTAGAAGCATTCCTTGTTTGATGTTTTGCGAAGTATACTGGACGTTATCGCGTTACTTTTGTTTTTTTCCCTAATATATATTTGGCACATCATAATACTATTAAACAATCTTCTAAGAACCCTAGCCACCGAAGGATTTTTTCCTATAGAAAAATGTAATTTCTCTAAATTTTCTATTAATCTTTCTGCAAGTGATCTTCATGGAATTTAGTCAGTTCTTCCTTTTTCATCTAGTTTATTAGTTACTTTGTATCAGATATGGTTTTCTCACAACTTTCTTCCTCCCTATCTTCCTAAATTTAGTTTGGGTGATAGAATCAAATTGTTTATGTATTCATTATATTGTTTGGCAATTACTGGTGCTATTTCTTTTAAGGTCAAGTTGTCAAAGGAGAAGTGCAGGAACTACCAAGTGAGTGGATAGTTGATCATGGCTATATTTTAGCCATTAAAAGTATTTTATAAATTGATTATTATCGCTATTATCATGAAAATCATATTTTGGAAAACTCTTGGGACCATTGTTTGTTACATGATTGTCAAAGGTATCACCAGTTAAGTTATATTATATTTCAAGAATATATGATTTTATATGGCATGATATGAATCTCTTCATCAAAAAAATAGATTGACAGTCATCATGATTTCATAGTTAAAAGTATTATTTAATTATCAGATATGAAGCAGAAAAGACATCATAGAACAATTTTATGAATATTAAAAAATATTATTATTATCTATTTAGCACTATATGACCTAGCTAGTTACCATAAAACAGTTAAGAAGATAAAATAGTTCATAATTACTTAGTAGTTATCAAATGAAAAGTAGTCAAAATAGTAAGGAAAATTATATCGTTATGTAAATTTTAATTATATATATAGAGTTAGCCTAATATTAGAAAGAAGTTAAACAACTAGTATAGTACCCAATTAAACTAAGAAATATTAATATTTAGCATGATAAGATTTAGCCATTTGATGGAGAGTAGCCAACAACTAAGTTATACAAATAGATTAGTACATACTTATTATGTATTGTAGGAATAATAGACAGAATAATAAAATGGCCTAAGTAATAATTAAAGTCTAATTAATAGTTACATGATAGGACTAGTTAGTTAATAGAAATTAACTAATAGCTTTTGCCACCTCTACAGTTAATTTATGAATTAATTATTAAAGCATAAAAGTGTTCAGTATAGTAAGATTAGCTTCAATTTCATGGATATCAGTTAACTATTGTTAGTCTCTAAGATTAATTTATTTATATAGTATGAGAGAATGCAATATTTTCTTGGCAATAAATAAATAGGTGAATGATAATTAATAGATAAAGAATAATTAAAGTTTCACAGTTAAATTGTCATTATTGTTATTAGTATTGCTATTATTATTGCAAGTGGATTAGCAGCAACATGACACAAACAGTTTCTATGACGTAATACTTAACAACTAAATTGTTATTTCATTAGTAGTAAGCAAAATACAATAAATAAATTGTAGTGTTTGAATTTATTATTGATTCAATTAGTTGGTATGTTGAGATCAGTATAGTAGAATTACAACATGTTTTGGGAAAGTCATTAACCTTAGTACACCTAACCTTAGGAGGCGTATACCAAGTAGCCATGGAGGTAGTCTTATGAGATGTTAACCTTGGTATACTTAGCTGTCAAGGAGCGATATACCAAGCGACCATGGAGTCCATGGAGGCAATCCTATAGACTTTAACCTTGGCATATCTGGCTCCATGGAGGCGGTATGTCAAGCGGCCATGGAGGGCTTTTCAAAGACCAAAGAAGTTCGAGACATAGTGAGGTGCCAAAAAAGAAGAGTTATTTACAGACAACTATTATTATTCTTGTGTGTGTATGTGTGTGTGTGTGTGTCTATATATATATATATATATATATATATATTCATCATGTTTAGAGTACCTGTTATTTATTATTCAAATATACCCTAGGATACGGTCCTAAAGAGGACAAACCCATAAGTAAATGTTTATGATGCAAGTGAACGCATTGAATATGAATTTAGTCTTAAGTTAATTTCCTTTAAGTTAGATTTTATTTAGTTAGGACATGAATTGAATTGAATGTCTATAAATATTATTATTTTTATTATATAATTATTTGCACATCCATGTTGTATGTATTATTATTATGTAGTTCCTTGTTATCTCATATGAGCTGTGGTGGCTATCCTTATTGAGTTTTGATGAACTCACCCCTCCTTTTTCTCCTGTTAGGTTAGTTGCAGATCTAGTTATTATTAGACCCATACTTGGTAGCCTTGCAGGTTGTTCTTTGGTGAGCTTCACTTTGTAGTGAAGTTTAAGTTATGATCATGTTAGAATAGAGTACTCCATGTCAGGTGTCTAGGACATCATCAATTAGCATGCATGACTATTTTAAGGTTATGTTATTTTGTCATAATGATATGACATATAATTTCTTTCAGGAACATGATTTAAGAATGTCTATCTTAGTTGTGGATTTTGAAACGAGTTAGATGAATTAAATATTTTATGTATTTTATGAACAAAGTTTTCAAGAAGTTTTGAGAAATTTATTTATTTATTTATTTTTATGATTTATTATGAGTGTTAATTTAATAATTTACTATGCATTATTACATGAAATTAACTTCAGAAGGCTTCTATAAGGGACAATATCCTTTATGTGCCGGTACGATTTTTGGGTCATGAGTACTCTACCAAGCACTTAACGCTAACACCCAAATGTGAGCCTCCACTCTTTTCCTTCCTTTTCTTCCAGCTCTTTCCCAATAGTTTTCAACCTTGTTCTTGATATTTTACACTTGATTCAAACCTCATGTGCACAAAATAAAACTCAAAGAGACAAGTCAAACACAACAGGGTGTAAATACAAATTATTCCATAATCAGTGCAAAAGTCAATAATTCTATTAAAATCACACAATGAAGAGTAAATCAAAATCCTTATTAACCACATAAATAACTCAGGAAAACTCATGCAAAAAGCTAAGATTTGGTAGCAAGATAAGTGGCATAAATGTCTCTTATCACTCTAGAAACCCTTTAGAAAGCATTATTGCTTAAGGTTTTGAATAACAACAAACCAATTTTGTTAAAATATTTTGAAGAATGACTAATCTTTCACTTGAGTTAACAGGACCGTTGTTATTAGCATATAACTCCTTAAACAAGTTTTATTTTCATGATATCATATGTAAACATGTTTAATCTCATTCAAAGAGATTTAGAACTTAAAGAAAGTGAAAAATAATCCTTGAAATGGATGTTAGTATGTGTAACATACAAAGAATTAAACTCAAGAACAAGAAACCAAGCTTCATATCTTCAAAAATAGCCTTCATCTTCAAAAAATGATTCACAATGAAGATTTCTATGCTCTTTGAAGCAAGTTGTGGTTACTATATTCAATTGTAATGATATTTTCACTAACAAGTATAAAAGGAGGTCATGTACTAACAACTCAAGATTTTTGGCTAAACCACTTGAAAATCCCTCAAGAATGCTAGAATCCTCCTTTTTTTGTAAAGTTATTACTGTTTGTAATCAATTTCTACTTTTATAAAAAATCTTCTTTTTAAGTTCTTATTAGATAACATTTTCTTCCTTGAAAGAATTTTAGAAAGAATTCATTCAAGTTTTCAAATCATACACTATTTTATCCTAAGAAAACTTGAGTGTTTAGCAGTTGGAGTGAACCAACCTACAAATATTATTGTACCCTAATCAGTAATGATCATTGTAAGTTAGGTTAGAAAGGTTAGTCAAAGACTACTTGGAGTGACAGGAAGTGAGCTACTGGTCACATCAGATAGCTTGAGAAAGCTATCAAAAGACCATTTGATTTTCTCAGGATTGAGAAATGGTTGATTTAGTAGAACTTAATAGGTTGTTGAGAACTAAATGTAAGGTGTTTAAACCAGGATAAAAACACTTTGTGAGGATTTCTCTTCTCTCTAATTCTCTTTACATTCTGCATTATGTTTATTTGTAGCATTTTTCTAAAAACTTTCATTTAAATAGAATTCTGTTGTAACTTAGCTCAGAAAGTTACCTTCTAAATATCTCTGACAATCTTTCCACTACACTTCAAGTGAACACTTGATAGCATTTGTTTAAAAATTTTCAGAAACATGGAAAGAAAAGTGAAAGCATGATTCAACCCCCCGTCTCTTTTCAACCTAAGTTCTAAAGTTAATATAGATTATTCATGAGTTTTGTTACTTCCATAGTAGATATTGGTGCTATCCCAACTGCTTCACAAAGCTCCATTGATGTTGATACCATTTGTTCCTTCCTTCCAAGTGAGTGGGTTTGAACTCACTACCTTAGTTTCATAACAATGTATGTTTCCTGCATGATGTTTGTTAAATATGAAGTTAGAGATGAAAATTTGTATAGACATAAGTTTACAAGTTATGATAAAGCTAACAAAAACTATGATTTATGATAATAGCATGAAAATTGTATTATAAGAAAACCATGGGACCATGATTTGGATGAATGTATGTCATAAAAATGTTCTATGTGCTGATGAAATGATTATTGGAAAAATATATGATTTAGCAAGTTTGCCAATTTGTCAAACATGTTTTATGAATTTTGACATCACTATGCTTTTAGAGTGTCAAGATAAGTTATTTTGGAAGAATGTTGAATAGAGACGTTATTATGATTTTGGAGTTTTCATGATTTTGAACCCTATTAGTTTTGAAGTATGATACTAGAGTTATCTAGTTTATGAGAAATATGTTAGCTTGAAAGATGATTTAGAAATTCAACCAAAAAATTTAGAGCACGATTTTCTATGATCCATAGCAATTGGTGGCTACATACTCTATGAGCCTTGAAATCACAATGTTTGCAAGTGGGTAATCCCTTGGACATGATTTCATAGCCACGGTTATGCTAAAGTCTGACTATTAGAGTTACCCGAATCTAAGCTCTCAAGAATATTAAGAGATTTTAAGGGTTTTCATATTTAATTTACTTTCTGTACAAACTAATTTAGACAGTAAATAAACAAACAAACAATGAGTTAATGATCGTAGAGATCATTAACCTTGGTATCAATTTGTCCACTAGGACAATCTCACCTGAGAAATAAAAAATGGAACCTAGTTAGGTGTCCAATTTGTATCCTTTGAGGAATCCATAGAGTTAGAGAGATTTAGAGAAATATATTGTTATGTCATATTTATTAGGGTTAAATGCATTTTACCCCTTGAATTTTAGGTCATGTGCAATTTAAACCTTGACTTTTCAAAACGTGCATTATGACACCCTGAACTTTTCAAACTATGCAAAGAAACCCCTAATTTTCAACAGTGCATTATGACACCTTGAACTTTTCAAACTGTGCAAAAAAAAAACTCTTAAAAATTTAAGTCATAGCAGGGTGTCAGGTTGCACACAATAAAAAAATCAGGAGGGTTAATTGCATATAGTATTCACGGACAAAATGCTGGCACAAATTAGAAACTTCAAGGGGATTAAATGCACATAATCTTACCTTTATTAGCTTCAAAATTATATTGAGGTGTTTTGCAAGTTTGAAAAGTTAGAGTGTCACGATGTATATTTTGAAAAGTCAGGGGGTAAATTGCACATGATCTAAAATTCAGGGGGTAAATTGCATTTATCCCTATTTATTATGCATAACTTGAGAAATTTATTGTTATGCCACATAGTTTGTGCATAACTAGAAAAACTTTGGGAACTTGTAAAATGCCCATAGAGATCAAAGAAATTTAGAGACAGCTATTATTATTATTATTATTATTATTATTATCATGTTCAGGACACTGTTTCTAAGACCCTACTACACCATCAGTTAAAATGACTTCTTGATAGATTATGAATTTAGAAATATTTTTCTATGAATCTATGAATTCTTTAGACATGTTTTCCTATATAGCTATGTATGTAAATATCAAGTGATTTATGCTTGCTGCATATATATTGTATTATTGTGTATCCTTTGGACGTCCCATGTAGGTTATGAGGTGAGAATCCACTCACTGAATCTGATGACTCACTCCTCTCCCTTCCTCCTTACAATTGTAGGTCCAGTTGTTACACAGGCACCAATCAAGTAGCCCACAACTATCCTTTGGTGAACTTTAGTTTGTTATAAGGCCTAGATTAGGTTTATGTTAGAGTTAGAGTGCTCTAATAGATATGGCAGGATCCGAGCCATGCATTTATTTTAGATTATGCATTTAATTTCAGAGTTAGAAACATTTATGTATGTATTTATAGATTTGAAGTATGGATTTGAGATTGTGGATTGTGACTAGAATTTATGTAACTAGCTAGAGAATGATTTATGATTTGGTTTTCAAGTGTTAAACAGATTTCAGAGTATGGTTAAGATATTTAGAGTTTTGCATATTAAAGTATTTCAGTCTTATGAATTTGATATCAGATTTTGAATAAAGATTAGATGAAATTATGTTTTGGATTGAAAATGTTGTTACTTCATGCATTTAGAGAGACACATTACCTAGAAGGTTTACGTTTGGGATAAGATTCTTCACGTGCTAGTCACGTTCCAAATTGGTCGTTACAAATT
Source organism: Dalbergia oliveri (assembly GCA_030441495.1). NCBI lineage: Eukaryota > Viridiplantae > Streptophyta > Magnoliopsida > Fabales > Fabaceae > Dalbergia > Dalbergia oliveri. The sequence goes on from JAMLFY010000009.1 coordinate 12,366,935, forward strand.
AGTATATCAATATCATTCAACATTAATAGCAATTAGGATAAAGAAAAGAGAAATTGAAAAACACATCAAGAATATTAACAATTAAAAATAGAGTTTCATGCTTATAACTAAGCATTCTAGAGACTCCTTAAGCTAGTTAAAGAATTACTCCAAACTAGCTTCTGCACTAGTTTAAGCAATCTTCCATGAAAGGCCTCAGATAGAGTCACTTGGGGCATTACAAAAAGTGCAATGTATGCAAATAAGGTTCATGAAATGAAAATTTTTCAAAAACTTTTTAAGGTCAAAAGGTTTTTCAGATAGCAAAAATGATCTTCAGTGAATGGTTTAGTGAATATGTCAGAAACTTCTATATTCACAAACTTTAGCACAACATCACCTTTCTGAACATCTTTAACAAAATGATGTTTTATATCAATATGCTTGGATCTAGAGTACTGAATAAGACTCTTACCAAGATTTATAGTACTAGTATTATCATATAGAATAGGGATTTTGTATACCTCAAGTGATAATCCCCAAGTTGGTTTCTAATCCATGCTTCACCATACAATGGATGAGTTATCACACCATTACCCATTTGATATTCACAATGCCATCTCATATGAGAAGCTGAACTCATTGATACATAGAGTCTCTTGAACCTAGGGATTAAGGGTAGATCGTGTATTTTTTCTAAGGGACATCCTTATACCTCCTACTTTCACATCTATTGGGTTTAAACCTAGGCTCTTGGTAAAACTTACACTCGGTCAATGGAACATCATCTTTGTAATAAAACATGCAACCTTTCAAACAGCAGTCAATCTTTATTTCCTTCAACCCAAGTTTAGAAATAAATTTTTTAGCTTGATAAAAATATTTTGGAATTTCGTAGATTCAAACTTAGCTCACTAATCGATACAACCCATTGATCAAAAGAACTTTGACTTTGGTTCCCTTCAGATTTAATACTTAACATCTAAACTGCTAATAACAACTCAAAGTGCATGCAATCCTCCCTTGAAGGTTGATTTCCTACCTCTAGCAGGCTATAAAACCTAGCAGCATCTTGGTTGGGCTCCTCAATTGAAGACTGAGAATAATGAGCCACAAATTCAGGACAAGTAGCATAAAAAATTATCTCTTGATGTCTACATAGATTATCCTCCCACGATGCATCACCCACATTGTACTGAGCTATATGGACCCTACCTGAACTACTTCTAGTCTAAAACATGCCCTCTTGATTCCCTGCATTAACTATTCCATTCTAGTCCAAATCCAATAGTCACACATGAACCCCCACTTATGTAAATGAACCTTAATGGTATCATGATCTAAATACTTTCTAGATTTGTATTTATTACATGAACACCTAACTTTTGCTTCATCAATGAATTATTGTGTCTTACATGCTACTCTTATAAATTCTTCAACACCATTATAGAATTCCGGCTAATCCCCTTATATTAGAATGCAATCTATCATACATCCATGACCTGGTTTGAAAAAAAATTATGTGTGAGTAAACCTAAACCCTATAATTTTTTAAAGATGTCACATTATTACTTTCAAACACATTCAATTTGTCTTTAAATTTTTTTAGTTCAATTACTTTTAATTTTATTTCCCTAACAAAATTTTCACAAAATTTCAATTGCATCTCTGCTTAAATTAAGAGCTTCCATCATCAAATAATTCAGTGCATTCAACAATCATAGACCTTATTAAAGGTCAACAACATAATAGGCATATTTAAACAATTACATCTTAATAATTACACACAATTCACATTACCCTAAAAATCATTCTAAAGTGCGTCCCTTTATAACTCCACAACATGCATATCCTTCAACTTCGCAAACACAAAGAATCTCATAGCAAACAATGCAAACAAGTTGGGAACGTCCTATATGCCCTTCCCCCAATCATGCAATCCTTATTTCCACAATTCTATCCAAGAAATCATAAGTCTATATCCTACATACATATTAAAGCATATAAACAACAAGGATTTCGTTACCAACCTCTAGTGCAATGCAAGAAACAAAGAATGAAAAGCTCCTTGCATGCAACCAAATCCAATATGAACAAACATTTAATTTTCAACACTCATAAGCATTGAAACATAGAAAACACACACTAAAATTAGGGGGAAAAGGCAAGCCAAAGCTCTCAATGTTAACACTGTCATTGCCACCCTCCAATACAACTCCTACATTAACAAAATGGCAACAATAATTGCTCTCCAATGCATTAAAAACAACACTTTGGGAAATGAAAATGAAAAGAAAAACTAAACTAAATAAAAAAAACTGAACCGATTAAAATGTTCACCAATGTATCTAGATTGCAATGGTGGTCTTGGTTTCACGAACGAAGCTTGGTGACAACAAGCATCAGCAAAGAAGGGTGGCGGAGGTGGGGAGAAGAGAGGATGAGAGAGAAGTTGGGAAAATAGGGAAGGAAAATAGCTCTATTCAATAATAATCGCGGTATCGATTAAATGAAATAGTGATTTTTGCATTCCACTAGTTTCTAACGGGTATGGGGAATACCAAGGGACACGCGCCAACGTCCCAAAAATTCAAAAACCAGTCGGTAATTAAATTAAAAATTAAAAATTATTTTACGTGTACAAGTCAATAAGGCATAAGAAAAAATGAATTTAATTTTTTCCCATCGGTGTACCTTCGAAAACCTTAAATAAAAAAAATTAATTAAAAAATAAATTTTACTATACCTGCCAATAATGTACAAAAAATAAAAAATTAATTTATGTTCATTCTAACTAGTCAAAGACTTCGTGTCACGTGGCGCGATTGCATGTACCAACGGGCTTTAAATTATTAATCAACCAATTAGTAAACTCGTCAATATGGCCATCAGAAATTGTGCACTCCATATGGCACAAAGTGGCACCATCCACTTCTGATGGGTGCATTGCCGGTTATCGTCTATTGTTATTTTCAAAAGCCAGAATAATGAAAAAACATGTCAACCCTTTGGAAACCCGTCGAAAATTATCAACAAGTATGCACCCGTCGGTAACACTCGTCGTTATTGCGAATTTCTAGTAGTGGACTAGGTTGTCTGATGACCAAATTGTCAAAGACCAATTTAGAGATTTACTCTTATTAAAAAATACTATATATGCTAATGGGTATCCTAAGAATACTATTGAATAATCTTAAAGTGAAAAATTTTTGTTAGAAAAGTTAAAATTATTAAATTTTCAATGCATTAAAATATCAAAATTTTTCCACCTTTAGTTCCATAAATAATAATCTTAAGACACTTGTACGCAAAAATTAAAAGTGAAAGTCTTTTGAAATCATAATTAAGACAGATGACCCTAAATGCTCAATACATGTGCACTCGAGATTTGTATTCTAGGATGCATGAGTTTTTTGGGATGTGCTGATATTATAACCGAATGATTTCATAAAAAGGGAGGAGTATTCTCTTATAATGAGAATTTCATTGGCTTCATCTTTCACAAATAGAAATTACTATAAAAGAATTTTAAAATGTTAAATCTTCTTAAATAATATATTTTAAATTCTCTTAGTTTTAATGTTATGTTTAATAAATAATCTATAAGTATTATATAAATTACAATTCATATTGTTATTAGAAAAATACAAATTAAATATTTTTAATTGTTAACGACACTCATCAAAATTTAATAACACTCGCCAAAAATTAAAGCAGGGAACAAACCATTGGCCGCTGGTTGAGTAGCTGGCATTGATCTGCGGTGCATTTATTTCATTAAGACCCAAAACTGGACAAAATTTATTACTCGTATAACCATCAATAAATCACAACCGACATTTGCAAAATTGTTTCTGCAAGTACAAATTCATACAAAATACTGCATATTTTAAAATAAATATTATTTTATTTTTGAATAATTATTCATTTTAAAATTTATTTTATTTTAAAATAATTATTGATTTTAAAAGTTTAGATAGTATTAATTATTTTTTACTAATAGTGTCCCTATTAAATACTATTGATTGATTAGTGAAAAAGGAGAAAGAAAATTGGAGTATTGAAAAAAATAAGGACAATTTAGTAAGCTATTTTTAATTTTTATTAATATTGATATTTTATCAATCATTTTCTTAATTTCAATGAACATTTATAACTAGACAATTATTCAAGGATGAAAGGAGTATCATTTAATATTACTATCTTCGTATTTTAATAAGTGTTCATTTTTAATATTTTATCTCTTCATTTTTTATAATTGTCTGTTTAGGAAAAAATGAAGAAAATATAAATTAAGAAAATACTAAATTAATCTTTATAATGGTAAAACGTTATGTAAATGTATCAAATTCCCATGGCTGAAAAATAAAAGTAAGTAATGACATAATTGATTACACTAGAGGACACTAAAGGTAGTATTAGAAAATTAAAACAAATTTAATGCTTCCTTGAAACAACAAATAGAAAGACATTTTGAAATATAAAAATAAACCTTGACAAATAGAGTGAACACGAGGGAGTATCTGTCATTTGAAAATTTTAAGAAATCATTAATTATCTTTTTCCACTTTCTTGCACATATTCTTTTTCTCAGCCACAAACTTCTCATAGTAATGAGAGAAAATGCAATTTATCCTATGAATTATAGGTTATAGTTTAAATCCTTAACTTAAAAAAAGATATAATTCACCCTCAAAATTTCTTGAATATACAAATTGACCATTTTATTAATTTTTCTCTCAATTATTAACAAAAAAAATCATAAATTTGAAGGCATGGAGTTGCTCATTTTGGAAAGTTTCAAGAATTAAGTTGCACATTTAACTAAATGTATGGTAAAAAATAACAATTATCATCCATTAAATTTATTTATATCATTATTTTTGTTAATAAAAATAAGGATAAGTTTGGATAAAATTATTTATGATAAAAATCACTTTTTTGAATATATATTTTTTAAAATAAGGAAGATCTCATAAAATTATTTTTAATTTTCTTAGTTATATAATATATAAATTTTATAATAACTTTTTTAAAAAAACTGAAACAAACACACGCTGATTTTAATAATAAAGAGTGTTTTAACAGTACCATCCAATTTATGTAATATCTTTTGCCATATATTTTGAATATGTTATTTCAATATATAGTATATTATATCAATATACTCTTATCTATTCTTAAATGAAATATGAACTTCACTTAATTTGACTATGCATCTTATTCAATAATAAATAAGAATATATTAATATAATATCTATATATTGTAAATTCAAATAACACTATATTTTATCATCACTTCACTTTTATTCCTACTTTTTGTTAACGAAGCTAATGCAAAATTAACCACGCTTACCATGGGTTTTCGACTGGCATTCCCCATTTATACTTCTGTACTCCCCATCCACAATCCACCATCGACCTACTCTAATAAAAGAACCCCCTCATTTATTGCAAAAAATAAATTCCCACCAGTGCCACGTTCACCGCCTCCCTCTCACTCACTCTCTCACTGTCACACATACACACACACACACACACACACTCCCCAACTGCTGCTTCTTTCAGATCTACACTACACAACACAAAAACCAAAAGCCAACAATGCAAACACATCTCCCACTCACTCTCTCCGCTCTCCTCCTCCTGTTCACATCCCCAACATTTTTCTCCTGCGCCACCGCATCAAAAGACAACCGCAACAATGCGCAAGATCTGGTCCGTTCATCATGCGTCCACGCAAGGTACCCAACCCTCTGCCTCCGAACCCTCTCCAACTACGCTGGCCCAGCCAACACCCCTTTAGACGTGGCCCGGCCGCCCTCACCGTGAGCCTGGCCCATGCCCGCCGTACATCCCGATTCCTCAAATCACTCCAGTCACCATCAGGCCCAGGCCCGTTGGGCCAAAACAACAATAATATTAACAGCCCAAGCGCCAAGAGGCAGCGAGTTGCGCTGAGTGACTGTGTCGACCAGATGGCCGACTCAGTGGACGAGTTGAAGAGGAGCCTGGAGGAGCTCCAGCACCTCCGAACGGCGACGTTTCGGTGGCAGGTGAGTAACGCGCAGACGTGGGTGAGCGCCGCCCTCACCGACGGCGATACCTGCCTCGACGGTTTTGGAGACGGCGGCGACAACGGTGGTGACGGTTACGGGAAGGTGAGGAGGGACGTGAAGCGAAGGGTCACGGATGTGGCGAGGGTTACCAGCAATGCCTTGTATATGATTAACCGTGTTGGTGATGGTGGGGCCGGAAAGCCCAAGCATCGTTCTGCCAGATCAAGTTCCAAGAATAACTGAGTGAGCATTAGATCGAGGAATTTGTAGATGCATATGATGAATACCACGTGAATATATTTTGTAATTTAATAATAAAGTATCATTTTAGTAAGACTGAATAAGTAGTCTTAACTGAAGTGTTATTTTTATTATTGTTGGATATGAAAATTCTAAGGACCTTGTACTGTCTCCTGTGTATGCGGAAAGAGCGTGGTGATGAAGGTGGTTAATTACTACTACGTGAATATGTATTTGTTAATTAATCAGTGTCTATTACTGGTCAGTGGTGCTTATTAATTAATCGGTGTCTATTACTGGCAACAGTACTGTTGTTTAGCACTATTGAGATGTAAATCGAACGTTGGTGTCATGTGGTCGGTCTGTTTATCTCCTTGCCTTGTTACACGTTATGAATGGAGTATGTATCAAAATGTGGAAACTGAGGAAGATTCCTTTGCTACGGTCTATTATTATTTAGGAAAATGAGGGGTTGTCAACCTATTAGTATTTATTAGTACACTGTTAGCTTGTTTAATTTTTCTAGCTTTGTTTTTCTGTGTCTTTTGCTGCAAAGACATACTAGCACGGTATGTAAGTAAAAATATTATTCCAACATCTAAAAATGAATGTATAAGTAAGATACCTATTTCATTATTATTGGATGTGATGAATAAATATAGATAATGAGAATCATTATATCTAATAATGATGGAATGAATGTCTCATTTAGGTCTCACTTTAGATATAGAATAACATTGCATTATGTAAAGTGCACATATTTATAAGAAAGTCATTGGATGTTGTCTTAGGTAAATTATCTACAAAAAGGTAAATTTGAATTATAGAATCTTTTCAATTTTAAACCTTACATATTATGAAAATTGCTTATGTGCTATTAGAGTTAGAAAGTATTTACTCCACTCAATTTATTGATTGACATATTAATTATTACCTTAAAAATAGAGGAAAAGTAGGAAATAATAATGGTCTGTAAAAATGATATATCAATTAATAAGTAAATCAAAGTAGATATTTTCAAAAAATGCTAGCTAGATGACCAGAAATTTATCCAAAATTTTATATCTAATATGATGTAACATAATTATTAGTTTTTAGATAAATTGATAAATCATACCACTTTATTTTATCTAACAATCATCATAATTTCTGTCAAAAGTTTGGTACATTTTTTAATGATCTAATTAGAATACACTGTCCATGTAAACAAATTATACACATTCATGTAATTATGCAATGACATTTAAGTAAATATAGTTACTTTCCACCCTACTATCTGAAAAGTCATGCAAAAGAAGAGATTTGATTATATGATAATGTAAAATTCTTTTAAGGTGTCAATGCATCAAAATTAAACTCTTTTTTAAATGTGCATCATTTCACAATGTTTTCCCTTATTACTTTTAGAGCACCGAAATAATTCTCACATATTGTTTATTGGAAGAGCTTAATCATAAGAAAAATGCTATAAGACGCACCAGCATTTATATAGCATTTGTTTGTGCCGCGTGTTTTAGATTAATTTTTTGGTGGATCACGCGTGTTTAGATTATTATAGTTGATTACATAATTTTTTGGGTTACTTTTTGTCACTTTTGCGTCTCTGTTATTTTTTGGGGTTTTAAAATATTTTTTCTCTGGTTCATTAGTGCATTCAACTGATTTTTAATTGCGTGTCAGTTATTTTTTTTTTTGTTGTTTTTCCTAATAAATAATCGACAATTAGTATGTTTGTGCATTTCATAGTTCAACTCTAATCATATTGTTTTACACTTAGAAAGATTAGCCTTAATGACTCTTTTTTATTAACAATTACTCTAACTTAAAGCTAATTTCATAAAAGCGCAAAACAATGATACTTCGAAAAAAAAAAATTTAAATCAAATGTTATTATCCTATGATAGCTCTCTTTATTTACTTGTGCATACGCGTTATTAACGGAGTAAAGTATGTCGGAACAAAGTTCATTGCATGTTGGAGAAATTGAGTAAATGGAATGTGAATTATCAACGAAGAAATTGCGTGTCTGATGTTAGAGGGCGAAATTTTTAACTGGGATTAGCATCTTTTAGGGTGTGTTTAGTGTTAGAAGACATAATGAAAAATAGGAACAATAGAAAAGAGCTGAAGAATTTATGTATTATTGAGATGCTGTGTACGTCAATTACAACGAACAATGCCTATTTATAGGCCTAGAATAAGATAAAAACATATATATATATATATATATATATATATATATATATCAATATAATATCAATTTAAATATGTAATATTCAAAATATGAAATTTATTAGTATTTGAATTATTATTATTATTATTACTATTAATTGGTAGATATTTTAATATTATTTTATTATAATACAAGATATATGTACAGAACACCTAATAATATTATAAAAGAAAATATATATCATGTTATTATTATTATTATTATTATTATTATTATAATATTGTTATCATTGTTATATATATATATATATATATATATATATATATATATATATATATATATATATATATATATATATATATATATATATATATGAAACCCGTGATGGATGATGCACGAGGTTAGTATTATTATATATAGTACTACTATCATTATGTTATATATATATGAAACTCGTGATGCATGATGCACGGGGTTAGTGTTATTATTATTATTATTATTATATATACATATACATAGAGAGGTAAGTAACGGAAGCCTAGTTTCATTTTTTCTGCTTTGAAATTCCATTTTTATTTTATACTCTTAGTATATTTTTTGCACATCATAATATTTTTAAATATTTTTTTAAAAACCCTAATTGCCAAAGGAATTTTTTCTAAAGAAAAAAACGTGGTTTCTTTCAATCTTCTCCAATTAATCTCTTCGATAAGTGATCTTCATGAATTTAGTCAGTTCCTTCCTCTATTTAACTAGTATGTGAGTTTGGGTACTATCAAAGATAATTTTCTCTCAACATTTTTTCTCCTACCATCCCAAACTCAGTTTGAGTAATAAAGTCAAATTGTTTATATTTTCATTATATTATTTGGTAGTTAAGGTTCTATTTCAACTCAAAGTCAAGTTGTTAGTGGAAATGCACTTAAAGCTACCAACAGTGAGTGGATTTAAGCTCATGACTATACTTTTGGTCATTATTATTATTTTTTCCATAATATATAAATTGTTTATGAAATTTTAGAATGATTTATGCCAAGAAATATGTCTTTATGAATTATAGAAATTTTAGAAAATTATTATTTTTTAGTTATCATGACAAATTATTTTAGAAAATTCATGGAACCATAATCGTTGTATGTATGATTTAGATTTATTTTATCAGTTAGAAAATTTTATGAATCCAGTTTGTATAAATAGTAAAAATAGTGAATTTTGTTGCTATTATTTTTTAACCAATAAATAGTGAGAAAAGATTAGTGAGTTAAAAGATTGATCATTAACTTTGGTACAAAGTGGTTCGCTGAGAATTAGCTCACCCACAATAAGGAACCCAATGTGGTGTCCATTTATGGGACTTAGTTAGGTGCCCATCAAATTAGCCTTTGGCTTAGATTCAACTATCAATTCAGTTATTTATGTACATATCTCTTGTTTCTTTACTAGTTATTGTCATGGATTAAGTTAAATTATTGTTTCCAGGACATATATGTAATTGTATATAAAATGTTCTACATTAGTCGTATGTATATGTTATGTATATTTATTGTCCTATGTGGGTTGTGAGTGGAGACTCACTTATGAGTTTTGATGAACTCACCCCTCTCTTTTTCTCCCATACATATAGCTAAGGTCCAATTGCACCACATGATCCTCCCAGTAGTGTTATAGCTTCTTTGGTGAGCTTCGCTTTGAATAGAGCTTACTATTGGTTATGTCAGTTAGTAGTGCTCCAATAATTATGTAGGGAGGATCCAGACATGCATTATATTGTTTTGACTATTTTTAGAATTTCAGTAATTTATTTAATTATGTTTGGCTTTGGCCCATATTATGGATTTTACACTTTTATATTCAGTATTTATGATTGGAAATATTTTTAGAATTATGAAATTTGGTTAAACTTGAGATATTTTGAATATATTCAATTTATTTATGTATATTAAATAGTCACATTATCATATGCTTCTATGGGGATCCAAATCCTCACGTGCGGCCATGTTCTCTAGGTGGGTCATGACAAAATCAACATAAATCAAAATAATATCAACCTAAATCATGTTAGAAAATATTAAACCAAGCTTTAGATTGCTATGTATTGGATGCATAGGAACCAAAATTGCGCTGCCCAAACATATCTTGCTTTAGTTTCTTTAAAACTTACAGGCATTCTCCTTGTAGCCCACAATAGCTCAACAACTGGTGGCATAAAAGATTAAAAATTGCAACACCTCATGAGGCTACACGGATGAGTAGGCTGGCTACATGAAAAGTACTTCAAGTATGGGTTTTGTTTGCAAAGCCTATAAAAGGGCAATGTCATGTACCGTAGGATAATCATCCCATCAAGTAATAAAATCTCAAATATTTCCTCTTCCATTATGTGTTTTGTGTTATGTTTGTAATAGAAAAATATTAAGTTGTTATTTTTAGTGAGTTTCTAATATAAAATTGGTATCATAGCTTGTTAAATCTAACGCCAATTTGTTTAGAGAGTATGTGGGGAACAAGAGTGTTCTCAAATGTTAGTGTCATTATGGCAAACAATTACAATATTGTTTGGTCAAGTCCCAAATTAGACGGGAAATTGGATTACAGTTACATTTTTGGGAGACTTTGATGGCAACTCACTTAAGGGCTTGCAATATTTGGAGCTTTAGTGATCCAGTCTTATAAGAAGGAGCTAATGCAGTTGCCCAAAGGAGACCAATTGGCGCTTTCACAAATTCATTAAGGAGTAGATTATTTGGTGTTTGGAAAATTTGCTAATGCCAAAACTACTAAAGAAGCTTGGGATATTTTGAAGCTCTTATAAAGGTGTACAGAAAGCATAAAAATCAAAATTGTAATCCTATAGAGAATATGAGAGGTATGAGATGTCTACCTCAAAAACTATTGAGCAATATTTTTCTCATGTCATTGACCTTGTTAATAAGATGAGAGTTTATGGAGAGAAGATTTAGATAATACGGTGGTAGAAAATTCTACGCACCACGCGATGAAGTTTGATCATGTGGTGACTATAATATTAGAGTCTCATGATATAGATAAAATGACTATTACAGAATTACAAAGCAGTATAGAAAGCCATGTCAGCAAAATTTTGGATAAGATAGAAAAAATAACAGAAGAAGCCCTGAAGAGTTGGGTGAATCTAAACAATGATGTTGGATCAAGCTATGATAGAGAAACAAGAGGTCGAGGCTACAATAGAGGCAGAGCAGAGGAGGTTTAAGAGGAAGAGGTCGTGGCAGGAATTACAATCAAGGCGAGGTGGAAAAAATTTGGGCCTACTAGTCAAGGAAGAGGAAGAGGTAACTACTACCAGGAAAGAACAAATTTCAATTGCTTCCACTATAGGAAATTTGTTCACAAAGCTGCAGATTGTATATTCAAGCTAACAAGTCAAAATAACTTCAACAATCAAGCCAATGTTGCTGAAAGCCAATGCCAAGAAAATGGTGAGATTTCTAATCCACAAAGTCTTTTTCTGACAACCAATTCCTTTTAGAAGATGAAAATACATGGTATTTGGATACTGGCTATAGCAATCATATGTTTGGCAAAAGGAATTATTCTCTTCACTTGATGAGTCAGTTAAATCATCTATTGCAATTGGCAACAATACAAATATTTCTATTTTGGGAAAAGGTTAGATAGAAATCAAATTGAAAGATGGCTCTTACAATTTCATTCCTAATATGTTTTATGCTCTTTCTTTACCACAATCTGTTGAGTATTTAAAAGTTGTCAGAGAAAGACTATAACATACAGATTTATTAAGATTATTGCATGATATTTGATAAGGATGGGAGGTTCATTGCAAATGTAAAAATGACTTCAAATAGGATTTTCCACTGAAAATGCAACATGAAAAATTTTCTTGCTTGAATTCCATTATACTTGATGATAATTGGCTATGGCATATGATTTTTGGACACTTTCACTTTTCTGGATTGAATTATCTATCAAGAACGAGCTTGTTTCTAGTTTTCCAATTGTTGAAATTCTTAACTATGTTTGTGAGACTTGTCAATTAGGAAAAAAGCATTCATTCCTATTGGAAAATCTTGGAAAGCAAAAAAGTTATTGGAAATCGTGCACTCAAATTTATGCACTGTTAATGTACCAACTCATTATGGCAGAGGTATTTTATCACCTTTATTGATGATTTTAGCAGGAAAACATAGGTGTATTTTCTGAAACAAAAATTAAAAGCTTGTGATGCCTTTAAGTCATTTAAGGCATTTGTGGAGAAACAAAGTAGGTGTAGAATCAAGATTCTTAGAACAGATAAAGGACAAGAGTATCTTGCCTATGCAGATTTCTTTGAGCAACATGGAATTCAACATCAATTGACAACTAGATACACTCCCCAATAGAATAGAGTAACTGGAAGGAAGGAGGACAATCATGGGTGTGATCAGATGCATGTTGAAATTCAAACAAATGCCTAAAGAATTTTGAGCAGAAGTAGTTGATATTGCAGTTTATCTTCTACACAAGTGCCCTACAAGGAATGTTCGTGATAAGACACTAGAAAAAGCTTGGAGTAGAAGGAAGCCATCAATACGCCACCTTAGAGTTTTGGGTGTATTGCTTATGCTCATGTTCCAAATCAGTTGAGGAAGAAGCTAGACAACAAAGGTGAGAAATGTATTTTTATTGGCTATAGTATGAATTCAAAGGCATATAAGTTTTATAATCCAGAGATAAAGAAGGTGATAATTGGTAGAAATATGATGTTTGATGAGAAAGGAACATGAGACTAGTCAGCCAAATCTCAAAAAGAGTTTATGTCAATTCCTAATAGTTATGTAGAAGAAGATGAACAACCAGAAACATTAACTCAACTAGAATCATCTAGCCAACCAGAGGAATTGTCAGATCAGTTAGATTGAAGGATTATGTTGTGGGTAGTGACAATGACTTGTCTGATGAAGAGATTGACAATTTTGCTCTATTTGCAAATTGTGAGCCTTGAGTTATGAAGAAGCTTCTAATCATGAGAATTGGAGAAAAGCCATAGATGAGGGATTCATGCGATTGAAAAGAATGATACATGGGAGCTAACTCCTCCAGAGAAAAGGCCAATTGGAGTCAAGTGGGTGTACAAGACTAAGTACAAGCCCAATGGTGAGATTGATCATTTTAAGGCTAGATAAGTTGTAAAGGGGTAAGACAAAAGCTGGGTATTGATTATTTTGAAGTATTTGCTCCTGTTGCTAGATTAGACACAATTCACATGATTATTTCACTCTCTACTGAAAATAAGTGGAAGATATATCAGATGGATGTTAAGTCTGCATTTCTGAATGACACTTTGAAAGAAAAAGTATATGTTAAGCAGCCTCCAGGTTATAAGATCCTTGGAGGAGAAGATAAAGTTCAGATTGAAGAAAGCTTTGTATGGTTTGAAACAAGCACCGAGGTGTGGTATAACAAGATTGACTATATATATATATATATATATATATCATTGAGAATGGTTTTTAGAGATATCCTTTGAACATGCTTTGTATATTAAATCAATTGAGCCTGGTGATATTCTTATTGTATGTCTTTATGTTGATGATCAGATTTAATTTTTACTAGCAATAATTTGAAGATACAGAATTTAGGGAAGCTATGGAGAAACATTTTGACATGATTGATTTAGGCTTGATGTCCTATTTTCTTGGCATCAAAGTTTCTCAAAAGGAGGATGGGATTTTTATTTCTCAAAAGAAATATGCTAATGACATTTTGAGCAAAATTTAGATGAAAATTTCAAAGCCAATTGCTACTCTAGCTAAAGAAAAGTTGAAGCCGATGACAGAAAATAAAGGAAAAGCTGTCAATCCTACTTATTACAAGAGCTTGATTGGAAGTCTTAGATACTTGATAGCAACCAGGCCAGATATAGTTTTTGGAGTTGGATTACTCAGCCTTTATGGAGAAACCACATGCCTACCATTTGCAAGCAGCAAAACGGATTCTTCGATATATCAAAGGTACTATGAATGATGGAATATTTTATGAAAATACTGATGATGTGAAACTTGTTGAATATATAAATAGTGATTGGGTAGGCGACATAGAGACAAGAAAAAGCACTTTAGGGTACGTATGTCTCCCATCTTGGATCAAGTGTTGTGTCATGGTCATCAAAGAAACAACTTATTGTTGCACTTTCTCCAGGAGCAGGAGAACACATAGCGCTGAAAGTTGTGCTATACAAGCAATATGGCCAAGAAAAATTCTTGAGGTTTTAAGCCAGAAGCAAAGCTCTCCCACAATGATATTTTGTGACAACAAGTCAGCAATTGCACTTTGCAAAAATCCATGTTCCATGTGAGGTCCAAGCATATTAATATTCAATTCCACAAAATTCGGAATTGGTGACTGATGAGGAAGTATTAATTGATTACTGTCCTATTAGAGATCAAGTTGCAGTATTTTTACAAAGCCGTTAAACTTGAGCTATTTTGCAAGATAAAAAATATGCTTGGAGTAATTAATTCTACAAGCTTGGTTTAAGGGAGGCAATGTTAGAAAATATTAAACCAAGCTTTAGATTGCTATGTGTTGGATGCATAGGAACCAAAATTGTTGCTCCCAAACGTGTCTTGCTTTATTTTCTTTAAAACTTACACAGTACCTCCTTGTAGCCCACAATAGCTCAACAATTGGTGGAAAATTAAAAATTGCAACACCTCATCCTGCTACACTTGGATGAGTAGGCTAGCTGCATGAAAAGTACTTCAAGTGTGGGTTTTGTTTGCAAAGCCTATAAAAGGGCAATGTCATGTACCAAAGGATAATCATCCCATCAAGTAATAAAATCTCAAATATTTCCTCTTCCATTATGTGTGTTGTGTTATGTTTGTGAGAGAAAAAATATTAAGTGTATAATTTTTAGTGAGTTACTAATATCAAATCATTCTAAATAAGTCTAAGATATAATCTATTCTTAATGCTTAGCCTCAATTTAAAGCTCATAGAGCTTTAAGTTTACCAAATTAAATGTAGATTCATAGGGGAGGCGAGAGCCACAACATGTGTGGATGTAATCAGAGAGTAGGGACTGGCTAGGGGGTAACTAGAGAGCAAAGATGGGTCAGGGTGAAACCAGGAAATGCAGATGGGCCGAGGCGGAACTAGGAATGAAGATAGGCCGAGGGAGAATCAGGAAACACAAATGGGACTTAAGAGAGCCAAGAAATGGAGCCGAATCTAATAAAACCCAAAAACAGAGGTGAATAATTGGACAGAACTAAGAAACGAGTATGTATAGGTAGACTAAAGGTGGACCATAGAGGCAAAGTCAAAAAAATCATGGAGAAAGAATAGATGTGTCTTAGGCAAATGTGAGAAAATTGAAAGGAAAAATTAGAGGGAAAGAAAGAAAGTTGTAGCTCTTAAAGCAGAAGCTCAATGCAGTGGGATTGGACCTTCAAGATAGATATCATGACTTTGATACCATGTTAAAAGATAAAATGGAAAATAGAAACAATAGGAAAGAGATAATGGATAATTTCTATGTTATTAAGATGTTGGGTATATGCCAATTACAAAGTAGCGGTGCCTATTTATAGGACTAGAATAAGATCAAAACATACTAACTATATCAATTCAATATCAATCTAAATCAATATAAATTAAACTAATATCAACCTAAATCATTCTAAATAAATCTAGATATAATTTATTCTTAACATTTAGTTAAGCAATAAAAATTGGATAAAGTTTTTTATGAATAATGTTCATGTATAATTTTAAAGTAAAATTATCAAAAGTGCGAGGTGAAGAAATAACCACTCTTATATCAATAAAGTGTATTATGTAATATTTTGTTTAATAATTTAAAGGTGATTACTTCTTCAATTTTTCAATTTAGAGAGAATTTCACTTCTAGGATTATATATATATATATTCTTTTTCTAAAATGTTTGATGCATAATAAAATTTGACTAAAACCCCAAATTAGTCCCTAGATTTAAAAATCTCATATTAGTCTTCAAATTTTATAAAAGGAGACAAGTTAGTCCCTCCTGTAAAATTATTGTACAAGTTATGTTCTGTTAACTTACTTATATGTACTATTAACTTATTTGCATGTATTATTAACTTTCATGATGGATCATAACTTGTTTTACTCCTCTAAACAAAGTCGATTGGACCTTTTTTTTCATTCCATCTCACTATAGAAAAAGGATTTTGACTTTAAGTTGACATTTGTTCTATGTAAAGAGAGAAATGAGGCAAGCTATGAACTCACTATGAAATTAACTAAAACGTAAGCAGTTAACAGAATATATAGATATTTCTCCTAAGTTCGGAGGCAATTCAGAGGACTAATTTATTCCCTTTTACAAAATTTGAGGAACTAATATGAGATTTTATAAATTGATGAACTAATTTATTCCCCACTATAATCCTGAGAACTGATTTGGGATTTTAGTCTAAAATTTTACAACAATCTTTCACCACTATTATTTTCCTTCCATATTCCAATATTTTAATATTGTGAGGCTCATTCTCTTGTTTTGTCTTCTTCTAAATTTATAACTATATTGTAAATTTGTTGTCGTAAATATGTTATACAAGTAATTTCCCTCTTCTTTTCTTCCCCTGAAACGACTAATTGTACTTAGGTTCATCGCATCATACATGTACATATAATTCCACTCTAATAATTATTATTATTAGTTTTGAGTAAAGACAGTCCCGTACGTGGTCCAGGTATGGGCAAGGTCCATAAGATGGGCGAATTCCTTAATTATGTACTACTATGCCAGCACATTCACTTCCCCCACAAACCCAGTATGATAGATCGATCATGAAGTTTGCTATCTAGTAATATAATGATAATAATTTGTGTCATAAATGAGGAATTCTGGTGTGTGTTTTGAAATAATAAATGAAATGCTTTTATGCTTCTTTAGATAATGAGAAATAAAAGTCCCAAATTTATGGAGAGATATCTAATTTTCCTTTCTTTCAATTAATCATCATTAACTTTTTTAACATGACAATTATTAATATTAACTGTTACATTTTTTTTTTTGGGTACTTACCGCTGAAATCTTATGCACAAATATAGATAATACCACTGTAACATGTAAATTAAAGGTATAGTGACTAATTAAAAGTTATTTTTCTGACGAGTTCCTTTATATGGTAAGTTTGTTTTATTGAAAAGTGATAATTTTATGTTTCTAATGCATCAAGTGCGTTTAACAATTTGGAAACTTACTACTTTTGATTCTTTGATGAGTAGCTTTAGGACCCTTGTTACAACAACCCATAAAACTTCAACTAATTAAAGTAGTATATGCTTCCTCCGTTTGTGTGTGCAATGCTTACAAATTACCTATTTGAGAATTCCTCTTGGAACAAATCCCAAAAAATCTTCATCATGGACAAAAAAAGGGATACGAGATTTACATTATGGAAGGCTAGCTAGGGTGTTATCAAGTGATGGAAGGCTGGTTCTTATTGAGGCAATACTCAATAATTTGCTTATATATTACCCCCAGCATTTTTAAGATTCCAAAAACGATGGCATGAAAGGTCATACAATCACATGAATTTTTTCTTGACTAAAGATGCCAGTAAAGTAGGTATTCCTCTGGTGTCTTGGGAGATAACACAAAAGCCTAAAACACTTGGGGGTTTGGGACTAGGAGATATTATAATTAAAACTATATAAGCCTCCTGTTTAAGCGGTGGTGAAGATTCTCAAATAAAATCCAACCACTGTGGAAAAGAAAAATCTTCACCATTCATAGTATACAAGCTAATTGTACTATCTGGGATAATGACTTCAAGAATAGTGATGGCTTCAGGGGTATGATTTCTGATCTATCACATCTTAACCTTGGTGTGCTAGGGAGACTGCATAAAGGGAATGTGGAAAAAGTGGGTGATGGTGCATCTACTCTCTTTTGGCATCACTTATGGACTGGACAAGAAACACTATTAAAATCCATATTTCATAGATTCTTCTCAATTTTCGTACAAAACCATAGCCTTGTAGTATATATGGGTTTTTGGGATGTTCAACTGGGTGTGGACTTTTGATTCAAGGAAAATGTGGCAATGGGAACATGAAGTGTTTGAGCAATTGCAAATCATTCTTGGACAGCACAAAGTGAAGGAGGTGATGAACTTATAGGGTGTTTGGTTCTATGTTTGTCAAATTCATTCTATCAGAATTGATTTTGTTAGAATTGATTTTAAGGTAAAGTGATTTATGTTTTGTAGTTTCTTTAGAATTGATTCTGACTGAATGTAATAACTTTTCACTTCTTCCATAATCAATTCTAGAGACAAGAACGAATTCTGAGAAATCAATTTAGGGGGTCAAAATCAATTCTAACCCATGCCATGGGAATCCAAACATGCTATTAATTAGTTGGAGCTTTGATCATTCATGTGTTTTCCTTGTTTAATCTTATACTAAGTATATCCATAGTTTGAGTTCCACATGTCTGTTTAGCCTGGAATGTAAACCCTTTAAAGCATTCCAAAAGCTTGGTTTTCAACCCTAACAAATCAATATTTGCAAAATTCTTTTGAAAATGGGAACTAATGCTTGTTCAAGTGTATATCTTTAGCATTGGCTTATAAAATTGCAACATTAATTTTCTGTTTATCAAAAACTTAATGAGATTGATCATACAACTCAATATATATGTTCTTAATAGAAAATGCCTTTCATATTCAAGAGATTTGGATAAGCTCAATGTATGTTAGTCTTCAAAAGTTTTCTGAAGCCTTGAGAAAGTTAGAATATATATATATGAGAGGTACCAAAATGGAGTTTCATGTTTCATAAAGGTGTTTCTCATATATGAAATCTATGATACACATATAAAATAAGATACTGAATACGATCAAACAAATACGGATACAATAAAGTTTTGAAATTTCATATGCGAGGATACGTGTATATATATACTACTTATATATTATATTTATTAAACTTAAGATTGTACTATCAATATGTTATTAAATTTATTTGACTCTTATAATAAATATCTTAAGAAAGCATAAATAACATATATCAATAATATTTTGTGGACAAACCAATTTGTAAAACTACCCAAAAATCAATTTTAACATATTTTGAAGTATCAATTATTGGTATCAAACACAATACGTTCTAGATACTGCAAAAAATAGGATGATAAAGTATCGGTGCAACATAATCTGAAATTGATCAAAGGAGTGGAGAGAAGTCTCAAGAAGCTTTTTGATCCATCAAGAAACAAGATTCCCCCTCAGTTTCGTTTAGAATTTTGAGAATGAAGCAACATGGTGCCATATCAGTAGACAAAAAGAACAATAGTATAATCACCAGCCATTATATATTGATATTGTGTTAGCTGCAAAAGGATGTTGCTCGTCAGACAACTTCTAGAGGAATCAACCATTGCACACCATCTAATTGAAATAAATGTGCATGATGATCCCACAATCTTGAACAATGTTCAAATTTGAACATGAACTATATAAAAGGATCATCATTTCGAAGCTCAAATGTTGTTGACAGTAAGAAACGAGCCTACTATCAAAAACCACATCCTTCTAACGCATCAAAACATATCTTTTGTTACTAATTCATTCTAAAATCTTCTTGTCGATCTTAGCTTAGCCAATATCCTTCTTGTGAGTTTTTGTAAGAATTCATTCAAGTGACTCCCAAATTATTTCCATATTCTAAGAGCTTGAGTGTTTTGTTAGTGAGTTGAAACAACAACCTTCTTCTCTTATATCATTGTATCATTGACCCAATAGTAGTCATTGAGTGTTAGCTTGGAAATGCTAGGACAAGATTGCTTTTTTCTTAACTTGAGAAGGTTAGAACAAGACTATCTATTGTAAGTTTGAAGAGGCTTAGATAAGACTACTTATAGCGGAAACTATCAACAGTGGTGTTAGGGACTATATGTAGCCAAATGTTTAGCCCAGCTAGTATAAATCTCTTATGTTTATCTCTTTATCCCTTCTCTTTTACTTTTAGTGGTTTACTTTTGTGTTATCTATTTAATTATGTTTTTTATTTTAACTGTTTAAAATGTTTATTCTTTTGAAGCCTAACATTTGCTTCCACTCACTCTAAGTTCTTGAAACTTAGAGATTTGTTTAAAGTTTCAGAAAGTGATTTTTTTTAAAAAAAAAAATTAGCACGATTCAACCCCTTCTTATGCATTGCATTTACTTACATGGAAAGGCTTAAAATCCATCGAGAGTTGAGATTTTAGCCTCGTTTATAGGGGAGGGGGGGGGGAGCCTCAATGGAAGAGAAAGACTTTGAAGATTAAAACTTTTACCTGTAATTGTTGCTATATGTCCCTTCTGTCAAAGCTCATTGGAGTGTATTGATCACCTCTATTTGAGTTGCCCAATTACGTGGCAACTTTGGGCTAAATGCTTTACATTGGTGTATTCTAGGTAAACATGTCCCTTTCTTTGAAGCATAGTATAGTGCCCGGTTTTTTTGGTTAGATGAAGAAGATTTGGCCAACTTTATTTTAAATAGTTTGATGGCCTGTTTGGAGTGTGAGAAACATGTGACAAGGAATATCATATATACTTTAGTTCATAAAAAATATATTACAATCAATTTTTTTTTAAGGGACTACTAATTAGTATATTTTTTAATTGATGACATTGTAAAATATTACTGAATAACTGCTATGTATTAATAAGGACTTCAACAAGTATGTGGTGTTTGTATATAGAGATGTCAAATCATTGGTCTTCAAACCCATCATTTTTAGTAACTGGGTTTCAGTTTTTAAAAATTCCAACTCACCTCAGGCCCGCTTGCTTAGCTCTCAGGTTTTGGTGGGTTGGCGAGCTTGGTCTGTGGGCTAAATCTTTTTGTTTTAGAAAAAAATTCATAATTTATTGAAAAAAAAGTAAGAAATTTGACCCAAAAAAGAAAAAAAAATTATGTACACTCACCAATCAGGAACACTTAATTTGACAATATTCACTTAAAGTTAAAACTTAAATATAAAACAATATCATAACTAACAAATAATACTATTAACAATAAAATATTTTAATCAACATAAATAAAAAATATTATTTAAAAACATTTAAAAAAAATTCAAGAAAACATTAAAAAATATTTTTTTGAAATTTTTTTATTTTTTACGTGTTAGTCCACCCTAAAATAAATTAAACTAACTATCTAAAGTTATTTTACTTTAAGCGTCCATTTTTTGTGAAATTTTGATAGGACTAATCTGAGGTTGCACTTTTTGACATCTCTATTTGTACGTGTGTATCAAACTAAAACATATCTGTCAAAGGTATCCAAAGAAAGGAAAAGTAAAATATCAAGGCGGATTCTAACGGTCAATGGCTACTCTGCAATTGCTTTGGTGAGAGTGAATGGGTGCACCACGTGTCATGAGTTCGGTTGTTTTTAGCCATGTTTTCCAAATGTGATTAAACTAATTAAAAGATGTAGCTAAACGCTGTGGCAGTCTCCTCATTCCTCTCTCCTCTGCTTCCATCCTCACTCTCCCACCCTCCGCCACACCCCTCCCTCCTCCTCCGACCTCTCCCTATCTCAAACATCTTTATTAAATGTGGTTCCATGCGATTGGATTCTCGACGATAGCCCGTGATCTCGCCGACGGCATGGCATAGCGGAGACAGTAGAGCTACTGCATCTGGAAGACTTGCGATGGCTTGTAGTGGAGGGCAACGAAGCACAGTGGCAGCACGATGGATGATGGTTCTCGTATCTGAGTCGTAGTGGTGAAAAGTGGCGATAACCAAGACCTCACAGGTGATTCGCAGTGGCTGACGCAGAGGGATGATGACTACTGATGTCCGCAGGTGTATTTATTGCTCTTTCTTTTTTGTAAGAATCGAGCCACATTTACCTATGAAAAAACCAACCAAACTAAAAAAAATTTCACGAGAATCACGCTGGAATTTACGAACTTAAATCCAAACGGGAAATATGTAATGCCTAGGGCCAAATGGCCAATAAGGTATGCATATTTCAATCGCCGTTTTAGTAAGAAAGAGCTTAAAAATTGCCGCTGTGCCCCCATCAGACAGGCATCATGTTGTTAAATGTCGAACTCCAGTAAGTCGGATACCAAGTTGAATTCAAATGGACGGTTCTCATATATTTGTTATAAGGGAAAATGAGATAGAGAAGCAGGCTTCATAGTTCATATTGTAGTTTTATCAAAAAATAAAAACAACACTTCATATTGTACGTTTGGTTACCATCTGCAAAGTATTGCACAATAGTATTCAGTATCAAGGCTTTTTTATTTTTTTGCATTCGCTAAAGTTAGGTCTCTGCATAAAAACTGAATTTTAAAATTAAAATGTTGTGATACTTTTTTAGTACAGCCAAAATGTTTAGGTTAAGAGAAAAATTCACCTCAGTTTAGAATCAAAATATGTATTTGACCTCATTGGGCACTACTAGAGGTATTTATTTATATACAGCAAGGAAGATAAAACAGATCAGACATTAAATCTTAAGATTTATTCAAAGATTTAGAGATTTAATCAATTCAATAAGATTAAAGGAATATAATAAAATATATATATAAATATATACGTATAATTAATTAGAATATAAATAAATATATTAAATTATTAACATTAACATAATCAACAAAAAAATATTCATAGGTCTATAAAAATAAACATAATCCATATAAAATTTCTCTAATCTCAGTCTTCATAACACTCACAAAGCATTTAAAAATAATATTTGTTAGTGAAGGGATTTATAGTAGCAGTGTTGAATGATGGAGAAAAATAACAACCCAATAAAATTTTTTTAGTGCCTTTCTTTGGTTTTTTTTTTTTTTACTATAGCTCATAAGATATTAGTATTTAACTTTGACAAAAAAAAACTTTAAAAAAAATCAAACCAGTCCAACCAATCCAATTTGCTGATTTTCCTGAATTTTGACTAGTTTTGACTTCTCTCGCATTTTGAGCTTAACTATTTGAACAAGTGATCAATTCCAATTTTTCTCTTTTTGAATGTTTTTAAATAATTGTATAGATATATGTATATTTACCCCAATTATTTTATTGAATTTGACCTCACTAATTTTAATCAAGACAAAATAACAAAATACATTACTCGGGCTCCGATTACCAAAATTTTCTGAGTCTGCCACTATTTATGGGTGAACCACAATTGAAAAACCTTGGAACTAAACTCAAATCATAAGCACAGGACTCACCAAGCGAGCCAAACCCGTTGGAAAAAATATATATATATTGTGACATGGTGATACACTTTGTCATCGTATGAAATACAGACATAGACATTAGATATGAAGTGTCCAATAGTAGACACAGTAATTTGCTCAGACGAGATTCTCACCTAGACTCTTATTAGAAAATATATTAAAGATGAAACAATCATATCTCTATTTCAGTACTTTTCAATCAAGAGGAACACGTGAACAGGTCAGAACTGCAATCAAGATGCCAGAGAATACCATGAAAATTACTTTATTAGGGTTCTAATGTTGGCCACACACCAGACAGATACAATATAGACTTAATAGCTATTGCAGTCACATGTTAGCCAGCTATCTGTGGCCAGTTCAACGTTGCGTGAGACAAAATCCTCATTAAATTGAAATCAACCTCGAGGGCAATAAGTTTGAGTGAAAATTGTAACCTAATCTTTATCCCTCTCAAAAAAATAACTACAGCCAATTTTATGTCCAATCTTCTTCTCCTCGTAGATGGGATCAAAACAATGTCCATGTACCCATCAAGTAGTTGTCCAATGGTTGCATCAAAGTGGGTCAACTCCTACTCTAGCCATTCATGGTCAGATAGGGTTTCTCAGCAGCTGATAGACTCAATTCTATCTCACCAAGAGCACCAGACAATCTCTGAAAAGGGTCATCTCATCAATCTTTCTGAATATATGGGTCATCTCACCAAATACATTTTAACTCGGCCAAAGGAGCAGTGTTAGTATGCAACACATTGCCTGGTTACTCTACAACTGCAAGATAAAAACACGAGATGCAAGATTGGGATTTAAGACTTGAAATGGAATGAGTGAAATGTATTCTCTTAAGCAGCATACCTTTATAATGAAAGGAAGGAAAAACTTGTTTTCACTTGTAAGGGGCAAATATGATGGAGGAATTTTGGCCACCAAAACCAAATGAATTAGACAAGGCTGCCTTGATATCCAGTCTCTCTTTCTTTGAACCCACAAGCAAATTAGCATCCTGAGTTTTGTTTTTAGTTAACCAAATTAGATGATTTTGATCCCTACAAATTACAGGACACAACACACCTTCAACAAAAGGAGAGAATGGAAAATCAAAATATCATACCACTCCTTTGTCTGGGTTTTCTAGATTGATATTGGGATGAACCCACCCTGTCCTTATCGCCTGCAAAAAGAAAAAAACAAAGGTTCTAAACATTTTGCCCATGAAACTTCAGCTACTAGAATAAATTTCAAAGACAATTCATGATTTCCACCTGCACCGTTGCTACTGCTTCCACACCACCAGCTGCGCCTAGTAGATGACCAATCATAGACTTAGTAGAATTCACTCTAAGCTGCAAAAATAAAAGATATCGGTAAGCATGACAATAAGGTTAGCTGTGGCTTGAATTAAGGGCAGCCCAATGCATGAGACTCCCACCTAGTGGGATCTACGGAGGGTAGATATACACAGCTTTACCCCCGCTATGTGAAGTGGCTGTTTTCAGGATTTGAACCTGTGATCTCCAGGTCACAAGGCAGTAATTTTAACATTGTGCCAAGACTCACCCTCTAGATGAGGCTTGAATTAAGGGCAAGATATAAGAATTACCATAACATTGATTAGCAAGAAAATAATAGTAATAATAGCATACAACTTAAATTTACCTCAGGATTTTGACCAAAACAATGCATGAGAGCCTGGTATTCCTTGAGATCTCCAGCTGGTGTGGATGTAGCATGTGCATTTATGTAGTTCACATCCTCTCTCAATACTCCAGACTGAGCTAGTGCCTTTTCAATGCAAAGAATAACACCAGCCCCTGTTTGAGATGGAACATGGAGAAATTAGTGCAACCTTAACCCAAGTATTCAAGGATACAAAGGAACCAATTGTTAACAAATTCATGATTCGGGTGCTCCCAAGTATTATTGATAAAGCACATTACAACAGGAAAAGCTATTATAGTGATGGAATTGTTATTACTTTGAAATCATACAGAAGATGCAGCAGATATGTAAATCTCTAACTACTATAGAATTGCTGCGTTCAAAAGGCAACAGCAATTCTGTAATTATAGGTTATGATATGAAGTGTGGTAAGTCTCACAACCACACTCAGAATATGTAAGAACAGAAAGGAACACACAGATGCCGACAATTACGAATTTGTACATGGAAGCTTTACCATCCATTTAAAACAGGCCTTGGCAGAATTTATAGTCAACGGAACTACATAACCATAAAAACTGCAGTGCAATTGTCAACATTATTATAAATATCAGACTGTTAAATTCGTGTCATAAACCAATGCTTTGTTTAGCGCCATTGTCACTTTTGTTTCTGAAACAGTTCTCCTGAATAATAAACTAGAACAGTAAGAACAATACAACAATAAAACTTGTCCCATTATGTGGATTCGGCTACATAGATCAGATGAAACCATAATGTCCAATCATAAACCATGTCTACCATCAAATAATTAAAAAATACAAATTTCATTTTAATGATTTCAACTATAGTTTTTCTTGGTCTCCCTCTAATGGATTACCATCTATCTAACCTACATCTACTTACTACGGCATCTATAGGCCCTTTCCACACGTGCCCAAATCACCAAAAGAAAAATTCCACCATTCCACAATGGGTGCTATATCAACTTTCTCTATAATGTATTCATTCCTAGCTATATCTAGTCTAATGTGTCCCTCTTCCAACATTGATCTCACTTTCTTATAGTTGTGCAGTAAAGTTTTGCCTTAAGCTTAAGCAGTAAGGACAATAAAACAAAAAAGTTAAAAAAGAGAGATATTTTTATCTAGAAAATAGATATTGAAAAGAAAATTAAAAAAATAACATAAAAGAGTTTGTATATTATAACAGTTTGGATATTAAAGATAAGTTTTCGGTAGTTGTTCCCACGTTTTCCACAAACACCAAGAAAAAAATAAAACACTTAACAACTTGACATACATAAATGTTGTGTCCTCTGATCTCCGACCACAAGAAAAAGAATACCATTTTAAGCATTAATACAAATGAAATGGGCCTTAACGAAGATTTAACATTTTACCATCGGGATGTGGCTCAGTCACATGATAAGCATCGCAAGTGAAGCTTCCACCAAGGAACTCTGCATATATGTTTGCACCTCTTTGCTGCAATATAAAGAATTAAATGACTATATCAATCACTTAAATTACACTGCCAGAATGAACACGTAATGAGAAATATAGGCAGCATGAACAGCAGCATGAAGTATGAAGCTTTGAAGCATGATTCTAACAAAAGATAGGATAATGGTTATATCAATGTTTTTTTATACTCTTTGGAAATTGGAAGGAACTGAAGGATGAGATAGATGAAAAATAAAAAGTACATTAGTATTGCAGAAATACTCTATAACAAGGTGTAAAGTTCTATATAGGTGGTTTTATCATCAAATAATTATATTAGGATAGAATTACCTCAGCATGCTCTAATTCTTCTAAAAGCAAAACTCCGGCCCCTTCCCCCATGACAAATCCATCACGATTCTGTAATAACACAAATACAAACTAGTTGTCAGCAACAGAATGCAAGCCATGATGAAGAAAAGGATTTGAAACAGAACTGCAAATTGTTTAGTAACCATGTAAACTACAATTCACTTTGTCAAAAATTATTCAACTTTCATGAATGTCAAAGCTGATGAATTAGCTCACTTTAAGAACTGAGCAAATTTCTCATTGTCATTTTTAGCCCCTTAAAGTTTAGACATCAAGGGCTTCTAACATGTATAGTTTCTTTTTTTAACTTTTCAGAGTGTTTTTCACATTGTATTTCTCTACAATTGATATGAACTTTTGGCATTTCTGATTATTCATTATTGCTTATAAAAGAGTGTCAGAAATTTCTGTAAAATATAACATTGACTTGATGATGAACCTACAAAATATTGAATAGTTTGAGAAAAGCATGCTCCCTTGATTTCTTGAGAAGACATCATATACTAATCCAACTTCAACAGTATTATATAGTAGCAAGAGAAATAAAGGATGAAAATCAGGAATAAAAAATAGGAAAAAGAAACAAACAAGCAACAGGATTTCTATAGTATTACAATATCCCAAGGGCGTGAAGCTTTAGTAGGATCACTATTTCTCTGAGAGAGTGCCCTGCATGCCACAAAGCCTCCCAAGCCTACAGAAACAAGTGTCAGATTATTATCAGATTTATGACTGATAACTTTTTAGTTTATATAAGCAGAAAGACTGAGTAAAAATGGGATACCAATTGGTATAATAGCAGCATCTGAGCCACCACAAAGCATCAGGTCCTGCAGATAAACTCAAAAATTTTAATTCCTTTTAATGTAGTGACTGTACTATTATACCACACTTATTTCCAGAAAGATGATGTTGGAAAATTATGAGAAATCCACAATCATAAAACCGAATATAGAAGCAAAATACTTACAGCTTCACCTCTAATGATATGGTTTGCTGCATTCAGTATACAAAAATTGCTCGTAGCACAAGCTGTAGAGATTGAATAATTAGGGCCCATCCAACCCTACAATGTTCATAAAAGTAGTAATTTGTCAGAAGCTTAAGTCAACACACAAGACACCCATTTATAGCATCCAGAATATGCACAAAACTTTATTTTAACAGACCAGATCCATGGCAAGAATAGCAGAACCCATATTTGTTGTTGCAAATGGTACACAAAAAGGATTCATCTTCTTATATGAGATTTGTAAAGCTTCAATAGCATCACTGAAAACCTGTTCAAGACCAAAAAAAAATGGAAATTTAAATACTCAATAAATCAAAGCAATAGCTTGCAGAATAAAAGCCTTCTTCCTCCATAGTGGATTTCATTTGACAGTATTTCCAATCCCCTACAAGTTTAAAACTTCCTACAGATGTTATGATGCTTTGAACTATAAAAAAACAACTGCTGAATGTGCACCAGTCTCTACTTGCTCAAGTTCTGAATCCAAAAATACAAGAGAGGGATTACCTGCATGCCCCCCATTGCTGAGCCAATCAAAACCCCACATTTTTGTTTATTTAACTCATTCATCATGTCTTCAGTAATTCCACCATCAACCAATGCTTTTTTCCCAGCTATCAGCATATACAGCATAAATTTATCCATCCTCTTTGAAAGTTTTGGTGCCACCCAGCCATCAGCCGAGACGGACTTGATCTCGCCAGCAATCCTCTGCAAACAGAATACTGAGAACAAAAGCTACAACAGGCAACAACTGAGAAATACAACATGAATGAAATATCACTTACCGTTGGATATTCAATACAATCAAAAGCATCAATCTCACTTATGCCACTAACACCATCAAGTAAATTGTTGTAGAAGACATCCGCATCATGACCAAGCGGTGTAACCACACCCAAGCCCGTCACAACTACTCGCCTTTGCTTTACAGGACGTTTTCTCTTTGTTGTAACTTCTTGAGCAGGTTGCACAGCTACCGCCATTGCTTTACCATGAAATTTTTACAAATATTTGGTCAGTGATTATATGAATAATTTGACCATAAATAAAACATGGTCATGAAGAGGCTTGCAACAGAGTGAGTGCCTTAAAGTGGCACATTAATTTTGAGCAGTGAGTACAACCACTGGCCCACAATAGATATGCTTAGGCTTAAGTACACTTGGTTACTCACTGTCAAGCTACAACAACAAAACATGCTACCAAACCAAACCTTTTATCACATGGCAGCAGGCCCAATAACAAAATTAAGCAAATATTCTTCTCATGTATGAATATGAGTTTAAATTTGATGCTACAATGTCATCCAATCAAATATCACTTTTTGCATGACTTTTCAAGTAGTGGGGGTGACAATTAACCATATTTATTTATATGACATTACATGATTAGATGATTATGTAAAACTTTTTTATGAATATATGATGAATGACTTGCATGAGATTAGAAAGAAAACAAAGAGGCCATAACAAAATTAATCAATTAATTAAAAGAAAGTGGTGGTAACTGGTAACAACCAACGAGTCCTTATTTCCCCACTTTAGGATGATTTTGATGCCTAATTATACTATAAACTAAAAGGAAAGCAAATCTTTCCAATGTGCCCAGTTAAGTTAAAGTCTTCCCCTGAGTCAGTACTATTTATAATAATTAAAACCTCGTTTATATCTATGCTACCTGGTGAAGCAAACCAATGAATAAATAAAACAAATATTTGCACGGCAAAATAAAAAATAAAACAAATGGAAAAATAAAGCAGAGACATATGCTTTATAGCTCAGAAAATGCATAATCTTATGAGAACTAAAAAAGAAAAACTGGTCAACACCGGATTTCACAATTAACCGAAGGAAAACAAATATATTAAAATAATTAAAAAAGAAGAAGGTGAAAAACCTTAAGTTGAGATTAGACTAGAAAAGTTACCAGAATGGGGGACTTGATTATTATTGCGCGTGCGATTCAAGGGAGGGGTGTTGGATCCAGGAAGCCAGGAGAGGGCATCGTTGTCACCGAAAGAAGAGATGGAGCACTTGGGCACGTGCCTCCTGCGACGGGGGCACGTGAGAGTGGTGGGGGAGCGGTCGGAGTGGCACGTGAGGGACATGCAGGCGGCGACGAGCCACGTGCAGAGGGGAGAGGGCAGCGAAGAAGTGAAAGCCATGGACGAGGAGGAGGAGGAAGAAGAAGGAGCAGAAGAGTTGAATCAGAAGAAGAAAAGAGAAAACCCAGATTGATGGGTGGGGAAGATGAAGAGTCACAAGAAGAGTGGGAAGTGGCGATGGAGAAGGGTGTTGTGGGATTGCATTGGATGGGAGAGAAGAGAAGTGAGGGAGAAAGGGTTGAACTGAAAGAGGCTTTGGTTTTGGTTTTGTGGAGCAGAGTGTGGTGTGGTGTGGTGTGGTGCGGCGACTGGCGAGACGTTCTCAGAAGAACAAGACGCCAAGTGCTCTCTCTCTCTCTCTCTCTCTCTCTCTCAATGACAATCAGAGTGGGAGAGAAACAGAAACACTCTCGCCGGTATTTTTTGTTTTATTTAGGATAAATAACAAATACACCCCTTGAAATATTTTGACAACTAATTCTAAACTTGGTCAAAATATATATCCCGTCCCCTTCCTTCACAGTACTATAAGAATTCCAACATTTATTAACCAGAGTAAAAGTTTTACCCACAAACTTAACCAAACTGTTAGACTTGTGTTATTTACAATTCGAGTATTAAATATTGTATCGATTTATACTTTATTCAACATTAGAATAAATATGAATCATTCAAACAGTAATACATCTCATTTAATGATAGATGAAATGTGAGTCGATCTAATATCCAATAAGTACAAATAAGATTTTTCAAACTATTAAGCCTTGATATGTCCGCGGGAGAAATAAGGTCCTTCTCTTCCCATTATTCAAAGGTTCACCCATGTTTTTCGTCTCATCTTCCCCCACCCACCACGTTTGTTCCATCTTGTCTCACCCACCAAGCCACTATTACATGGTCTGCACCGACCACCACAGGGTCTGCCTCCAATACAACAAGCATTTTATTTCTCTTGCTTTTTATTCTATTGTTTTGTGACATTGAGCATTTTTATTTTTTTGATAAAACCTAATGCTGAGCATTTTTAATGTTTATTGGATACTTATTGAGTGGTTGGTTACTAATATTTATGTATCCAAGTTTTTTGCTTATGATGCCAATGTCAACAACAATGTTTATATAGTCATAAATGTCAGCCACCGCCTCATGTCAAATTACTGCATCTCCATAACTTGTTCCTTAGTTATTAAGTTCATTATTTGGTACTGATTTATTAGCTATGATTTGCTTAAAAATGGCATTTGCTTATAACCATAAAGCATTATGCTTTGATGCATCAATTTTATGAAGTGTGTGTTTCGATCATTGTTTAACCAATATTCTCTTTATAAATCCTATCTATCTTCATTCCCATGTTAAAAACTCTATTCCAATTATAGTCCTAATAACTTATAATTATCATAGACTAATGAAACATCAATTTATTTAGTGTTTGACCATAAACATATTCAATGACTAACATAACAGGTGAAAAAGAATAAAATAAATATACTAGAGGATATAGAGATAAGTAATTTGCAAGTGAAAAGTAAATAAAATGCTCAATAGATATGAATGGAGATAGGTAAGCCGCATGATGACAAGGTGAGCAGGTCATTTGCTTAGACTTTGTTTTGTGTTGTGAGGGTAAGCACAATAAGTGACAATACAAGGTGAGCATAAGAGGTATTTACCCTTTAATTTTTTTTCTTTTTTTAATATTTGAAGAGTAATCATGGTTAAATAAGAATATTTTGTTGAAATATTTTCACTTCTCCCATAACAAATCTTTACAAAGTGGGGTGGGATGCATATTTTGGCCAAGTTTAGAGTTAATTATCATAACTCAATAGTTCAAGGGGTGTAATTGTTATTTATCCTCTTATTTATTTATTTATTTTTTGGTAGAGTCTCTCGCTGGAATAATGGAATATCATAACAAACAGATCTAAATAATAATAATTAAAAAAATAGAGCTTCGATAGGTCTATATAACCAGTCCGAGTTAAAAATCAGATTAGTTGAAATTCAATCACCTTCAAATGCTGGTAATAAATAAGTAAATAACCTAGATCTAGCTTCTATCCAGAAAAACAACTATCAGAATAATAGTTTTAGCATCCTCAAATAATCTTAAGCTAAACTGTCAGAAAGTCAGTCAAAGTGAAAATAAAATAAAATGTAGCTATTGATTGGGAAATATTTAATATTTGAGTTTAATTTTGATAAGGAAAATATAAATCTTTTTTAGTTTGGTTATAGGGTAAAATAATTTTGAATTGTTAGTCAATAGAAATTTATTAACATGATAAATTATAGTAAGTAGTTATGATATTGGGTAGTTATATTTTATTAATTATCATTTTGGTGAATTGACATAGGTGCATGTAAATTAAATGAATTTTTCTTTCAAATAACGATATCTAATTACATATGCTCTATCGGTAAAAACATGTTTGGTTTTCTCCGGACTATTTCAAAAGTTAAATATATGCAAAAATTTAATTGAATATCATTAAAAAATTATATTGTATGAAAATTAAATCTTTAATATTTCTATTAAATATTTTTAACTATTCATTTTAATATAATATTCAAAGTAATAGTATAAAATATTCAACAATCACTAAATAGCCTTAATTACAACTTAACAAGTGAAAAAACAATTTCATTGAATTAAATCGTCCTTTTCAATATTTTATTAACTTATTAAATCTATAACTTCTTATTAACTCATTTTATTTATTAATTCTCTTGTTTATTACACATAAATGATCGCCTGATTTATTAAATAATAATCTACACCATTAATAAAAAGGATTTTGGCTAAAGATTTATTTTCTTAATGGATCACCTCAAAGGATTAATTATTATTGCTAAAGATAAATATCCTAAAAAATTGAGAAAAAAATTGATTATTGTAAGTAATCATTTTTTGGTGTCTCCTAAGTTTATTGAAGATTTTTTCTTTGGTGTAACCATCTATCTCATTTATCCTAAACCCTAAATCCTTTTCCACCATCTTTTTTGTCATGTAACCAGCATCTTTTTGAGTGAATAAAAGAAATATAAAAATTAAAATTAAATAATAATTTCTATTAAATAATAATTTTATATCATTAATAAAGAGTGTTGTGACGAATAACCACCTTTTGATAGTCCCCTCACTCTATTAAAGAATTTTTTTCAAATCCATATATATAAATATATAAATTGTGTAACCATCTATTATCTCATTCATGAATTCATCCCCCTTCCCTTTTTTATTTTTTTGTCATGTAACCGGCATCTCTTGCTATAAAAAAGAAATTTAAAAATTTAAAAAAATATTAATTTCTATTAAATAATAATATCAAATAATTTCATACTTATAATATAAAAATTGATCTATAAAAAGTCACTAGTATATTTAATATTATTATGTTTTAACACGTTAACTATATTTACTACGTCATGTAATAATTCATTTATTATGCAATAAAAGAATTGGTTACGAAAATATAACAAAGCTTAATTTTTTCAATGTTGTTCATATTTTCAAAATTTTTCTTATACATTTCTTTTTTTGCGAAGGATCCTTTTTCTTACTTAAAAATATATAATCCTCACAAACGCGTGGTCCACAGAGATTTATAAGATTGGTTCTGTCCGCATATGAAGACGTCTTGCCATGCCTAAACTATGTAAAGGGTTTTCCTTAAATGCGTCGAGGTTTTTCCCTAGGCTGGCAGTGGGGTACTCAGTTTATTAAGCCCGATTTGTTTCATGTTGTTATGTGGAAATAAGTTTTAGGGGAAATATCAACAACCTCCCTTAAAATTAGTTGGTTGATATTATATTTATCTCCTCTTTATTTTCAAAATTACGCATTTCCCTTGCTAATAAAAGACCCTTAATAATAAAGTGAAAATTAATTTTTGAAAATTAAAAAACACATGAAATACCTTTTGTGCCCTAAATCCTTCTTCAATTTCTAACAAATGCTACTCTCATACCACAAACAAAGTTTTACTTCCTTTCACCAACCAATAACAAAAATGAACCAATTAAATCAAAACCCCACAGAAAAAAATTAAAGTACAAATTGATCTATATAACAAATTAATCTCAAAAACAGTAATATTCAACCTAGCCCAACATAGCAAGCTTTGAACCAGATTTATTCTTGTCAGAAGCTTTAAGCCAAAATTGAACCGAAAAAAAAAAAGCTCAAATAGCACCTCTAGCGTTTCACTTCCCCCATCATCATCCAGCCAAGCTTCTGTGCAGTCAAAAATTTCACTCAGAAAAAGAGAGCAATTGGAACTGTTAGGAGATATTTGGTTAGATGGTAAAAAGTGAGGATAAATTTTTCATTGTTGAGTTTTATGTGTACCTTATACATAAAACTCAATCATTAAAAAGATACTCCATTTTTATTCACCAACAAAACATAGAAAGAGAGCAATTTCAATCTTCCAATTTATGTCATCTTCAAAAAAGGGCCATAATTTCAGAAGCAAAGAGGCAAGGGGAAGCGCTTACAAAAGTTAGACAAAGGTGTATATTGCAGTGATACAGAATTGTTACAAGTACAAGGTATGTATAACATTTACACCGAATCAAATAATTTAACAATGCAATCAATGTAAATCTATACAAGTTGACTAATTACAAAAGGCGAGGAGGAAATAGTGGCTGTCACGGTGCATGATCTTTGGCATGATTGAGATGCCAACAGCGCTAACAGAGGAAAGAAGAGGGATGAGGCCGGCGAGCTCATGACAACGGAGCTCCAGTTGACACGGTGGTCCGAGGACGAAAGGAACTGAGGTGCCGTGGCGATGATGATGCGGCTCGCACAGGGTGGGTGATAAGGTGATGGCGGAGGTGCGGCTTGCAAGGGATTCCGATGAGGCAGCGACGGCCTGGTGATGTGGTGGCTGGAGGCGACTGTGAGATGCAGGTTGACGGGGAGCATATTCAGATGAGGTTGATTGGGGATACAGTTGTGCAGTGTGCAGTGCTAGGGTTTAAGGGTAACTTGGAAATTTTCAAAAGTATTTTAACATATATTAATTTTATATATTAAAGAGTGGTAGGTATAATTTTAAAATCTAACAAGAGATAACTGTTATATTAACTAACTTTAGATGAGGTTGATATAATTTACCCTAAGTTTTATGGAAGTGTCTTATATGAAGAGGTTGGAGTGATAGATTATGAAGGTCTTTGAATCCAACAAGTCAAGATCAGATAAGTAGTTTGAATGAGATTTGAATTGAAATTTCATTACATATAATAGTAAATAATATATTAATAAATTTAT
The DNA here is from genome assembly GCA_030441495.1 of Dalbergia oliveri. NCBI lineage: Eukaryota > Viridiplantae > Streptophyta > Magnoliopsida > Fabales > Fabaceae > Dalbergia > Dalbergia oliveri. The sequence goes on from JAMLFY010000009.1 coordinate 12,402,506, forward strand.
AACCAATTTAAAAAGTAATTTAAATATAATTTCTAATTTAGGATAAATTACACCAATCCTTAAATTTAATGTAATTACACTAACATTAAACCCTCTTTTATTTTTAAATTTGTCACTTAAGGTCTCTAATATTGTCAATTTTCCTTGTATATATATCAGTTTGTTAATTTAATAAAAAAATATAACATATGATATTTACATAATTATTAATAATAAAATTATGATATTTTAGTAATATTTGACATATAGATTAACAAAAATACTTGTTTATCATAAGTTAAAATTATTAGTTCCATCCTCACATGATAAAAAAAGGTATTTCAATCAATATATACACCAAATATTGCTAAAATATTATAATTTTATCATTAATAATGTATATGTCATGTCACAAGCTGATTTGGATAGTGACTGACACATGGGGTAAAGTTAAGGCTTATCATTGCGACCTAACCTACATTTGGCATAATCTGCGTAACCTATTTAGTAAATAAGTTAGATTTAGGCTTTTCAAAAGCCTTTTTAGTTAAATATGTTAGGTTTCAAATAATAAAAATAGCCTATTAGGTTTAACATACTAACCTACATATATTATTACTATTCTTATTCATATTATAATTTAAAAAATCATATGATAATAAAAATATTTTTATCTATTCCAAAATATGCTTTTTAATTTAATTAATAAATCTTTTAGTCAATTTAAAACTATATTTTTTTTACATAGATAAAAGTCTTCGACTTATTCACAAGCAAACGTTTTGTTTTTTTAAAAAATATTATATCAAATAGGCTTTCAGATAGGACTAGCTTTAAGAAGGTCGAGCTAAAGCTATAAAAAAAAGGCTAATGTCAATGATAGGCAGGAATTCAGGCTACTTTTTGGAAATATAGGAGAGATCTAATTAAGTGAAAGCCTAGCCTAGGTTAGCATACTTTCACCCAAATTGACACCTATGAGAACCATCTTCCCTAAGCAAGCCTTTTGGATTTCGATAAATTTTGCAAGCTCCTCTATTTTCTATTTATAATTCACCTCTATCACCTATACAATTCAAACATATAGACATGATAACAATCCAGAATTTGGCACAAACAAATCATTCCAAGTTCTATATCCTTCTCAGCATTATAAATATGTCATATAGTAAATGTACACAACTATGAGCATACACCATATAGAATCCCCCTTCTCTTCACTCTAAGAGATACCTACACCCTTCTTTGGGATTTACCTACGCTCTCTATTTTCCTTTCACTCTCAAGAATAACACACTCTTAATGTAATTCTTTTCACTATACAGCTTTTATAACTTTCACTGCTTGTTGTACCACTGAATGAACGTAACAAAACTCCTCTATTTATAAAGGTTCATGCAATGTAAAGCACACTGCAAAGTTTGGTTGCAAAGAAAAAATTTCTTCACTCACATGCCTATGCCATCCTATTGCTTCTCTGTGCAAAAAATTCTTCACACGCATGCAACAAAATTTTCAACCTCCAACTGTTGAATTAAATGCCATGTCTCATGGCTTTTCCTTTTCAATTTTTCACAGTGCTTGGACCCCATAAAAATATAGTGTAAATGTTCATGGATAAGCTTAATATATAATTTAACATATGAACTCAACCATTAAAATTTATACCTTATTTTTATCTCAACCAAACATACCATAAGTGATTTCTCCTCCATTAATTAATCAAGATACACTATCATTGCAAAACTTCACCAATCTTCTTTGCGTTTTCTACATTCCATGAATGAATTAAGATTCCACAACATGTCAACCATTTCCTCCCAATTTGAAACCATTCTTCTTTTGACCACTTTCTCACTTCCTCAAAATGGCTGAGAAGTAGCTCCTTTGCTATAGCTAACGCTTCCAAACTTTCTCTCAAATCAAAAGTTACTAATGCCCTTTTTTTTTGGGTCGGAAAAGTTGCTAATGCCTTATAAGCCCTCATCTTCCTCACATTGAAGATACACCTCCATTCAATAACTAGTTGGCCCACTAGTAAATTGAAGTTTAAAGACCTAATAGTTTCACTAACGAGAATTGCCTATAACCATTCATAAGTTTCTTGATCAATTTCACCTCTCACAATTCACTGGTTCCTCTTGTCACTCTTTGTTTTCTCTCGTCGCCTTACTATTTAATTTTACTCCATAGTTTTTCTTAAATGAGCTTGTTTTGCTTAGTCAACCTTCAGATTTTCATTCGTGTATTGCTTTCTACCTACCATGACGTTGTATAATCTTGCATCAACAAAATTAATTTTGTGGATTGGCTACACTTGAGTGATTATTCCTTTTAAAAAACTGCCTTTTAAACTTTGCTTCAAAAGGCTAATAATTTGCAACACCTAATCTTCCAAACACGTTGGTCTTGTATTGCCATCATCATTCCACCCTTGTTCGGAAATCTAACAAATACAAATGGATTGGAACTTGTACTTCTTTGCTTTCTAAAAATTAAAATGTTTGTTGTTCTCCCTTCAAATTCGAATAGCGGTTTCAACCATCCTTGATCCATTGTATTAAGGAGTTTGTCCACACAAAACAAAATATAAGGCTGCTTCAATCCTTCAAATGTTGTCTTATGTTGACTGCTTTCTCCCCTATCCCTTTGATTGCGTTTTCTGCAGCTTCAACTTTTGATCTCCATCGTTTTGCAAGGATTTTTATTGAGTAAAAATATCATTTTTAGTCATAACAATTTGAAGTTGATTCAATTTGGTTTTGATTTTTTGTAACATCAATTTAGTTCCAATATCTTGAAATTTGACCTCAATTTCATTATTTAATTAAATAATTAGTAACTTCAATTATAATTAATCATAATTGGTTGAGGTATGTTGCTTGTATATATTCCTTGAGTAATTAGGGGAACAATTTCCACATCATTGAGTTGAAAATAAACAAATAATCTTTACATAAGTTACTCATAATTTGATGGATTAATGATGATGATGTCAAATTTAAATGTGTTAGCATTAAATTAATGTAAAAAAAATCAAAACCAAAAATGAGAGAGTGATTATTGCCACTCATTTTTGTTTATTGCATCTCTCACTTACATTTATTTTTATTGAGCTTGACTAAAATATGCTTGTGCTATTTTAACTTAAAGAATAACTAATGTTAATTATTTAAATGATCTATTAGGTATCATAATATTATCAAAATTCATTATTATTAATTTAATTAAAAATTTATTTAGCTAGTTAAACTATTTAATATTTATCTCATTTTTTATTTTTTTCATATAGTAATTAGATGTTTCAAGTATTAATAATTAATTTTTTAATGTAACTATTTAAATTCAAATAGTAAATTATTTTAAAATTTTTAAAGAAAATTTTTCTAAATACTATAGTGTTGATTATTTTTAAAACATAATAAATAAAAATAAATAATGATAAAGATCAGATATACCTTACTTTGTAACATCTAGCATTCATGTATTTAAAAAAACTAGTAAACAAACATATGATAGAATAAATTATTACTGTTAACCATTAATTTTTATTGTAATTTTTTCTTTATTCATGTTATTAAAAATTAAGGTGATTTGATACATTAAATTAAATACTTATATATCCATACCAAAAAGAGTTTAAAAAGGTTATTTTTTGACTTAGTATAAAGGTTAAATTCTTTACTTTTTGTTAGATAAATAACCATAATTTAACACTTATAAATAAATTTAAAAAAGTAAAAACCGGTGATGGCAAAGTATTAATGAATATTTCAATACACTGTTAATAGGAATACATACCAATTAAGTATATAAAAGTAAAACTAATACAATGTTTCAAATTATCCTAATTTTTAACAATAGAGATTTCCCAAAAAAAATCACAGTTAACGTGATGGCCAAAAATTAAAATCCTAATATCTTAAGTTTTTTTAACACTTTTAGAATGATGTGAACATTGAATGATAAAATACCATTATGTATGTTGTATGCTTCAATTTAGAAATTTGTTACCGATTCGTACTTAATTATTTATGTTTTTAAAAAACATTCGCTATTATAATGTTTGGGTAACTATTGTCTTAACAAAACTTTAAAGAAAATAATTCAATAAATAAATTATCATCTTAAAGATGTTAATATCAAATATTAATAATATTTAGTGCCTAAATCAATATTATATATATATATATATATATATATTTAAATAATCAAATTAACAATAATAAATTTTGATATCATCATGCTAACTAATACATAGTTAATGTTAACATACTCTTCTTTTAGTTAAAACAGAAGAATATTTCAATAAAAACAAATGTTAGATGGGAGTAATAATAGATAAAAATGAGTTGTAATAGCCACTCCCCAAAAATTGATGTCAACTTTAAATTATAAGGACTAAAAATGATATTTACTCATATTTTTACTAAGCATCTGATGTGGTTTGTGTTTGATTTTTATATTTAGCAAGTTTTATAAATAATAATAATAAACTGTTCAAATCTATGTATAACTCTAGCTATGTGCGGTAAATCTTGAAACATTAGCGAACCTTAAAAATTATATAACAATTTTCTTTCTATTATGAAGAAAAAGTATAGGTTGAGGAGAAAGTTACCCATTTAAGGGTAAAGTATGCTCTTTCTCATTAATTGCTTATTTTTTGATTTCCTAAAATATAAAGGATCGATTAAATGGCTAATTCATTCGTATATGGTAAGCTATTTAAGGGAATAAATACTTACTCATCAATCTCTTATAAAATGACCTATATATCACCTGCCAATAAGCAAAACCTGATAATTGAATCCAGTTCATAGTGATGGATGAATAGAAGAAGCATAGGATAAGTTAATTCAAGTTAATTTGTGTTGAGATATAATATAAATATTTATTATTTACGAAATCAATTCAGATGTAATTTAGAAAATGTGAAGTCAATGTAAATGAAAACCAGATTAAAGCACCGCCCTGCTTTTGGTGTTTGAGGCATGAAAGGTAAATACGCTATCTTATGGTTATATTTCTTTTGGAAACTAACCCTGCCCTTCGAATTTGCGCATATTATTTTGGAACATGCAGGCGAAGGGACAGTGAAAACTCAATAATTGTATATTATATGGTCTATTCTTCTTTAAAAATTGTTCCTCACAGGATTCGTTGGCCTCTGCCGTACTTGGGTCATTGTAAACATATCAGTCGAACTCATTTAGGCTATGAAAAGAATCTAGCTTGAACCTTTTGCTGTAATTGACTTTTCAGATAAAATATACTACGATTATTATTATTATTATTATTATTATTATTATTATTATTATTATTTTGTTTGGTCTGAGAATATATAGTCATTATCTAGCTGTAGAAAGGAACAATAGACAATCTAATTTTTGGTGTCCGCAAGCTCTTTGATTTGTATAGGTCATTCGGCTCGTTTGGTTCAGTTTCCTTACCCAAATGTTTATGCTATTTTTGGCGAGATTTTTAAAAGTGTAAACTTTAGTAAACGTTCAAATATCATATTTAGAAATATACATCTTGTTTTTAACTATTTTTATGTTTTGCCCAAGATTTTTCGTTTTAAAATTAAAAATGTAGTTTCTTAAAATTTATAGTTTGTGTCTTCTTTTTACTGTTTTATCTTCTTAAAACAATTCATCCAAAGTACTTATTTCAAAAGACAAGAAGAAGAAAAACTACATCTAAACAAACTTTTTTTTACCCTTAGCATATATTTGATTAGGAAGTAAAAATGATATGTAAATTTTTATAGAAGAACTTATATGTAAAATTACACAAATTTTCAAGGAAAATTAACCCAAACTTTTACTCCCCAACCAAACATATCCTTAAAGAAAAGTTTAGTCTTAATTTTTTTTCAGCATTGTTCTTAGCATTCTTTTTAGGTTTAATTACTATTTAGTAACCTATATTTTAACTCAATTTTCAATAAGGTCCCAAATTTAAAAATTTTCAATTATATCCCTAATTATATAATGTTGATTCCTAATTGAAAACTTAAAAATTTCAGTAAAATTATAGGAACCTGCAAAGTAATTAGACCTTCTTTTTAAAACAAGTTACTCCACAATAGGCAACCAACTCGTATCTCAAAATTTCGGAACCAATTATTCATGCAAAATGATCAGTTGAGTTAATAAATAAATAAATAAATAATTCCAACCTCTCAGCGTGTGAATATTAATTTTAATTTCATGAAATTAACTCTTATAAGAAGATTGTATAACTTGTTATTTGTGTAAGTATAACTGAATACATTATCATTACCATAAACAACAAAATGAGCTTCAATTTTCGAGTCAAATGAGCATCACAAATTAAATCCCATCATAAGAAGAAAATTGAAGCTGAGCCCTAGAGAAGTTGGCCAAGTTTTGGACTATTCATGGCCTAATCCATTTTTCTACGCCCAGCCCATGTCAACCCATTTTAACTACTTGGGCAACCAACATTTTGTTGGGCTGTTCTGTTCTGATTTGTGTTCTTCGGAGTGGACTATGAGACCTCTTGTCGCCGGTTTAGCTTTCAGTTTTTAATTTTAATTTTTTAAATTTTATAAAAAAAATATTAAAAATTTAATATTTATTTCATAAAATTTTAAACATTAAAAAATTAAAAATAAAAATTGAAAACTTTGAAACGAAACCAAACAATTAATTGCACCTCACCTACCCAACAACTAACCACGGAGAAAAGAAAATGAACAACAAGAAGAAAAAGAACAGGAAGAATTGAAAAGGGGATTCGCCCTCTTTTTATTTAATTCACTGACGCCAACACTGTGGGAAATGAAGTCTTCACGTCCTTCTTTTCTTGTTCAGGATGCACCCACTGCAACTTCCCTCACAGCATGTGATGGTTTTGTTTTGTTAATTAACGGTTGCTGAAAATTTTTGAGGTTTGTTGTGATGGAAGTGAAGCCTATAGCTCTGAGATTCGCTCTCCTTGTTGTAGTTTTGGTTGATCTTCATGGACTTCCCTACAACGAGGTGAGTTAATGTTACTACTTTTTTTTTTTGCTTTTATTTATCTGTTTTTGAAAAGCTGAGGGTTTAAATTTGATACGCTGTGAAATCCATTTAACGAAGCTTTGTTTTTGGTTGTAGGCACTTAATGAGACTTGTGGTTCTCTCAGCAGAGAAGACACTGATGGTATGATCTCTTGTCACTTATAAGTGAAATCTGCACAATGGGGTTTTTTTTTTTAATTATTTTACTGCATCAGCTTAAAAGAAAAAAAGAACTCTAGGTCATATCAGGAAATTTTGTTTTGATTTCATTGATGTTTTGTTCAAGAAAAAAAATCATATTTTGTAAGAATGGTTAGCAAAAAGAATCAAATGATTCTGTCGACACATTCCGGTAATTGAACGTTTTGCAATTAGTAAACTAGATTTGTTATCATAATCCACATCTTCCACCAAAATGGATCTATTTATATTTAAGTAAGGACCATAGACTAACTGAGGTTTGGTCTAGCGAATAAGGGGCTACTCCACTACAACGTGGGGAACTATGGCTGGATTCTCACCAAGGAAAACCACCCTCATTTAAATGTCCCACAGTATTGCCTCCAGTGGAAGGATATCTTTGGAAAACCAAAAACAAAATCATGACCATAGGCAAGCCCATAAATATACTCCCCACAAATAAGTGGGTATAGGAAGTTTGCCTCTCCTAGGGTTCCAATTTGAGTTTGAGGTTACACTTCTTCTGATGGAAGGATATCTCTAGAAAACCAGAAACTAAATCATGACCATAGGCAAGTCCATAAATATACTGACAAATAGTATAGGAAGTTTGCCTCTAGGGTTCCAATTTGAGTTTGAGGTTACTTTCGTTGGAAGGATATCTCTAAAACCAGAAACTAAATCTTGACCATAGACAAGTCCATAAATACTCTCGACTAATAAGTGGGTAGGAAGTTTGGCTCTCCTAGGGTTCCAATTTGAGTTTGAGGTTACACTTCTTCACGAATCTTCACTATTTGAATATGGAACAAGACAGCTGATAACATGCAATCTTTCTAAATTCCAACGCACTTCATCTGATGGTGCTTGAAATTACATTTTTATGATCATGCTATGTCAAGAATAGACTCAGAATGCTCATGCTCTAGTATTCGAATATTTGTTTTCCCTGCTTGTGCAGCACCATGCCCAACTGGTTGGGTTACTGACCCTAATAAGACAAAGTGCTATCTTCATGTTGGGAGGCCTCAATCTTGGAACGAATCAGAGACCTGTTGTAATAAGTATGGTGGGCATTTAGCATCATTGGTATCACTTCAGGAACTACACTTTGGTCAGAGTCTTTGTGATGAGTCTATAAATAGTTGCTGGATTGGTGGAAGAAGGCTCAACTCTACTTCTGGTTATCAGTGGATTTGGTCTGACAATTCTCAATGGAACAATTCCATATTTCCTTTCCCCAATGGTCCAATCAATTGTACTCGACAATCCTGTCATATGAACAGTACAGACAATTTATGTGCAGTATTGGCCAATAATTCAAAATCTCTCATGGGTGAGAGATGTGACAATCCTCATGCTTCTGTATGTGTACTTGATATAGGTATGCGCTTCTCCTGCCAATTCTCATTTTACATTTATAAAATCAGTATTTTGTTTTCAAATTTTTTATTCTTTCTCAAAAATGTTAGGCTTTTGTTCTTCATTCTTGAGATATGTGTTGCAGTGTTTGTTGCTCATGCTACTTTTTTTGTTCTTCTACCTTGATCAAATTTGTATACATAGTTTTAATCATCATTGCTGGCTAAACTGTCTACTGTTTTTTAATCTCAGATAGGAAATGTAACCATATGCACTGCCACAGGGAATACCTCATCATCCTTGCTGTGGTGAGTGCGTTGATACTGTCCACAACATTAGGAGTGGTGGTTTGGCTTCTTGTACATAAGCGGGGCAAGAAAAAAAGAGGTCTAGAAAACTATCTGATCCAGCAGCTTCTCTTCCATCATGGAAAGTCTTTACCAAAGACGAATTAAGGTCTATTACAAAAAATTTCAGTGAAGGTAACCGTCTAGTCGGGGATGCCAAGACTGGTGGTACATACAGTGGGGTCCTACCAGATGGCTCAAAGGTTGCAGTTAAGAGATTAAAGAGGTCAAGCTTTCAGAGGAAAAAGAGTTCTATTCAGAAATTCGCAGGTTGCAAGGCTTCGCCATTCAAATCTAGTGGCTGTGATGGGGTGCTGCTATGATCATGGTGACCGCTACATTGTTTATGAGTTTGTAGCTAATGGGCCCTTAGATAAATGGCTACATCACATACCAAGGGGAGGTCGCAGCTTAGATTGGGCTATGAGGATGAAAATTGCCACAACACTTGCTCAGGGAATTGCGTATGTTCAAAATATACTCTTAGTTATTTTCCACATGTTATTCTAGAATTTGTCTTTGTTCTTACCAAGATGCACATGCTCACTTTGATTGATGAAAATCTTATTATGATGCAAATTGTGCTTTTTTGGCTGCTACTAACTGTTGGCATTAAGGTCATATTCCCTTGGTCGTTGTATGTAACATTCTCTATAATTTTGCTGCATTGTCAGTTTGAATAATTTTTACAATTGTAAATTAAATAGTTAAGTGCTTGTAACTATTGGTGGGGTTTCAGGTTCATTTTTTATGTTATGTGCTGCTATCTGCAGTTGCAGGTTTGAGGTTCTTTGTTCAATATCCTGACAGTTATTAAATTGGGATTCTTTTTTTAATATAAAACTTATTTAAGTTTAAATTTGTCTTCTCATATTATGTTCATTTATTTATTAATAGATAAAAATTTTGCTTGCACTGAACCTTGTATGAACATTCAAAGCATGAAAGATGTCAGTCACTTAGCATCAACCTTCTAGGAGTTTGTAATGTATGGTTAGTTAAAGTTGCTTGCTTTGCATAGTTGTTTGCTGAGGCCTATGTGTCCTGTGCCACAGGTATCCAGATAATTTGTGCTCCTATGAGAGAGCCCAAGTTTTCTATCAAGCTATCAACTCTGACTTGTTTGTTTATCTATTTGGATGTGATGCTACCTTCATTTTGTAAACTCTAGGACAGGAAGAACTCTGATAGCTTTTCAGTATCATCCATGCACTATTAGTTGGCCAAGTAAAAATATATAGAGAGCAATTTAGGAGAAAGCGTTCACCTCCCTTTGAAGAAGAAAGAGCTGAGGGAAGGGGTGGAGGATAAAGAATGGGAAATCGATTAAAACCTATCTTCTAGGGAACTAGATGCATGTTTATTAAGTTTCTAATAATTATAACTTTAGTTTTAATTCCCTCAAACAGAAGTATTCCCTGTGACATGTCTGATTTTATTACAGGCTTGACTCACCAATGCATAACATTCTAAACATAATGGATGGGGTTTCTCCAATATCTCTCTAAAATTCAAGGATACTGGTACCTTTTAATTATTTGTGACTCAGAATGAGCCTGCGTCCTCTAACTCAAGTTTTTTCAAATCTATCAAATCACAACCGTTGATTGCACAAAGGGTACTGGTACCCCATGGGTATCGAAACAAAAACCGTAATGGATTTATTAATTAACAGCTACTTGCTTTTTTTTTTATTGTCTGAACAGGTTTCTGCATGACAAGGTTAAGCCTCAAGTTGTGCATCGAGATATACGTGCCAGTAATGTACTGCTAGATGAGGAGTTTGGAGCACACCTCATGGGTGTTGGTCTGTCTAAGTTTGTGCCATATGAAGCAATGCACGAGAGGACTGTGATGGCAGGTGGAACCTATGGATATCTGGCTCCGGAGTTTGTGTATAGAAACGAGCTAACAACAAAGAGTGACGTTTATAGTTTTGGTGTCCTACTACTTGAAATAGTGAGCGGACGCAGACCTGCACAGGCAGTTGATTCTGTGGGTTGGCAGAGTATATTTGAATGGGCAACGCCTCTTGTGCAAGCTCATCGCTATCCTGAACTCTTGGATCCTCATATATCTTCCTCGTCTTCTAGTATCATCCCAGAGGCTAGTACCATCCAGAAGGTGGTTGATCTTGTCTATTCCTGCACACAGCATGTCCCATCTATGCGCCCTAGAATGTCTCATGTTGTTCATCAGCTACAACAATTTTCTCAGCCACCTGCAAAGTAAAGCTAATCTAGTTTTCTTGAGCTCAAGTTTATGCATGTATAACTTTAAAATGGGGATTTTGTTTTTCTTACATATAGTAGGTATATATATGTATTTGTAACATGCCCTTCTTTAGGGTCGAAATTAGCTTTGCTAAATGATCCAGCGGGAGATAGAGTAGATTAGGTAAGTTTAGTTGTTCTGCTATTGATTGAAGCTATACATGTAGTTTAATTGCACTGCTATTGATGGAATTAAGCCATCCTTTTTGTCATTCTTAACAAAATTACAAAAGGCAACATTTGTGTTTTGTTCTTTATACGCCATGGAAGCAGATTATTGGCAGAAATGAGAATAGGAAAGCACCACCGGGTCACTTGCTGGTCGCTGCCATACTAATGAACATGATGGTGAAGGGGAACAAATGAACTATACGTACACATGATATTTATAGTTATTTGAAATGGAAGAGGTGTAGTTAAAGATTGGCAAGTCTTACACATGGTTTGAAAAGGCTTATAAATGGCACTGAAAAGTACTTTGAGCTCCACATGGTGATGGTTATCTGATAGGTCAGAGGGAGTTGGAGGGTGGGACATGTTTTGCAGTCTGAATGCAGTTGCCCTGTTCTAAACCAGAAGGTCCCTTTATTTATTTATTTATTATTATTGTGTATAAACCAAAAGATCCTCGAGCTTGTGGCTTGGCCAATGAATGAATGATTCTATATTATCCTGGACAAATTTTCAATGACCACCTTGGTAATATATGACGATTCAAGGGACTTCATTCAGGCCAGCAACGATACAGTTGCCAAGAAAACTACACTGTTTATGACTAAAGAATGAAATCTACAACAAAAAAAAAGAGTACAAATCATAAACGAATTGCACCATCATGAATCAATGTGACTTATACATTCAAAAGGTTGAAAATTCATAGCTAGATACATTCAAGTAGCATAACAATCAAGATTTACAACACTTTGTGTTAAAGAAAAAAATTAATACAAGGCACACTTGAACACTACAATATACAAATTTTAACAATGATGGCTAGCTATATAGCTTAGGGTGTCAATTTGCACTTCCATGGGCTGCTAATAACGTAACACTAACATTAGTTGGATCTGAACTGCCTTGGAAGAGATACTGATTTGTGATTACCTCATTCCACCTCCTGCATCATATATCCAAACCCAGATTAGCATTCATATGTAATGTAAGTCACCAAAAAATGCAGGCAACTCATAAAAAGGACGTTTCCCCAATGTTTATGCTGGTGGTCTAGAAAGAAATGCCATCTATTGCTTGAGGTTTATAAATCTAAGCTTCAAGTTTTCTCTAGCTAGATGAGTCACTTTACTATTGTCTTATTGTACATGAAAGTAAACAAGCCCTTGAATTTAAAATGACTCCAAATGTTCACACCCACTTGCCGAATCAAATGCCCGAGAATATCAAGTTAAAGAGTGGACTCATGAAATGATGGTATTAACAAACCAATCCATTTTCAAGTAAATACTCAAATAATACATAATATCTATTATGTATTATTTATGACTATCTCAATAATAGATCGCAAAAACAACATATGAAAGCCTCAAATAGTTGAAAAATTAGAGATCCAAAGAAGTTGGGATAGCATTATGAGCATCTGAGAAGTCACAAATAGCCATGGACATAAAACAGGGCACAAAACAAGGGTAAAATCATAAATAAGAAAATGTGATGTTGATGGAGTGCACAGATCGCAAAACCAAGGACAGATCTCGAAAGTGGACAGCGGCGTGATCACAGTGGTAGGCGAGGCGCCAGAGACGCTGTCGGACTCGCGTGGAAAGCGGCAGCGAGTAGCTGTTTAGCAGATAGTGTTTCACATGCATGAAGGCACGTGGCACCTTGGATGAGGACACGACTACCAGGGTGGGCCACGCAGGATGAGGCGGTCCCAATGGTGAAGTCGCCGAGTGGAGTCTAAGCTGGAAAAGCTTGCTGGCAGCGAAGAAATGCAGCGGACAATGGTTTTGGGCTGCTAAAATGTATGACCCAGCAGAGTGAAGGTTGAAACACTGTCGGTGGGGTTAACACAGCAACGACGAGACCAGAAAAGTCACCGGAAAGGTGGCTGGCAATAGAAACGGTGGTGGTTTGTTGATTGAAATTTTTTGTGGAAAGCAAGAACACTGTCAAACATAAAATAGAATTGAAGGGCTTGACAGGTAGAGCAATAGTGGGACAAAAATAAAAATAAAGATAGTAGGAGACACAGTACAAGTGAGCTCCAAATTAGTAAAATCTCTGCAGCGGAACATACATCATGGCGGCTAGTACTGCTCTGATACCGTGTTGAAATTGAGGATTTTAGATGATGAAGGAAGAAAAGAGAGAGAATAGAGACTCAATAATATGAAAGTATATTTGATATATTGTGTGATGTTGTGATACACTAGGATAATCCTATTTATAAGTTAAAGATAAAATCTAATCTTAATGACATAATCAACCTAAATAAATATAAATCAATCTAAAATATGATATGAAATATTCTAAGATATAATTGAGATATTAATATATATTTCCTTATTTCTAACACATACCAATATCTATAATACCTGAAAGTGTTTATCATTACAAGGAAGGTTATAGGTTTTTTTGGGATAAAAGAAGAATATTATTAAGAAAGAAGAAAGATACAAGGAGACGGGGAACAAGAAATCCTCTTTACAAGAGCAACAAAAAAAAAACAGAGAAAGCTATCAATGAAGCATAGCTTTCCAATCACTCAACATGTCTGGGAGGGAAATTCCACTAAAAAGATCATGAGCTTCACATACCAAATAGAGGTCAAACACCTAACTCTATCCCACAAAACTTGCTTAGGTTATAGGAATTTTATTTAATATCAAATTCACTAACCTCAATCTGTAGATTCTGTTGCTTGGGATTGTTGCTCCTCAAATAAAGTCTGTACTCTCTGCAGTAAACATCAAGCCCAGGTGCTTAGCCAAAATAATATAACCAAGTCCGGAAATATGCAAGTAAATCTTTTTCCTTTGTTGTCACTTTCTTAACTTTCCTTTTCCATCTCAGTAGTCAGGACCTGGATGCATTTGGTTTTAGAAAACAATTTTCAGTTTTCATTTTCTATTTCAATGTTTCCTGTTTACAGGATTATGTGAAAGCAATAGTGAAAACTAGAAACAAAAACTAAAAACTGAGTTTTGTAATTTTCACTGTTTTCTTCACAGAATCCTGAAAAACAGGAAATAAAATTGAAAAATGTTTTCTGAAACCAAACACACCCAGCATTCTATTTCACTCCTCCTGAAGTTAATACAATTAGCTATTGGCGAATAACAATATATTGGGTTCACTTTCTACCTTGACGGAGCTTCCAATTTCCTCCAGTTTCTGCAGTAGCAACAGCTCCCCAGAAGTAGAATCATGTCTCAATGGCTTTGATGGAGACATCTACAAGTGAAGAAAACAATGACAGAGAAAAAGGAAAAGAGGTTGGAGATAATAAGTGACCAATGTTAACAATCAGAGCTATATAATCATTACACTTGAGTTTTATCTGGTTAATGAACTAAATTATTGGTCATCCAAAAGCGTAATGGACAACAAAAATAGTGGGAAAGTCAAATAATTTAGTCACAGCGCAGAGGGTGTAGTAGTGCACATAGGGTAAATGACCTACCATCATATGTGGAACATCTTCCAATGTAGAAACCTGTCCAGAAAGTATCTCATTTCTCAAGTTTGATATGTGCATCATAACAGCCTGAATATAGTTGAAAGGAGGCAAAAAGCAGTTCCACATAACACAAGTTATCAACTTAAGTGAGACAAGACAATAAGGAATACAAAAATTCCTTTTCAGGGGGAGGTGGTCAGACACTACTGAATACCTTCCTGAAAGCATTTGGGTTTGCAACTCCCTGGATTTTAACATCATCACTGGGTGGTCTTCTTACACCAATATTTTCAATTCTAAGAGAATAGACACCAAAAAGTGACTGCAAATATCCTGCAAATAGATGTAATAGGCAATATAAGTCACAGAAATTAAAACCATAAGACCATAGAAACAATTGCCAAAGGTTAGAATGCTTAAAACAATAAATAGAACCTACCAAAACAGATAGTTTGAAACTAGAACCCAAAAAAGAAAAGGCCAAAATCTTTACGGAAGCACAGAAGAGAACTACAAATACCACACCTTGTTCAACCACGACATCTGCCACAGAATGCAATAAAACATGCTTCTCTTTCTGTAGTACACCAAAACATGGAAATGGTACTGGCCTTGTAACCTGAACTAGATAAACATATATTAGTATACAACATGTCACAGGATCAATACATGCAAAGGTTTGCAACATGATCAAGAAGATGTTTCCTTTTTGGTCTTTCACTTAAATATCACTACATCGTTGATCCATGTCTTGGACATCTGATAAAGTTTTACATTTGCTCTTAACTCCTTAACAAAACCCTCTTGTTTGATCCATGTAGTTGGCCATATCTCTAGTGAGCATAATCATACTGCCAAAATCACAACTGGTTACTAACCATTACAAGTGCCAACTCCAAGCGAGTGAAATACCATGTTGACCGTTACAAGATCAATGTGCTTAAAAGATGTTTATTGATCAGTGGTACCTCAATGATCACCGCACTGACAAGTGACAAATTAATTCCTAAAAGATCAACACGCTGCCAAATTAGTTTTTAAAAGATCAATGTGCTAACAAATTAGTTCCTAAAATATCTTTTGTTAACACTCAATGAGCTGATTAGCAATAATGGAATTGATCATTGGGATACCACGGCCAAATAACACATCTTTTATGGAGTAATTTGTCAGCACATTGATCTTTTAAAGTTCAAAATGGCAGAATATTCACTCCAAGCATAAAGCTAAAACTTCATTTTTGTTAAAAAATAAAATAAAAGGAGTGGCCCAATGTACAAGGCTTTCACCTAGTGGGGTCTAAAAAGGATAGATGTACAGTCTTACACCTACAGAGAAACTATTTCCAAGATTTGAACCTCTGACCTCCAAGTCACAAGGCAATAACTTGACCGATGTTACCATTGTAATAAAACTCACCATCTTCTTAAAAACAATAACACCCATAAGAAAAGAGTAAAATGCATTTCCCTTGAACTTTAGGTCATGTGTAGTTACAACATAACTTTTCAAAATGTATATTACGACACCCTAAACATTCCAAACAATGCAAAACGCCCCTCAACATAATTTTGCCAGCTGGTAAATGTATGATTTATGTGCAGTTAACCCCTCCCCTCTCGAGGATGTTTCTAATTTGTACAACCTGACACCTTGATTGTGAATTCCCATGTGCACTTAACCCCCTTGATTTTTTTTATTGTGTGCAATTAGACACTCTGCTATGACCTAAGTTTTGCACTATTTGAAAACTTAAAAATGCATTTAACCCCTTAAAAAAATTATATTGGATTTGATTTAAATGCATCGAAAGTGTACAACTTTTTTACACCGTCGTTTAATCAAATCCTCCCATATGCATGATTTTTGAAGTAGTGGGATGAAAGTCATTTATTTTTGCTAATGTGATGACAATAAATGACTAGATGACTCTATAAAAAAGTTTTATAATTTCATTGCATTCTGTTTGTGGTGTTTTTAGTTACCATTGTCAAAATGTGACAAATGCAGCACTTTTGATTCCAAATCTCAATTCAGGGAAGGGAACCACTTCCTCTTAAGGAACTAAGACCAGGTTTGTGTGAGTTGTTTAAAGCTTTTCAGCGAAGAAGTTAAAAAGAAAAGTTAAAATTTGAACAAAGAGCAATTGTAAATGAGTAAAAGTAACAAACTCAAAGTAAATTTTGACAATGAAGAACAAAGTAAATTAGCTTAGAAGAAAAAGAAACAACCATCACTTGTTAATTAAGGTTTACTACTCCATGTGTGCTAAATGACTTTAGAGACTGAAAACTTAGTGTGCAAGAGTGAATTGAATGCCTTACAACTGAACCCAAGGCTCTCATTTATAGACAAATCCTATGCTAAAATCTCGCTAACAAGTTACAAACTTCTTCATTCTAATTGGCTTGATGTGCTTGCTTCACTTCCTTGCTTGCTTGCTTCTCACAATCCATGATCTTCTTAACCGTGCTCCTATCTTCAAGGGATATTTCATTCTTCTTAACTTATCTTCCTATAGGGCCTCTAACTATGTTTGTTTTACTTACCCTGTGATACTGCCTTTATGCACATTAAGCAATATTTCGATGCCACTATCTATCCCTGGTGTAAACCTTCATCCTTTCTTAATCAAAACAATCCTTCGACACCAATATTACCCTCTACATCTTTTCTTCTTTAAATAACAACCATTCATCACGGGACTCGTGTCATGGAATTTATTCGACAGCCAACAGCATCGAAATTAAACTCATCTATATTACCGAGTTAATGTCTTCGAAAACCAAATGACTCCATGCAAATTCACACCCACATTACACAAATACACATGTGCCATGAAGCGAATTGCCATATTCATTCCAAAACCCCCAAAAAAATAAAAATGAAAATTTCAAAATAAATTTTTTTGGTGAATTTACCTTGTAAACAATGGCGTTGGGAGTGAGATAAAGCTTTCTGGAGCGGATATCCTGCCTGAGTAAAAACCTCCTGACCGGAAGATAGAGCAACATGAGCAAGCCAATCCCCCACGCCAATATCAGCAACAGCGAGTAAAGCACCCATTGCACTGTTTGGTACTTGACGAAGTTCTGCTCCGCCTCTTGAAACGACGCCGCATAGAGCACTCTTTCTTCCTCACTCTCACCTTCCTCCCCAATAGGCTCTTCTCCAAGCTTTCGATTTCCACTACCTCGTCTATTGTTCCCATGTGAATGAATATGAATGAATCTTCGGCACCTTTTGTTTTGATGATTCAACATTACACGGCACCACTCAATAAGTAAACAAGACGAACCAATTTCAAAAAAAAAACAAGAGAGAGAGAAAAAGAAGAGTTATGGAGAGGGACTGGGGAAATGGGGTAAAGACTGTGAAAATGTTTGCAATTCAAAATGAAAATGGAAACGCTTACAGGTTTTGAAGTGTTCTCTTCTCCTTTTGCAGAGCTACCCGTCTGCCCGATGCAATGCAGTAACTAACAAACCCAGTTAATCTATACTTCTATACAGACATAAATCTATCTATATATATACAAAAATATTATTTTCACACATGATTAGACACTTATGATAATATAAGGGGTAAATTAGGCTATCTTCTTAGATTTATGGAAATACAACTCGCAGGTTCTATTCCACCTTGACATTACACATCGTCTCCTTATCAAATTTTCAATATTTATATTAAGTTTAACTCATTCGTACAATCCTAATAATAAAGTTAACAGAATGACATTTGTGCAACATTAATTATTTTTAATTAATAAAATTATAAAATCTATAATTAAAGAGTTGGTAATGTATTTTTTATAATTTTATTAATTAAAATTAATATCATAAAAATATCATTATGTTAAGTTTATTGTTGTGTTTGTGAAAAAATGAAATTGTAATATAAATATTGAAAATTTGAATAACAAAGTAAGTGTTAGATGGACAAATAGGGGTGTGAATTTAAACAAACTTCAGGGAGATAAGTAATTTACCCTAATATAAGAAATGATAGAGAAAATAAATTAAAGAAAAAGTAAATAGTATGACCCATGTATTAACTAAGTAGTAAGACCACGTGTTTTGTGAGTAGGATATTTATGTGTTTGAGAAATTTGAGTGTTAGAATAGATTGTTAAACATGTATACAATAACTACTTTAGTGCACCACTTTTTTAATTTAAACAATAGGCTAAATACCAGCAGTTCTCAGTTGTGTAAAGGGACAATTTAGTTTAATTTGAAAATTCAAATTAGTCCATCACATTTCAAAAAGGGAACAAATTAGTCCTTCGTCCAAGTTCAGATCCAGTTAAAAGAGGACAAGTTGATTAATCCATAATCTGAGACTTATAAAAACTATTTGTAGTTTTGAAATGTGAGGGTAATTTAATTTTCAAAGGTTAAGAGATTAAATTGTCCTGATACCTAAGGTATATTTGGTCTAAACAATATCCTTTAAACATTTAAGAATAAATACCATTTATTTATAATAACGTTTTCAACTTCTCATTTTTAAAATTTATTATTTCTTTCTTAAGTATTTTAAAAAATAAAAAATGCAAATTGAGTAGCACCTAAGTGTATGTCAATTTGCTAGTACATATATATATATATAAAGGGGAATTTTCATAATAATCACCCTTGGTGCACAATTCTTTTAATTCCAAAACTACCATTCAAACATTTGAAGAATGACTATCATTTATAATAAATTCTCTAGCTTCTCATTTTTAAAATTTATTATTTCTTTTAAATATTTTAGAAAAAAAAAATGCAAATTGATTGGCACGTAAGCACCTGATAATTTGCTAGTATATATAAAGAAAATAATCACTTTTAACTATCTTTTGGTGTTCAATTTTTTTATTTTTCAAAATGCCCTTAAAGCATAAGGAGTCAAAGAAAGTTACAAATCAATTAAATAAGTTAAAAGATTAAAAGAAATAAAAAATAAAAAATATGGATTGATAGACATGCAAGTGCCTAACAATTCACTAGTTTAAAAACAAAGAAAAAATAAAGAGTCAACAATTGTATTTTTGGACTCATTTGAATTTTCTTCTCAAAAAAGATACTTTTGAATTATCTCTTTTAAAATGATATTTTTAGAGAAGTAGAATACGTTTTCCATTTGAATGTAATATTAATTTATGTTTAGATAATATAAAAAACATCCTTTCTAGAACACAGAAATTTTATAGTGGTAAAAAATCTTTATTTATTATCAAACATCCTTTTTATGTTATAAAAAATATGTTTTTTAGTATATAGAAATTTTAGCTTCTCAAAAAAAAATTTATTTTTTACTTTTTCTAATGATTTTTCTTTTACTAAAAAATTTGCCTAAACATACTCGCATGGTTAAAACCCAGACTCAGTGCTGATCAGCAAGAATGACCTGTTCGTAAAGTTAGCCTGAAATCGCCCTCCAACCACTCAAGAATCGTTTGGAACCAGCTAGGAACGGTCAAATCGGCAAGGCAAGGCACCAGGCAAAACTTAAACAATTTTTTTTTAATAAAAAAGATGCAAAATGGCACCCTAACCCCTAAAAAAAAACCTAAAATCTCTTTTTTTCTAATTTTTTTCCTTTTCTGATATGGAAAGTAGTAACTTGAGAGATTTGATCCATATGGATAATATTTATTTTGATTAAGGGATGAATTATGTTATGTTCTATGGGTTTTGTTGATGCCTAATTTATTTTTAGTTATTTTATGACATATTTTATTTTGTATTGTTCTATATTTATATAAATCCAGATTTTACTATATATTATATTATTAAACTAATTCCAATAAACCTCTGAACCTCTAACCCTTCCTAAGAGTTGAATGTCAAATTCAATTTAGAACCTTGCATACTAGAAAACACAAAAAGATCTTTTTTATAAAAGAAAAATGTCTTCTACTTCTATAAATTATCAATAAAGCATGATCCCAAAGATTTTTTTTTAATTAGTTAATAAACAAAAAAAAAGTCATGTAGTCTCTCAAGATTGCAAACTAGTCCCTTGGTTAGTTCTTCATTAATAGAGTCACAAACATGAACAACAATAACCTGTTATAATATTGTTGGCTACAATCAAAATAACATTTTAGAACATTTCCCTCACCAAAATGATATCATTTTATCAAAGTGGTAAAAGTGACATTTTTTCATCCTCCTTGATCAATGGGACAAGAGAGAGATTGGCTGCGAGGATACCTATATGGTCTCACTTTAATAGGGCTCAAGCCTTCCACAAAGGGAATGGTGTGATCAAGGGATCTTGCAAGTGGTAGACCGGATGGAGTATCAAACACTTTGCTTATAAGTGTTAAGCAAGAGGGCCAATTCGGCTCCATATCTCCTGGTAAGTCTAGTGTGAGTTCCACATCTCCACACATGGAGTCACTTGTAGAGCATACAACTCAGCAATTGCATCATCTGAAACTTGCAAATATGATGATATTGTGCCTCTACATGAGGCATGATCAGGTCTCCTTTGAGGGTCATATGCCCACCCTCATCAAAGACCTTTCAGTAATAAGTCATAATTGGCCAAGTGCCACTTCAATGTTGCTAACCAAGATGAACCCAAAATTAAATCCACACCAACTATAATCTTTAATAACTTTTAATTTTGATTATTCACAAATAGTTTATATCTTTACATAAAATATCTCAAACCTAATTAGGTAGATATGTAATAACCATAAGAAATCAATAATAAAAAAATTATATAATTTCATTTCACTGTTGCTTCAATTATTAAAGTTGATACATGTAAAGCGTACAATTTGTCCAACAACATGCACTGTCATTATCACCCTCCCACCTATCACGCTAACACTCGCTTGTTTTTGGTAGCTGAAACATCACTCACATACAAATAAAAAAGAGACCCAAAAGAGAAATCAATACAAGCAAATAATTAAAAAAAAACTAAAAAAAAATGAGGCAATGATAATGAGATAATGAAGTACCTCGACCTCATTAGTGTTTGGTTTCAATTGGTTGAGGAGACTATGCATGCCTGAGATGGCACTATGAAATCATTGAGGTCCACAATTCGAAGCGCAGAGAATTTCTTCGACATCTCTTTACTTTTGCTATTGTTTCTCTTTCAACTTCTGATAACAATACCTCGTTGGAAAAACCACAAAGTAGAAAAAGGAAGAAAGAATAAGCAGAGGTAGTGATACCTACTAACTTGAGAGAAATGTAAAACAAATGCCATGGTGGAGAAAAAGACAAAAAACAAGCTCACATGAGTAATGGGTGCATTGTGGGATTTGAAAATCAAGCTCACACTAGATACTCCTTTATATCAACATTTCTCACTTCAATACAAGGGAAGTACCAAAGTTTTGCATCTTTCCTCTACAAATCTTTTTCTATCTCCCAATGGACTTTATTGTATTATTCCTCTTGACACACTAGAGGGAGGTGTTGTTTGTCTTCTTCCCAACGAATCAGCAGGATTCATCTACTATTTCAGCTTGCCAAACTCTCAATCCTTGGAAATCACTAATAATCTGATTTTTCCCAAGTAATTTCATCACTGTTCCTGGTTTGATCGTTCTAATAGTATATCTTGTTATTTATTATAAAACCAGTCAAAGTTGCATCAGGACTAGCAAAGTGACTCACTTACGTGCATTTATCACTAGACTTATCAGGATCTCTATGTTCTTTAATGCATGGAACATAGTCATTGCATTACTTCTCTTATCTAGTTAGTATATTTGCTATATTCATATGTGTCTAGTGTTTACTTTGTGTTGGGTTACTATTTTGGGATGCATTTTTCCTTCCTCTTATTGCTATAGGAAGCGTAGAGGAAGAACACTTCAAATTGAGTGAATATTTATCTTTTGCATGTTGTGCTCTGTTTTGTGGCTCCTTTCAAAACAATACTTTAATCCTCTTCCTCGTAAGAAAAAATAAATGAAAGAAAGAAAAATATTTTCCTTCGCAAAGCAAGATGGGCTATATTGGCTTGTTCCTTTTTTATTTTTCTATACTTCGATAGTGTTGTGATTGTTTCTAAGATTATTTTGACAAGTAGTTTTGGCTCTTGTTATTTATTATAAAACCTGTAAAAGCTACATAACGATCAGCAAAGTGACTTACTTACGTGCATTTATCACTAGACTTATCGGCATACTTGATGTTCTTAAATGCGTGAACATAACATGATCATTGCATTACTTCTCTTATCTAATTAGTATATTTGCCATATTCATGTTGTGTCTATGGTTTACTTTACTTTGGCTTATTGCTATATTACTTTTCATTGATGAGTACTAGGTGGATTAGTCTTGCGTGAATCCAGCTGTCTTTGAGACCCATTACTACTTTAGCATGTGCCTAGTGAACTTCTATGGGCTTAGAGGGATTGGTCATTAATGTATGGTTTTAACTTCTTTTTTCCCATTTTAAATGCTCCTCTAATATTGATTTAGTTAATAATGGTTCAACATATGTGGTAATGGTTTTACGATCCATAATTAATAATGGTTTTTTTTTTTTTTTATTTTGATTCTAAGAAACAACCCTTTGGTCAGTATGCTATTAAAAGTGTTATCGTTCTTGAGTTTGGAGAGAAATGCTTGGCTTCGCTTTCAAGTGTGCAACCATGTGGATTTTTTTCATTGCTTGAATAAGTTGATGAGGATAGTTTACATATGCAATCATGTTAACAAGCAATGCCATTTTTCATTTTACATGGATTATGTACTTTAATGACGAATTCTCTTAGGGTGCAAGCGCATATATATATATATATATATATATATATATATATATATATATATATATATATATATATATATATATATATATATATATATCATACACAACTCTACTCATGGGAAGAATGTAGCACCAGATGTGAGGCACTAAGGGGATCCGCATGAAACTATGAAAATCATTTGAAATATTTAAAGCTAATGATTTTTTTATAGTTCATGGTTGGGGGAGTAATAGTTTTTTTTTTTTTTATATGTATATGTGAATTTTGTTTATGGATTCTGAAGGTTTTTCTAAGCTTTCAACTTCTACTATTCTTATGTATTTTAGTGACGGTTTAGGAATTACAAAATACAATTGGTGCAGGTTTTTCAAATTGCTCACTTTACTATTTGTGTGTGCAGGATGATTGGTACATATGTTTACATGGAGTTTTTGGTATGGTGCTAATTTGAGCAATGCACATTGTATTTTTTGACTTGATATGTGTTGTGACAAGGTTGTCTACAGGTATGTCACAACTGATATAGATTGATAAAGCACTAAAGCATAATGGAGAAACCGAGACGGTTCTTGACGATAAACATAGGCATATGTGATTTTTTAATTTATTATAACTGTTCTCCAACTATTGTAAATGGTTTATTTGATGACACATTGATGGTTGACACTCCTCCCACTACGTTGTATTGTTTGTACAACTATTTGAGCTGGAGTTATGATAATTCTTGGATGCCATGGTTTCCAGCTTTTTGCATATTACTTGTTCACATAAAACAATTTAAGATAGTCTAAAGAATTTCAAGTGCTTCAATAGTGGACGTAAAATACCAAAGGTAGAAACCTCTAGGTTATGTGGTAGTCCTGCACCCGCACATCCACCATACACACCAAGTAATACTTAGAGTCCTCTCGATCAACTACACATATAACTCAAAACATCCACAAATACAAATGGTAGCTTGAATTAGCAACAAAAGATAAAGTACTATTGTTCTTAGGCAATCTTGACTACTAACCTAAAATATGGCAACATAAATTCACCCTCTACTCACTGTTAGAATTTGAAAGATGCTCATCCTTTGCATGATCATCTTTCCTCATGCATTGTCAAACTCCTCCCATTAGCCTCTACGAAGTTCGTGCATACTCATAGCATGCTATATTGTGGCACTCATAGGTCTATAGCCATGACCCTCTACTTTTCTATTCTAGACCTTTTCTTTCTCTCCTATAACGCTTCTTCTAGTTCTTCTTCTCATTCTTATTCTCATTCATATTCAAATTCTCATGTAACTCTTCACGCTATTGTTGGTGCTCTCTATATCAAACATTGAGAAGAATATTATTATTTCAACTAATAAAAACAAGCTTTGAATTCAGCTATACAAGGATTTATCACTCTAATATTCAGTTGTCTATGTTCGGTTATCGCTTCTCCATCGACTCTCTTTTAAAGAGGAGTGCTTTGGCACCTTGCCTTCATTTTATACTATAAAAACAAATAAATACATCATAATCAGATAGATCATGTCATAAATCAATGAAGAATAGCTAAAATAGAGGCCACATTTCATAAAAATAAACTTTTACATAACATTAAGCTTTCTAGAATATACAAAGCTCTAAAGCAAAGACCTCAGCAACCTAACAAAAACATTAAGCTTTCCACCACATTTTTCTTTTTCATTTATTTTTTCTTATCAAGAGGATCAAAGTCCTGTTTTAAGATGAGCCACAAAACAGAGCACAACATGGAAAAATAAATATTCACTCAATGTGAAGTGCTTTCTTTCCTCTACGCTTTCTATAACACAAAGGGGAAGGAAAAATACATCCCAAAACAGTAATCAACACCAAGTAAACCCTAGATACAACATGAATATAGGATATCCTGATTAGATAAGAGAAGTAATGCAATGATCATTTTCTATCCACGCATTTAAGAACATTAGATATGCTGATAAGTCTAGTAATTTTATAGGTTTTATAATAAATAACAAGGCTAATAATACTTGTCCCAAAATAATCTCAAAAATAATCACAACATCTGAAGTATAGAAAAATAAAAAAGGAACAAACCAATACAACCCATCTTGCTTTGTGAAAGGAGAATATTTTTCTTTCTTTCATTTATTATTTCCTATCAAGTAAGAGGATCAAAGTATTGTTTTGAGATGAGGTACAAAATAGAGCACAACATACAAAAGATAAATATTCACTCAATTTGAAGTGTTTTCCTTCCTCTACGCTTCCTATAGCATAAAGAAGAAGAAAACACATCCCAAAACAATGACCCAATATAAAGTAAACCCTAGACACAACATGAATATAGTAATATACTGATTAGATAAGAGAAGTAATGCAATGACCATGTTCTCCCATGCAATTTAAGAATATCAATTATGTTGATAAGTCTAGTGATAAATGCATTTAATTTAATTATATTAAGTAAGTCACTTTGCTAGTCATGATGCGACTTTTACATGTTTTATAATAAATAACAAAATATACTATTAAAATGATTGAGGCAGTGACAAGTGACAAAATTACTTGGGAAAAATCATATTTTTAGTGATTTTCAAGGATTGAGAGTTGGCAAGCTGAAATAGTATATGCATCGTACTCATCGGTTAGAGGAAAAAGACAAACAACCCCTCCCTCTAGTGTGTCCAGAGGAAGAATACAATAAAGTCCATTGAGAGATAGAGAGAGATATGCAGAGGAAAGATGCAAAACTTTGGGGCTTCCTCGTATTGAAGTGAAAAATGTTGATATATAGGAGTAACTAGTGTGAGCTTGATTTTTTAATCCCCAAGGTGCACCCATTAGTGGTGTGTGCTTGCTTTTTGTCCTTTTCTCCACTATGGCATTTGTTGTGCAATTGTTGTGGGGATCTATTGTTCATATAACATTTCTCCTAACTTGATCGGTTATAAAGGAATAAAGGGTGTGAGAAGGAATGAAATGTACACTAGAAAGTTGGAGAGAATTAAAGCTCATTTCGATGTGCTTTTATAGTAAAAAAAATTAAATGAAATTTTTTTATATTTGGATAATTTTTTTAAATAAAAATAAAATCACTTGAAAAAGAAAAAAAAAAGCTAGAATTTTCATCTTCTAAGAAAGATTATTTTATAACATAAAAAATGTTTGACAATAAATAAAGATCTTTTAATATTACATTCAAACATAAATAAATTTTTACTTTTTTAAAAGATCTTAATTAAAAGATATTTTCTGATAAGCGTTCAACGAGCTTTTAGTGTGCCTTTGGATTTACTTTAAAAAATATTTTGTTTTTACATAATCTTTCTAGTAGAGCTTTCTTTAAATAAAAAATTATTTTATGTTTGGATAAATAATTTGACAAATACTTTTAATTATCAAAATTAATTATAAATATATTTGGTCTAAACACTTTCTTAGACCAAATTACAAAAATGACAATAATAAAAGTTCAACAATGTAAAAACACTAATAATGCATTTTGTTGGTAACTAATCCCTTATATTATTACTCCCAACTTGAGTTTCATGCATGTGGAAGAGAAGCTTGTAATTTTGGTCTTCATAGTGCTTACATAAAAATTCTACTATCATGGGCAACATTTTCCCAACAGGCCATACAATACATATCAAAATCACACATAGCCAATACATTAATGTTTGTATATCCTTTCCTACAAATGAAATGTGTCTATTTATCAACATATACATGGATAGCTATATAAGTGTCATCTATAGCACCAATGCAATCCTTCAAATGAGGCCAATATTGTTCGTCCTCCTAAATAAGGTTAGGGACATCTCTAAATAAAATAAATGAAAGTGTGTGAATCTTGAAAAAACAATGAAGCTTGAAATAGAGTTAGAGTGTAGACTTATTAGAAGGTGTGTGTGCGTGCATGCTCAAGAGATGAGAGGTGTGATTGAAGGAGGAAAGCAAAAAATCTTTTTAAGGGTTTGGCAAGAAATGAAATTGTAATCATAAACAATAGTGAAGAATAGTTTTTAATATAATTTTATTGAAAACCATTTCTTCTTCTACCATTTTAGAAGTTGGGGTATCACTATCTTTAAAAAAAAGTGATAGAACCACTTTTTAATTTGAAGTTTTTTTTCAAAAAAAAAAGTCAATCCAAACACCTTATAAAAACATTGAAATACTTTTTAAAATGCCACTCCAAACACCCTAAAAAAAGTTTTTTTGTTTATAAAAAAGCTAATCCAAATGCACTCTTAATCATCTCTGATAGGTGGATTAATTTGTTTTAATAATAGCGAGATAATTAGTTTTAGCAAGTGGGCTTTAGATATTGGTAGTGGTGTTGTTAAAGCTGATTGTGGAGATAATTTTTATGTTGACATACTTGATGATTTATTGGTTTTATACCCACTTGATCATGTAGCTGACATTGTTACCTCGACCTATCCTAATATTTTGGAAATTTTGACAATTTTCAATTTTTGGGAAACAAGTAATACTTGTCCCACCACACTTGATCTTGTGGAGAGAATTAATGAATATGTCATCAAAACGATGTCAAGTGAAAAGAAAGAATATCTTAGCTCTAATTTGATATGTAAATATGATGGTGAAATAGGAATTGATTGTTCAAGGTATACAATTGAATTATCGAATAGAATTAAATGTTCTAGTCTTCATAACCATCTGTTGAAATTGAAAAAGGAGTTCCTTCATGCTATTAAAAAATATAGATCAATGGTGGTCTTTATAATGGGACTCAACTCAAAATCTTGGAAATGATAGTTAATGTTAATGGAGCTAAGACAATATGGGGTATTAATATCGATCAAAAAGTGCATGCACCTTGAATGAATCTTATTTGAACAAATTCAACATTACCACTCAAGTTCTCCAGGAGGCAATTCCCTATGTGTTTGTACTTTGCAATGACTATAAATAAAAGTCAAGGCCAAATATTGTCCCATGTTGGTTTGTTTTTGCCAAAACCTATGTTTTTGCATGGTCAATTGTATGTTGTTTCAATAGTTAAATGTCATAGTGGTTTGATGATTTTGATGTGTGATGAAGATTGGAAATTTTATCATACAACTAAAAATGTTATATTTAGAGAAGTTTTCCAAATCATTTAATTGCTTCAGATTTCAAGTGCGTAATGTTTTTATTATGATTTCTTAATTTGAGCCACAATTTATTAGTGATTTTTTTTTTTTTGCTCCATTATTTTATCTTATTGTAACTTTAAATAAAGAAGTTTTGATTTTGGATATTGATATGCATAATGTGAAAATAAGTTTTGTCAAATTTGAAAATGGAATATTAATCTGTTTGATTTATCTATTCAATATACATTATTTTTTTATTTTTGTCAAACCCATGTACATTATCTTATGTCATGAAATTTTGTTACCCAAAAAGATTATTGTGTGGAGAACAAAAATTACTTAATTTATATATGCATTTTTTTTATGTGAGTTTATAAGCATATTTTTTTTCTTATTTTAACACACTATTAGTCTTAACTTTTATGTTTGTGTCGAATAATATTAGTATTATTAGTGCTCATCTCCAATTCGTTCTTTTAAAATGGTCACAAAGATTCAGCATCCAAACTAAAACAATTTAAAAACATAAAATTACTATAGTATAAGAGCCCTTCTTTTTCACCCAAAAGTTATTTTTTGAACATATAATATTGTGTACCCTAATTGTCTTTCAAAACTGAGGATTATGGCAGAGGTTCTTGAGTATACGATTTAGTGAGATTTTACTATTTTCAAGACTCTCTAGATGATGGCATGGAGCCTTGAAGTTTTGCTTCCAAATAAACCAGACCAACATATTCACCCTTTTTAACCAGCAAGGCTTCTATACTCTTCTTCAATAGTTTAGATTTAAGAATTCCCTGAATTCTGGAGTTTTGGTTACCTTGAGTACTAGACCTCTTCATTGTTTGCTATAATCAAGCACTTTCGTGCTAAAATGTCTTCTAAGATAAGTAAGAAATTATTCTAGCTCTACATTTTTTTATATTTTGGTGTGGTTTTGTTCTTCCTAACCTGGGAAGTGTTTTATCATTGGAATTCATTCTAGATTAAGACAAAATATGTAAGTTTTTTTATAAAATTTTTTGCGGTGTATAAACATAATGTTTTTCATATAGTCAAATAGTTTAATCTGATATGACCTCTTCAAGAGTTCACCTTTCCAAAGATACAAGGCTACAATATTATTCTACTTCATTGTTGTTCATTGGTACACAAGTTTTTGCAATTGAAGTCATGAATCCTTCGGTGCTTTGTTTTGGCCATACATTTATATAGTGTTGAGAAGGTTATTGTTTTAGTCAAAATTGTGTTATGTGAATTATTGATGTTGTTACTAATAGGCTTTTGCCTTGTTTCTAAACATTGAAGTATCCACATGTAGCCTTATAACTTATTTGCTATATGTATAGGATGTTTATAATCCTGATCTATATCTATAATATTAATATTAAAGACTCATTTTAAGGAAACTTTTTCAAGTGTTGCTTCCATGGTCATTTAGGACTTACAATTTTCATTACCTTAATTATTAATTATTTTTTAAAAAAATCACAATTGTAATTATTATATATCATGAAAATATAATTGAAGATTATTAGCAATTAATTAAATATTTTTCTTATAATTTAAATGTTAAATATGATAATCATTCTATTTTGAATGTCATGTAACCTTTCCTTTTTTATTTTGTTAATCATTTTTCTTTATCAAAGAGATATATATTTGAACAAATATTATCATATTTTGTTTATATGTTCTTAAAATGCATTTTATCAACCTAATGTATTATATCCTAAATTAATTTATTTTGCAGGTATATAGTCTATCTTGAAATTAATTATTTATCTATCTTTGATAAACAAAAGGATTATAAAAATGAATA
This sequence comes from Dalbergia oliveri, assembly GCA_030441495.1. Taxonomy (NCBI): domain Eukaryota; kingdom Viridiplantae; phylum Streptophyta; class Magnoliopsida; order Fabales; family Fabaceae; genus Dalbergia; species Dalbergia oliveri. Next base: position 12,432,965 of record JAMLFY010000009.1, read on the forward strand.
AAAAAGGGAGGAGACAATAGCACATATCACCACGGAGACTCAAACAAATAAAATATCAAGAAAAAAAAACATAGGAAAGAGAAACTAAGACCTAGAAGTGGCTTTTCAATGGACTTTTGATATTCCTCACCAAACAATTCCTTTTACCCATGATGAAACCCAAGCCAAAAAATATAAAGAGAAAGAAAAAAAGAGCCTTAAGCCGCTCACAGCAACAGCCGGGCCTCACTATATGGGGCATACTCATCTTTGCATCCATCGCAACACCTTCCCTAATAGACCCAAACTTTATGACATTCCAAAAACTAATCTTGTTGTTTGTTTTCATTGTATTTTTTCAATTTTTTATTGAAATAAAATTTAAAATTCATTCACTACTCAATTGCACAACTCAAGTTTTGATTGGATTTTTTATTTTGATTGGATTTCAATTACACTATTTCATATTTCAATACCAATTTTAATAGTAATTTGTGATGCTGATTTATTATATTCTTATTTATACATGCTGATTTATTGCAATGTTAATTGTAAATCGAAACTTGATATATAATGGAGTATAGGCAAAAAAAAAATATTTATTTTGATTTGATTTATGAATAGTTTTTTTGGTATAGGTGAAAAACTTGCTGATTGTAAATTGATATTGATCCATAATGATTATAGCTGGGATAGTGTAAATAAGTTTTCATCTATTCAGATCGTGCCTAATTTGATATAGTGCAATCAAATCAATTCTAAAAGTCAATAAATCATGCGTAAGAATATCTACTTTAAAAAAATCAAGATATGCATGCCTCTTAATCTTTCCTATAAATTTTATTCATTTCTCTTCATTTGTTCCTGCGTGTTAGGTTAGATTTATCCACGTTGGTTGGATGAGTGTTTTCATTGTTGGTATTCCCTTTGCTGCATGTGTTGAACATCGATGAAGGCAAAAAGCACGCAGCTCTAGGAGTTTCAAATAGAGTGGGAAAAGTTTTATCTATTTCCCATAGATGGTGCCAAAATGTTACTATCCACTCAAGGTAGTAGGCAGGTCTATGTTTTGGACTTACAATGATCTATCTTCTTATTCCTGATGATCGGGTATTGAACGGAGGCTGCGCCTACCTCCTCAAATTATAAATTAATTTATGCTAAGTTACACAAAAAATGCAGTAAAGGACACAATTAGGTCGTTCTAAGAGGCTTCAACATTAGTTGGGAAAATTGGGGGTTTGGAGAATTCAATTTAAAACAATTGAAATTAAAAGATAATAGCAATGATAAGAAGGGCACTAGTGCAAGGTATTTTTAAGATTGAAAATTAATTATTATTGACCAAATATTAAACTCATTGGTGGCTATTAGTAGTAAATTACTAGCAATTCTACTAATAATCAATCAAACTCTAAATTTGACCAATGCAAGTAACTAATAAATGAGATCTCAATTTATTTAGAAATTACATTGATTTAATGAAGAAATTGCTATAGCCTAACCAATCAAAAATTAATTCTAATGTTCTCCTTCAAATATAAACCAATAGATCCATCAATTTATGCCCAAAGGGTTCCCTAAACGACGATTACCAATTTAGTTATTCCAATAACAATTATAGCAATTACTACAATAATTATAGGAATAGAAACTATAGAACATTATGAAAATCAATGCATTTAATATCAAAAGGGTCTCAAACATCATCCTAATCTATTCAAACCCTTACACTAGTAAAGAATCTACTCCTCCATCTCTGTTTATCTTGAGGATTACTATAATGAAGATAAAAGAGAACCTGAAAATAATAGCAATAATCCTTGCCATAATCTCCAAGACAAAACACATTCATTAATGAAATCCCTAAGAGATAGAAGAATAGAGAAGAAGATGTAGAGAGAAGATGAAAGAGATGTGGAGAGTGAATAATAGCAACCAAGATTGTGCAGCCCAACTGAGTCAAAAACTAAGGTAAAAGTCTCTTCTCAATCCCTTAAATACATTTAAAATAGCCCAAGTGGGCCTAAAAATAGATTAATTAACTAATATCTTATCATTGCACTAGTGCTGCAATGCTCAAAGAAATGTTGCAGCACTCTCCAGAGGACGTGGCCTAAAATTTCATGATTGTTACTCTACCAAGCGCTGTAGCGCTAAAATGAGCACTCCAAGGCACCTGAGAGTGATTTTCAATGATCTGTTCCTGTTCAACTCCAAGCTACTTCCAAGAGTTTTCGGCCTTATTTAGATATTTTGCACTTGATCCAAAGCTCTTGTACATAAAACTATATTCAAAGGAACAAGTTAAATGCAATAAGCTATAATTCAATAATTATCTCAAAATTAGTGCAATAGCCAATGATTCTATTAAAAATATATAATGATGAATAAATCAAAATCCTAAGTATTCCCATCTATAATCTAAATTAACTCATGCAAAAAGCTAAGAATTAGAAGCAAGATAAATGACATAAATGCCCCTTATCAGGTATATAATAGTCAGGGCCTTGATGGAGAAACTATCAGGTCATGAATGCACATATTATTTTACTATTGAAAGGTTGGTTCATTAGGGGCAAAATATCAAGGATTTGTAGTTGTGTTGGTGGTTAGGCTGGTCAATGCTCCTTAGCAATATGCATTGAGGGCATTCAAGTGAAAGTTCGGCTAAGAAAATAGGTCAAGTTTGTACTAACCAGTCCACAAAGTTTACTTGAATTATATAAGCATGTTTTTGTATGAGTTTATAAGCATGTTTTTGTTATTTTTAACGCACTATCAGTCTTAATTTTTATGTTTGTGTTGAAGGCTAGTAGTATTATTTGTTCACTTTCCCAATTTATTCTTTTAAAATGGTCACAAAGATTAATGTCAACTGAATCTACAAATATTGAATGTTGTAGTATAAGAGCCCATTTTTCTTCAAAAGTTAAAATTTGAATTGAATATAATATTGTATGCCATGAATTGTCTTTCAATCCTGAAGATTCTAGCAATAATTCCTGCAATACATGATTTGGTGAGATTTTACTATTCTTGACATTCTAGAGATGATATCATAGAACTCTTGAAATTTTACTTCCAGATAAATATAAACAACAAATTCACCATCTTTTAACTAACAAAACTTCTAGTCACCTCTTCAGTAGTTTAGATTCTAAGAAATCCTTGCAATTCTCATAGTTTTGGTTACATCCTACTGACTTCTTTATTCTTTGCTACAATCAAGCTCTTTGTGCTAAAATGTCTTTTGAGGCTAGTAAGAAATTTTCCAGCTTTACACCTTTCATATTTTATTGTGGTTTTGTTTTTCCCTAACCTAGAAGTGTTTTATCATTGGAATTATTCAGATTAGACAAAATGTGCAAGTTTTTTTTTAGTGTATAAACATGATGTTTCTCATCTACTCAAATAGTTTAAAGTCAGTATTTGCTCTTCAAAAATTGGCCTTTCCAAAGTACATGGATGTAATAATGTTCTATTTCATTTTTTGTTTATTGATATACAATTTTGCGCTATTGTTGAAGTAATTAATCCTTCGGGGTTTTGATTTGGTCATATATTTATTTTAACTAGTTGCTCAGATTAATGCAAGGATAATATTAAAAATAATTTGTTGGTCATTACTAAAAGAAATAATAATTTAATTAAATATACCTTATCATAAATTGAATATATAAATTAATTTAAAAAATAAGTTAATAGTTAAATAATTAAATAATGAACAAAATATAAAAGAGTATCATAAAATTTAATATCATTTGGCAATTGTATTCAATTAGAGCACAAAATTCATCTATAAAATCCTATTGAAAATTGAGACAATAAAATTGTGTAACTAAATTCAAATTAATTAAATCTAAGATTAAAAAATTTAATACAATAATAGTATATAAAGGCAAAAAATGGAAATGAGCTTTACAATCTTGATTCAAATTTTGAATTAGCAACCCATAATTGAAAACATAATCATAAATATTTTGTGAATTGGATTTTTTTATTGAAATATATCAATAAGTTCATACTAAGACCATTACATTCCAATAAAATAATTAGTATTGATAACTAATATATATACATATATAATCTCTAGTATTTTAGAAATCTATACCATTAAAACTACCTATACTAACCATTAACATATCTAGTAACTATGTCATTCATATTATTTTAGCATAAATCCAAAAAAGATTATAATCCTATGCTTCTAAACTTCATTACCATATGAAATTAGTCATATCACTTATTGTCAAATTGATATCCTTCTTAGTTATAATATTTTCTTGGAACAACTTATATAATTCAATGTGTTTATTGAAGGATGTTTCTTGATCACATAACTTGTCCATCTAATTTTGAACTATTTTCAAAGCTTGAAATAATAAATGAAGACAATTCAAATGTGATAATGAACTATAAAAAAATAAACACCTAAAATAAAGAAAAATATTAAATATGTAATAAAAGATGAAAATATAAACGTAATAATAAAGAGAAAATATATGTGGAATTGATGGTAGTAAAAATTATTATAAATTAAAATAAGGTATACTACTTATCCATGTCAATTTTGATAATATTGAAAATTGTCTTTTCCCATTTTCTTAGAAATATAGAACTTCGAATTTTCATAACTTAGGATATTCATAAGTGAAGAATTCTAACATAAAATTAGTATGACTCATTGTTAGAACTGATATGAGAAACCATATTGATAGATTAATTAATATTATATTCTATATAGATTAATACTAATTATATTATTGTATATAATAAATAGAGGACCATTCTATTAGTTGAAAATACAAAAAAATTATTATTTGAGTTTGTATTATTGATGAGCCATAGAAAGATTAGTATTAATAGATGTAGAGTGATTGTAAGAAATATAAATTATTATGATATTATTATTATTACAATTATTGTAGATAGATTGTAAAATAATATGCATTAATTTAAAGAAGATTTAAATTTTATATCAGAAAAATGTGTTAAATGTATTTCTACTTTTGATGAAAGAAATTTTTTTCTAAAAAAATTAAAATTACCAAAAAAATAATACCTACATTACAATTATTGTTTAATATTCCTAAATATTATATATATAGCCAGGTTCAACATTTTTAAAAATATTTTAGATGACAATTTGCTTATGACATTGTATGATGCATTATTGGGGTAAATATTTAAATTTTAATTACAATCAATTAAAATTTTGAATTAGTGACATATTTTAAAATTCAATTTCAATAACATATTATAAAGAACATCATAACAACAAATCAAAACAAAACAATCAAAACACATCCATATCCAATCCAATGGTGCAAATTGAAAAAAACGTATATTATATATAAAAAGGTGAAAGAAAAATACTATTTTGCTACATTACACATCATAAGACACATATGTCAAAACTCTAACATTGATGGAGTTGTTTGAAAATATATATGATAAGAAATATATTGAATGGACAAAAGGTTGTAAATTATAAAGAACAAATCAATTTAAAATGAAAAATAGAAGAGTGAAGCAAATAAAAAGGAATATAACTTTAGGTTATGTTCCTATGGATAGAAAGCTGAAAAATATAAAATATTTAAAAAATATATCAATCTTAAAAATTCAAACAATACTATTTATTTGCCACAATTGATATAACAATGTATAATAAAATAAAAGAATAAAAATTTACAATAAAAATTATGGGAGAATGAATAGATTAGAATAGTAAAAGAGTAGAAAAGAAAAACAAATTTAGAGAAGGAATGAAACTCATCTAACCTGAAAAAAAAATAAGAAATGAATAAACTCGTCTTTGAACATGAGGTAATGTTTGATGGCATTGAAAGTTGTCATCAACAACTGAAAAATTTCATAATGACCGTTAGTGAGAGAAGAGAAGTGAGAAAGAGAGAATGAAAGATATCTTATAAGACAAAATGCAAAAGTTATAAAATAATGATAAGTAAATCACAAAATGAAATCAACAATACTACTCATCAACAGTAAAATAAGATAAAAACAAATTAAGACAACAATTGAGGGTGATGAAAAGCAAATAATCATAGAGTTATTCACATAGAAAATTTTAAAAATTGATGTATGAAGACAAAAAATAAAATAACCTAACAAATTAAAACAATATTGAGAGGCGCTTGTTCCAGCAAAAAATGACCTTGATAAAAATTTATATTGAAAAATTTGAAACTTAGTATTTATTATTGTAGATATGAAAATATTATACATTGATTTAAAGTTAATATTGAATTTGAAATTTAAATTTTGTATTTTTTTAATTGATTAATTATATAAATTGTGAAATATGCTTTCTATTTTTGAAGTAAATAAAGTTAAAAAAATAATATAAAAAAATGACACATGGTATGTAAATATAAAAGAATAAATTTTATAGAATATGGATTTGAATTTTTAAAAAATTCAAAGATAAAAATGCAGGTAAATCAAGATATAATAGTTTCTCATATTCAATAGGTTTGGTATTTATTTTAGATTTAATTTTTTAGAAGTTTTAGAAATATTTTCTTATTTAAATATGATTGTGAATTTTGTAATAGATATTTATTGAACATGTGAAAATATATGTATTAATTGAATAATATTTTTAATTCAAAATTCAAATTTTTGTAATTAATTGTATTCATATTATATGAAATGTTAAAAATACCTTTTATTTTGCATAAAAGAGTACCCTTTATTTAAGAAATAAAAATAATTTTCCAAACAATATAAATTATGAGAAAATGACACATGGTGAAACAATTTCAAAAAATCTATTATCATAATTTTTTTATAATAGTTGTTTCATTTATCTAATTATTTGTTATTATTAATTAATAATATTATAACTATAGTATTTTAATACTATAATAATATATTTGACTGTCATTTCCTTTATCTTTTTTTTTTGGTATCATTTTAAAGTTTAATTTTTTCAATTATAATATTTTTCAATTATAACTTTTGTTTAGCCTTATTTCAATTGTCACTTACAATAAATGTCATAATATTTCATATAGGGTATTTAGCTTGCATTGATGATAGAAAGATATGAAGGTGATTATTTTTAAAATAATTAATAATTAAGATGATTTTTTAGCTCTTAGTTTTTCTCTCTTCTATATTTGTGTCTTGATATTTTGTTCATTTTAGGGTATTCATGCTGGCATGTACTATTGTCTCCTTTATTATTTATTTATTTTTTAATAGTCTTATATGCATAATAAATCAATTCAAGATATTGTATATTGAGTTGATAAAATAAGTTTAAGAATATGCAAACAAATATGATAATATTTATTCAAATATCTATATTTAATAATAAAAAAGGAAATGTTTGGTGACATTCAAAATAGATAGATCATCATATGTATCATTTAAATGATAAAAGAGATATTTCATTAAATGTTGATAATCTTCAATGAGATTTCAATAATATATAATAATTGTGATTGTGATTTTTTTTAAAAAAATAATTATAGATTAAAGTTATAAAATTGTGAGTCCTAAATTATCCTAGGAATGACACCTGAAAACTTTCCTCGATATGAGTTTGGAATATTAGTATTATAGATGTTCATAAGGTTATTTTTCAGTCACAAAATTATGTTATGTGAATTATTGATGTTGTTGCTATGAGGCTTTTACCTTTTTTTTGAAGTATGCACATGTGGCCTTATTACTTATTTGTTGTATGCATAGGACACTAAATATTGAATTTATGGAGAAACCAATTAAACTGGTAATAATTGATGATCCTGATTTGGAAGAGTCTTGTGGACCTCCATCTTCTGGATTTTATTTCGTTTGACGTATGCACTAGCTAAATTGAGACAAACATTGACATGTTCAAATTTCATTGAATTTGAAAACCTCACTGGCTTGGTAAGATTAGAACATTATTGTTTAAATTTTTAAGATATACTAAATCCTTTTTATCTTTATAATACATCCCTTCTCACCTTAGAAGAATTTTTTTTATTTGTCAACCCCATGTGGGTTGTATACAATAAGGACATGGAGAAAAATTTTGGGAGTTGAAATGGTCCCAGGAAAAGGCAAGCAATGTCACATTGGGAAGGGTTTATATGACTATTGTGTAAAGAACAACCTATGTGAAGGTGATAAATTAGTTTTATGTTTAATCAATTTGACATTCATTCAACATATCCATTACAAGGAGACGAAGATTAGTTGTAAGCCTTTTTCCTTGTCTCAATGTATTAATTTTTATTAGGTTGATGATTTTAAATAAATTTCTTTTATTGTGATTAGTTTTTTTTTTTTGCATCTCATTTTATTACGAGGCAATGAATGCTAAGACAATGTTGGAATCAAGCAATGAGGCATGTATAGCTAATTGATTTCTTCCCTTCAATTGTTTTCTATGAGTGATTTATTCTCTAAATATTGAATTTAGTGGAGGATCATGGTGTCAAGGAGCAAAATGGTTGGTTTGAATTTTTTGTGTCCACTGTTTTGCACATACTATGCTACCTGTTTAAGTTCCAAATTGTTTCTCTTAAGTGACTTTTGTTATAATTCATTTTAATTTATGAGTTAAATTAGAGTATGACTTGTATATATTAGAACTGTGTTGCTCTTCAAAAACTAACTAACATACTTGAATTTTTTAGTATTCTAATATGCTTTTTCTAATATGTTGAATTGCTTGGACTGTACTCACCACTTAATATTAATGAATTGGTCCATAGTTGTTGGTAATTTTCTAGTTTTTTGTTATTGTGCGCATTATATTTGGCTTTTTCAGTATTCATCTATATTATGATTGAATATAGTATAAAATTGTTGTTTTTTGTGGGACTATTTTTTATGTGAGGCAATTTCAAAGCTAATTGATAGGACTATATCAATGACTCTAAGGCCCTGTTTGGTTTCTGTCTTGATAAGGAATACAGAGACATATTGGGACATAATCATGTTTAGAGCACATTTCAGATACAGACATCCTTTCCTCTCCTAACCAGATAGTTTTTGTATTTAGTGTCCCCAAAAAACTAGAGACAGAGGGACACGAGATTTGTGTTCCAAGACAAATTTCTTTAATAAGTTTTCTTCCAATGTTACCCTCATAATAATTTGCAATTGACATGGTTTGCCCTTCAACCTAAATGGGTAGCTACTTCCTTCTCGTTCCTATTGCCCTGCCTGCTACATTCAAACTCCACTTTCCTTCAACTTCAGCTTCAGCTTGTGTGATTGAAGTCCTCTTCACCTTCAGCTTCTTCTTCCTCGGATTCCATTTTCAAGGTTCATTCCATATCTTCACTACCATCTTCACTGAGGTTTGTTCCATATCCACCATCTTCAAGGTGCCTTTGCTTCCTGTTTTTCCAAAACAAAATTGAGTAGAAGAAATCATTATGATTAAGGAAATGAGCTAAACCATAAGTTTTCTTCCTTTTGATTTTTTTTCATCTACGACTCTATTTTTGTGTTTTAATTTATTGATTGATTTCCTTTTTTTATGAGTAGTCTTAGTTGTTTTTATAGAACATTGAATCTGTTTTTATTTGGCCTCTGTTTTGATTAATCCATCCAAGTGGTTGTGGGATGTGAAGACAGTGAGGGCTAGAGGCTAGTTGGGTCATGTAGGGCTGTTTAAGGTGAAATACGAGCATAATTTCTTCCACATGGGCTCTACTATGACCAATTGCTTGGCTTCTTTTCTCGTTTGACCAAACTCTTGAGACTATATTGTGGACAAGTTTTCCTCAAACATTACCTCACGGGAGAAGTTTCGCTAATCCCTATGATGATAACATGATGCTTAGCTTGATGGATATCACTTGTATATTCAATATAAGAAACCATGTCAATTTGTCACTTAAATATAAATTAAGTTTGACAATTTCATTTTTGCCTTAGATAATCTTGGGTTAAACAATGATGAATAATATCAAGTTTGATCACAATCATGTATGCAAAAGACTCTCAGTTGTTCTGAAATGTACATGCTCTTTGGTCCTTCAAGTTTTAATAAGGAATTTTCTATCATACCTTATCTTTGCTTTTGCTTTATTATCATATTAATACATCCCTTTTTAAGATGATATGTTTATTTTGTTATTTTATAGGAAGCAATGGATCGTTCTAAGCTAATTAAACAATGTGTTGCTTGCTATTTGATGATGAGATTTCAATTTGACACATTGATGCTAGTTGTATCAGTTGCTTTGTTTATGTATATTAGGAATAGAAGAATAGGCAATAATTCTATGACACTAAATCAAAGAATTAATAGTATTCCATTAAGACGAGATGCATTAGAGCGTATCATTGGAATGGATGATAAGAATTGCGTTTGGGAGTTAAGGATGAATTTAAATGCATTTGCAATATTGTGTGAGCTGCTTCAAGTTCAAGGTGGGTTAACTGAAGATGGTGAAGTAAGCATAATTGAGCAAATTGTAACATTTTTAATCATAATAGGCCATCATAAAAAGAATCGTAGTCTACAAGTTAGATTCTATAGGTCAGGAGAAACTATTAGTAAATATTTTAACAAGGTGTTGTGCTCAGTCATACGTGTGCAAAGCCTTTTGTTTGCCAAGGCTGAACCTATTCTAAAGGATTGTATAGATCCTAGATGGAAATGGTAAGGTAACTTCAATACATAATAGATAATGTTTTACATTACTTACTAATTATGTATACAATTAGCCATGAAAATTTTAATTCTTTGATGTATAGGGTTGTGTAAGAGCATTAGATGGCACTTATATAGATGTGACTTCCCTAACGTTGATATACCCAATTTGAATGAAGAAAGGGTAGAATTTCTACAAATGTCTTGGAAGTATGCAATCGAGACATGAATTTTGTGTATGTACTTAGTGGTTGGGAAGGATCAACCTGATTCAAGAATACTCAAGATGCTATTACATGACGTAATAGCCTCAAAATACCTCTTGGTATGTCTAAAAATAACTTAAAAAAAATTAGATTACTTACATTTTCCTACTATTTATAATATTTCTCTCTTGATTTATAGGTAGTTATTATTTAGTTGATGCTGGTTACACGAATAACCAAGGGTTCCTAGCACCATATAGAGGCACTTGATATCACGTGCAAGAATGGGCTCAAGGTTCACGTGCACCAAAACCACCAAGAGTACTTTAATAAGAAGCATTGTTCAACTAGGAACATAATTGAACGGTTTTTTAGGTTGCTTAAGAAGAGATATTTTGAAGAGTCCTTCATTTTATCCAATTAAGACACAGAACCGAATTATAATTGCCTGTTGTCTTCTTCAAAACTTTATCGAATGAATATGGACATTGAACCTGGAAAAACACAATTCTTGAGCCTGACCATATGCCTAAGAGGATTCTCCCAATAAATGAGATGATTGATTATGTGGAAAGTAGCAATGAATGGATTCAAATGCAGGACAACCTAGCAATTGAAATGTTTGAAGAGTGGAGAAGAAATTGTTCTGCATAATTCCTTTATTTGGTTGAAATTTAACATTGTAGACCTTTGTATTTGTAATATTCATGTAATAGTTTTTAATATTGTTGGGTTGAGTTAAATGTTAATCTTTGTTATTGCTTTGACTTGATTAAATAATATGTAGTAATTGGATTTCTGCGTTTCTCTTTGATGTTATGGTTGTTTATTTTCTGAGTTACTATTGCTGATATCTTCATGTACTATATCACATACTATATTTGATATCTTCCTATGAAGAATAGGGATAAATGGATAGCAAAAACACGTGGACCAATGAGGAAACAATTGCATTTGTTGGCTTGATGGAGGAGTTGGTAGTAAAGGACAGAGAGTTGACGCTGGGCAATTCAAACCAGGTGCATTTGAAAACTTGCTAGCAAGATGAATGAGAAATTTCTGGCTATGGTTTAACTGCTAAACATTGCAAAAACAAGCACAAAATGCTCAAAGAAAAGTACCAATCAGCCGTAGACATGCTTGCATGCAGTGGATTTGGGTGGAATGAGGATAAGAAAAATGTAGAAGTGGATAGCAAAGGTGTTGGAAATTTGGATTAAGGTTTGTTACACTATTTTGATTATTTGGCTAAATATTGTGATGATCTTTTAATACTTGCATGTTACACTTTCTCATGTTTGTTTCCTTTATTTGTTTTAGCAACATCCCATGAGGTTCTCAGTCAGGAAGCCATTCCCACTCTTCCCTCACTTGGAGACTATTTTTGGGAAGGATAGAGCTACAGGAAGTTATGCTATGAGCGGCAATGATGCAAATGAACAATTGGAAGAAGATGATGATCAACAAATAGAGCTCAATGACATTGAGATATTTGACAATGATTCTCCACTGCAACCAAATGCATCAATTGCTTCTTCTAGTTGCAAAACTCAAGGGAAGGCTGCTTCGTCTAAAAAGGGTAAAGAGGGTAAAGACATTGACATTTTGAAGGACTTTGCTACATCTATGAGATATGCAGTGGAGCAACAAGGAAAGCATGTCAGGTCCTAGCCAAAGCCATGGTAGATGTTAACGATGAGAACAAACTTGGTGAAGCTCCTGAAGACCTGGCTTCACTGATGATGAAGTGGGGTTGGTGGGGCTCAAGTTCTCAAGAACCCTCAATTGCTAATTACCTTTTGGCATTTCAATGACAACCGAAGGCATGCATTTGTTAGAGCAATTATCCATAATTAGTCATGTTGTCCAAGCAAAGTGATCTTGTAGAATGTTATTTTTTTTATTATTAGAACATGGTTTAATGTATTTTTGTTGGATTGTTACTTTTATTAGAGGTGTCATGGTTTAGCACCCATTCTGTTACTCTAAAATTCAGAAACTTCATGTGTTTTTGAAAGTTAAATTCATTATCTATGAAGTCTTGATTATGTTACTTAAGTTAGCTTTATGAGTTGCTACCAATTTAGATGTGAAATATGGAAAGAAGTGCTTCAGCTTGTTCATTTTCTTGTTGTTACCAATTTTGAAGCCAAATGCCTGGAGTTTGGTTTTTTTTTTTCCATGCTGTTACCAAATCTTCAACTCCATGTTGTTTGTGTACCAAATACTAGTTGCATTTGCTGTTTTTTTCTTGTAGCAAGTTATAAAACTAGTTGCATTTGTTGTATTTTTCATGCATGGAGTTCTATTTTTTTCTTACCAGTAATGTTCAGTAAGTTGCTATTATTATGCTTGCATGCTATTACCAGCAATGAACATTGAATTAGAACATGTTGTGTGATGGAAAATTACTTGGCAATAGAACTAGAACATGTAAGAAATATTGATAGAACTATCATGGTGATTATAAATTATGCAGAAACTGTTTATGAATTATGCAGAAACTTGTTTATCAATTATGCAGAAACCTATCCAGCAAGTATTACCAAAGTCAAGTAATTAGATCAAATAACTTAGAATAAAAAGCATTAGCTCTTCATTCATTGCTAAGTTATCAAACCATACATCAGTTTGTCAATGTACAAAAGTTAGCACCAAGCTTGCCTAACCAAAGTATTAAACCTCTAATCCACACAACCCCTACCACTAATCCTATACATAATAGCAACAAATGTAATTGCCCATGACACCACAATAGCCACCACAAGCCACTTTGATTTCCTCCTCTCAGCACTTAGCTTTTTTTTTAAGCTTCATAATCTTTCTTCTTGATTCTTCTTGTAATAAATCTGATGCAAAGGAGGACTGAGCCACTTCATCTCCAGTAGTTGCATTCTCTAATATATCTTTCTTACCAACCCAATTAAAGAAGTTATAACTCTTTGGGGTTCTGCAAAGTACAAACAATTTTTAGAGTAAAAAAACAAATAAGGCTAACAGAAATAAACCAAAATAAACCATGTAAGTATAACTTCCCCACAAGTACAGCAACCTCATGTGTTTGTCTCAGCCACTACAATAAGTGACAATTATAACAATACAGTTCGTACAAGGATTAAAAAGGTTATCATTATCAACCCTAATGATTATCTTTTCTTTCAAGTATATATACATGTTCATATCCTGGTTCTTTATTCTTAGATGCCTTTTTTGCTCTTTTGGTTTATTCAATTAGCAATGGCATGAAGAATAAGACTAGTTTGGAGAGGATTGAAGGAGGTTTGGCATGAGCACGAGCCTTAATCAAGGAAGTAATTGGACCATGAACTACACAACGGCCAAGACAAGGAGCTTTGTACCAAAGGGTCCATTTACTGGAACCCACACGCTTTTCACTAGTTAAGTCCTGGGAACATAGCTGGATTTTCTAATCCTAAGTAAACCAAAATAAAGCTAACAGCAAAAATAAACCAAAATTAACACTTAGAGAGAGTAAAAAAACTCATGATGTTCAGATTAGCGCATTGGGACAACAAAATCCTAATGGGAGATGCTATGATACCCAACTAGCCTTGTGTCATAATGTTAAGATTGATTTAACTCAGACACTAGCATCTATTTTTACATTCTAATCTTGAGAAGCCATAATTAACCAAAACACTTCCAGTAGAAATAAATGAAAATAAACCAAAATAAATTAACGCGTAATCTTGAGAAGCCAAAATAAAGCTAATGAGTAACACTTACATTCCAATTAGGGCACCTCCAAAACCTTCTCCCTAGATTTGCTTCGCTATTAGATGAGAGTAGAATCAACTTGTCCCCACAACCGGTGGAACCGTCGATGATGATAATCTACACCCGCAAGCCATGGTTCCGCGCACTGTGAAAGGATAAAGCATGAAAAGAAAGATAATCGCACAAAAGGGAAATTAGATGCCAAAGAGAAGGTGGATACAAAAGCCATGGATGGAAGAATAAAGTGAGGGAAGAAAATACTTAGATGCCATGAAGGGATGTCGTGAATGGAGGAAGAATGAGGGAGAGAGGTCAGAAACCACAAAGGGGAAGGGGACTCTTTTTTGTAGAGAGAACAATTTCATTTGCAATTTTTTGTTTTTGTTTTTATGTTTGTTAAGTGGGGAGGTAAGAAAGTCTTTTATTATGTATTATTGTTCTTATATTTATGTACTACCAAACAAGATATAGAGACAATCTTTTTTTGTATTTCCGTCTCCACTGTCTCTACATTTACTGTTTTTGTCCAGGACAGTAGCCAAATGCTACCTAAGATGACAGACATTAATAAACAGATGGACAAAATGTAAGGTGTCCTGAGAATTTTAAGTGGCAAATTATTTTTATTGAATTATAATTAGAAGCTGCCATGTGAAGTTAGATATAGTCCTAATATATTTTTTTATCTCTCTGATTGTTGTTATCTTTGGTATGGATTGTGGTTATGTTTTTCTTTTTTTGGTTGAAGACAACGATTGTTTATGATTGGAAAAGAGGACTTAGGGTGTATGTTAGTGTGCTAGTTGCATGCAAGCCCAAATAGGTGTGAGTGAAATATGTGAAAAGTTATTGTAGACTTCCAAAAAAATGTAATTAGAGACCAAATAAAAGTGTTTTTTTTTTTAAATAAAGGAACGGGCAAATATGGTTTCAACCAGTAAGTTATACGGGCTACGTCAATCTGAATTGTTTTTATGTGAGCTATACCTTTTTACGAACCTATATTTTGGTAGGTTGAGTTGGGTTGGCTTAAGGGTTACAATACATTTTAACGGTTCTACTAATTGTACTTCCTTATCATGCCAATTGTCTCTCAACTTTGACTTGATTTGGTATTAATGTGGTTTTTTTTACCGTTTCTAAGCTCTTGGGGCTCTCAAAAAGCTACTCTTAAAAAGTCATAATCATATTTTTTAGTGAAACATATAATGTAGAAGTTGCTCTTGTAGGTTGAAGATAGCACAAGAAGAGGGAGTTGAATTATGCTTCTTACTTCTTTTTAGTTTCTAAAATTTTAAACAAAATCTATCAAGCTATTAGGTTGAAGGCAATGGAAATTATAGTTAGTTAGCTTCAGAAAGTAACTTTTTGAATCAAAAGAAAATGCAAGAACTTTAGAAACTGTTTTATAAAACTTTATCAAAGAAACACAACAAGAACATATACAAAAGCTGAATAATAAAGAGATAAAGAGAGAAGAGAGATATTATTCAGTGTTTTTATACTAGTTTGATCAAACACTGCCTATAGAGTTCTCAATAACTTATTGAGTTCTACCAAAAACCCTTTCTTAACCAAAAAAGTGAGATAGTTTTTGTATGGCCTTCTCAAGCTATTTTTAATGAGTAGTAGTTCCAATTTACTCTCACACCAAGTAGTCATTTTACTAGCCTCTTCAAGCTAACCTCACTTTGATCACTCCTGGATAAGGGTACAAAGTTTTGGTTTTGGTTGGTTCTTTCTAACAGAGAACACTCAAGCTTTTCTAAGAATACAAGAGCGTTTGATCTTGAAACTTGAGAGACTTCTTTTTAAATTCTTCCTAAGAAGAAAATGTTATCTAATGAGAGCAAGAAAGAAGGTTTTGTGTAACAGAAACCGATACAAGAAGTAATGGAAGAATTTTCAAGTGTATTGGAAAGCTTGACATTAGTTATGCAAAAGTAGCTTTTTGAATTAAGATCTCATCCTTTTATACTTGGATTTCAAATATGATCATTTCCTCTTGATTTTCCTTTCTCTTGACACTTGTTGAACTTCTTTTGGTGTCCTAGGAACTATCCTCTAGAAGATAGCTCAGCTGTGTAGGAGTTGTCCTTATAGAGACGTTGACAATGTGGTTTCTGGATAACTTTCAAAATAACTTTTACTTCTGAAGTGTAGTTTCTGAACTTTTCTTCCATAATACAAAATATTTGACCAAGTACAGAAGCAATGTGTCACTATCAATACTTTTTTTAAAGTTGACTAAATTTGAATATCAAATTTCCTTTTTCAAGTTAGCTAGACACGGTTTCTAAATAACATGTGCTTGATGTAGCTTCATAGTTTTTGATCTTCACATTGATCTTCTTTGCGTAACTTTGAACTTGATAACGATTTTTCATCATTTAAAATATCTTCAAGAGTTGATTCCTATAAGATTGAAGATTGTGATCATGATATACTCAAGAGAAATTGATTTCTTCAATGATATAACACTTTTTGAACTTGTGATACAATTTATGAAGATCCATATATGGTTTCTAACATTGGATATTGCTTTCTCGAGTCTCTAATATATCTTAGCTCACTTTCTGAATTATTGTTCACATTATTAAAGGTTTGAATATCTTTGAATGAAATTATAATTATATTAAAACATGATTTTGTGAAAATGTCATTAATTGAACTTATATGTAATGAGAATAGTCTTATTAAATATTATTTTGAAATATAAATTCTTCAAAATGTTTTAACAAAATTTACTTTATTGTCACTCAAAACACAAGTTAGAGAGCTTTTTGGGTTCTAGAGTTAACGGCTCTCAATAAGTAAAAACCACACTAGTAGTGTTTGATTAACATGCTACAAAAATCCAAAATGATAATAATAATACAAATATTAAAGAGGGCAATTTCTATTTATTATCATTAATTAAAGTAATGTCATATTAGTCTTTTAAATTTCATATAATAGAAGCTAGCTCTAAAAAGCACCCATAGTATGTGTTTGGATTAGGTATTTTAAGAAAAAGTCATTTATTTATTTTTCTTAAAATACGCTTTGTGTATTTTTTAGAACATTTGGTTTTTTTTTTTAAAAAAAGCACTTGTAATTAAAAAAATATGTTTACCTTTTTTTTAAGCTTGTGATACTCCACTTCTAAAAAAGTAGAAATAGCAATGATTTTAATAAAATTATCTTCCAAAAATATCCTTTACTATTATTTATGATTATAATCTTATCCCTTATTACATCCTTACAAAAATTTCTTTCTTGCTCCGTTTTCACTCACAAGAGGCCTATAACCCCCAACACCGATACTCAACCATGTTACTTTGAGCATATATTTCTCTAACCTCGTTATTTTGTCAAGGTTTCAGCACTTTCACTTAGGTTTACTAACAAATTATTTATTAAATTTAACATAGAAAAGTTTTGAAAGAAAAAGATGTGATAAGTTTTGTTGACCTAAAAAAGGAAAAGAGTTTTAAGAGTGAAGAACAATTTCTTGGGATAAAGTGCATAATTTTCTATAAACTTATTTTGGTTTATTAGTGTTTTTTCTCCAAGGTATCTATCATTGGACATGAATAATCCCTTCACGTGTTATAAGTCCATTTATAATAAAAATGCTGGTCATGAATTTAAAGCTACTTTATTCCCATTACTATAATCGAATACTTGATACTAGATAAGGCAAATGCAATGTAAGGTTTTGTCGATATATTTTTATAATTATTTTTTACTAAAAAATTTAAAAGAAAAATGAAATATTAATTAAAAATATAATAAGATACATAATTACAAATTAAAAAAATTACATATGATTATTCAAATAAGAATGAATATTTATTTCAATCATTAAGTATCAAATAACTTGGAAGTAAGATATTTTATTTATATTATCTAAAAATATATTTTTAAAAAAGTTAAGCTCTTTAATTAACAAAATTTAAATCACTTAAATTATGCTATCATGAGCTAACATATCATTGTAATAATTGTTTAAAATTTCAAAACTATAAACTCAACATATAAGATTAATATATATTATCATGTGCAACTAAATAAATGGTTACACAAATCCAATTCTTTCATATGCTTAGGATGTTTCTTTCTTTGAACTATAGTATCATGGATTATAAAATAAAAGTATTTTGTTTGTTTGCTTTAAATTTTAAGCAAATTAATTTTTAAAGATAAAAATAAGATTTAATTTGTATACACGGACAGTGTATAAGTTTTTCACAATCATCCAATTATATATTACCATCAGCCATGAATATTGACTCTTTCTCTCACTCCTTGAAAGTAATGCAAATGAAAGGTTTTGATTGGTTGATGGTGTAAAATATTTGCACTGTAAGTGCATTAAAATTAAACTCTAAAAATAATCAAATTAAATTATTATGAATTAATACTATATTTACTCTGTCATGTACGCCATATTAGATCAATCAACCTGTATTTCAAAAATACAAAATAGTACAATTAAAATTGTTGGAATGTATGATAAATTCATAAATGACATATATTTTCGGGTTAAAATGAATTAAAAGAATAGAATTGAAGTTGGACAACACTTATTGGATATACATGTTTGCCCTAGCTGGTTTGGTGCAAAATAGGGACAAAATTCTATTCCTAGCATGCACATTAAAAGCTACTTTATTCTTGAATTGATAATAACTTATTATGATAAATAACATTTTGATATGTCTTAGTTCTTAATCCAATAGTTGTTTAATTTTTTTTTTATTGTAATAATGTAATAAGTTACACAGAGTTGGTTATTGTGGATCTTGGAACCATATGTGTTTGGTCTATGATACAAAGAATGATCAATTTTCCATGGTTTTATCAAATTTATGTTCACCTCTTCAATTATTAAGTTATTATTATTGTATAATAAATTCAATAAAAATTAATTTAATTAGTCTTTCATGAAGATTCTATTTCGAACGCAAACTACCAATTTATTTCATTTAGTTATGTTGATTTAAATCAATGCATTTACAAAATTTAAATTTGTTTATATCAATTCATCTCCCATGATTACCGTATTAATGTGGCTAGTGACATTTTTCAATGCTTTTTTTTCATCTTATTAGTGGGTTATAAAAGTATTTTATAAATATAATTAGTAAAAATTATAATATTAAACACATGTAAAATAAAATAAAAAACTCTCAATGGCTTTTCAATCTTTGGTTATAAAGGGGTATCATCATAATATTAGTATCAATGGATAAAATGCAGCAACTTAGGCACGCTTACACTTTTTAATAATTTCAGTTAATTATAAAAAATTTATTTACTATTAATTATGACTCAATTATTATCACTATTTTTTTAGTGTAATTATCACTATAAAAATATAGCCAAATTTGGTAATTTTTATTATAATGTCGTGCTTAATTTTTCCTTGATAATCCATCAACTATATTTTTAATTCTATAGTAAAAAATAAAATAAGACAATTTAACTAACCAATATATATATATATATATATATATATATATATATATATATATATATATATATATATAACATTAGATTAAAATATGTGTCTCAAAATTTTTATAAAATAAAAAAAAATTGAGTAAGGTGAAAAAATTCTAAAATCATCAAAATATGCAAATATAAATGTTTATTTTCATTATTATGTCTTATTAAGAAGATATTTTCTTTCCTCTTATTTATTTATTTTTTGTTCCTATCATATTTGCTTCATAAAACATACAATAAAATAAAAACACAAAAAAAAAATCTTTGATTGGGATAGTCATGGTTTTGATTCAGAAAGGTAGCTAGTTTTTTCTTTGCATATCACCTTCAAAGGGTTAATATCTTATGAAATAAAATATTTTTAGAATAAATAAAAAAAACTACAAAAGCAAGTAAAGAAAGAGAAAAACTATGTACCTTTGCATTTAGATCGTTTTCTTCAATGATATTCAAAAGTGATTTAGCTAAATATTTGGTGCTCAATATATATAGACTAATAGAAAATTCTCCGTTGGAATGGTGAAACATCTAAAAAAAATGGTGAAAAACCAAATAGGAGCAAATGATGTGTATAAAAAGACATTTTTAGAATAAGGAATTAATATTTTGAAAGAGAAAAAATAAAATACAAAAGCAAGCAAAGAAAGAGAAAAATTGCATACCTTATTTTGCCCTTATATGTAAGCATAGAAAATTCTTCATTGGAATAGTAAAAATTCTGCATGAATTTAAAAAATGAAATGAGAGCAAATGATGTGTATTAAAAAATTATATATTTTCAGCATGAGGAATATTATTATTAAAGAATTTATATTGTTTAAGATGGAATAAAAAATAAAAATATAAAAGTGAATAAAGAAAGAGAGCAAACCATAACTAAGCACAAAAGAGACAACACTAGCTACATTAGCAGCAAGCAACTCCAAAATCACAGCATTCCCTCTTAACTAACTCCACATTTGGCCATGACATCTGCATAGAAGTTGGCCTCAAAAGATACTTTAACATTACAATAGTAAAAATATAAGTTACAATTCATGTTTATTATATATTGACAAGCCAAGTGTCTTGATGATTGAGTTGTGACTTTTGATATGATATATGATAATAAATTCATTTTTTGGCATCAAATACATTGATTCAAACCGTTTCAAGAACTCATTCAATTTTTTTAAGTATTTGATATGAGTTATTTATATTTCACTTGGTAAAGCAACACTATTTCACAAAAATTTAGTAGTTTAAGCCATTACAATTTTACAATTGCTTTGATTTAATTTGACAGTAAAAATCATCCAATTATAATATATAATAATAAATAAATATAAAAGTGTTTCACTTAATTTTCATTGCAATAAATACAATATGCAATCAATTATATATATATTTTTTGAAAGGTAGAAAATTTAAGTTCCCTTGTAAATACTTTTTGAGTTAGAGACTTTTCTGTTACAATGAGACATGCCCTCACCCTAAATATTCATTAAAAAAAGAAAAATTATGCACCTTATTTTGCATTTAGATCGTTTTCTTTAATAGTGTTCAAAAGTGATTTAACTGAATATTTGATGCAGTGCTCAATATATATTGAATCATGAAAAATTCTCCATAAAACTCCTTAATTACGTCTCAGTTACAATTCATGAATATACATTAATTGTTGGACTTAGACTACACATAGCATTATAAACCCAATGAAAAAGGAGCAATTTAATATACTGCTCCATATTAATAAAATTTATCCCTAAGTCAAGGGTTATTGTTTTAGGGATGATCAAGTGATAAAAAAATATGTATACATAAACTATTTGAAATAATAGTAATACTAATTAAAACGTAAAGAACATTACGTTCTCTTCATTGTTGTAAATTTTTTTTGTCTCTTTTAATTATCTTTTAATCCTTCAAATGATGCCACCGTCTTAGTATCTCTGGTTGAAATATATTATCGATTACAATTCATGTGTAACATTTGCTTTAACGGTGCTCTATGAGTATCTCACTATAATTATTTGCTTTAATGTTATGGTAATCAATGGATAAATTCATTAATTAATATATGGAAATGAAAATAACTTTAATGTTTAACATTTTGTTTACAGGAATCTTTGACATTGTAATAATTTATTTTTTTACCAACATTATATATAATCAATTTGCTTTAACGTTATAATTAATTACAAAATTTCTTACTTCTATTTAAAAGGTTAGTATAATTATTTAAAATCATACTTCTATTTAGTTTCCATTTTATAAATACGTTTGAAATTAGAAAAATGAAGATGTATACAAAAGAATTATTTTTATTGGCCAAAACCAAAAAGTTTTTTTTTTTGTGACAGGAAGTATTTCTAACAATATTAATCTTTTATCTTTGAATAACATCATTTTTTTATTTAAATTTCTAGAATTAAATGCTTATGTTTTTTGAAAAATGTAAAATTAAATTTATTCAATTTTATTTGCAAATCAATCATATTTTATAATTAAAATTTAATTTAATTTGTTATAATTGCATAACAACAATATTTAATTGTATTGTATAAAATAATATCAATTTTTCATTTTTGAATTAAATTGGATAATAATTTAAATAGTTATGCTAATGTGTTATCTCATACTGGTCTATTGTTTTTGTCTTTAAAATTAATTTGCACAGTATTATAATTTTAAATTTTAATTTTTTTAAAGCAGAACACAAAATATTTTGACGTTTGATTGTTGAATAGCCAAGTTTAAAGGAATAAGTGATTCTAACATTCTCAAGAAAAATTAATTTCACGTGATATTATATTTATATTATATTTTTTAATTTTATTAGGATAAATTTAAATTATAAAATTAATATTGTAGATCATTATGACTTTGTTTTTGTCATTTGATTGTTGATAACTACTTAGATTAATTTGTTAAAAAATAAAACTAAATTTATCTTTAGATCAGACAAAATATTTTATTTTTTAAATTATTTAATTGATTAAAATTTTAGATGAGACAAAATATTCTTATTTTTTAAATTATCTAATTGATTAAAATTATATATATGTTATTAAAAATAGTTGGCAACTTCAAAGTAATTTGCACAGTATTAAAATTTTAAAAGTTAATTTTTTTAAAGCTAATAACTAAAATTAAATTAAATTTGTC
The DNA here is from genome assembly GCA_030441495.1 of Dalbergia oliveri. Taxonomy (NCBI): domain Eukaryota; kingdom Viridiplantae; phylum Streptophyta; class Magnoliopsida; order Fabales; family Fabaceae; genus Dalbergia; species Dalbergia oliveri. Next base: position 12,456,161 of record JAMLFY010000009.1, read on the forward strand.
ATAATTGCATAACAACAATATTTAATTGTATTGTATAAAATAATATCAATTTTTAATTTTTGAATTAAATTGGATAATAATTTAAATAATTATGCTAATGTGTTATCTCATACTGGTCTATTGTTTTTTATTTTAAAATTAATTTACACAGTATTAAAATTTTAAATTTTGTTTAAAGCAGAATACAAAATATTTTGACATTTGATTGTTGAATAGCCAAATTTAAAGGAATAAGTGATTCTAAAGTTCTCAAGAAAAATTAATTGCACGTGATATTTTATTAATATTATATTTTTCAATTTTATTAGGTTAAATTTAAATTATAAAATTAATATTTTAGATCATTATGACTTTGTTTTTGTCATTTGATTGTTGATAACTACTTAGATTAATTTGTTAAAAAATAAAACTAAATTTACCTTTAGATCAAACAAAATATTTTATTTTTTAAATTATTTAATTGATTAAAATTTTAGATGAGACAAAATATTTTTATTTTTTAAATTATCTAATTAATTAAAATTATATATATGTTTTTAAAAATAGTTGGCAACTTCTGTCATTTGATTGTTGATAGCTACTTAGATTAATTTTTTAAAAAATAAAACTAAATTTATCTTTAGATCAGACAAAATATTTTATTTTTTAAATTATTTAATTGATTTAAATTTTAGATGAGACAAAATATTTCTATTAAAATAGTTGGCAACTTCAAAGTTGTCATAATTAGTTATATAAATATAAATATAATTGTTTCTTTTCTTTCTCACGGTACATACCATGCTGATTACACATAGCGTTAGAAAAAAACTTTTTTTCAAAGTATAGTCTTAATTAGTTATATAAATATAAATATAGTTACTACTTTTTTTTTTGAAACTCTCACTTCTCACTTTGATTACACATAGTAATAAATATTACTTCCAGTGAATTTTACATATATATATTGATTTGGTTAAAAAAAAGAAATTTTACCACCTCACATCAATCCCGTAATTATGTAGTTAATTAATTTATCAAGGCAGCCTATTAGCCAATTCTTTTAATCGACTTGCGCATCTTGACACATGTGGTAAGCTTTCATAGTATGTGAAGATATGCGGCATTTTCAGTGGGAGATTTGAAAACTAAGTTTGAGATGTAAACTTCATGGGTCAATTCATTTTGTGGTAACGATTTGGGTGATAGCATTTTTCATTTATCAACACACATGTCCTTTCATGTAGTTTAGCTATAAAAAAAAAATTAATTTTATTCTTTCTTATCTAGACCAAATTATAAGTACTTTTAATAATTAGAACCGCTTCTTAAATCGTTTATCCAGATATAATTTTTTTAAAGATTAAGTTGTGATAAAAAGAAAAAGTTAAGTAAAAAAAAATATGTATTTGTTTAAAAGTTAATCCAAAGGAACTGAAGTAGTCTCAGAAGTCAAAATCACTCAAAGCGCCCAGAAGAAGAAATTGGCCTATGCTGATTACCGAACCAAAAAAAGGTAGGCTTTTGCTTGCTCCATAGAGCATTACCAAACTCAGTATCAGCCACTGTGCCTGTGCGTGTCTCAGCCGCAGACCACAATCTCCTTCTCTTTCCCTTGCCCTCCATCCCCCAAAGGTTGGTTCTCAAACTCGGAATTTTTTTGCCTTCACTTACGGTTGCAGTTTATGAAGGAATAAAATTAATAAATAAATAAAGCTGCGTACTTGATTTTATTTTGTTCTTCCTTTCTTGAACATTCAGTAAAGATATTGTAATTTTCCTTTTTTTTATTCCGTGAAGCCTGAAAATTTGGTGTTACTTTGATTGAAGGAAGAAGTGATATATATTTTTTAAAATTTTTTTTCCTGAGGGTTTTGGATGAGGATTGAAAAAGCATACTGCAAATTTCTCTCTCTCTTCCTCGTCACACATGGAATGATGTTTGAATTTCTCTTCATATCTTGTTTCCCACAGCGAGAGAGAGAGAAGGGAGCAGAAAAAGTGTTGCTATTTCTCAAGGCTTTTGTTTGATGTGGTTAATTGCTGGGGCTACTCTATTCTTGTGTTCCCGTGTAGCTGTCTGCTGCTGTAACCTGTATTCTGTTAATGAAACTGATCACAGAGGCATGAAGTCTATCAAGCTATAAGCTTTAGTGTTCTGGGTATGTAAGTTTTAGATTAGATTAGATAAGGTTATAGTTTAGAGAAAAGTGGTAATATTTTAGAGGTGATGATGATGTGGCTGCTGAATCCAGAGTATGGGTTATTATACTTGTTTATTCTCTCTAGTCAAGCATGCATTACTCTTCACAAATTAAAGCATCTATGCGGGAATGTGTTACTTCTGCACAGTGCTCATTAGCTGTTTGTTAAAATGCTTCAATTGATTTGGTGGGCGGTAGTACTTTTTGTTTGATGAGTTCTTAGCCAGGATAAATTTAATAAACCTGAATTTTTTAGTAATATAAGAAAGTACTACAATAACCAATTCAGGGCGAGGACAGGGTAGTGAATTTGGCAATATGTAAGTAAATGGGGCGGGAGGGTAATGAAAAATCTGCCCCGTTGCCATCTCTAATTTGCTAAACCCTTGGTGTTGTGACAGTGAAAAGTGTTGAGAATCAGAAAGAATGGGAACGAAGAAGAGTGAGAGAGCCAGCAAGCAAGTGATGGAAAACAAGAAGAATGAGAAGAAGGATGTTGGCAATGCAACCAACCATGAAACCAAAGGAAAAGACAACGTTTTTGCTTCTTGCTCCTTCTCCAGCCTTGGCCTCCACCCTACCTTATGCAATGAATTGCATGGTATTTCAACTTTCTCGCTCTCTGTTTTTTTTTTTCCTTTTTTCTAAATTTTTGGGTTCTGAATGCTCCATAAGCAAGCCTGCACAGCATTCAGCTTATGCGCAAGCCACAATTTTCCAAAGTTTTAATCTTTTTTTTATTGTTTTTATTTGTTTATGGTCCTATAAAAGTGGAATAGTTTTATCCTTTTTTTTTCTTCTGTTGATAGAAAGATTGGGATTCGAAGTTCCAACGTTGGTGCAAGCTCAAGCCATTCCTGTTATTCTCTCTGGTCACCATGCGTATCCTTTTTTTTTTGTTTTGTCAAATCTCTGAGGATGTTCCCTTCTGATCTTTTCTACACTTCATGCTATATCCTTTTTTTTTTTCTGGTTTCTTTAAAGAGAAAATTTTAGACTTGTTAATGCTGCCACGGGCACGGGGAAACAATTGCATACTTAGCTCCAATCATTCACCACTTGCAGAATTATGATACTCGAATCCAACGCTCTGATGGAACATTTGGTGAGTGTTTTTTTCATATTAAAATCTTGTTAGGTCCATCCATTGTGTAATTACATTTTTCACAATTGCACCTATTCATTCAGCTTCTCACTTCTGCTATTTGACACAGATAACACTTTTATATGCTTGTTGCCATCTATCGTGCTGTATTACTTTGGATTTGAACGTAGTGTTATAAAATGATGGAAGTAATGCTTTCAATGGGAAAAGATGAATATAAAAATTTGTGCTTAATTTTTTTAAATTTCATTCGATGTCAATTTATTTCACATTTCTTTACAGAGATGTTGAGTTCATCTTGTTTTGAGGAAAACAGATGTGAATTTTAGTGTTAATGCATCATCAGAAAGATATGTTAAATTGTTTTCATGACAATACTGTACTAAATCCTCTTTTTCCTGTTTTGTAACATCAAGAAATATGGCATTTCTTTCTTTCATGATAAGTTTATTCCAAATTAATCACAGATTTAATTGATTTATTGGAAATAGCGTTGGTTCTTGTACCAACGCGTGAGCTATGTTTGCAGGTTTATGAAATTCTTGAGAAGCTATTGCATCGGTTTCATTGGATTGTTCCAGGGTACATTATGGGTGGTGAAAATAGATCAAAGGAGAAAGCCAGGCTACGGAAAGGTAGAAATTGTGTATATTCATCAAAAACATTCCTCTTATCTCTTCATCTTGGAAGTTTTCTCTTGTTTAGTTCAACAGTCCAATCATCAAACTGATGGGAATATCATTATGCAAGAAAAGAAAAGCTGTATCATGATGAAAAACATTGTTTGCTATGTGCTTTATCTTCTCTGAAGATTGAAGTAGGACATTCATTATACCTGGTCAAATTTGTAAGATTTGTGGTTCCTATTTTAGGCATATCAATTCTTATAGCAACTCCCGGGCGCCTTTTGGATCACTTGAAGAATACATCGTCTTTCTTGTACTCAAATTTGCGCTGGGTAATTTTTGATGAAGCTGATCGGTATGGTTTCCATCTTTTGCTGCAATAGAAATTACCATATGTTAGTGTAGTTATTGTGATACTGATTCTGAAGATGTAATATTTTCTTTGCTATATTTTCTCATGGATGACTTAGCCAGATGTATGATTTTTGGCAGGATTTTGGAATTAGGATTTGGGAAAGAAATACAGGAAATACTTGATCTTTTAGGTTCAAAGAAAACAGGATATAACCAGGAGAATGCAGTTCCAAAAAACTCTAAAATTCAAAGACAGAATTTGCTTTTGTCTGCCACCTTAAATGAGAAAGTGAACCACCTTGCTAAAATGAGTCTAGACAATCCTGTGATGATTGGTCTTGAAGGTACAATAGAACCAGTTTCAACAATTGAAAGCCTTGATCCTTCAGAATCTGATGGGGACAATGTAGGCAAGTATTCTAATAAAATACCAACAGTTGGAGATTATAAAGTCCCTACACAGTTGATTCAGAGATATGTGAAAGGTATGTTATAATCACAAATTAGAAGTTTTTTTTTTTCCAATAAGCTTTCTAAGTTAATGTTCTTGTGATCCTGATAACCCAATTTGATCCACATGCAGTGCCTTGTGGTTCACGGCTTCCTGTACTTCTTTCAATTCTAAAGCATCTGTTTGAAAGGGAGACTTCACAAAAGGTCAGGATTCACTTTATCTTCAGCCCCTTTCCTTGTCTCTATTCATTGAATTTATTTTATGGGTCTTTTGAAATAGAAGATTTCTCACTCTACACATTCCTGTCTTTTGTTTTCAGTAGTAGTCTTTCTTATTGCTGGAATATTGGAACAAGAAGTCATGTAAATAGAGCAGTGGCATAGAAAATAGCTTAAGTCAATTAATTTAGTCTTATAGGAGTAGTAGTTATGATATCTCATGTATATATATTCCTTTATGTTCATTGAAATGATTAAGCAATTCAGCCAACTTCTGGTCTCTTTACTTTCAAGTCTTATCAATTGGTGAATAATGAAATAACCTTGAATGGTTTGATATTTCTGGGGTAATTTTGTTGTAGTGTGGATATGCCATGAAAAGTTTTACTTCCCACATGAAAGTCATATTAGTTTGGTTATGGGACTGGAACTTATACAGTATGCATGAGACAACTATATTTTCCCTTGCATAACAAAGCTACTGCTATTCAAATATTTTACTTTACAATTCACATCATTCACCTTTTGATTCCATAGGTTGTGGTATTCTTTTCAACATGTGATGCGGTAGACTTTCACTATTCACTTTTAAGCGAATTCCACTTCTCAGCCTATCCTCAAACAGAAGAAGGGGTCAGACAGATGTTTCTTGGATGCAAAACTTTACGGTTGCATGGTAATATGGAACAGGAGGACCGGAGAACCACTTTCAGGCCTTTAAAACTGAAAATTCTGCTTTGCTTTTATCCACTGATGTTTCTGCTAGAGGCCTGGATTTTCCAAAGGTTCGATGTATCATACAATATGATTCTCCCGGGGAAGCTACTGAATATGTGCATAGGTATATACCTATTTGTTTGTTTTGGCTTCTTTTTTGGTGTTTTCTTTCCACTTTATGGGGATGGGTGGGTTGGAGGTGTTTGTTTTCATTAATTCTCTACTTGTTCTCTTGTTTCTATTTAAATAAACATGCATGGAGCAGTTTATATGGACCGTATGACTGATATTTTTCAAAAAAAAAAAAAAAAAAAATCATCTATTGGATTTAGTAAAGTATTATCGATGTTGATAAAAGAGAATGTTGTTACATGTAAATATTAAATTATCGTTTAAGATAATATATGCATGTCTAAACATTTATACATAGCATTTAATTCAGAAGTAAGCATCAATGTCACTATTCTACCAAAGTTGGAATTTAATAAATCATGATGTCTGTAATGGTCAGGAGATCAAAATAATAAAATGTGATGCAATAGAAATCTAAATTAGATCAAGGCTTAATGCCAAAAATTGAATCAGATCATTTTCATGGATATCATCGCTGATTTACTTGGTGCATTCTATTTTTTATACTTCATAGTTTTTATTCAGGTGTGTGATTTAGTGCCTATGCCTCTTAAGCATCACTAGGAACAGTGGCTTCTTTTCCCTATTCCATCAGGATTATAACATCAATTAATATTGTGAATAGCTAAATGATCGCTGTATCATTGTATCATAGTTTGCTATGAGAAATAGCCTAGAAAGGGCTCACTTTGAAAAATGAAAATTTAAAGTCTTGCTTGTATTACTTTTAAGCAACTTCTCATGTGCTTTATCTCAAAACAGTTGTGATGAAAGGGAAAACATTTTTCTATTTCTAGAAGTGTAGATGTGTTGGATTTTACGATTGCAAGGTTGATTTTAACAACCAGAGTAAGTGAAGCTTGTTTCATTGATATCTCATCTTATAGATGATCTTATGCATGATCTTATAGATTCAGAAGCATTTTCCTAGGTCTTTGTTTATGAAAAGTTATAGTCTTAAAATAGGCTATTATTTCTGATCCATCATGAATTCATGATGCAGAGTTGGTAGGACTGCTCGTCTGGGTGAAAGAGGAGAGTCATTGTTATTTCTGCAACCAGTTGAAATAGACTATTTACAGGACTTGGAGAAACATGGTGTCTCACTAACAGAGTATCCTCTCCTCAAAGTGTTGAATAATTTCCCACTATATGGACAAAAGAACCACATGAAGAAGTCCATTTTCATAGACTCGCATCCCTGGGTCCTTTGTCTCCAGAAGGCACTTGAATCCTTCATTATGTCCAAGGTGATCCTCATCAATGACCTTTCTGAATTCTGTATTTGTGCTGATACTCTGTCTTATCTAATTGAATAATCTTTGAGAAAGATGTATTTTAACATTTTAATCCTATTTTGATTTGGAATACATGTCATCAAAATTTTAACTCTGGAATCATTATCATTGGATTTGCCTTAGAGTTCATAATATTTTATAACAAATAACGAACCACTGACAATAAAAATTAAAATGCCAGAGCCAGATAGATTTGCCCCTAGTGCTATGATTGGAAATGTTTTAGTGGAGGGGAAGGGAGGTTGTGGGAAGAAAAGGGGACAATGTTGCTAAAATCACATCCACTCGTATGATATCGCATGGTTCTAGTATTTTTGCTAGGCTCTGTGATCCGACCACAGCCACCGACTTTATTTTGTGGCATCAACAAGCAAACTTGTAGAAATGGTGGGATTGGACAATCCCCCATGCTAGTTGAGTCACCATTGCTGGTGGCTAATTTTGGAGAAAAATCCAGCCCCACCCTCACAAATTAGACAATACTAATTGTAAACTTCTCTTCAGCTATTTCCCCATCTTTATGTTTGCCCCCAATCTCTGCATTGGTGTTGTTTTTCCCCTTCTATCTGCATTTGTGCTGCATTTGAGTTGCTATTGTTGCTGCTTTGGGTGCTTGGGTGCTTGTGTTAGTTGCTTTGGATGGTTAGGTGCTCCCTATGTTGCTAGTGTGAGACGTGTGCAACCTTGGGTAAATTTCCAAGTTGTGCGTGGCTAGTGTTGAGGTGGGTGTAGCACTATTTTGACTCTATCAAAGCACCTATCTATTTTGGGTTCTTTCTTTTTTGGTATTTTAGTTGTGCCTTTCTGTTTTATGGTTCTTCATAACCTTTTTTGTCTTTTATATTATAAATTTTAACTTTAACCTTCTCCTATACACTGAACTGGAGTATAATTAAATGTTAGTCCTAATCTTAAGATTATTTAATTTGTTTATGCTATTAGAAGGATAGGTTTAGGAACGAATGCAATAGAGAGAGTTATGGTAGCAACTATTGTGGAAAAGATGGTAAAATCTCACCTTGGGTGGATTGAGTATGTGTGGAGAAGGCTTGTAGAAGCCCAAAAAGGAGAATAGATCAGATGAAGAGTAGTCTCATAACTAGAAATAGAGGAGGATCAAGGAAAACAATAGGTGAAATTATTAGAAGAGATGCAGATTTTAATGGGTTAAATTTGAACATGACTTATGAAAAAATATTGTAGTTTTTTTTATTTATGTAGCCAACTCCATCTGATGGAACAGGTCTTAGTTGGTGTTATTTATTGTCCGTGTTGCGATTTACCATCTTACATGTTTATCTTCCCCATTAATCTTATTAAAATGGCTAGAAGAAAGACCTAATACAACTTAAGGACCAAACGTAAAGGAAAAAACTACTTTAGTTTAAATGATTTACTGAAAATTCGGTTTTTGATAAAGCTCAATCAGTGTGTTGATTTAGGGAGCCAACCCCACTTGTGGTCTTTGGTTATTATAGTACATATTAGTCTTGAGTAAATTTGTTTATATTGATTATTTGAGTTTGGTAACATGCTACTTGTGCCCGTCATTGTTTCTCCTGGTTTTATATTTGTTAAGTCTCTATTGGCTAGGCATATGCCCAAGGTACCTTGTATAATAGCTTTGGCAATCCTCCCCCATTAAGCTATCTTTTGAGACGAAGTTAGATCCACTCAATTCAAATGTGGTATCAAAGCTTATCCTCTGCTTGATGTTCAGCCATTCACTGATGTCGAGTTCTGGAAACTTCATGCTCTAGATGGTTGGTTTTGCGCATAAAGGGGTGTGTTAAGTCCCTCATTGTCTAGACATATGGCAAAAGTTCCTTTATATTGTATCAATGCTTAGTCATGTTAGCCAAGCAACTTCTGGCTCAATTTGCAGCAAACCAAGTTTTTAAGACTTGGGTGTGATATGATGAGGTTAGATGTGTGATCCTTCACTATGCCACTTGTCTAGCTCCTCTATCAAGGTGTCTACACATCCAGCGTATCAAAGGAAAGGTTAAATTAAGGCTAACAACAGGTTTATCTTAGGAACTTTGACCATAAAAAAGTTATACTCTGGACTGATGTCAAGCAGTCAAAGACCAATTCTGTCAAAATAATTTTATATCTAATAGTGGAGAGGAATGGTGATTTTCCAATGTGTGGTAATCCTTATCCTTGCAACAATACTTATTCTTAATGCTATCAGTCCAGCATGCACTCTATCAGAATGTTTGGGCATTCTGCTTGACAATACTCTTACCCTTTGTTTTCAATTTTGGTGGCTGGTTTATTCCTTATGATTTCACTAACAATTTTGGTTTTCAAATGTGATTCTGTAAGGGATCTTAGGTTCTTTTGTGTATCATAAACTAATTGTTGCCTTGTCCTTTGCAGCCCAAGATTGATGAACTTGCCAGGAAGGGATTTTGCTCTTGGGTTCGTGCATACGCCCATCGTGGCGAGCTGAAAATATTTATGATCAAGAAACTTCACTTAGGCCACGTAGCAAAAAGCTTTGCATTGAAACAACAACCCTCCTTAGTTGGGCAGTCCTTCCAAAAGCAAGCTAAGAAGAGAAAGAGATATGAGAAGAAAAGTGGGCTGTTGAAAAAGAGAAAAGTTGCCAGTGTGACGTAATGCAGACCATGAAAATCGCAGATGATGTGAGTTTGGGTAAGCAAATGATAACGACAAGTGATGACAATGGATGGATCATGTGAGACCAGAATCAGATCATTGTGCCCTGGAACCCTAGCATGCAATCACCAAAGCTGGTACTGAGTGATCAAAGATGAAGTATTGCCATAGCGTAAAGGCCCCTTCCATTATGGCACTGTTCTGTTGTCCGCATTGCTGAACATCATTTTATGCCTGTTGCTTGCATGTGTAATATAACTAGTACTTTATGGTATATGCTATTTTATATAATTCAACTCCTACCAATGTTGCATGAAAGGTCATGTCAACAAAAATTTTGCATGAAAGGTTATGAGATGTACTCTTTTTTTTTTTTCCCTTTTGGGATGAACTTTTGAGATGAATTCTGAGACTCCAACAAGCATGATACTGGCATCATTTGGACCACGTAACTGGTTCGTGGAAATGTATGATAATATGTTCTCATTTAGTTATGCTCTTTTCAATATTATTTGGGATTTTGTTTTGGATTCCTTCATGTTCCTTGGATTGTTGTTTCCCTTTCATTAAATTATTTGCATTTTCAAATCAGCAATCACATTGTGATAACTGGGATATAATGAATATAATGAGTTAAAAAAGCAGAAAACAATAAAAATTAGGATTTAGAAGTCTTTAGTTTTTGTTTTTAATTTTTACTGTTTGATTCACGAGAATCTGAAAAATAAAATAAAAATTAGGACTTGGGTTGGGAGATCTCTGCGTCGTTCCGATTTTATATATGTTGATGAAGGATCGTATTATCCTGGTCTTGAAAGAACAAGGACCAGAAATGGTCTTTTTTTTAAAAAAAAATTTGACAATTGAATCAGAAGTGTCCTGAACTTTAGGCTATTTTATTTTTCAATCCAATGATAAAAATTAAAAGGACCATGACTGAACCTTTGTGTGCAGGTCCAGCGTAAACAAACCAGTTTTTGAAAGGAGAGACTGCCTAGCAAAAATGAGTAAGGATGGGTCCTGCAGCTTGGTCATTCGTTTGCAGCAAAGTAGACAGCCTTTGTGACTGAATGCCATTTTGCATTCCAATTACATTCATTTGTCACACTAATAATTTTCGGGTAGAAACTTCTTACTATACGCATGAAATTAAGTTTTTGACATATATAAAATTACGTGAGTCATGTTAAAAATACATTTATCTTTATTCTCACAGCCTTGTATATGTCAAAAGTTAATTTTTATGTCTAAGATGAAAAATTCTCATTTAGGGTATGTTTGAGTTTGAATTTTGGAGGAGAAAATGGAGAATGAAGGTCTTATAACGTAAAATTTTAAAATTTTATATTACAAATATTTCCTTCTCCTATCTTTTCTTCAAAATTCTAACTCATAAACATATCTTTAAAGGAGTTTTGTTATCATGCATATGGAAAGTGACGGTTGAAGAAGGGGTTACCATATCAAAGTTGTTTCTACATTTGCAGATGACTTATTTATAAAAGGATTTCAAATTGAATCAAAGCTATAACAATATATAAGTGAAAACTGAATCTTTTGAACATACTTCTAATGAAAAATGAAAGAGGGAAAAACAGGAAAACTTAGGAATTGTTTGGTTTATTTTCTAATTTCATTTGCAGTTGATATGTTTCTTATATTAATTATAAAGTTATCATTTTACTTTTATTTTGTCTTCTATTTTTATGATTTTATAAAAGAAATCATGAAATGATTTTTGTTTTGCCTCTTTCTTTTCTAATCTCTCTTTTTTCTGTTTTCATAATTAGAATATGTTTGGTTGAAAAGTAAAAATAGAACGTAAGTTTTCATAGATAAATTTCATATGTAAAATTACATATCAAACTCATCTATGAAATTTTTTTTCCATTTTTTATGCTGAGACCAAACACATGTAAAAGTGAAACGTAGAAAACTAAATGTAGGAATAACATTCTTGTTTGTCCAATGAGTCTCCTCTCTGCCATTGCCCTGCCTCTTGTTTCTTGGACAGCCGTGCAAGAAAACGAGATTGATGCAGGCCTACAGTTCCTTCAACCCTACGAAAGAAGGACTGGAACTAGAAGCATAGGGTTGTGAATCTAAGCAACCATATAATTGAAGCTGTCCTTAGAAATTTGATTCCATGAAATCCTTTTGGCTCTAGATTTCTGACATTGTGGTAAATCTTTAGATCGACCAAATAAATTGTTTGTCCGTGGCACATGGTTTTGTGATTTTTTGGGGCAGTAATTGAACAAGTTCATGTGACAATTATAAAACATTTGTATTCTTCAAAATGATCCTATTGCCTTTTTCTAGTTTGGAGACAAAATTCAAGTAGGCATTACATTTGACAAAAATATGTTAGGAAAATTGGTGTAGCAATTGAACATGAACAGTTCCTTTCTTCTTCCTTTTGTTTTTTTTAAAAAAAGGTTTATAAGAAAAATTATGGCCCTATTAAAGTGTAGATGAAATAGCTGGTGGGAAATTTTATTAAAAACATAATGGTTTAAATATTAATCTATAAAATATATAACAAGGAGTCAGGGACTGTCCACCGTAACAATATTTTGTGGTCTAATTTTAGTTATTCCAAAATTGTCACTCTTTTAAACTCTCACAATAACTTCTTTAATATTTACAACTTAAAAAAAAAAAACTACTCTTTGATTCTTTTTCAAATAATTTTTTCTTTCTCAAAATAATATATTTTAATATATCCTTTATTTAAAATAATAAAAAAATGGGAATTAATAGGCACTTACTGTATAAATAAATAAAATAAAAAATAACTTAAAAATTTATAAGAATCTGATTTTTATTTGTGATAAACAGATATTTATTTAAGCTTGATTCTTTAAACCTATAACTTCAGCAGAACGGACAAAAGTTATTGTTGGATTTGTTATATCAAACGCTTACCACTCTTTTGACGCACAAAAAAAAAAAAAAATCGCTTACCACTAATCTAAAAAGTATAGATTTGAACAGTGTCCAAGATGAACAAAAAAACTGGGAGCAAACTTAAAGTGATTATATATCTTTTTAACTATCAATGCTCCGAATTTTACAATCACAATAATATGAGTTGTAATTTACATAGTATTTAATGAATATTTAATATATGTAATAGAGATTTTAAATTGGTAGGATTTTGTGCACACTAATTAACAAGATTTATCATTTCTTGACAAATATATTAACCAAATAAATTTTAAAATATTAATATGCAAATGAAATGTTTTGATGACAATATAGAAAATATATAAAAATATTTACTTGACTTTTTTTTTAACAAATTAGAGAACAAACAAGTCTTGAATTTATTTAGTGGGTTTTATTTCTGTCACTTCAACATGAGATTAATTTTTAAATAGTCACAATAATCTTGTATAATAGTTTGACTTAATTGCGATTCAATTTTAACGCTATTATTTTTAAATATTCACTGGTATATTATTTAAATAATTTTTTATTAAGCAGCGAAAAATGAATAATTTTTTATTAAGAAAATAATTTAATATGCAAATCAAAATAATTGCGTTGGATAAGCTAATTACATTTAAAAAATAACAGTGAAAATATTAAGAATTTTTAAAATTTTAAATGTTTTGCAATTAATTTATAAATAATAAATTTGATTAAACTTATGATTAATAATAAACAATAAATATTAGACAATTACTTCAACTAACAAATAAAAAATAGTATTTTGGACAAACTTAATAAATATTAACCAAATGAGTGAAGCCATAAATATGTAAGAGTGACAATGATTACTAGTTTTTCTTGTACAAATAAATATTTATTTAACCCTTTTTTGTTCTTTGTGGTCATGGAGAAGGGGGAAGGGGGAGGGGCGAGGGTCTCTGACCTTGAAGTCAGACCTAACTCCTTGAGATGCAAGCTTCTTGGAGGCAATACTTACATCATCTGAGCTGGCCTCAATCTGTCAATAAGCACTGGTTCTAAGCAAACTAAAGGTGGATAAGAAAAATAATGATAAGAGATACATATGTTTGGACTTATTTAAAATTTATATTATGTGGTTTCTTTTGTACCTTTTGTCATGGGAGTTACTTGGGGCAGGATGGTCTGAGCCATTTTCTAGTGAGGAGATGGTGAATTGGTGAGTCTTCACATCTGTGCCTTCACCATGCACAGTGGTTGGTGCACTCTTAGAGATATTTGCAAGGGACTCTGATATCCAAGTTAGTACAATATCCAAGAGGTAATAGGATAACATACCTTAATGAGGGTCCTTAAGGCCCTATGTATACTCCTAGGATTTTGCCCTATAAAAAATATTATAGTTGAGCTAGCATGTCCTTTTATACGATATACCATTTCTATAATTTGTGAAAACTGTTATGCCAATTCATCATCCTTTTAGAAGATGCCTAGTGACGACAAATTTTCGCATTCGTGAGGGGATGGGTCCGATCTCTGCCCTGGGTTGCTCCTTTTGGAGAGGACTCCCTTAATGGAGGTGGATCGTCCCTCTTTTGGGCTTCTCTACTGAAAACTGACCTTATCCTGGGATCTCCCAGGAGGTGCTACTGCCTCTCACACGGGGGACCGAGGATTTATGTCATAACACTTTTAATTCGAAGGAATTTGGAAGCGTTGGCCTAATTTTATTTGACTAAGAAGTTGTCCATGTGAACAAATAATATGCATGTTCTTCTTTTGGAAAATATTATGTGTTCAGATCACTGTAGCAAAAGCCTTCCAGGAACCTTTTTTTATGTGTGTGTGTGGTCCGGAGAACCTCAACGCTTCAAACACTGTCACAAAAAGCTTCAGAAATGCGAGCTAAAAGTACAAGGCCCATTATGTCGGCCCACTTTGTGTCCTCTTTGTCGGAGTATATCCTTTTAGGAGAATTGCCAATTGCCAAAAGTTGACCAGTTAAAAAAGGGAGAATTACCAAAAACTTTACTAACAATAGAAACTTAAAAGCGAAGAATTAACCGCCATTCCATTAATGAGCAATGATCATTGCACTAACAGTAACCATTTAGAATGGTCAATTAATAGCAAAACATAGTTGAAATGATAGATGCTTTTTTCCCTTAACTAATAGTCTCAAGTTTGAGCACTGGTTATTGAGTAATCAGTGTTAGGAGATTTATATCCCTAAGTGTGGATCTATACATACAGTGGAAGGAGTTCATGTCCCCACTAAGATATAAACTTTTATTAGATATGTTTATATATATATATATATATATATATATATATATATATATATATATATATGCCCTCATTATCTTATAAAATTGACTCAATATCAAGATAAAAATTATGTGAAATATTTTTATTATGTTTATATATTATTTTTGTCCTCATTATCTAAATTTCCTGATTTCACTGTATATTTTGACTAAATTTCAAATGATCAACATGATTGTCTTAAGTGAAAAGGATACTTGTGGGAGAAAAGAATGGTCAATTAATCATTTGAATTGGTTCTTCATGTTGATTTCTAATTGTTAATATTTTTTATTAACTGTTTCGTCCATTTCCCCTGAATTTCTAATCAACCAAGCCTTAAAATTATAACAATTTGGTTAATTTTGATTTTTTTTTATCATTATGGTATTTTTATCATCATATAATGTCCCGAGTAAGGGAATACAATTGCATTCCCTTGGGTTCAAAGTTCCTGTTTTCGGGAATACAACTCGCTATTTAACCCAACTTTTGTCAATTGTTAATCTTGATTATGGTAGAATAGTAAGTTAACCCGCCCTCTGAAGATTTCCAAGATGCATGGAATGCACGAGTAATCATTGATTGTTCACTTTCACTAAATAAATGATTAATTAAACCGTTGTTATAATTTTTAAGCAAACCATTATTTAGCTTTCAACATTTGGTTTGCAGAGGTCCAGTGAGCATAGCACATCCTTTGTTATGTTTTGCTGCTTCTTTTTCCCTTTATGAAATTTTCAAGATAACTAATGATTCATGATGTTTCTCATAATTGCTAATGAGTAAGAATGTTTTCCATTGAAAGATGCAAGGTTTCAAGTAAACATCATTAAGATTTAGAACATAGATGTAAATCAAATGTTAAGCAGCTTTTAATGAACATTATAATGTCACTTTTCCAAACCACTAATATCTATGGTCTACTGTGCTATAACTAATCTAATTCAAGTTGGGTTGGCCTACTATACATAAGGATGTTCATGATTTAGTTTTGTTTGATTATTTTTTGATACAAAAATCCAATCTATTCAGATGATAAATTTTATTTTGGTTTGCTCGCTTTGGTTAGATTATGTATGAAAAATCAAACCAAACTAATTTAAATCAGGTTAAATTTATTCAATTTTTGGCTTTTTATTATAAAATAAAAGCTAACTTTTAAGTTCTTCAAATTAGACTAATCATTAATATTTTTATAAAATTATACAACTAAAAATCTAAAATATTATCAAAAGTTATACGAATTTCTAATATTAATAAGTTAAATAAATAATAAAAGATTTATATAAAACTCATACCCAAACTTAAAATTATTGAATAAATTAAAAGAATTAATAGATTATTGTAAATACAAACTATTGAAAAATATATTAGAATAAGTTTAGTATTAAAATATTACAGAATATTTGTATATTTATATGAATATAGATATAAATAAGTAAATGTTATATGTAATATATCTCATAAATATACATAATAATTTTCTATAAATGTAATATATGTAATTGATTTGATTCAATTTGATTTTAAATATTAAAACTGAATATCAATCTGAATCAATTGGTTTTCATAAAATAAGCATAAATTTAAATCAATTTATTTTGGTTATGATTAGTTTAGTTTTTTTTTTTTAATGATTTTCGGTTTTAATTCATTTTAGCCTGATTTTGAATATCCCTAAGTACAGGGGTTTCCTATTAATTCTTTTGATTTGCAAAACTCAAACTCTAGATTTTATGACTTTAATTTATATATACCGATTATACTACCATCCAATCATATATTGTTATATCAATAAAAGTAGTTAGCCTCACTCACTACTTAAAGTCATTCAAATGAGATGATTTAATTGGATGATAACATAAAAAAATTTATACTAATAGTGTATAGAAATTAAGCTTATATTTTATTTAATGCAACAAATACCGAATCATTTTGACTAACCAGACGTTAGCTATAATAGTAGCACTTATATAACTCGAAAACAGGTACCAAAGCTAAACAATTATCTTTCGAAATGCATGAATGGCATAAAGTTCGTTATTTGAGTCTTTAGTAGACCTAGAGCTTGAGGTGTAATCGTTGTCAATGGGAACGCTAATATTCAAGAAGTTGTATCAATGAACAAGCATATTTCATTATCACTTGGTTATTGGCCACTTGTTTTCTTCAATTACTGAATCCTTTTTGCAACATTTGAACGTGAAGTGATTAATGGGGAGAATATGGCCTTAAAAAAAACGAATAAGTTCACATGATAATAACATTATTGAAGTTTGATGCCACCCTTCACCTAAAGCCGACATGGAACTTGTAAAACCAAAATGAGTCATTGTCATGATATATTAAATAATATATCATATAAATATTGGCAATATAGTCTCAAAGAACTAGTAAAATGTGTATTTTCATTTTGTTATTTATATTAATATCACTTATTAGAAAAAATTAACGATTTAATTTTATGAAATTTATTAAATCAGATAGAAAACAAAAAAAATAATGCGAATAGTTTAAGGGTTATTTTATTATTATTTTGGGTATATAGTTAACTGAAAATTCTTTTACTCAAAAGGCATGATATTAATTGGAACACAAGCCTATCATTAGCGCAGAAAACTATCCATATCATTATTCCCATAGGACGTACGTGGTTCGCAAAATGTATGAACATTCTTGAGAATTTGAGGATGAGATTAATGGAAGATTTATATGTTTGGTTTGTGAATAAAAAAAATTTGCTCAGAAAGTTGTATTTCTAGCAATGAAAATGGGTCCATTTTTATTTTTATCCTTAATGTTGAATTTTCATGAGTATAAAATGTTTCTAAAAATAAAAGGACTAAATTGCCCCAATCCCTAAACCTTGAACAACCATCACAATCGTCGGCCACCATCGTCCGATGTCAGGTACGCCAATCATGATTGGACCTCCATTGGCGGGCATACTCCAATCAACCGTTAGCGGACGACTTCTATTGCCAAATCAAGGTCAAACCACCACCTCTAGTGGACACCATACTCTAGACATTGTTGTCATATTCTCATGGGTATTTTTTGAAAAAAAAATCATATTCCCAATAATGTCATTTGGTATCAGTTTATATACCAAACGCTTCTATATTTGCATTCAAGGGAAATATCATACTCTTGGGAAAGCATGAATTATTCCTTTCATCCCTAGGAATGAAAAATCATTTTGCAAATCACATGCGCCTCAATATGTTTGACCTTCATCCAAAGATTTTAATCCAAGACTGTTCATTTGATTCCATATGTTTAATCAAATTGTTTACCATTAAGTCAAAAGCTATATCTATTAATTTCTTGTAGCAATCCATTATAGGCACCATGGGACATGATGTTAAGCACATTGAATCTAAAGGTGATGTTAGCCAAATAAGGGGCGTTTGTTTCAAGTTTTGAAATTACTTTGTTAATCACATTCCTGGAAATGATATTCCTGAGAATATGATTCCGAATATTTTTAAAAAATTATTTGTTTAGTATTAAACATTTCTGAGATTATTTGTTAAGATTCAGGAATAAATTTAAAACATGTTTGTTGTATAATCTATATTTCTGAGGATATATGTCATAATTTTCAAAATACCCTTAACACAATCATAAAAAGAGAAAAAATTAAATAATTAAGGGATGATTTAGTAATTATGCTTAATAATTGTGATTCCAGGTCATGGAATTTTTTTCCCCACCCTTCAACTTGGGAATGAGATTTCATTAAATTATAGGAAAATCTTTTTCCATGGAATAATTAATGCCTGAAAATTTTTATAAAACTTAACAAACGTAGAAGCGCATCATTCTTAACTATCTATTTTAAAAAATAATTAAATATACCCTGAAACAAACGCCCTTAAAGGTAAGAATATTCACTAAAAGATATTGTACACAAATTTCCATTTTTCTGTATGTTCAAGTTTTTTTATTTACTTTGAAAGATCTTTCCCCGAATGCAAGTCCTACTATCATGTTATGTTAGAGAATTGAAATTATACTTCAGGACATAGAGTTCTAATGAAAAGGAACCAATAATCAGTCTATTATTATTGTTTTGAGTTAATACTATTGGATGCTACCGGTAAGTTTTACTACATTTCAGCATCAAATCCAACATAGATGGGGGACCAATATACTGGACGGATATGAATGGACAGCATGCATACAGTATAGTAGCTTATGGACATAATTATATGTAGGTAAAAGTGGGGAAATTTTCTGCTGAAGACGGATACATGATTATGACTTTTCCTTGGGATTTAAATTCCAGTGGCTTGTGACAGTAACTAAAATCATATTATGGTAGTTTTGGCAGCTACTGCGTTGGCATTCATTTGCTATTTCAGTACTGATAGCACTTGATGTTTTCGGTGGCTTATGAATCTAACGGTAATCATAATAATGCAGTTTTTGAGGCCTGGCAATTATTGCAATTGCATTATATTGTTATTTATACATAAAAAAAATTTATTTACTGCAATTTCTTAGCAATCACAAACTGATGATTACTCATATGGCAATCGTCATTAAAAACTCTAATTATTCATGTAAACTGGTGTGAGTCCATTTGGCCCTATAAGAAGATGAAGATATTTCAACCATATTATCAGTTATTGACCATGATAAAGCTAAAGCTCTTTTACAATCTCTCTCTCTCTTATGGATATAGGATGATAGGGAGATCACAGTCTCCAAATCAATCGACTTGTATTTTCCCTTCCTGACTCCAATAGGAATGCTTGTACAAGTTGGAAAAGAATGAGCAT
The DNA here is from genome assembly GCA_030441495.1 of Dalbergia oliveri. Lineage (NCBI taxonomy): Eukaryota > Viridiplantae > Streptophyta > Magnoliopsida > Fabales > Fabaceae > Dalbergia > Dalbergia oliveri. Next base: position 12,475,886 of record JAMLFY010000009.1, read on the forward strand.
TTAAAATATGAAAGGTGATAATATAGACTCTAGTTAATTCATGTGTTCTTACACCTGATCATATATTAATCATTAATTTTTTGTAATGTCTATATATTACAATTTCAAATAGAAAATTTATTATAAATTTGAATCTATATTAATATCATTATTAACATATGGCCAATTAATTAGCTAGCTAATGTTAGAAATGGTGATCTAATGATGTTGTGCAGCAACAGGTCAGTGCAATAATTCAAACTCCAAAGTATTACATAGAGGTGGAGATGATGACATTAAAAACTCACCAATCATCACAGCCCCATGTGCAGTCAATAATACCATGGCATTAGCTTGCTGCAAAGTGGAGCTAAGGAAAGCCAAGTGTAGCTGCATTATTCTTCTTCCGTAGTCTACTGTCGGTGTTAACAAGTAATCAATTTGCAAGGAACTTCTGCCCCTATTTTAAAAAGAGAATAAAAAATTTACACGTTATTTGGTTTCAATTTTCAATCTCTATTTTTATTTTTTTATTTTTCATTTTTGGGATTTTGTTAAATAATAAAATCTCATTTCCAGTGTTCTATTTTTATTTTTACTATTTTTTATAAAAAATCTAATAATAAAAAATAAAAACAGAAAATTAAAGTATAAACCGAGTAAACCGTAATGTTTCAGATGAAACACCAGGTTTTGTTGTGTACGTGGCTGTTGAGAATTTGAAAGGAGGGGTGCGTGAGGGTGTGTCTTATGCAGGGGACATAAACAGGATTGAGGTCATATTACGGCCTTCTAAGGGTTTATTATTTGTTAACAACTAGGGACACTTGGTAGGGAAGGTTCCCTCCAACGGTTATTTGTGCCGTGAATCTTGCTTCTTTGCTTGCTTCTCAGGGCTCCATAAATGAATTTGCACTCAAGTTCACTGTACAATTTTGGGGACTTAGATATACTATTTGTGTTGTGGCAGAGTTCTTTTTTTTATTTTTCCCCTATATTGGTTTGTCAAAATTGGCATTGTTGCAAGCTCCATGTTCTGCTGGCTATAAGTTATTGTTTTCTTAATTACTGTTGTAGTAGAGGTCAAGGTTTACTAGGAGGAATTAGCTCAATTAATCTACCTTCTACTCATATATTATCATGATTTAAGTTTCATTCTTAGGTTTTTTTTCCTGTTTGTTGATGATTTATAAATATATCTATAAACATTCATGGCTTGAGACGCCTTTGTTTTGAATTGGAGCAAAATTTCTCCTCAATTTAAACTTAATATGTTAAAAAAAAATGTGGTCTCTTGACTCTCTTCAATGTAATAGCCAACAATTATGTATCGACTGAACAGTTGCTAATTTGTTGGCATTTACACGAAAAAGTGATCACGATTAAAGAGATGGACTAATAATAGTGTTGCTGTTTCCCAATTGGTACATCTATGTAACTGTATAACGCTTGTGATCCATGCTATGTAAATATATCTTTGAATATTGGAACTTAGATGTAGTTCAAGCTAACGTTAGCAAAGCTCATTCCTTAGTCACAAAAGAAAATTAAAATTTAATTCAAAGTTAGTATAGATGCAGTTCACTTTATCTACAAGGAGATTTTAAAAATTGACTTACCAGATCAATCTGCAGTCATAATGAAACTACGTGAGATCCTAATTAAATAATTTCTTATATGATTAATTTATTTTCAAAATCACAGTTAAATAATGCTATGATTATTATATTTGGATAATCAAAGTATTCATCGTTGAAGGTAAACTACTCTATTGAGGTGAAGCTTATAAGGATGGCGAATGAGACCATCCATATGCACTATGAGAAATTGAACCGATTATATATTTAAGAAACCCAGCTACACTAGTTCTCATTGTTAATAATGATATGATAATTAATTATCCACTTTGCAATTTATTTTAAAACTTCAGGGGATCTATTCCGATACTTGTCCATGTTTCCTCTTTTTCAATTTTTTGTTAAAAAGAAGAAGAAGAAGAAGAAGAGCGCACCACAAGTGAGAAAAATGATCAAAGACAGAGTAGAGATCAATTCTAAATATTCACTTCATTTTTGGCACACATTCAAGTATTCAATGGAATGCAGGTAACTAAATTATGAACAGAAATATAAAGGAATAGACAAAAAGTGTGGAAATTGCTATGATAAAATAAGATTTGGCTTAAACCACAAGTAATGTGTAATTTATGTTCAATTAAAAATAACTTATTAATGTGCATACCGTTTCCATATAATAATTTTCCAATTTGTAGCTTTCTTGAAAATGTTGCTTGTGTGTTTTAATCGTTTTGGATATTCTTGTACACAACCGCGTGTATATATACAATAAACGCAATCAGACTACTGTGAATGTTGCTTAGAGAAAAGACAACCATTTAGCTTCTTATATATGAACGATAGGTAGGGTGTCACATTGCAAAACGTAACCTCACACACACACACACACATGCACATCCACATGAATTACCTAAGATTTATCACATATCCAAATCTAGTCTTTATCTTCAAGTAGCCGATGGAGGCAATGGAAGTTGATTGATTAAACCCCACCTTTCTAATAGTGCCTAATGAAAATTGGACCCACACGAGAAGGGAAAATGTTGTGGCTACCCTTTCCTAAGTGGATAATACCAAAGCACTTGCGGTCTTCCCTTGAAGATATTGTTGAATCACCTGGATGGTGACCTTAATTTGTGACTCCATCGCCAAACCCCAAACACAAATTCTCTTTTACGACTTTGCACACGTATTAAAATAGCATCTTATACCTTTCCCACGTTCCCACCTTTAATTACTACTACTAGGACTTATAGAATTTTGACACCCAATGCATCGGAAAATTCCTTGTACCAATTAACTAATTAATTTCCATTATTCTCCCAAACAAGTAATGAGTTTATGACTAATATCCAAGGCTGTTGCCCGGGGCAACCAGCAAGAATCACTGTGTTGTCACCGTAAGCATCTAAGGAAGGTTACAGAATAATGGTGAGGGCCACTATCCCAAACACTATTAGGTGTATATATAGCCTTAAGTAAAATTCTGCTCCAACTACTTGTAGAATGACATTTCAATTTCAAGTTATAGCTAATTAGTGGTGGATTCTCTTGATATTTCAAGTTAAAATATTATTTTACAAGTAGTTAAAACACAATCTTATTTAATGCTCTCTTAGTATCTACTTTTCCTGTCCGGTTATAAGTGTCATTTAAGATTAACGATTTTATTAACTATTGCCCTTAGGGCAGTAATTAAGAATGTACAAAATAGAATTTTTAAAAGGTTTTGATACATACAATGTCTTGAAAACTTACAAATTGTATTTTTTTTTAATACAAACTATTGTTTTTTAAAATCTTAACCAATATATAACCTAAATCCTAAAATTAATTTTGACATATAAATTAAGAAATCATTAAAAAATGAGCAAACACATAAAATAAAGTTTATGTTGATAAAATTGTCATTCTAGAAAATTGTACGATAATTATTATTAGAAGTTTATGTATATGAGAGAAAAATATAATATTAGACATTTTTTTTGGTACTAAAAAGACATTAATATTTTTTTAATTTTAGACAATTTTTTTTTGGACTAAAAAGACATTTACGAGGAAGGAGAGTAATAATTTTTTCTTTTATCTCCACTAATCAGTTGGCTCCATCTCTCTTTCTTGGTTGATGCTAACATATTCAGCAGTGTAGGGACACCAAAGGACTCGTGTTCAACGGTGCCTTTGTGAGTGGATCTATCAAAGAGATATGCATGTCATGTCATTGTCTAAAGAAATACTAACATCTCATGCGCTGAATTTTCATCGATGTCTGCAAAAGACCTTGAAGACCAAACTTGTTTAGTGATGGAATGATCCCCATGATTAGCTTAATAAAAAACATGCCCCTCATTAATTAAGATTAAGAAACATAGCTGAATAAAGAGCAATTAATTAACTACTCCCTCTATCCACTAATAAGTGTCTTTCAGGAAATAGAGAAAATTTGATACATTAACAAGTCAATGTAACTAGATACAAATTGTGTATCAAATTTTAGTGACTTTTTAATGTATCAAATTTTCTTTGTTTCCCTAGAAGACACTTATTAGTGGATGGAGATAGTAAATCAAGCACTTTAATTATCACCAATAATGATCTTTTTGGGTATTATGGTTACACTCATGTACACTATGCCTAACGTAACGTGTATGGAATCATTCCGTTGGCGTGTCGAGTGGCAGAGGCAGCGGAATTGAAAGAGAGGTTGGAATCATTCTGTTTGCCTCCGTTTCCTAAATTATGAAAGGATTCAACATTTAACATTATTGATGGCTGGCTAGGCCTTACGCTTCTAGATTCAAGTGTTGTCCAATATGTATATCTCTTTCTAATCTGTCCCAAGTATTGATGGCACCACATCTAGAGGGTGATTTAATTTTAGTAATGGCAGACAATTTTTTCTTTTTGATATTCAGCTGGCTGAATAAGCAAAAGTTTGCTCCTAAGAAATGGAAGAATAGCTCATTAGACGTAACGTTTGCTCAATTTGGTTGCAAGATCATATGGTCATGCGTTTAGTTGTGTCATGTCTTGCAAACTCGTTTGCTTGGTTTTCAACGATGGCATAGTTTTACTCTTTTTTTCTTGCTTTTATCGCTAATTGCTTCCATGTGTCGATATATGATTTTTCGTCATGTTTAACCTTATTTCTATTGTTATTATATATAGTGAGCAACCTTTATTAATTAGTATTAATTTGACTCTATACTTTTATATTTATCTTCATAATAACAAAAGCTTTGTAATAAAAAAATAAAAAGAATATAGAATCAAAACTATAACATTAATGCTTTGTTTTGATGTAAAAAGAAAATGAAGTGAAAGAAAATAGAAGGAAATAAATGAAGAGAGAAAAAGTATTTTTTTTCATGTTGTTTGGACGAAGAGAAAATAGGAAAAACAATTAAGAAAAAGAAAAATAAATAGTATATAAAATATCCTTATCATATGATAAAGCCTAAATATATTGTTTTACTTAATTGTTAAATAGATTTTATAAAGTACATAAATAAATACTACATCCATTATCCACAAATTATCCATTTTTAAAATTTTATTTTTCACAAATTATACATTGATAAACTTAGACAATATTCTTTTTTCCAACTATACCCTATTAAATAGTAAAGGAGAGAGAATAAGTCAAAAAGATATTGAGAGGTAATTAAAGAAGACAGAGGTACATAGCAAGAATAATTTTGTAAAACATTCCTAAATTTGTCTAACGTGGATCAAGACTTTCTCAATTATTTTCATAATTTATATGCACATTTAAAAATAGATAGTTATTTGAAAATAAAGATATATAGCAATTTTATTTTGTTGAGGAGGGATCCACAAGCAATGAAAATGATTAGGAGGATCGAAAAGTTTCAAGAATAAAAAAATTTTGGACCTTTAGATTTTAACCCCTTGCGATAACATTGCCACAAGCTGTATTGATTCTCCAATCGATTGGCAAATACATACCTGACATACTCATACTAAGATGTTCAGCGAATTTGAATTGTTATTTAAGTTGAAGAATTTATCGATGCCAAAATCAGAAACTCTCAGTCTTCAAATTTGTAAGTTAAGGATTGAGTCATTCTTACATCACTAGTTCTCTCTGATCTGAATCCATATTATGCCGGGAGACATTACTTTTCCTAATTTGAATTGAAGGTGATATAAAATTATCATATCCATGATTAACACATTTAATGTAGTTAGAAGCTTTAATTCCTTATTAAGATCCCTACATTGTTTTCTTTTCCTCTTGTCAAACTAGAATCATATAGAATTATTCTATGAAATATGACTAATATGGTAGAGATAAAATTGATTTCTTTCTACCATATTATCTATTATTGTACAATAAAATATTTCACTTCATACAATAAATAGATCAATTTACAATGTTTATCTTTAACTTTTGTTATAACCATTTTATATTAGAATTATATTGCTCCATATTTTAATTATAAAAATATCAAAGGGAGAAGAAAAGCAAGATCAACATCACACCCTTAAAAATGGGTTTCCATCACCGAAGAACAAAGCATGTAGAACCAAAGGAAAGAGAAGAAGATGTGGGTAGGAGAGAAGAGAGGTGTCAGATCGTAGAGGGGAGAGGAAGGTGGAAGAGGAATGGTTTAGAGAGGGGGAAGAGGAAGGGTTTGGGATGAGGATGGGGTAAGAGTGGGAAAGGGGAAATAGGAGAGGTTTGGGGCTCACCTTAATTTTGATAAAATGGGAAAGAAAAGAGTGCGGATGCAAAATATTCATGGATTATTACTAGTCTTATTAGTGAAATGGTGCGTTTCACATTTCATTTATTACCCACATGGTATGTGGGAATCTCAAGAGTTGCATGTCAATGTACAAAATTTTCAAAAACTCGTCAATAAATTTAAAAAATATTTTTAACATACACGTCAGTAATTTAAGGGGGAAAATAAATAAAAATAAAATATTAATAGCCATTGGTAATTTAAGGAAAAAATAAAAATAAAATATTAAATAATCGTCGGTACACCCATTGATAAAGTTCTTGCGCCACGTGACACACTTGCAATTACCGACAAGCTTATAATTGCTACTTGGACCAATTGGTAAATTCGGAGTACACCCATCGAAATTATGCGCGCTATATGGTGCATAGTGGCGCTATTATTTATTGGCAAGTTTATCGACAACTGTCATGTAAATTGATTATCACAAGCTTAATAATGTAAAAATGCAACAATCCATCACAAATACCGTTGATAATTACCGATGGGTATGTACCCGTCAGGATTTCACAGATTTCTAGTAGTGCGTCAGCACTTTTATTACAAACTATAAACGAGGTATGAATTGGATAATTTTTGTAGACCATTCGTATATATCCAGAATCTATGAAATTCTAACTAATTTAACTCTATCAGTACGAGCAAGGCATCACGATTGTTCAGAGTTTGTGTTTGGTGGGGGCTTCATGCTATCTATTGTTTTCTAGTTCATGACAATAAGGAGGTTGTGATTTTTGTGTTGGCTTAATTAACTTTATACGAGAAATGAGGGTGGGATAAAGCATACACGAACTAGAGGCAAAAAAGGAAGGCAATAGAAGCAGTGCTTTTTCATGTGGCATTGTTTGCTTGTTTCAGTCGAGTTCTATTTGTTGTTTTTATTTGCCCCTTTGTCTTTCTTGTCATGTATTTTTATATGAGTTTTCTTTATCAAGAATTATTGATGGCTCCAATTTTAATGTACAAAAATTGACCAAATTAAAACCATTTGAAATGAGTTGCTTTTAAAATTGTCTCTATTTCACTTCATCGATGATTGGTTATCAAACAAATCCAACAGCTATTTATCATTTATCACTTTTCAAACAATAACATTCGACCCATGTAGCAATTTCTCTTGCTTTATGGTTCTTTGTAGGTTGTTTTCAGTTTTGCTATTCAAACACCCAAAATAAATACTCACTTAATAATTATTGAATATAATATAATTGATAGAGTGTATAAGATCCACCATCACATCTAATAATTATTAAGTGGTTGCCCAACGGACACTTTTTTTATATGTTTAAATAGCATTTTTGATTATTTTCCGTAACCTATACTCCAACCTTATTCAAGTATTTTGAACCTTTATCCAATTATTCAAAAAAAATGAATATAATATGCATATTTATGAGTTTAAAAAAAATTTAAGCTAATGAAACGGGAAGTCTTTGGTCATAGTGGAAAATTGAAGATATTGAATCTCATCTAACCCTCCCCTATTCCTGATCCTTCCCTTTTTATTTCCTTTCCTATATATTTTTATGGTTATTACTAATTAATATTCTAATGTCTTCTGTGTGAGCACTAAATAAGTAGACTATATTCTTACGGTTTGTCCTTCGACCAGCCATATCTAAATTCCATCTGAATTATTCGGTCCCTCAGAAGATATGGTGAAATCTGTTAAGTTGAAGTGGAATCTGATTCGTTGCTTGTCGTTTATGTCTAAATTGTACATTCATGATCGTTGTAATATTGTAAACAAGTTTGGCTCCCTTAGCGACTTTTGCTGGATGAGTAATAATGATTAGTTAATTTAAATAAGTTTAAATCTGTTTTTGGTTCAGGAAAAAAAGAAAATTTGGTTTGGCTCTTGAAAAAAATTTATTTGCTTTCATACAAGCATTTTTGAAACTGTTTAACTTTAATCTATGATTGGTATATGTTAAACATAATTGAATGATTTGACGTTAGTCAATTCAATATTTAATAAAAATAGTCTAATGATATGGATTAAAATTAAATAAATTTAGAAATATTTAAACCAAAATCAAATAACTTTTTTTTTCTTATATCAAAATCAAACTCTATTTATGTTTCAGAAACTAAACATATTTAAATACTTTGCTGGGTTCCGAGGATAGCAAGGCGGATTTCTTGGCTAAGCTGGGAGCAAATGGTGATTTGGGTTTCCATGTGTGGGAGTCTCCAACCTTAGGGTTGCAGCCCTTGATGCAATGTGATCTTGTATAATTTAATTTCCCTTGTTTTTTCTTTGTTTGACTCACTTACCAAAAAAAAAAAATAGTTCGACAATTTTATTTTTTAAATAAGTAAAAGTCTCAAACTCAAGCTATACATAGAGAAAATTTTACAGAACTTCATAGCCAATCTCACATCATATGTATATGAGAGCATGTGTTTTTATTGCTATAAAAACGAGATCGATGGATAGCAAATAAATAGTTATTAAATTTCCTCCATGGCTGGCTTGATTTCTAATAAATTAATAGTTCACATAAAAAAAAACTTATTAAATTTATTCCTGAAATAAACAGAAACTAAAATTCTTAAATTAATATATATTTACCAATACTCACTAAAAAAGTCTGATATTAATTTGGATTAAATTATATTTTTTACAAAATAAAACGAATTGTTTTAATTTATATTGATTTAAAAAATAACTTTAAGCAAAAAATTGCTAGTTGTAAGCTGCAATAAATTATTAAGCGTGCAATCTGGATCTGTTGAGGTGTTTCTAGGTTCTTTATGGATCAGCATGGACATATACATTGACTAACACGAGCAATAGAGATGACCATCCTTTTACAAGCTAAAATAAATATTATTTAACTACAAACTCAATAAAAAAATTAATAAAAATATTAAAAGGCATTTTAATTTTGATGCTATCTTTATTTATTTTTAAATTATCATTATTTATAATTGAAAAAAAAACCTTTGATTGTAAACGTCAAAATATTATAAAGCTCAAAATGTGTATTACAAACAGTAAATAGTCTGCTAAATAAATATACAAATAAAAAGAATATTTTTATATTAAAAATCTCCAAAAAATCTAAATGCAGCGTGAAATGGAGAATAACTATAAAACATGGACACACCATTTGAGTGCTATATCTATATGTCGGACACATTTATTCGGATCTTAGATGACACACAAACTAGACATGTTTATATATATACTACAAGAAAAGTGCAAGATACCGACGTTTTACTGATGGGTATGGACAATCAATTTTTTAGCTTGCGATTGATTATTACCGCTGAGTTACTGTTTATAGTCAGTAATTTTCGTGTACCGACAAGTATAAAAAATAAATACCGATTGGTACAATTAGATTAAAGGCGTCATAGATGGCATCAAAAAATTAATATTACTGACGAAGACTTCTAATATTACCTACGGAAACTTAAAATAATAATAAAAAGTTATTTATATTACCGACTCACTTACTGATGGGTTGTTTTTTTCATAATTATTTTATTTTACCGACGTTAAACCCATCGGTAATAGTTTAAATAATTTTTTTTGGTTAGTGCCATTGTGGTTTAATACGTTACTATTACTTGCATTTAATTATTTTTTCATATAATAATTCAATTACCAATTGAAATGATATTAAGTGAAAAATTATAAAATAACCGTTAAGTAAACAAAATGATACAATAACAAAACAAAGTATCATAAATAAAATTAAAAAAGAATAAAATGTCAAAAATCTATATAAGGGGTGATAGATGAATAAAGTATCAAAAATAAAAAATCTAGCTAAAGTCCTACTAGTCGGGCGTCATTAGCACCATCATCATCATCGGACCAAGAGAGTCATCTGGCATTGGAGGAGAGGAGCCCTCAATAATGGAGGGAGGAGGAATCTATGGGAGCATCTTGCGGAGCCAAAGGATCCTAAAGCCTACATATCCCTGAAAAAGGTTATAACATCAACAGTGACCTTCTCCTGCATCTTTCTAACTTGATCTTCTCTTTTAGCCTTCTCGCGTCTGCTCCTCCATGGACAGCTTAGCTCAAATCTCCCAGCTCCTTTCCACCAGCTCGGCCTCTGCCTACTCCTGAGCTCCTGAAGGAGATGTGTCCTACTCCTCCGCCTGGATGAGCTGTGCCTGCTACCAGCTCCTGGTTTAGAGCATGCACATGCTCCCTCAGGGCATAATCCCCAGGAGAGACCCGATGATAGAGGATGGGGATCTACTGCGAATAATACCCTATCCCATATATGCGACCCTTGTATGGGCCGCCGACCACTGGGTCCATACATCCTCCTCATTTGGAGGAGGAGGGACATAGGATCAGGCCCATGCCAGCCATCTGGTCTGCACCTACTCCCATAGGTCCGTGAACTTGCGCTACAAAAGATAAAAGGAAAAAAACATTGTAAACAATAATTAAGACATAAATGGAAAAAGTAATAAAAATAAAGTAAAAAGAAAACTGAAGTGAAATTTACATAAGTGGTCTCGAAGCGATGATCTACCCAAACCTCTCGGAATCCGCTCCCGCACCCTTTCGGTGTGAGTCTCCAAAGAGCTCTCCCTGGGTTTGGAGGATGGTTTAACTCCCTCAACTTGGATAGATATGCACAAGAAAGTCATAAAAACATAGTATTTGCCACAATTCAAATGTAATAAGCTAACATTTAAAGACTTAAAGACTTACTAGACGCTTTCGAGTACCCTCCTAAGTGCTCGAGCCACAGGTATGCAACGACCTGCCTTTTTGGATGCTTAGTTTGTCCCCCCTTACCTTTCTTTGAAGGTCGGTTAGAAGCCAAATAGCGCTGCAACTTACTAAGGGTGGCATCACTCAGCCACGAGTGGTTCATGTGCCCCTTGCGGCATCATGCATCATGTCTCGCAAGTGCTTGGAAGACCTAATCCTCCAAGCCCTCTTAATGGTGGACTCATGCTCGGGCTGAATATAAAATGTCCTCTGCATGCACAAAAATACAACATATTAATAATGATAACCAGATAATTAAATAATATAAACATATATAAATTAACAAAGGCGAATAATTCATAGACCTTCCACTCCCACCACCACACCTCCCTGACATCAACAGGGATGTCAGTCCAGTAGGCCACGGATGGTTATACAGCATTTATATAACCTTTGTGATCCTATGGTGAGCCTCAGCAAACGGGTCAAAACTATTGCAAAAATATAAATATTTTAAATATTATATGTAATGCAAAATTAGAATGTAATAGAACACTTGTACAAGAACTTACTTATCTTTGTCGTTCGGCCTAATCTCCAGCGTTACCATCAGGCCCAAGTGGCCTATCATCTGCCCTGAGGGCCTCCCATTCGGCCTTTGTGACCCACCCGAGGACTCAGGAGTGTGGTGAGATGCAGGGCTAGGAGTCCGTCACTACTATGAATGGCTGTGACGGAATAAGGGGAGGTGGGGGCCAATGTACCCAGGTGGATATCATCCTAAAGGGAGGGGTGGTGGTGGAGGGATGGAGGTGGAGGTGGTGGAAGCAAAGGTGGTGGAGGTAGTGGAAGGGATAGTCGGAGAGGTGGTGGGAGGGGTGGTGGCGAGGTGGTAGAAGAGGCGTGGAGGGGGTGGTGTGTACGACTTTCAAGGTCAGCCTTTGCCTCTACCAGCCTGAAATAATTAAAAGAGAAAAAAAAAGCATAAATTACATTAGAAATTCCAAATAATTTCATAACAATATTGCACATAATATTAGACACCATAGTTAATATAAAAGTTTAGTTAATATAAAAGTTTAGGGCTGTTTTCATCATCAATTTATTATTGATCATTATCCGAGTCATCACCATTACTATCACTTAGTTCATCTCTTGACTTCTCATTGTGTGATTACTTGTACATTCAATTATGTCAACTTCCCAGTTGTCAATGGAAGAGGATATTCAGGATTGTCTCCATTAACTACTGCCCTTGAAGGGGTGGATCGTCCACTTGATAAGCATTTTCAACATTATCTTCTATTTCAATCCTACCTCTTGGTTTTGTCTTGTTCACAACCCTCCAATATGACCTACTTTTCCTAAGACATATAATAGACTTGTCTAGCATTTTGGGCTATAATAAACAGATCATATCTTCCATATCTTTTACTATGGTTGATTTCAATGATTTTGTAATTATTGTGTTGTCGTATCCAAGTGAGTCACGTTGGATCATACCATTCACATTTGAATAGCACACATTTTTTCATTGGATCACCAACGTACTCAAACTGAAGGATTTCTTAACAACCCCATTCAAATCATATTCTCCGTCCTAGCATTACCTTTAACACAAACACTAGTATTGTCGGTTTTTTTCCATACTCCAATCAATTGTGTGAAAATTGTACCCATTAACATAGTACATGGACTAACTTACAACTTTATTTTTGGGCCCCCAAGCTATGTTAAGCAAATGGAGACATGTTACACCATTATTTTTGTTATGGACCTACGTAGATTAAGTTAGAAATGTCAAACTAATTTGTATCAAACAAAATTAACTAAGAAAAATATATTAGGTTACATATTTTAACAAAATGGACTTACGTATAATCTGAACCAGTTGAAAATTGTTGAAGAGAATCTTGACTTACAAATGTTCAAAGTTTCTGTTGTTGAACATATATTGTAAGTTATTGTAAGGATGCATAACATCTCATTAAAGACTTAAAAAAGGGGTTATTGACCTAAAATCTGAATGGTTGCACCTCATCACAATTTAGCAAAATTTGTAAGTGCAGAATTCTACTTCTTGTAGTTAGCCATCGAGGCTCACTCTTTCCAGCAACTTAACCGGGTTAATTGAATACAGACAATGTTGAGGAATAGAACACTTCCCTCCATCGTCATTACGACCAACCCAAGTTCGTCTAAATTGAACATGTGGCTGAAAGTAAAATGAGCAAAAATTTGAAGTCTCTTTTGCAAGATAGGCTTGGCATATTGATCCTTCAACTTGAGACCTACTTTTCATGATTCTTTTAAATCCTCTTACTTCCTTTTCAAATGGATACATACACCTATTTGAACCGGTTACACACTCGTGCTTCATATGCCAAATATATGGGCAAGTGTTCCATTGAGTCAAAGAACCCTGAGGAAAATTTCTCTCTAATTTGCACCTAATTATGGGAATATATTTTTCCATGATAAGCAGATCATCAACCCTAAAAGTAGAAGAGCATAAATCCCTGAAATACTGACTCAAGCTCTGCAGGGGCTTCCAAACAATATCAGACAACTCTAAATACTCCATGAAGACATGACATTCATGGATTTTCATGCCAACAAGCTTACCCTGTGCAACATTGACACACCTACTTAAATTAGAAGTAAAACCATTGAGCATTCTCAACCCCTTCAACCTCTAACAAACAACTTGTTATGAGTGGAATTCAGAGCATATCTGGCCTTTGGTTTATAAAAATGACCATCTCTTAATTCTTGTAAATTCAAATCAGGACGCATGCATGCCTTGCCTTGTCATTGTCTTTGGTTCGATCTGTATCCATTATAGTATTCATAATGTTGTCAAACACATTTTTCTCAATATGCATGACATCTAAACAATGACGCACTAAATTGTCCTTCCAATATGGTAACTCCAGAAAATACTTTGTTTGGTCCAATTATGAAATATCCCATACCCTGGCTATCGCACTATCTTTCTGACTTCTGTTATTTTTGGGATGTCCTTAACTTGATCCCACAATTAGCGGCTACTTACTCTAACTGGAGGCTCCTCATGTTCAATACAATTACTTTTAAATCCATATCTACTTTGCCTATATGGATGATTAACATCTAAGAACCTCCTATGACAATCAAACAAAGAGTTCTTTTCGTCATGTTTCAAGGTGAATGCCTTAGTATCCTCCATGCAAATTGAGCATGCTAATTTGCCTTGAGTCATCCATCCAGACAACATTCCATAAGCTGGAAAGTCATTGATGGTCCACATTAATGTGGCCCTTATCATGAAATTCTACTTTGTTGAAATGTCGTAAGTAAGAACACCATGGCACCACAACTCATTCAATTCATCAATTAAGGGTTGAAGATACACATCAATCTTAGCTTTTAGATTATCAAGGCTAGAGATTATACATGTTAAGAACAGGTAGGGATCTTTCATGCATATTTTGGAAGGGAGATTGTAGGGTGTAACAACTATGGGCCAACATGAATAGGGTTTACTAAATTGGTTATTCGAAGTAAATCCATCTGAAAGAGTCCTAATCTAACATTTTGAGGGTCAAAGGCAAAATTAGGATATTGTTGATCAAAATGTTTCCATGCCTCACCTTGCGAATGGATGCGTCATCACACCGTCACCCTTCTGATTTTCATTGTGCCACCTTATATGAGAAGCCGAGCTCATTGACGCATAGAGTCTCTTGAGTCTAAGGATTAAGGGTAGATAGTGCATTCTTTTTGAGGGACATCTTTATACTTCCCACTTCCATGTCTCTTAGGTTTAAACCTAGGCTCTTGACAGAACTTACACGCATTCAACGAAATATCATCTTTATAATAAAGCATGTAACCTTTCAAGCAACAGTCAATCTTTATTTCCTTTAACCCAAGTTTAGAAACTAATTTTTTAGCTTGATAAAAATCTTTTAGAATTACATCAAGATTCGGACTTAGCTCACTTATTAGTGCAGCCCACGATCAAAGAACTTTGGTTTTAGTTCCCTTCTAACTTAATGCTCAACATTCGAACTGTTAAAGACAACTCGAGTGCATGCAATCCTCCCATAAAGTTAATTGGCAGCCTCTAAGACTATAAAACCTAGCACATCTTGGTTGGGCTCCTCGATTGAAGGTTGCGAATAACGAGTTGGAAATTCAGGACCAGCAATATCAAAAACCATTTCTTGATGTCTAACCAGGTTATCCTCCCACACATTACCCACATTGTGTTGACCTACATAGATCCCACTAGAACTACTTCCAATCTGAAACATACCCACTTGATTCCATGCATTAACTCCTCCTCATGCTCAGTCCAAATCCAATAGTCAACATGAATCCCCACTTGTACAAATGAACCCTTATCGTATCATCATCTAAATACTTCCTACATTTACACTTATTACATGGACACCTAACTTTTGCCTCATTAATAAATTGTTGTGTTTGACATGCTACCTTCATAAATTCCTCAACACCACTATAAAATTTTGGTTTAATCCCCTCATCTAGTAGGAAGCAATCTATCGTACATCCATAACCGTTTGAAGGTAACATTGCGCTGTGATAAACCTTAGACCTATAATTTTTTAAAGACATCAAATTATTACTTTCAAATACAAATTCAATTGGTATTTAAATTATTTAGTACAACTACGTTTAATCTTATTTCCTTGACAAAATTTTGACAGCAACTTCACTTAAATTAGGAGCTTCCATCTTCCTTTAATTTTCTATCCCTTAAAAACATTTTAACAAAATTTCAACATCTCTTCTTAAATTATGAGCTTCTGTTATTAGATATTTCTTTTAATTGGTTTGTAAAACACATTCAATTAATCTTCAAGTTTTTTTAATATGGTTACTTATATTCTTTTGTCCTTAAAAAATTTTTAATAAAATTTCAACAATATATCCCCTTAAATTAGGAGCTCCCGTCATTGGATATTTCAGTCAATTCAACAATAAAAGATATTATTACAAAGATCAACAACATAATAGATTACATATAATTCACATAATCCTAAAAACCATTCTATTGCTCATCCCCTTATAACTCCACAACATGCATCTTACAATCTCGCAAACACAATGAATTCCACAGCAAACAATACAAACAAGTGGGAAGGAAGGACCTCTATGTCCTTCCCCTAGTCATGCAATCCACATTTCCTACAACTTTATCCTAGAAAAAATAAGTCTCTATCCTACGTACATATTAAACCATATAAATAACAAGGATTTAGTTACTAACCTCTAGATAAATAAACAGAATGTGCAAGCTATCTGTTCCAACCAAATCCAATCCTAAAATTTCAATATGAAAAACTTATATCCACACACTTATATATATAAAAAATATAAAATAAGATAAGATAATTAAATATAAACCGATCTTAGTCAATAATCACTACCACCCTCAAACAATACTCTTACATTAAGAAAAAAATAACAATAATTTCTCTCTAATGCAATAAAACACAAGTCCTAAACACAACACTATGGCCACCTGTAAATGACGGAAAAACCAAGGCAAATCCAAAAACTAAACCGATTAAAGTACTCACCAAAGATCCTAGATCGCAATGGTGGTCTTTGTTTGTTGAATGGAGCTTCGATGGCCGCGCACGGTGGAAGGCCGGCCGAAGGGAGAGAGTGAGAAAGAAAGAGAGAAGAAGAGACAGGAAAGAAGAAGGCGATCTGGCCAACATATCGCGGGTTATCGACGGGTACACGAATAAGTGAAACGGCGTAGTATATTTTCATAATTACAGACGGTATACCGATGGTTGCGTGGAACACCAAAGGTTGCATGGTAATGGAACAAAATTCACTAGTCAATAAACCTGTTGGTAATATTTAATAAAAATTAATTTCAAATTCAAATACCGTCGGTAAACCTATCGAAATATTTAATAAAAATTAATTGTGAAATCAAATAAAATACCAGTTAAGTAGTCGGTAATTTAATAAAAAAATTAATTTAATCAATACTTGTCATATACCGTTATATTTAATAAAAATTAATTACAAAATCAAATTAAATACCCATCGGTAAGGTAGCCGTAATTAATAAAATATAAATTAAATAAAAGGAAGTTGGTAAACCCGTCGTAATATAATGACAAATAAAAAAATCTAAATTAAATAAGCTACTAGTTGGTATACTTCAGGAAAATTGATAAAAATATAATTAAAAAATAAAATATTATACCTATAGTAAACCCATCGGAAATAATGCGCGCCATATAGCGGATTTAGCGCATCATTTACCAAAGAAGACCAACGGATTTAATTAGAAAAATACTATAACCCATATTTGTCAGTTACCAACGGGTTCGTACCCGTTGGTAACATCCGTCATCTACAAATTTCTAGTAGTGATATATTTAATTTAAAATTTATTCTTTTCTTCCTCTAGCTTAAAAAAATATAAATAAGGTTATAAAATAGAAATAATACATAACCTTTTGATTTTATAATAAAATAAAATATAAGTGAAGTTTATATAAATGATATTTTAAATAATGTATCATTGTTTTTAAATTTTTAGTTATGTATATGTTATATACATGTTCTATAAGTTGTTTGGTTTCAGTTTTAATTTTTATTTTCAGTTTTTAATTTTTAGGAATTTGAAAGAAAACTAAAAATTAAAAATGAAATTTACAATTTTCAGAATTTTTAATATTTCCTTCACAAAATCTAAAGAACTAAAATCTAAAAGAAGCTTAAACTAAAGGAAACCTAACTTTTCAACTTTAGTGTATCCTACATGTCTATATCAAGTCGTATTTTGTGACTGTATCTGTGATTTGTAGAGTAGAAGCCAACTATGATGTGTCTTCATATTATATAATAGTGTTATTTACCAGAGCTTTTCAATCATATTAATATTGTATCAATCAATATATATTTAATTATACATCAAATTATCAAAGTGGATTTAATATATAACTCAACGCTGTTCTGAGTTATATCGATTGTTATGGGTCATAATAATGAAATTTGCATGAAGCGAATAAAATAAGGGAGCAAGAAAGATACCTGGTAGAAGTCAGAAAGAAAATTCAAAGGAATTGACCGTACAAATGGGAAGGGAAAGAGTACAATGGTGTGGTGGCCAGGCACGATGACCACTCACTCATATGGGACTGGAAATGGGAATGGAAATGGGAAGGAGCACACAAGGAAAGCACAACCCCGCACACCGGTCGGAGATGAAGGTTGTTGACCCGACAAAAGCTGAGCCACCCTTCACATCACTCATCACATGCTTCCCCTCGAAGAATATAGTATCGGCAGTGATTGAAATCCCCAAGTAAAAGGTCAGAGAGGCTGTAGCATTTGGATCGTGGTCTTGTGCTTTTTTATTTTTAATTAATATGTTCATATTAATAATAAATCACTAAAAAATATATGAAATAATTTTATATAGTTTATAATACTTGATATTTATGGTTATTATCACAAAAATATTAAAATTGTTAAATAATATGGTTTTACTTATAGATGGATTTTTATTTTTAGTAAACATTCATTTTTTAACCTAAGCATATAAAATTATGAAAATGAATTTCATTTCCAAACATAGAATTACGAAGGTCATAAATTTTTTAAGAATTCTTAGAAATCAAAACAGAAATTAGAGTTAACAAGTTCATTTGTTTGATCATTATTGGTCTTATTATTCAACTCTTATAATTGTTTATACATTGCAGCAACACATATTTTTACTATGACATGATACCCAATTGTGATATAATCTTTTTATTTTTTATTTTTTATTAAAAATAATTAAGTTAATGGAATTCAAATTGAAGAAACTCATATAAATAGAGAAGAAACTCATTTAAATAGAGCAATATCATTTATATAAAATAACACATTCAAACTTAACTTATTTACTAAATAATATTATATATATAAATTTGTAAGTGGTGAGGGGGGGGGGGGTTTGTTCCTCTTAAAATTTTTGCCACTGATCAATGCATACGTCTAAATTAGACTTACATTTTATGAATTTAATAAACTTTTAATCACAAGCAATGTAACACTTTTATTAATATTAATGGAATAACATATTTTTGAAAAATACAAATAGACAGCAAGTTAAAAATTCTATTATTTGTATGTATAATATATATAAAAATAATTTTAAAGCATATTTATTTGATATTTTTAAATAAATCAATGTAATAAGTACAAGACCAAATACATTAAAAAATCTGTAATAATATTGTAGTTGCTACAACTACATCATTATGCATTAGGATGTGAGTCATAATCACAACAAATTAATGTAATAACAAAAACTTATCGCACCATAATCACTATGTGTATATTATAGTCCCAATAGATCACAATGGATCATATCACATATTAACGTTTATTTTGCCTAACTATAAATCATCAAGCTCTCTTAGTGGGGATTTCTCTAGTATTATTATAAAATTCAAAGGTATTCGATACTTTTAGTTATTTGTCATTAAGAATTAGTCATATGTATCCTGTCAACTTAAATTATTAATATTTATAAAACTTGTGATTAAATCATAACTATTAAATTCAAAGGGTATTGGTACCTTAAGGGTACTGAAGGAAACCCCCTAGGTCTAACCCTAGCACTCAGTTGGATCTATAGAAAATGAAATGATCAAATTATATGTGAGTAAAAAATGAATTGAAAACATGCAGAGCCCATGTTTGTAGCTTCTCTTCGTTTTGTGATCTCGTAGCATTTTTTGTATTTCTTTTGGTTTTGTGGTGTTTTGTTGTTTTGGTTTTGTTACTGGATGTATTACGAGTAAGAGCTGGCCTTGTTTGCTCTCTGGATGTAGTTGTTATTTTCTGTGATCTGTTGTTTGCTTACTTCCCATGGATTGTTTGAGCGTTCATTTATCGAAAAAAATAGCGAACAAAACGGACGTTAAGGAATAAAAATTTTGAAATGACTAAGGTATGTATCCTTTGAAAGGATGAAAAATTCGAACACATTATAAAACAAAGGGCAAAAAAAAAATCTACATATAGCTACATTTTCTTTGATCTTACTTTTCTACCGAGTAGTGGTATTTGTACTCACACTTTGTGGGATATCGTGTCAACACACTTTCATCTACCATTGAATGAGATGTAGGTTCTAAACTAAGTGATCTACACCCCATCTAATGATAGATATGGATGTATCCGCACAGTGTCCCACAAATGATAAGTACAAATAACATTTCTCTTTTCTAACCAAACAACAAGAAGAGAAATACATTTTTCTCTTTATATTTTGTTCTCTTCATTTTATCTCTTCCTATTTTCTTTACTTTCATTTTCTCTCATCATCCAAACAAAGCATGATAGTCTAAGACATGTCTCTTCCTTTGTGCTCCATATTCACGTCCTATGTTCCTAACCTTAATTGACACTATCTTTCTCATAGACCTTCACATGAACGCCATCACAAGAACGGGCAAGCATAACCCCTTTTTCGCGACATGCGACCACCACATTATGACCCTTCCTCCATTTCATCAGTTTTCACCTGCAATTGAGGCTAGCAACAAAGCATGATCCTCATCTATTAATTTGAGTCATTCTTTCCCTAACTAGCAACACATCCCCAATTTTAATAGCTTTTTCAAATTAAAGTTTAGCAAATATTTGATCTATGAATCCATACCATGTTGTTGCATCTCTTTCAAAACAATTGGATGGGATCATTTGCAACAGGCTCTGTGATTAAACCATCAACAAACCCTAATTTGTTTTTGGTGACTAGACTAATCTTCATACTTTGTTGCCACCCATGGAAGTTGATTTCTATAAATGAAGCATAAACAAGAACAAGAGAATGGCTCTAATTTGGATGCAAATTCAGATCTAGCACATCAGAGACTGCAAGACTATATTGAGCAACCATGGAAACATATGAGAAAGAGATAACCAAGGTTGAAGAAGAATTAGGGAGAGAGCAAAGGAATGTGAGCAGATACCCAAATTTTGCACATTTGTATAGTTATATGTATATTTTATATTATGGTCTCCTTAAAAATTTTTGTCATCTCTATATATAGTATGTATAATAAATAATAAAAATCTTTTGATGTAGTAGCACATATGATATAAAAGTATAAAACATATAAATATTTTTAGAATATATTTTTTAAGATCTTTCTCTTATTAACTCATTTTATCCACTTAGTAGAAGTTTCTACTTACTAGTTATTATTTATGATCAATGCTCTATTTTAATGTTAGATAATACATTGATACACATATTTTTTTATGTTGAACCTAAGAGATATTTAAAAAAAATTATTAACTCTTTTGTTAAGAAAAAAGAGATAATAAATACTAAAATAAATCCTAATTTACTAATAATTTGTATGAAAAATACTATATAATGACTCATTTTATACTTTCTATATGATATTTTATTTTATTTTATTTTATATTAACTACTTTGGCTCTGCCATTGAATGTGAGAAATACTACATTCATTCCTTATTAATAGTCGCTCTTGGAAACCATACAATTTTCGCCAGATACATTAACTTTTCAATGTATCAAAATTACAGTTTTTTGAGAGCGACTATTAATAAGAATAGAGGGAGTAATATGATAACACCATAACAAAGATGTCATGGGATGCAAAATTGAATCAACATCTTGTTATTGAATGAAAAGAGTATTTATATACAATCTGATAGGTTAACAACGAGGATTTTTTATTTTTGTTATGGTGTATGGATTAAAGAAATCTTGATATATTAGATTAAGGGAAAATTACCCTTCTATGATGTGTTACAAATCTTGTAATAGCAAGATTTACATTGCAGCTGATGATTTGACAAACCTCGCCATTAGTGTGATTTGCATGCCTAGGAAATGTGCTAATTAAACGCGTGTTTAGAGCCAGATGAGACATCACCAAAACGTTGCCATTGACGAGGTTTTAACTTTATATTAAATAATTATTTTTTTAGAAATTCTAATCATTTTATTTAAAAAAATAATATTTTATTAATAAAATCTTGTGAAACCAAACCTGCCATCTCATGTGCAAAAGTCAAATGGTTGTTCTCCCTTCCTCGCTCCCTCTTTTTCTACATATGCAGTAGTTGCAATTATCAAGATTGAGTACATAAATAAAAATTATAATTTCTTATTAAAAAAATCTTGTCATTGACTGAATTTTACATTCTATTTCTTATAAATAATTAAATAAACTTATTTTATGACAAATTTTACGTGTGGGGCCCATATGGAAAAAAATTGACCATAACAACGGTTAAAAAAAAAAAGCATTAACTGCATTATGATATGAAGCTACCAAACTAACTAACTAGGCTACCCAACTAGGAGGTTGTTGGAAACAATTCTTTAGAATCTTATATTGGTGTTACATAATCCACATCCCCGTCTTTAAATTAATAGCAGCGAGACTTTTGTACTCACCGTCACCTTTGCGAAAGTTTTTTCTTTTTTTTTTGTCGTGAAGATATATGGATCCAAACATGGGGATGCCAGAAATATCCTCGTGAACAATCTTCGTTGCCTTCCCTGCATACTAATTGGGAGTATTGTTGTAAAATAAATTCAGATTTATGTAATTATGTTAATTGGTAGAATTGATTTTCATAAATAAAAGTATAGTTTTTTTAGACTAAATATTCAATTTAGTTCTTTTAGATTTATAGTGAGGGATAAATTAATTCTTCAGATTTGAAAAAATATAGTCCCTTAAATTTCATAAATGAACAAGTTAATCCCTATATCAAATTATTGTTTGAACTGTTAATAGAAATATCCATACATTTTGTTAACTTATTTATGTGTACTATTAATTTTACAGTGGTCATAACTTATCTCACTTTTTTTGCACCAAACAAATGATAACTTAAAGTCAAAATCTTTATTCTAAGCAAAGAGCTATGGTGAATGAGAAGATGAAGAAGAAGGTTTAAAAGACTTTATTTATAAGAGTAAGGCAAATTAGGACCACCATAAAAATTAATAGTACACATAAGTAAGTTAACACTATACGTAAGTATGCTAATAGAACACAATCATATGACAATGTACAGAGGGATGAATTATCCCTATTTATGAAATTTGAGGGACTAATATGAGATTTTCTAAATTGAAAGACTAATTTATCTCTTATTATAAATTTAAAGAACTAAGTTGATTTTACTCTTAACAAATGTAAATTCACATGTAGTAGATTCTTCATAGGTTGTCATTATGTTTGACCTAAGACTTTTTTTTTTAAATAAAGACATTAAATTTAAAAATTCAATCCAGAAAGTTAGGGGATAGAGATGATAAGATTGAACACGAGCCTTTCCAGTCAAAGAATGTAAGAACCACAACCACTAGATTGTGAGCTCAACCACATTTGATCTAAGGCTTTAAATTCACAAAATGATTTTTTGTATTTTAAATTGTTTGGGCTTAAGTTTTTCTTTTAAACAAAATTGTTACTCTAAAATTATTAATTCTTATAGCAAATCTTTTTATGCTAATCAAAACATTTTGTCAAAATTACTATTATACTGAAAATATAAGATATAAATTATTTATATGAAAATTTTAAATTAAAGCCAATTTTAATAAAAGCAAAAATTTATTTAAAGTCAAATTTACAATCATGAAACTAATGGCAAGGTACTTTAGAAACGCGTTTTTATTCCGGAAGATCTCAAAAGAACATGCGTACTGTACTGTGACAATCTTGTTTATTACATTAAAAAAATAAAATAAACTCAACTTATTTATTAAAAAAATGTCATAATCATATATATTTTTTTATTGGGTTGTGTCATAATCATATTATTAATAGCTATATATACTTTTTTTTTTTGGTGATCATTATTATTATTGTTATTATAATCTACTTATCTTGCACAGTCGAGTCTCATAAACCAGCTATCGCTAAGGCTAACATAGGTGGTTCAAGACTCCAGGCTCTAAGTTCTGGCTCAACAGATCTTGTCAGCTGAGATTCTTCTCCCACTCAATCTCCTCCGCCCCTGCATCTCTTAGTTATGGCTAGCTGACTGCTTCAGTATTGCTTTTCTTAGGTCCTATACTCTATTTTGTAGGTGTAGGGAGGCTACCTATGTGCTATAGGTTGTTCGGTTTTTTATTTACACATTTTTAATATATATAAAGCAATGCAGGGACTAACATTCTAGGTTTTAATAAATTTAGGATAAAGTAGATACATTTGAGTTGAGGTTTAATGCAATTATATTTGTTTTTTTTATTTTTGAAAGAAGTTTCTAGTGGAGTTAATGAAAAATGGGGAAAGGGTTGGATTGTCAAATGAGAATAGAGACCCAATATTAACAAAGTCTTAATCACTTGAATTAAGGAGTGTCATGTAAGTTATAATTTATTGGCTATTCGTCACTCTTTTATTTGATAAAATTACATTGATCACTTTTATGTTAATATGTGACATATTGACTATTAATGATAAAATTATAATATTTTGATAATATTTAACATATATATTGATTAAAATTATTTTTTGTTATAAGTTATAATTATAAATTTATTATTATGAGATAAAAAAATTATTTTATTCAATTGATATGTTAAATATTATTAAAATATTATAATTTTATTATTAAGAATTATGTATATGTTATATTATCTTTTTTCTTTGTTACTTAAATTAATGATCTATTATCTTGGAAATGTCAATATAATTTTAGTGAATTTCATAGACTTTCAATAATAATTTTATAAAATAAAAGAGTGTTAAGTGCCCAGATATAATTATACTAAATCTTGTAGAGGTCAGCATAATTTCCTCTTATATTTATGTAGTTTAAAATTTGCAAAATTTTTAAAAGATGTTTTTTCTTTCATGTTCTTAACAAATCTACGTATTTCCAATTCCATTTATCCCGATAGTATTTTTTGAAAAAAATATTGCTGATTGTCATTTCCAACCACACATCATTGCTTAACAAGAAGCATGTTTTCTTCATATACTATACTGTTATGATCATGATTTATTTGTCTTACATTATTAATTAGTTATATATTGTTATATATATGTGTGCTTTTTGAAATAACTATTATAAGAGTTAAGTTTAAACCAAAAAAAGTATTGTAAGAGTTAAATATTTTAAAAGTGTGGTCAAACTTGTTTGAATGATAATAGATTTTTTAAAATAAGGTTTTTGTATTTATAGTAAATTATATTTAAAATTTAAGAAAATTTATATATAATCTAACACTTGCATGAAAAAAAAATCTCTTATATATTTTTAGTAAGATTATGACATATCTTTTTCAATTTGGCTCATTGAATTATTTATGATACTAGTATTTGTTTGAGCGTAAGGACGTGAAGATTATATGTTTTTTGTTTTACAAAAATTGATTTTCTAATTTAAACTCACGTCCTGATCTCATATGGTATTATAATTAAGTTGGTTACTATTTTTTGAGTAAAATTCCGTTACCTTTGCTACATTGATGAATCTCTTATTATTCATTTACATGAACCTGCATCACTCCTAAAAAAAATCATAATTCTTTCGAACATGAATTTGTTCTCGCGCATGTGTTTAACGGGGATGGGTAAAGCAATCTGATATTTGTTGGGCAGTGTTAATTGGAATTTATGCTTTTTTTTTTTAAAGTTAATATTTTCTTTGCATTTGTTCACACAATTTTATGTCTTGTCCCTTGATTAACTTTCATATGATTTTCATTTTTTTTTGTTTATTGGTGTTTTTTTTATATATATTAGGTACAGTGAGAAGAGATATAAAGAAACAAAAATAGCTAATCTTAACCAATTTTGTCTCTAAAAATTGATGTGCTATAGCCATAATGGTTCTTGAAGCTTGATGAGGAATACTATACATATAGCAGGAAAATAGCCATCGAGACCATTCCTAATTTTATTGTTGTACAATGTAGCCAATTCTTGACAATGTTATTGATGTTTTGATGTTGTTAAATTCTCCTTTTTATTTTGATTAAGTGTGTGTGACATTTCTTAATGCTTTGTGCGTGTTTGATCATTGCTCATATAATGTGATTTAAGTTCATAAGTGATGGGCCTTTTGGCTAAGGAGGTTACACCTCATTGGAGGGCTATATGATAGAACCATATTCTTGGAATTAAAAGTCGGAATGGTTCCTAGAGGGAAAATAAGTTGAAGAGTGATTTTTAATGAATTTTATCAAACCTTTAAGTGTTTCGTTTTTAGCCCACAAGTTTAGAAATCAAATTCTGATTTAACTAAAATCCAAATTTTGGATTTGAAGTTGTTGGGATTTTAATTTTTTAGATATTTTTTTGAATCCAAATGGGGGGTATTTCCTTATTTACATTTATGTTTTAAAGTTAATGGAAGTAAAGTAAATGATTAACTAAAATTAAGAAATGTAAATAGTGAACCTAGAAGCCATGACCGACTGTCGTGAGAACCTCCTGCTCAGGCGGCATAAATGGTTCGAGCTGGAGAGAGGACCGCCAGGCTTGAGGGCAAAGTTTATAAAAACCGTGAGAACGCGTACGCGTCCTTCTTCCTTCATCAATTTTCTTCTCTCAAATCCATCATTTCCAAGCTTCAAGGTAAGTATATGTTATTATGTCTTTATTTCTTCATAATCTTCGAGATCATTTCTTTCATTGTTATCAAGTGGGTCCTCCCCAATTTTGATAAGGATAGAGCCCTGTTATTAGAGTTTAATCTAGAGTTATAATTGCTCTATGGCAGTTGTTGGTGCCATTCCAAGTTCTTTGGTGGCCCACAAACTCCTTTAAACGGTGAGTGGGTTTATCCTATGATCCTTATGTTGATCATTAGAGTTAATTTCAGTAAATTATTACATGACCATATGATATTAGAAATGAAAGCATGAAATATATGTTTTCTGAAAACTCATGAACCATTATTGTTAAAAGTGATTTTTATTAAAGATGAATATGATTATATTTAGAGATTTATGAAATATTATGATGATTTCCAGAGAGAGCACAAGTATATGATATGATTTTTAGAGAAAATAAGTATTTTTATGATACTTATGGAATTCAATATGATTCATAACAATTGCTACATATGTGAACGAAATGCGAGGTATCCCTTGGGCATG
The DNA here is from genome assembly GCA_030441495.1 of Dalbergia oliveri. Taxonomy (NCBI): domain Eukaryota; kingdom Viridiplantae; phylum Streptophyta; class Magnoliopsida; order Fabales; family Fabaceae; genus Dalbergia; species Dalbergia oliveri. The sequence goes on from JAMLFY010000009.1 coordinate 12,503,053, forward strand.
ATTTCATAGTCAATGCTAAAGTCAGATTTTAGAGTTATATTTTAAGCTTTAGAGTTTCAAGAGTTTTCATGTTTAAATAAGTTTATATATATTAGAGATTTTATGATTTCAGAATAGAGTTTTAAGAGAAGTGATTAGAGATGTTGTAATGATTATATGAATTTCAGAATTTATTGATTTTATATACTAGAGCTTATGAACTCTAGGATAGAAGACTTTGAGAAAATATTTAGATTTCTGATTAGACAGTGGTTATAGAAACTGTGTGTTAACGACAACCTTGGTACCAAGTATGCCTACCAAGAGAAAACACATGTTCTTCCCTTAGAAGGATGAGGTCTAAGCACCCCTAGACAGTCTAGGTATTGGCACCCTTAGACTTTTTCTCTGAAGCTACTACTACACTATGATTTTATGTGACTAGATAGTTGAAGAAATTCCTTTTATTGAGTTATGAAATGATAATTTGAATATATATATACATATATAAATGTAGGTACATGTGATTATGTAAGACTATGAATATGATTTTCAGAGATATTGTATTAAAGGCTGATGATTATATATGATTATTGTTTTTGATTGTCCCATGAGAGGGTTATGGGTTTACTCATTGTTTTTGATGAAACTCACCCTCTCCTTCTTCCATTACAGATACGTTAGCTGTTAATCCACCTTATTCCCAGGGAAAGTTCCAGTTGGCGGGCTTCACTTTGAAGTGAAGTATCTTTTGTATTTTGTTTAGAAATATAGTGCTCAGTGTACGTGACGGGGTGATTGGCATTGATTTATCATAATTATTTTGTAATTACATGATTTCAGTTTCATGTATACTTTGTATAGAGATTCATATATTTTGAGTCACAAGGATATGTTCATTTGAGAAATGATTGTTTTCTAATTTTAGAGAACTATGTTAGAAATGATTATGATATGCTATTAATGATGATTATGTTTTCAAAGATCCAAAGGTTTATTAGAGATGGAAATTTTGTTTATTAAATGGATTTAATATTAAATATGCATATAGAAAGACTTTTATGAGGCTTACGTGAAATTGTGTGACATATAATTTTATTAATTTTATGAACTTGAGAAAGAGATTAAAATTATTCATCTATCACACTCAGGTTGAATAAAGTTAGAGATAAGCAAACATGACTTGATTGGAGAATGTATTCTCTTATATTGATTTTTCACATAATCTTGTTATGTGTGATCTCTTACCATTAATTCTCTTATGACTCATGTTATGTTTGGGCTCCACTAAAATTAATGGAAAGATATCATGCATGACAAGGTCATGTAAAAAATCAAATGAGAGAATCCATTCCCCTTGTTTGGTTATTTGTTTATGGAATTCATTGAACCAAAACCTCTTCTTCTTGTAGTTTATAATAAGAGATTAGATAATCACAATGAGGAACAAAAGATAATTATATGTTTGGAGAGAACCTTATAATTAATTGAGGGAATATAATTCCAACCATTAATAAGGTAAATAGGAAGTTGAATAACGAAAAACATAAGTAACTCAGTCAAGAGTTGGTGAAATCGAAAGTCCTTATAGTGTTTTAATTCTTGCTAATTGCATCCAGCCATTTTATTTTATTTTAATTCAATTTAGGAACTATACTTGTTTTGTTTAAAATTTTCCATAGTTCCATTTGATTAATTGTTTCTCGATTCAAATTGTCTTCAATCTAATTAATTAATCTCAATAATTGATCAATCCTCATTAAACATGATATTCTTTTTACTATTATATTATCTGTGTGACCCAGTATCTTGTCAGATTAGCATGGTGGTTGTTAGAGTTTTGAAATTTTGAATATATAATGGAATTACCCGCTTCCACAATAAGTTTTGCTCATCCTACGGGTTATTGATCAAAACTTAAATCTCTACATCAAAATATCACAACCTTCAAAGAATACAAAAGGCAATCTATATGCTTGATATATCCACACAAACATATTTTACATTGGGGTTTTCTCTTTGTTATTATAGCAACTATCTAACAATGATTTCCCTATCATTGTAATACATTTGCTCAAACAATTGTAAATATTTAAATTATTCCGAAGAGATAACATATAATTTAATCAATCAAACTCATCATGTTTAAAAAATAGACATGTCCAAATTGCTTACATTCCACCGACCAAGTGTTGATAAGAGTAAAAGAGGTTCAGATCTTTTAAATATATAATCCTGAATTTGATTTTAAGATTTATGTGTATAGAAAAAATATTATTGGAAGAGATCTTTACTTAAATATATGACCATAAATACTTTTTTTAGTACATTGGAAGTGAGATTTAAACCTATATCTTATGGTAAATTATCAAAGCTCCTCACCACTACCGATGACTTATATGACCATCAATATCATGGAGGAAATAGTAATTGCTTATATTTAGAGATGAAAATATGCCAAGCTAAGTTAGGTTTTAACTTAAATAGATGAGCCTGGATTCCTAAAAAGGAGTCTAAGCTTGGTTCTATTACTTGACATATGTATTTTTTATGGCTTTAGTTTGAGATTCTTAAAAACCTGACTTGACTAGAAAATCTATCTAGAACTATATTTGGTTATAAAATATTTTAAAAAAATCAAAATGACTAATCTTAAATAAGCCAAAATATTACTAAATATGTCCAAAATATATATTTTTAAATAGGCTTAAAGACTTAAGGAAATTAAAAAACATATTTTTAAATAGATTAAAATATTTTTATTACTATTAAATATTTAAATAATAATAATAATAAAGTAGGAACCTATTAGGTTTAATAGGTTATTTTTAATGCTTGGGTCTGGCCTGATTAGTCTAATTTATTTACTAAATATATCAAATCTAACTAAAACGAATATATGCTAAGCTAAAGGCCCTCGACGATAGAACCAAAAGTATTTTGAAGTGTGGCCTACAATTTGTTTCTTCCGAAAGGTAAAAATAATTCTGTTCTCCTAAAAAATATTATGTACGCATCTCAATCGCCCAGTGCAACGACAACAATCACAGGAATAAAAGTGCTAATCGAAGCCAAAATTCGTGATGTTTTAAGTACAAGTATAAAAACAGTTTTAGTTTCTTCTTTCAAAGATAAATAGATGGTAAAAATCTTAGGAGTGAAGAAATTATTAAAGAAGACATGAGTTACAATCAAGTTTCGATAAATAGAAAAACATTACAAAACAGAAAGTTGAACTTGATGAGTTTAAAGAAGGTTTGAAATGAAGCAATTCCCTCAGTGTTACATCCTGCCATTGAGAAAACTTCTACAAATAGTACTATATAATTTTTTTCAGTAAAAATTGTTAAGGTCAGATCTTAATTGAGGTATAATGATCTATCAAGGAGGAACCAACCCTTTGACATGTGAAGATCTCCTGCTTTTGCGGCTAGTGGCTGTCCTAGCGTGTATATAAACAATCTCCTTTCTTTTTCTTTTCCATACTTTTTTATAGGCCAAGAATCAAATACTCATTTTTAATGACATGAAGAAAGGTGGAAACTTCGGTTTTTTTCGGCATTTTTCTTTTAATATATGAAGAAAGCTGGAGCTTGGTTTCTGGGGCAATGAATGTGTGATATGAGTATTAAATGTGCAATGGGAAATAAAAAAAAATATAGAGAGAGCAACTCCTAATTATTTTTGGAAAGTAAAATTTTAGGGTGAGATGATCACATCTTGAACTTGTATTTACCTTAGGAGACAAGTCAAGATTCATACCCATGACTGGTCAAATGCGATACCTGCTATACTCCACTCAATTAACTATTTGAGGTTTCTTCTAATTTATGATGGAAGAATAATTGATATTATTTTTCATAATAAAAAAAATGAATAAAGCGCAAATTATTATTACAGGTATTTACTTAATATATAATGTTTTTTTGGCCCCTTAATGCATGATTATGAAAACTCATAGCTTAGACGCGTCTCGGCCTAGAGAATCATTGATATCATTTTTCATGAAAAGCTTTTCTGGTCTTGTGGGCCCAAGCATCCATGAAGAATCCCCAAAAAAAGGGCAATACATCATATAGAAAAAATCCATAAAGATAGCAATGACAATTTTTTGACCCAAGTAATCTTCACATTCATATAAAAGTTTAATATTAAACATAAAGTTGATGGCCACGCCACTAAGCATAATAATAATTAACAATAACAATAACAATAAAAAATAACTTTACCCAAACTAGTTGATAAGTTGATGTAGCAGATCTATAAGAATTTAATACCAAAAAAAGATCTATAAGAATTTTGCCGTAAAAGTGCACATTCTTGTATCCAATCCAAGGGCCTAATGTGAATAAGCTCTAAAGAAAGCACGCCTCCTCAAATGCACCCTTTTCTATTTCATCCCACCACGGGAAAGAAGAAAAATGGTACTTGCAAATGGAACAATTGAAATTGTAAGGTAGAATTTCAATTTCAATTTTAATTAGAATCTTAAATTTTATGTTTTATTATTTTTTGGGTAATATTAAAGTTTTTTGGGTAATGGAATTTTATGCTTTGTTTTATTAAAGAATTATAATATAATTGTTAAAAAATAAATGAATATAACAGGAGAGAAATGTTTAATAAATTTTGGAATTTACAATTCCTAATATATGGGTTAGGAATTAAAAAGAGTTAATTTTAATTGTTTTTCAATTCCTTGAAATTGGATTGAAGAATTGTAATTTCAATTCTATATATTACTCCAAATATAAAAATTAAAAGTGATTCATCGGATTCCAATTTCAAGCTCTTATTTCATGCTCAATTTTTGATGCTAAACCAGACATTATAATGATTTTAGTTTCGGAATGTAAGTAACCATTCTCGTCTATTGAATTTTATTTTATTTTTTACATACTTTGAAGATTATTGACCCTATTTGTCAAATTTCATGCATGTAGAGAAAATTCTCATAAATAATTAATCGTGAATTTCAAATATTTTAATAAATTCTAAAACAACAAGATGAAGTACATACGTTTACACCCATACCTTTTTTTACATTTCCGTATTTTTTTACTAGTTAATTACAATTTAATCGTTTTTGTTTTCAATGATTTTGTCACATGAACGGATATAAAATAGACATGTTCTTACATCTCTTAAAAGAAATGTGTACATAACGTTTTCAATTCTAAATGCATAAAGCATTTTCCTAAAAACAAAAAACAGATTGCTTATGAATTCTTTGCTTAGTGTTTTTATTTTCTCTATTTTTATTTTCTGTGTTTTTTTATTTTAAAAAAATTGTTAAAAATATTAAAAATAAATCTTATTTTCAATTTATATTTTTTATTTTCATTATTTTATTAAAAAATAAAATAAAAAACAAAAATTAAAACTAAACTTGCACTTAAATTTTGGTCAAAATTTTGAAGTCAATAGATTTAGACTACTTAACGAAGTTCAGTACTAAGACTAACATATTATCATACCATTTGTACGAAAATATGTGAAAGGTTTGGCGAAGATGTATGTTGCACTGATATTGAAAGGAGTATGCCCCGCAATCCAAGTATGATACGAAGAAGAATAATATTTAGGGTATAATAAAGTTATATAATAAATATATATTACATATTTTATTATTATTAAATGTGATATGTGGTCTTATTCATTTAACTCCTCATTACATCTAATGATAATAAAATATATAGTGTGTATTTATTATATAATTTTATTATATCCTAAATATTATTACAATATAAATCAAATTGAAATATATAAAGTATAATTAAGCCTATCTAAAAGTAGCGATAAATTGTCTATCTAATATGAAACCTATTCGATACACCGGCATCAACTATTTCCAAATACCAGTGAATCACTTGTGAAGAAAAATTAGTTCAAACATTACATGGTAATTATTACAAGAACAATCATCAGCAAATGCCAAAAATTCAGTGGTGCGTGAGGTGTATATGGGGGCCTAAGTTTTATAATCACGGGAAGGAATATTGTCTAAAACACTATCATATCACGTAATTAATCAACGTTAATCTTGTTTAGTGTGTTGATGTAATGTGTGCAAGTGTTTTTCCCTTTTTTTCTTACTATAATACCGTGCTTCTTTTAATGAGTTGTTTTAACCATGCCTGTCTGTGATTGATTGCTTCAGCCTATATTTCATGTCGGCTTCTTCACACAAACAAATAAATTAAAAAAAAAACTAAAGCTGTCTTCCTTTTGCTCAGTCCCCTCTGATTTCCCGGCGACAAGTCAGTTTTCTCAACTTTGGTCCCTTCCTGCTAGCCACTTTAATCCTCTCAAACTGTGTTGTTTGTTGCTCATTTTTCTGCTTTTTTTCCCATTTTGGTGTTAGTCCTCTGTTTGTGTGTGTGTGTCTGTGTTTCTGGGGATGTTACTGATGAATATGTTGCCTTGAAAGGTGATTTGATTCTCTATGTAATTTTTTTTAATCTGGGGAATGAGTTCTTAACTGGGTTGTGTTTTGTTTTGTTTTTTTGGTTTTTAATTGTTTGGACTTTGGAGTCACTGATGAAATGGTTGTGTGATAACACAGATTTTTGGCTTCTACTTGGACTTGGACACCATCAGCTTCACTTGTTTTCTCCATGATTTGTTGATGGGGGTGCTGGGATGTTTCAGCTGAAAAGTTCTTGTTCTGTGGGGGGTCTTTGATTCAGCACTGATATGTGAGCTGTGAGCTTGAGTCCTTGGATGGTTTAAGCTGTACAGCTACCAGATTGCAGAAAGTTGAGGCTTTCTTTTGAGTTTCTTCTAGTTGTTTGAATTTGGAACTTTGTGTTTGTGTGGAGTTGGAAGCAGTAATTACTTGCATTTCTAGGAGAAGGGTGATTTTTTTTTTGTGGCGCCGACACAAAACGGGGCTTCTTCATCTTCTTGTTGGAGAATGAGTTGGAGTTAGAATTGTGTTACTTGTGGAAAAAAACTCGGTGAGCAAAGGTTGAATCTTGTTGCTGGGAGGAAAGGCCAAGTGTTGAACTTGTTGTTTGGGGAGAATAATTTTTTATATTATATAGGTCGTGATGAAGGCTCCTTCCAATGGTTACTTGCCTAATTCAGGCGAAGGTGGGTTTTCTCAAGGTTTACTTGAAGCCACATTATTATGTTATGTTTCTCTTCTTGCTCTATGCTCTAGTGTTTTTTCCTGTTTCATCAAACACTAACTCTCTTGCTCCTTGACTCACAAGGATGATGATTGCTTTCAAGGAAAAATGGTGCTTTTATCTCGTAGAATTAATTTAATTCCATTGTAGATCGAATGAATATGAGTACATCATAATAAAGGGACGTGGGTTTTCATCTGATTTTGCAGTTGCAAATTTGTTTTGTTAATTTTCTTGAGTTGTTTTGCCTGCCCTCTTCTCCATGAACTGAATAAATGTCATACTTTGGCTTATAACTTCTTTAAATTTGTTGTATTTTTCCAACCCTTATTTATTTTTTCACCTTTTTATTGTTTTCCGAATTAGAGAAAAACTGTTTTAGTTGTAAAAGTCAAGTTCAAATATGCTTGGTATAAATCCTTTGAAATTGTTTCATAAATTATGAGAAATCTTTTTTTCATAAAGAGGTCAGTTACGATGTTGCTTCTTAAATTTCAGTGATCTTTCTTCTTTTTTTGTTTTCTTTTTGTGTGGGAAGGTTGGTGGAGGGCATAAAAATGTGTTCTATGTACTTGATAAATCAGATAGAAGAAGTAAAATAATGAATCTGTCTGCGTGATAGTCTCGTGCAAGAGATTCTTATCTGTATGGCCTAAAATTATTTTATAAAAGGGGTTTTTTAAGCTCAATTAAATTTCCTTCTCAACATTGTATCATGAATGGTTGGACTAGATTTTTCCCATTTACGTCCAGCTAAAGTGCTGAATCTACTGTTAGAAAGATCAGATTAATGAGGAAAACAACATGCACCAACTATGCTTTTTGGCAAGTTGTGCCTATAGGCTATAAACAGGAAGCTTGAAGAAACTTTCCCCCTTCTTGACCTTGATAAACAATCTATGCTGAACATGAAACAGTAACCCCTCCAATTTTATTTGCCTTTCTATCATCTTCTGATGGAATGGAACATCTAAGCTCAGGCCTGTTTATGCCTGATATAAAGTTTTGGGTTTCTCTTAGCTCTTAAAAGATGCTGTACTTGTTCTCTTTTAACATGAATTAGTCTTTTCCTCAGAAACAAGCATAAAAAGAATTAGAGTTCTTATTTGCTGTTTAATATCTGTATATTTCTGTTAAACAGTGTATTGTTATGTTTGTGCTGATGACAGGAGAAAGGAAGACAATCAATTCTGAGTTATGGCATGCTTGTGCGGGGCCTTTGGTTTCTTTGCCTCCTGTTGGAAGTTTGGTGGTTTATTTCCCTCAAGGACACAGTGAACAAGTATGCTTCTTATGCCATGATTCTGAGAGCATGATATTTTTTATTATTATTATTTTCATTTTTTATTTTTTGGTTTCTGATGTGGTTTCTTTTGACATTTACAACTTTCAGGTTGCAGCATCTATGCAAAAGGAGGCAGACTTCATACCCAGCTATCCTAACCTTCCATCCAAATTGATTTGCATGCTTCACAATGTTGCCCTGCATGTAGGTGCACTTTCCTCTTTTGGTGTCTGTTCTGCGATGATGAAAACTTGTTAAGAGTTTTTTTTTTTAATAATTTTTATAATACGACAAGATATAAAGGTGCATTTGGAGCTTTTCTAGGGTCAAAATCACTTTTTCCACTAAAAAAATCATAATAATAAGAATTAGTTTTTAAATGTAATAAGAATCTCAAAAATCAGTTTTCAACTTTTTTTCAATTATATATAAAATTTAAGTTTCATAATAATTTTTTAAAAAATCTGAAACAAGTGTATCCATATTCCATCTATACCAGATTCACAGTCCTTGAAGGAGCTCATCCTAATTTCTCAACTCTATATGACAGTTTTTGGATCTTGGCTAGTAATCAGGATAACCTAGTCTATTGGAAACATGTAGGTGCACAAAAAAAAAAAAAAAATGATTGACTTGTCTGCCTGAGTGCCTGACATATATCTTTGTTACTAATTATGTTGGTTGTCTTCAGCCAAATCTTGGATTGCCAAATACCTTGCTAGGTGTGTTTTTTGTTTCTCATTTGCTTTTCTAGGTGCTTATATATACCAGCCAGTTGTATAGTTGGAAGCATTATAAGAGTGTTACTCTGTCAGGCATTTGATATGATGTTGATCCTTATCACTTCCAAGCATGGAAAGTATATTAATATTTATTGAATATATATTGATGTTCTTTTCTGTTTTGGATCAGGCTGATCCTGAAACGGACGAGGTCTATGCTCAAATGACTCTTCAACCTGTAAATAAAGTAGGTCAGCTGTTCAATCATAGAATTTATTAGTTAATATGTATCTGGGATTTATTTCCCACCTTTTCTGTAACATCCACCCAAGCCAAATGATGAGGAACTATATCAAAGATTGTTTGATGTACTTGTTCTACAGTATGACAAGGAAGCAATACTGGCATCAGACATGGGTCTCAAGCAAAGCCAACAACCTACTGAATTCTTTTGCAAAACTCTTACAGCTAGCGACACAAGCACGCATGGTGGATTTTCTGTGCCTCGTAGAGCAGCCGAGAAAATTTCCCACCTCTGGTGTGTATAGAACATTTCCATTTTTCATTGCTCTTGCAGAGGTTAGAAGTCCATTGGGTTTTCTCTGTCAATGCTGACAAGAAGTGTGTCTTTATAGGATTTTTCGATGCAACCTCCTGCTCAGGAGATTGTTGCCAAGGATTTGCATGATAATACATGGACATTTAGACACATTTACCGCGGTATTGCCACTTTCCTAACCCTCAGTGTCTTTGTCCTTTAACATTTTCAATGGTTTGGTATATGCCTTATATTGATGCACCAATAAGAATCATTGTAATGGAAACCACATAGACGATTATTATCATGTTGTTGATGCAACCTCATTTTGATTGAACTAATATCTCCAAACAATTCTAAACCAATCAATTCCAAATATAATCCTTGATCTATGGAACTATATTATAAGTGGTTTGACTAAATATATGAATATAGAAGTTGTGTTTGATGCTGATTTTTTAGATAGTTGAATGCTAAAATTGCTAGAATATTGGCTACAGGACAACCAAAGAGGCATCTATTGACCACTGGTTGGAGTGTCTTTGTTAGCACAAAAAGACTGTTTGCTGGAGATTCTGTTCTTTTTATCAGGTAAGGTATTTTTTTATGAAGGATTATATTTCTTTTGTTTTTAAAGGGAACTTCAGGAATATTTTCACCCCATTGCTGTGCCTTTTTTTTTCTTGGTTTTTTTAGAGATGAAAAACAGCAACTTCTTCTAGGTATAAAGCATGCTAATAGACAGCAGCCAGCACTCTCCTCATCAGTAATATCCAGTGACAGCATGCATATTGGCGTTCTTGCTGCTGCAGCTCATGCTGCTTCAAATAACAGCCCATTTACCATATTTTATAATCCAAGGTACTATTGGACATTTATTTGCTATGATAAATTGGAATGGAATATGTTGAATATTTGTGACAGCCTCTTATAGACATGTGTAATTTCAACAGGGCCAGCCCCTCTGAATTTGTGATTCCATTGGCCAAGCATAATAAGGCCATGTACACTCAAGTTTCCTTGGAATGAGATTTAGAATGATGTTTGAGACTGAGGAGTCAGGAGTACGCAGATACATGGGTACAATCACTGGGATCAGTGACTTGGATCCTGTCCGATGGAAAAATTCACAGTGGCGCAATCTTCAGGTATTATCAAATCATCCACGTCTCATGAAGAATGATATGCATATAAAAGAAAAAATTATGATATAAAAGAGAAAAATTTGGCTTCCCTCTACTTCCTATTTTGTGGAATTGGAACTTTCTGTCCTAGCATACTGAGGCAGTCAAGTTTTGGACTGTTGATAGGTTGGTTGGGATGAATCAACAGCTGGTGAGCGCCCAGGCAGAGTTTCGATTTGGGATATTGAACCAGTAGTGACTCCTTTCTACATTTGTCCACCTCCATTTTTCAGGCCCAAGTTCCCAAAGCAACCAGGAATGCCAGGTAGCAAGAGTTCCCCCTCTCCTAGCTAGTTCAAATTTCATTCAGAAATTCATTTTAGCTTCAACTGATTGTCTCGGATTTGGTGTTGACAAACTTTTTCTTTGATTACTTTCTACCTGTTAACATTTCATCTTAGGAAATATCTGTTTGCACTTAAATAAAAGTATCAGGTGTGCAAAAAATTCATTACTGGATGTAGGCATGCTGCTATATAATTTTAGTTAAGCTCCATTAAAGTTATGTTTTTAAAATTCAGTTTCTTGATGAAGAAATTGTTTTGCCGAAAAAATTATGGTTTTGGTATGAATTTTAAATCCTAGTTTCCCACATCATTGAGTTATAGAAGGTTATGGTGATTGTGTCCTGCTTCTTACATTGAACCTCAAGTAAATCAATTTTATTCATTCAGGTTGTCATCTCGAAAAAGTTGATAATAATTTCATGATATCAGTTGCGATTCCAAGTAATTATACTGTTATTAGAACCAAACTGTTTTCACAAGCCATTTTCTATTTACAAAAATGATATCTAGTTGTTTCTATGTTGAAAGTATAATCTCATATCTAATATAATTTTCGAAGAGTAACATTCAGAAAACCTGTATGTTATTCCCTCTCCTTTTCTCATCCCTAGAATGTTGTGTATAGATAGATAGGTGGTAACAGATGATATTTGTCATTGATTTTGCAGAAGATGAGTCTGATATAGAAAATGCTTTCAAGAGAGCTATGCCCTGGATGGGAGATGACCTCGGCATGAAGGATGCCTCAAGCTCAATATTTCCTGGTTTGAGTTTAGTGCAATGGATGAGCATGCAGCAGAACAATCAGTTCTCTGCTACTCAATCTGGTTTTATCCCCCATCCGTGCTTTCATCTAATACCCTGCATGGTAACCTTACTGATCATTCTTCCAAGATATTGAACTTCCAAGGCCCCATCATCTCTGCACCAAGTCTTCAGTTTAACAAACCCAATTTACCAAACCAAGTCAACCAATTGCAACAGTCTCCAACATCATGGCCTCAGCAGCAGCAGCAGCAGCAGCAGCAACAGCAGCAGAAGCTTCAGTCATTGTTGCAATCGCCGATAAACCAGCTCCAGCAGCAACAGCAGCAGCAGAGGCAACAGCAGCTGCCTGAACCACAAAACCTGCCACATCCACAGCAACAACAGCCCCAACTGACTCAACAGAGAGCACAACAGCTGCAACAACAGCAACAGCAACAACAGTCGTGTCAACAGGCCGTTGTGAATAATGGGGTAGTTACTTCTAATCAGGTTTCAAATCAGTGTGTACAACAACCAGTAAGCTACTCTCAGCTTCAGCAACAGCAATTAATCTCAGGCAGTATGGCACCCCAGCAAAGTATCCAACCAGGTGGTAAGAATACATTGCTAATGGCATCCTTACCACAAGACTCACAATTTCAGCAACAGATAGACCAGCAAGCTAGTCTCTTACAGAGGCAGCAGCAACAGACACAGTTGCAGCAATCTCCATTGCAGTTCTTGCAACAAAGCGTATCACAAAGGGCGCCCAGCAACCACAAGAGACGCAAATGACACATCAAAACCCCCCAGAGCAACAACTACAGTTACAATTGCTGCAGAAACTGCAGCAGCAGCAGCAGCAGCAACAGCAGCAACTTCTTTCCACGTCTAGCCCACTTTTGCAGTCTCAGCTTCTACAGCAACAAAATACTCATCAACAAAACCAACAATTAACGCAGCTGCCTCAATCACAGCATCAACCTCAACAGCTTGTCAATAATGCATTCTCAATGGATAAGCTTCTCAGCAGCAACAACTTCTCTTCTTCAGGTCTGATGCAATCGCAACAGCTTCCTGTGAACCAACCACAGAGTACACAGAAATCACTTACAATGACCAGAGCCCCCTCTAGTATTACGGATGTAGATGCACCATCATGCTCAACTTCGCCATCTACTAATACCTGCCAGATATCCCCTCAAACCTCCTGAAAAGAAATCAACAAGTGCCAGCTACATTAGGGGGGATCTCGGTAGTTGAGCCGACTAATAATCTGGTACGTGATCTTCAGAGTAAGTCTGACATGCAGATCAAACATGAGTTACCAAGTGTAAAAGGACCTGACCAGCCAAAGTATAAAGGGACAATCAGTGATCAGCTGGAAGCTTCTTCTTCCGGAACATCTTACTGTATTGATCCTGGTAACATCCACCAGAACTTCCAACTTCCTAACTTCTGCATGGATGGGGATGTCCAATCACACCCTAGACCCAGTCTACCATTTGCATCCAATCTTGATGGATTAACACCAGATACAATGTTCTCAAGGGGCTATGACTCACCAAAAGATCTCCAAAACTTGCTGTCTAATTATGGTGGTGCTCCAAGAGACATTGAAACGGAGCTGTCCGCTGCTGCCATCAGTTCGCAGTCATTTGGGGTGCCAAACATGCCTTTTAAGCCTGGTTGCTCAAGTGATATTGCCATGAATGATACTGGGGTTTTGAATAATGGTTTATGGGCTAACCAAACTCAACGAATGCGAACATACACTAAGGTTTGTAATCTTTGACAAATTTAAAGATAATTTAAATTTAGTATATTTACTGCATACGTTTGGTGCCTAAATGTTTAATATAATGTAGAGAACTAGGAATGTCATGCAATTTTAAGCTGGTGAAATCGAACATTGTAGTGGTGTATTTTGTCTTTTTAAGTTTGGGTGGATCATACGTTTAATGAACACTTTTAGATTCATTTCTGTATATTCCTATAGAGTTGGATTGTCTGAGATTCTTAGTTGAACTGTCTTAGTAACCCCCCTCAGTGACATTGGTAGTGTTTCTCCTTTTACTTTATTTTCCTCTCTCTATCCTATGCTGCTGAACAAGAGAAATATGACCATGGTTGATCTAGATGAATGCGTTTGGTTGCATCTCCTGTAAGCTCATTAAAACTAAGGCAGCTATACAAATAAAATTTGAATATGCTTGCTTGAAAGTACTGAGTCATATATGCACACTTCACTGGATATAAATTTTACCTTATAGCAGTACTTCGTATTACTTCTTGACCTATATTATTCTTTGAGATTATTTGGTAATAAAGTGAATATCTTCAGCTCATACTTTTGCTGGAAACCAACCTCTAACGCTTTGACATTGTGTGCCTGTGTTTTAATGTATTGTTTGGATGGTATACTCAACTGCTCAATACTTATATAATCTGTAGGTTCAAAAATGTGGCTCTGTTGGAAGATGTATCGATGTCACCCGTTACAAAGGATACGATGAGCTCCGCCATGATTTGGCTCGTATGTTTGGGATTGAAGGGCAGTTAGAAGATCCTCAAAGGACGGAGTGGAAACTAGTATATGTGGATCATGAAAATGACATTCTCCTTGTTGGTGATGACCCTTGGGAGTAAGTAGTTAAATTCCTTGTAGTCGATAGCACCTTCTGTCTCTGCCATTGTGGTATTATTATCTTAACCTTCAACTTAAAATTCCTTTGCAGTGAATTTGTAAGCTGTGTTCAGAGCATAAAGATATTGTCATCTGCTGAGGTGCAGCAAATGAGCTTGGATGGGGATCTAGGCCAAGTTCAAGCTTGTAGTGGGACAGAAGGTGGCAATGCATGGAGGGGACAGTATGATGATAACTCTGCCGCCTCGTTCAACCGATGAGGACATCGAATATTGACTTTTTTATTTTTGGAGCAGTCAACTTTGTATATTTTGAGGGATGGAGGACTAACTTAACCCATAAAATGTTTCTTCTTGGTGCTTCTCTATATCATCGCAAATGGAAAGGAGACATATTCATTGCTAAAGATGCTATTGATAGGGTATTGTAGAAGAGGTGGATACAAGAACACATGGCTTTGAAAGGTGAGAGACAAGTTTAGATCCTTAGATATTACAGATCCTACCTTGGAATCTGCTTTTCTTGTGGGTGCTAGTACAGTAGTGCTTGGTTAGAATTTTTTTTGCTCTGCTTTTTGGGTAAGGTGTAGCCATATAGGTTTGCTGGTGTACAATATGAATCGTTCTTATATAAAGATGATTTTTTACTTGCACCTCTGTAAATCTTGTGGTTGTAAAATTTAGGTGAGGAAGTGAGATAATCATTTGATGACTGGGACAAACATGGTTTCATACTAATTCCAGCTTTTGTACACAATGGTAAGCTATTTCCATACAGCCAAATGGCAATTATGGATAAGTTTGTTATGAATGAAGAAAAGCTCTGTTCTATTTAACTTTTGCAGTTATGAAAATAGAGTGCTTCGGTTTGCAATTTAGTTTCTGCATATCCAAATGATATCTTAGAGGCAGCTGACACAGTTCAGTAACTGTTAAAAGAGTAAGGAAAAGAAAACTGGATCGGGCATCAAATTGGATAAGGTACTGTTTCAGGGGTTTATTGGTTCAATTAGGGTTGAACAGCAATGTGAATTTTATATATATATATATATATATATATAAACTGTTTTATTAAATTTATAGTTGAACCATATTTTTTTCAAAATGTCATTTTAATAAGCTAAAGCAATTTATGTATTCCAAATATTCATTATTATAAAAATAAAACAATTCAATTTTGCTCTTTACATTGCTGTAATCCAATAGCCCAATACACCATCATAGGCCCAAATTGATTTTCAAATTTTCAACCATCTACTATAGTGCCCATAAAATAAAAAATCACCTCATTTACACAAACTTAACTAGTCTAATTTCTTAGCTGAAACTTTTCCTCTACCTTGGCATAGCAAAGGGAGGGCAGCGCGGAGCAGAGGCGGCGTCACGGAGAGAGGGAAGCGTGGAGCATAGGCATTGCATTGCGGAGGCGGACGGCGGTGGTGCGGAGGCACGGAGCTTCTTCCATACAGTGACCGCCTCCAGTCTTTCTTTGTGACAAAAGAAGATAATCTTGGATGAAAAGTGAGATAACCCTAATCTGTAATTTAGTTTAATATTCAGACTTTCTCACTTTCACTTTCTATTTTAATTTTTATTTTTAAAGGGTTAGAAGGGCCTGACTAGCCAACCTGAAAAACAGGGTTCAGTTCACCGATTTTCATGGTTTTGCCTTCTTTGACCGATTCTTGATTGATTTTGAGCTCCACGATTTAAGGCACTTGATTAGGGCAAGGTGGCCAGCTCCTAGTTAACTCGTATTTTGATGGTCCTGTGTAGCTATGTATCGGTCTATAATTGCCCCATGTACAAGATCCATTATATCCACTCCACAAATGACGGACAGTATATCTTTTCCTGTATTTGGAGATGAAAGTTCGACTGCAGTGAATGCTGTCCGTAAGATCTTACTGTTGCCGTTCTTAAAATATATGGTATAAAAGACCGGGCTTTTAGCCTTTAAGTATCTAATATGTAATTTTTCTAGGAAAATATTGGTTTAATAAGCTTGCACAGCTCGTCCGTGCAAAACTTACACAAGAATATACTTCCTTTCTATCTGGTAGGGAATAGTGCTTCTTTTTGTAGAACACGGTTAAACGGCAATACAAGTCCAAGCCTACACAGTGTTACTTGTTACATCTGCCAACCAAGATATGTTGCATGGATTATAAGAATATTAACATTATTTCTTATTTTCTGGACACAAAGCAAGTATTATCTAACAACTTTCCTTAACCAGACTTTCGAAAATTTTATTTTCAGTAAATTTCCGCTGGAATTTATTTGATTATATATTTATGAGTTCAAATTTTAGAAGAAAAGAAAAAAAATAAGAAAACTTTTAATATAAAATTATGTTACAAGACCTCCCATCCTTTCCTTCTAAAATTCAAATTCACAAACATACCCATTTTATTTACCAGACATTTAGCTCACATGCAAAGATCAACATGGTAGCTTATAAAATATCAAAGTTACGACTCTGAACCCCTCAAAAAACCATATGACATAACTGAAACAGCCAAACAAGAAGTGGAACCCATGAATACAATTGATCAAACGAACGAAAACAGGGTCCACAATAGAAAAATGGGGAAGCTTTTGAAACATTTAGTTAAGGTGAAAATTTGTGGCAAAAATTCGAAACAAATGGTAAACCAAAAGTAATGCAAATTTTCCAAGGAACAGAAATTTCAATAGGCTATATTTCAATTGTCATTACAACAAAAATAAAATCCATTTTCCTCCAGATGAACACAAAATTTTTTAAGTTACAAAACACAAAACAAGTTGTTCCTAGGACAGGACGGCCATGATATCCGAGGCCCTCAAGGCAATGTAGTCAGAACCATCTTTGCCCTTGAAGTCATTCCCAGCGTACTTGGAGTACAAAACCGTGTTTCCAGGAGCAACGGACAAAGGTTTTCTGTTACCTTCCTCATCAAGAGGCCCTGGACCAACTGCTATCACCTATAATATCCAAAGTATCACAAAAATTTTATTCAGTCATGCACCTGAGCCTAATATTCCGGTTATCAAGAAATTTTTCTAATAGAGTTGTCGGCTAAACTATACTATCTTCGCAAACATTAGACTATAAAAAGGAAAGCTTACTGTTCCAATAGAAGGTTTCTCCTTGGTTGCTTCCGTAAGCAACAAGCCACCAGCAGTTTTTTCCTCAGCTTGTTCAACCTGCAGTCAATATTGAGGCAATAGATAGTTAGATACCTTCATTATTATCACAGACATTTATAAGAAACATAGATCATATTGTCTTAAAATGCTACTCAAGAAAATTAAGAATATGTTTGGTTTAAGAAAACAATTTTCAATTTTTATTTCATATTTCAGTTTGTTTTCTAATTTTCGTTGTTTCTTTTGCAAAATCCTAAAAACCAGGTATCAAACTGAAAACAAAAATGAAAATTGAAAATAGTTTTCTAAAACTAAACGCACTCTAATGTTGCACAAATATGATTGACAAATGATCCAATGCCACTCTCAACCTAAGATAGGAACATACCTGTATTAAGACTCTATCATTCAGGGGTTTAAGATCTTTGATCTCATCGGTTTCAAGGATACCAACAATGTCATCATCCTTCAGTATAAGATGCTTTGTACCATTGAACTCTACCTCAGTACCAGCATACTTTGAATAGACGACTTGTGCACCGGTCTGTACAAAGAAAAGCATAACCCAAGTTAAAACCAGGAAGAAAACCCACTTCCTTCACACCAAAATATTAAGGATAGATTATACAAGGTTTAATGATTTCTTGACACATCAGCATCACCTTCACACTAATTTCCACCTTGCTGTTCCCAACTGTCTTCCCTTCTCCAACAGCAACCACCTCACCCCCCTGTGGCTTTGTTTGAGCAGTTGAGGGAAGCAAAATCCCTCCGTCAGTCTTCTCTTCAGCTTCCTTAATCTTCAATAGTACTCTGTCGCCCAAAGGCTTAATGGCAGTGTACTGCACAGTGAAGATATCGCTCAGGGACATGTAGAGTTGGATTATAAAACTCAAACATTTCAAAAATCTAAACCGCAGAAACAATCTCAGGACTTCCTCATTAACAGTTATGTGATCTACATGCAGCAATTTCAATAATTCAATCAGGCTAAAAAAAAAATACAAAAAAATAAGAGAAACTACAAATTTGTCCCAAACTAAAAAGAAAGAATCAAGATATTTGCACTCATCAACAGTGTTCCCCTGTCACATCTATTATAACCAACTAAATTGCTGCTCGCATTGCATATTCCAATCTCACCAACTAAAAAGCAAGAATCAAGATATTAGCCCTCATCAACAGTGTTCCCCTGTCACATATGACCAAATAAATTGCTGCTCGCACTGCATATTGCAATCTCACCAACTTATCAAATTCAGGGTTTTTATTTTCGATAAAAGATGAAATTTCATTAATAATAAGAATAATGCATAGAGCATGGAGGACAAGAGATTATCAATACATAAAGAATTAACAGAAGATGACATCAAAAGATCAAAACTTTCCAATCTCGTAGCATATCAGAAACGGAAACCCCTCTAAAAAGGCCATGTGCCACTACACGTCTAATCCTATCCCGCAAAATTTGCTTGTCTAGAGTTACACTCTAGCCAAATTCACCATACCAAGCCCAAATAACAAGTGTTAATTACCCCTTCTAGAATGCCAGTGCCCAGCGCCAATAGTATACTCCACCAATATCATCATATACGCTAATAAAAAGCAAATACAATTATGTCCTTTTGTGAACTGAAGAGTATCAGAATGTATAACATAACTGATTCATTGCCATAAATGAGATAAAACCATAGTAGTGCATACAATGCAACACATAAGAAACAACACTTCAATTTCTCTAATTTTTCTTTTTAGTAAAAAAGATCGAACCTTAGGGGCAACAACAGTGGCGGCTTTGACAACGAGACCCCGAAAGGGCCTGTGTGATTGTGAGAGGCTGCCAATTCTGACGCAAGGGAACCGAACAGCGCAAGGTCGAAGCCCTTCGAACGAAGACACGTTCCTCGCGGAAATTGAGGATGCTGTGAGCTGAGCTCTGCTGGCGGCCATTGACCAGGCGTAGAACTTTACACTGAGGATGAAATGGAATCAATCAATTGATGGTGTTATTATCCAAATCGGAACAAAAAACAATAAATTTCATTCTCCCGAGAAACATGGAGCGGGTATAAAAAAAATGAAAGAAAAATACCTCAATGGAAGAAGGGAGTGAGTGAGGAGAGTGAAAGTGAAGAAGAAGAAGAAGCGTTGACAGGAGTGAAGAAGACAATAAAACCCTAGTAAGTTAAGCAATGAGAAGTTAGCAGCTGCAGGGGTTTTATTATCCGATAGAAGAGCCTTCTAGAAGAAGCTAGCAATAGCATGCCGCTTCTTGCTGTCCTAGCTGTAGTGCCCGCTTACCTACCCGGACCCGGAAAGTTTGTGCCCGGGCTTCATAAAATCTCCTTATTAGCCCCTTATCTCCTCCACCATGTGTACATATTTAAATGGCTATATATATAAAATTATATAAGAATTTTATTTATAAAAAATTTATTTTTATTTTTTATTTTCTGAACCTAATATGTCTAAAAGAGGGCTAACAATAGCTTTTCCCTTGCAACACTTGGTCAAAAATTTTACCCGTTCAAAAAATTACAGCATGCTCATAATAGTATTCACTTACCTTGACCATTTTGTTTAGTTAATTGTAAGCTTCCTTTTTTCTCATTTAAAAATAAAATAAAATAAATATATTAATCTATTAATATATGAAAATAGTGAAGTAAAGTATTGAGATTAACTCACTTGACACTATTTGGGAACAGTTTTCTCCTCCAAAATTGAGTTTTGCAATTAGTGAATGAGTATTTAATGAGATAAGAACATGAATTAATAAATGCATTCTAATTGTGTATAATAATATAGGTGGGATTTAATTGGATGTAAAACATACCATATAATAATTTATAGCATCATTTTAATATATATAATCATAAATTTTAATTAAACACATTTACGTAAGATACATGTATATATTAGAAGATAATAAATTATTAAAATATTTAAAATATGGTTTTTATTATGGGTATTGATTTCCTTTGTGTAATCAATGATTGTGATTTAATAGAATTTAAAAAACTTAAGTAAGTGGAATATATGGTTCATTTTTAGCCATAAATAACTAAGAAGTATTAATATTTGAATTTTATAGGGATATTAAAGAAATAACTTAAAATAATATATATATATATATCAAAGAGATTAATTTCTATGTATCGAAAATATAAAACTTTTTTACACTATTATTCAATCATATATTATCACATCAACATAGGTGGTTAAGTTACATACACTACTTGAAAAGTTATGCAAATAGAATGATTTAATTTGATGACAGTGTAAAAAAGTCTCACATTATCAATGCATTAAAATTAAACTCATATTACAATATAAAAGTTTTAAAATTATAAATAAATAATGAGTTTAATTTATATGCATTAACAATGTAAAATTTTTTTATACCGTTACCTAATTATATATTGTCACATTAGCAAAAGTGGTTAAGTTTAACACCCACTACTTGAAAAGTTATACAAATAAGATGATTTGATTGGATGACAGTGTGAAATAATTTTACATTGTCATAGAAATTAAACTTATAAATAGTATGCATAATTAATATGATAGAATATATATTTAAAAGGCTTTAGTGAAAAGAAAATAATATTAATATGTATCATTTTTAAAGAGAAAATTGACTAAAAATTAAATCATTAAAAAATTATATTCTAATTTAATAAATAAAAATAAGTTAATAATTTATTTTAACAAAATACTGTATTTAAGGCACTCATTCAATCCTTTAGACCATTATGTATAAGAGTTTATGTTTTTCAAATAATTTTTATGTAGTATCTGATATTTTTTATTGTTTCTTATTTAATTTTGAATGTATTAGTTAAAAATTTCACATTGGTTTTTAAGATAATTTATGGTAACGCATTGCGCGGGCTCTAATACTAGCTTCAACTAAGCAAGTGTTTTACCACTAGAGTAACTTGTGCTTCTTAATCTTTAAACCTTTATAGGATATCTTTCAATTCTGTTTTAGGAGCTTCATCTTTATATTTTTCTTCTTCATCTAAAAGATTTTTTAATTATTTTAGAAATTCTTATTTTATTTTTGTGTCTTCCATTTTGTTGATTATTTCAATTAAGGTACTTGCTTGGCTTTTGGTTAATACATTTGTTATTGTTTTTTTGACATTTTGAGCAATCACATATTTTTGGCTCATTACATTTTTCTAACTCTGGAATAGATTCGGTATCAAATGAATTTTCTTCTATAATTTTTAGATTAGATTCTTCTTTAGAAGCGAGGGATTTATATTGATCATTTATTAATATATTTATCCATTCCTATATTAATTCATCAAAGATGTCTAAATTGTTGACCTTTTCTTTAACTTTGCAATTTCTTGCATAATGACCAACTCTTCAACATTTATAACATTTTTCCTTAAACCTTTGTTTTGTGTTTTTGTTCATATTTGTATTTAGTTTTTGAATCGGAGGCTTTTGAGTATTTCTAATAGATTTGTTTCTCCTCTAAGGTTTCTTATACGTTCTTATTGGTGATTTTTTAGTTTCCTTTATTTTTTTTCTAAGAGCTTTTATCCCTTTTATCCCAAAGTGATCACAAAATGATCTTAATTCTCTTCTACCTATTTGTGCTTTGTGTCTTAATTTATTTTGCAATTTGAAGTCATTACATACTTGAATTCATGTTTTGATTATATAACTATGTATTTGTTCAAATGTTAATTGATCGTAAAGAAGAGTTTCATTCCATTGTTGAGTTATGTTAACTTTTACCTTTTCACCTAATACTTTTGGTAATCCTGCAATAAATTTTTCTTTCCAGGAAGAAGTGGCTCCATCGGCTCTTAAACAGAGTTTTGATAAGAATTTATATTTATACCATCTATAATCAAACATAGTTAGACAATGTAAATTTATTAATTGATCTGCAGCCTATTGTTGTAATTTTATGAGATCTTTTATCAAGTGTTTTATTATCGTATATAACAAAGTTATGGTTGCATCTTGTTTTACTTGCCCTGTCATTGGTTTTATTTTTATAGCTTCAAATATTGCATTTTTTTTCCATTTTCAGATAAGATGTTATCTCACCATCCTTTTAATTGCCAAGTGAATCCTATTGCTAACATGGTGGTGATCTTTTTATCTAAATTTCCTTTTATTTTAAAAGCAGATATTGCCATAGTCATTTGTTGAACTGTATCTATAATTAATTGTTCTCTTAATCTATCAATCTTCCATTTTACAATAGATTCTCCTGAAAAGAGCTATCTGCTAGCTATTGTCTTTCTTCACATCGGACATCAACTAGAGAAAATCTCGATAGTAAGTTCTAGTTTTATGATATTTTTTTGAAATTTTTTTATTTTGTTCTAATATTTTTAAAAATCTTCTTCAAGTTCTTATATTATGTTCTAAAGTATTTATAGTTAATGAACCTTTATCTTTTGGTATTATCATTAAATTTACTAATCATTTTCTCAAATCTTCTATAACTAGTTCAGTTATTGATCCAAGTTTTGCAATCCTTAATTCTTCTTCAAGAACATTTATGAAATTATATATTGGTCTTTGTGGATCAAGTTGAAATTCTTTACCAGGGCATTTGGAAACTTTTAATATGATGAATTGAATTAAATTCTTATATTTGAAATGAGTCAATAAATTAAAAAATTGAATTCAATTCCTTAATTTAGAATGAGTCTAAAAATGACTTAATTTAATTATTTTTACTATTTTATCATTCATTAATAGGTTATGAATAAAACATTATATTCAAATAAGGTTATTTTGGTATTTTCATTTGTTGGAATTCAATTCCCATACCAAATCATATCCATTTGAGTCTGATTTCAATTCCTTAATTTTATTGGATTTCAATTCCCATGAGATTTCAATTCTTCCACTTAAGTTACTTCCAAAGCATGAAATTCAATTCAATTCCTTAATAGAATTGAATTCCAAGGTTTTCAAGTGCCCTATTTGAGAATTTATTGTTGATTTTGAAGTAGAAAGTATGTTTTTGGTATGTTTTGATTTTCTACTATATCTAATTGTTGAGATATGGTATGCAGTGTTTGCTTAGCATAATTAAGTTGTTTATGAATCTTTTGAAATTCTTTATTTTCTTGATTTATTTTAAAAGGTGTTGCATCTACTTCTAATGCACTATTTATTAATATTTTCATTTGAGTAAATGCTGGGTGTGTTGAAGTTATAGTAGTTCCTTCAGAAGTTTTTTAATTTTTTGTAATTTTAGAATTAGTTTGTACTTGATGTGAAGATATAAAGGGATTATTGATTTTATTATTGGTGAAAAAAATTCTTCAAACCACTTAAAGAAATACATATTAATTTTGTGTTGTTGCAAGAAAGCATAAAATTCTTGTAAATATTTTGAAGTTTCTTTTTTATTTAAAGTATTAAAATATCATTTTCATTTTTCTTCATTATGAGCTACTTCAAACTCTTTTTCTTCTCCAAGATTTATCTATCTCAAAGGAGGGTAAATCTTTTGATATACTATTGATTGCTTGTGATCTTGTAGGAGAATATCTAAAGGATTCAGATCTTTGAGATTCTTGATAAATGAGTTTTGGAATATTAGACTCAAAATCTTACTCCACATAGATTTAAGCTAAAGGTAGATCTACTATCTGGAGTGTCTAGTCGTTTTATCATATATTTTTATTTTTATTTTTTGTTCTAGATGATTTTGCCATAAACCCTAACCTTTTCATCTTAAGAGAAATATTTCCATCTTCACATTGAATCATTTGTTCTATTTTAGTGGTTTGTACCCTTTTCGACGCATTATGGCTTTACATGTCTTAATCTCTTAGGAGTTATTAAATTTACTTTCTTTGAATTTAATTTGTTTCTAAGACTACTATTTCATTTTTTGGAAAGGATCTTAAGGCTTTAAACTTGTAATCTATTTTTGACACTTTAATGTACTCTATATATTGCATCTAAATGTGTTACTTAGGATCAAAAAATTCCTAGGGTTCTAATATTTAACTCTATTGTTTTTTCATAAGATTGCTCCATAAATTTATTGAATAATTTGGATAACAATTAAAGAAGAAAGGACCATCATGAACATTTGATGTAAGAACAACTAATATTTGATTATCAAATTGTCGTAATCTAATGTCTCTAAATATTGCAATTACTGGGTACTTTTTCCTAATCTTGTTAGAGTTTTTATTGCAACTTGTATTAATCCTAAGTGGATATAATGATATCCATCATGAACATGTTTATCCATTAGATTTTCATTTAAAAGTTTTATTGTAATATAAGTATCTTCCATTGATTTCGTAGACTTATACAATAAATATTATGATTAATGTTAAAATTCAAAATACTTATTTTGTAAATTTCTTTATTTTTTTTAATCTTAAGTAGTATTAACTAATTTAGTAACTTATTTTCTATATTTTCTATGACTAACTCGTTGTTTTGATATTTATCATGATCTTAACTAGGCCTAGCTAAGTTGAAGAAAAGGGATCTTGTGGAGGAGTTATTATTATTTATTTACCCTTAACAAGGTTACAAAGTGTTTTTAATTACTAATCTTGTCATTACTATGTTCTTAAAACTTATTAACTTTAACTTTCTTTTAAACCTTCTAACTGGGAATACCTATCAAGGAAGATCATATAACTATAGGAACACTAGTAAATGCCTAAGCTTACCAACGCTTAAAGGTTTACCAACATAGCTAAACCAAGGCTAACGAACATTAACTAGAAAATTATTTTAGTTAGTAAAATTATTGGAACAAAGTAATGAAACAAAACAAGTAAAAACTCTAAGATACCAAAACCCTTAAGGCTTTATTAGTTAGAGAAGTCTTGCATAATATAAAACATATGAGAAATAAAGACATGAAATTGAACAAAGTACTTCTTTTATTTGAAAAATAGAACTTACATATATTGAAAGTTGCTCCTAAATATTGATAGAGTACACCAAAATATTGAAATATTAAACTATGAAAGTATTTACAAGATTTTTAAGGAAACAAAGATTTTAAGCATTGAACTCTCAAAACCTTCCATCTTTGACATTGATCCCTTTTATAGACATTATTGAGTAGAAGCCTAGTGATTTTTCCATTATTGAGTGATTCTTTCCATTATTGAATGCAACATTATTGCTAATTTCAATAGTATTTTTCTCTGCCATCAATGCCTCTACAGGTTCTAGGAAAGCATGTTGAACAACTTCAGCTCCTTGAAACACTTTTCAACTTGCAATAGTATCATAAACCCTAAACCATAAATCATTTTAAGCTTACCATATATATAGGGTTAGAATCAAGTTATAAACTTTAAATATAGTTACATAACTTATAACTTTCTAAAAATAATTTTTTTGTCAATCCATCCGATGAATTTATAATTACCTATCATATAGATTATTTGTGCCAAATTTCATAAAAATTGAATGCCAATAGCAATGCAATCATGTAGCTCTTTCTTATTCATTTTAAGCAAATATATTACGTTAACTTTAATGTACATAAAAAATATGCCAAATAATTTTAGATTAATTTAAATTTTTATAGACATGATTTATATAATATAAGCTTCTAATCTAATAGTGGATTTTGTAAAAAATCATACCAATAAAAAGTTATTTAATGATGTAACTTGATTCTAACCCCACCCCCATATATATATGGAATAACTCAAGTGAGATGAATGATTTATTGTGAGAGTGAGAAGTAAACCTAGTTGTTGAATCTTACATGAATGGTCAATATTAAAACATAAAATACGTGATATTTTTAAATGATCACATAAACATTAATTAATATTAATAACTTTCAATCCAAACCATCTATATATGGTTATAGTGATTTACCTCTCTCTCTCTCTCTCTCTCTCTCTCTCTCTCTCTCTCTCTCTCTCTCTCTATATATATATATATATATATATATATATATATATATATATATATATATATATATGGGATTGCTAACCCTTCATATATTCATATGTAGGTTAGCAAACTCCACATTTTATTGGACATAAAACCGTATTCTTTCCTTCAATTTAAAATTTTGGGTATTATAATTTTAGTCACTAACATTTATTATTACTTCTCAACTTTTGCTCTTAATTAATATTTACTCATTATTATTTATCCCTATATGAATGTTATTATTTTAATTTTTGTATGTGAATATTGTATAGTTGATTAAAATTTTATATAATATTATTATATTCTAAATAACTGCATTTAAATATTATTTAAATATTTTTTATAAAGTTCATATGAATAATTAACATTATATTACAAATTCAAACAAAAAATTTAGCATTTAAAATTTAAAAATAATAGCACGACTGACTCATTATTAATAAATTGTAAATGATTCAATAATTCAAATTTTATTATTACTCACATTATAAATGATTGCGTTCAGATCCACAAATTTTTTATCACTTGTATAGTATTCACGTTAAAAAAAAAAAAGGAGAGAGAGATAATGATATTAATCTAGAATATAGAGATATATAAATGAGTAAATATTAATTAAGAGAGAAAAGTTAGAAAAGGAGTAATAAATATTAGTGATTAAAATTACAATATTACACAATTTTAATTAATTCAAAAAAGAGAACAGTGAGTTTTATGTTTACCATAAAAATATGGAGCTCGCTCACCTTTAATAAATATGTAGAGGTCAGTAATTCTCGCGAACTCTCTTCTTACTAATTGGAATTCTTATAATATTGCTGTTGACACCGTGGTCTATGTACAGGTGGAGAAAACCTCAATTGAAGGCAATTTGTGATCTAGAGAGAGGGATGTCACCAGCTAGAGGGTCAGAAGACACACATAAACTTAATGGTGATTCGAATAAAGCATGTGCAGTAATAGGAAGCCAAGTTTGTTTACCATTGGGTAATTTTACTAAAACAGGTTTGATTTTGTGATATGTGTGAAAGGTGTGAATGGAAAAACATACATGATCACTAGC
The DNA here is from genome assembly GCA_030441495.1 of Dalbergia oliveri. NCBI lineage: Eukaryota > Viridiplantae > Streptophyta > Magnoliopsida > Fabales > Fabaceae > Dalbergia > Dalbergia oliveri. The sequence goes on from JAMLFY010000009.1 coordinate 12,530,694, forward strand.
ACCTTAGTCAATGACCCAAAATGCTGAATTAAGGGATGAGTGGTCAGGAGGAACCATTGCATAGGCTGTACCTTATTGTGGTGAATTTGTTAGAACCTGATTAACACTAGCGGAGTGTGATTCGAATTGTTGAAGCATGGCCAATAGAGCTTTGCACTGATCTGGAGTGAACAGGCTTTGTGGTTCTGCACTAGTTTCCTTCTGATCAAGACAGTGCTGCTGATTTCTTCTAATTCATCATCAGCATCGGCTTGGACTTAATTGATATTGGCTGAGTTGTTCTTTAAATGAAAGGGAACACCATGTTTCTTGCAGCATGAGTCAAGCAAATGTCCAACTTTTCCATAGAAAGAACATACTTTGGTGGATTGACCTCTACCAAGTATGCCACAACCTTCCATATTAGGGGAAATCCTTTGCCTCCTCTACCTCTGGCTCGACCTCATGATGGCAATGAGATTGAGCAGTGGTGTTCATGAGTATATTGGATTTAGTAGGAACATTCGGATGCTCAAACATCTTCTACAAGGAATCCAATTTCTAATTTTCTCTTATTCCAATTTATCCCCCACCTACAAGTCTTATTCCCTAGCTATTTACCACTCCAGAACCTACAACATATAAGGAGGTAGTGATTCATGATTGATGGAAAAAGGCAATAGATTTTGAGTTATCTACTCTAGAGGCCAACAAGACTTGGGTTCTCGATAAGAGGCTATGGGATGCAAGTTGTAACACCCTTAGTCACATAGTCTTCCACCTAGGTTGTTACACTCCAAGAATATGATACTACATATCATATTCGTATACCATGTAATAATAATTGACGTATTTATTTATAAGCTCTTATCTAAGTAAATTACTTCTTATTCATATTCAAGTAGTATGAAGTGTTAGCAGGTGACATATAGTTGAAACCTTATAAATAGAAAGAAAATAACGTATAATGAGTCTGATTAGATTTTCTCAAAGGACTAATATCATCGGATATTTGTTCACATACAACTAGGCAAACCCCTCAGTAGGTATAATATACAGTCATCCACTAGTCATAGTGTAACATCCCCTACTTTGTAGATTGAATTGTCCCCACAAACCAACACTGTCTTACATGCTTTGTCCTCACTCACACGCTTCCTGGAAAACTTCCAGAGGTCACCCATCCCAAAATTACCCCAATCAAGCACGCTTAACTATGGAGTTCTTTGGATGGGCTCCGAAAGAAAGATGTATCTTTGTGGTATAGGTAGTACCAATCAATTCATATAAGCCCTCTTAACTGTATAGTCCCATACCTATAGAGACTAGATCTCTTTCATTCGGGTATATAATCGGTTCATTCATGTACCCTGCTTGGAGGCAGGAGCCGCTCCTTGTCCGTGCCTTCTACAACGATAACTCCTGCCTCGTCCCTACATGCCCACCAACTTCCGCTTGTTCATCCCGAACCACACAGTCCTGGGAAGGTGAGGCTCTAATACTATTTATAACATCCCTATTGCTTTATAGATTGATTGTCCCCACAAATCAACATGAGTCTTTTCAGCGCGCTTTGTCCTCACTTACACGCTTCTTGGGAAAACTTCCAGGAGGTCACCCATCAGGACTATTCTCGCAACACGCTTGTTCTGATGTTGCATTATGCTGTATGATCGCACCTTTCTTTGGTTGCCAGAACATCTAATATCTCTATGCCTTTTGTAACTCCTAGGTGTACTGAAAGATCACCCTGATAGGCTTCATCCATAATACTACGACGAAGCTCCCTTGCTAGATATGCACACTTGATCTTGATATCTTCATATCCTATGTTCACCTTGTGCATATCTTCCTATTCTCAACCTTGAGTTAAGGCTATGGTTTTCTGAATTCTGGATCTTCTTGTTGAGCTTGTAAAATCTCCTTCTTAATGTCACTTATGATCCTAATCTGACCTAACATACACTTCCAGATCTCTTCTACCCCAACTTAGGACTTAGAAAATAAACTCTTCTAGCTTTGTCTTCTTAATCATTGTCCAAGAAATACCCAAAGTTTTTCCGCGAAGGCATCTATTACGACGTTTGTTCCTCCCGAATGGTAGCTCGAGTCCAGCTTCTTGTCTTTAATGAAATCCATCCTTCTCCATTGCCCCATGTTTTCATCTTCCTAATCTAAGAAATACTTGGGATTCTTATGCTTAGAAAACACCTCATACTTTACTCCGCATAGACGGCATCTCTAGATTTATGGTATCAGAGGTCATCCTATTAAAGCCTGGGGATGGTCTGACTTGCTTCTAAAGCATACTCTGAAGTCTTAGTGTCATGTAGTAGGATTTTATCAGATAAAAGTATGACTTTATATGCATGACTGCTTACTTTTGAAGTAGTTAGTAACTATCATGCTTAGCATTGTATTGAGCCTGATCAACTCAATACGTTCTACTTGGTGTGATAGGAGACTAATGACTTTGGGTAGGCATAGTAAGACTAGCAATAACAATGATGATAGAGTGCTTAGAGGAAGTTAAATGTTATGCGTATTTTTGGAATATAACCCAGGCAATCAGGGGCAAGCTATGGTTGCAAACTAGACAATGAGCACCATTGGGAGGTAAGCTCATTGAAAATACTGAAAAGGCCTATTGTTTGTGGCATTACAAGGAGCAAAAACCCACCTAAAATTTGAGGAACCTAAACCCAGATAAGGCTAAAGGGATTAAGTAATGGAGAAGGATCTTCAAAGTATCTGACCGGACTCTTAGAAAGTGGGTTGTGCTACCTCGGTGTTAAGGAGCGAATATTGAAATGACTTGGAATTTTGGTCAAGGATGTTTTCTGCGAGGAGTATTTCCTCCTTCCGAAGTGCTAAGGGATTGGAAATTCCTAAAGCTACACCAGAAACATGACGGTGCTAGAGTACAATGTAAAGTTTGGTGAGTTTTAAGTAGTGTAAGGTGAATAAAGGGTTGGAAATGTGTTAAGTATGAATGAGGCTTTAGAGATGACCTTTTGGCAATGGTGGAACTACTGGAAATTAGGGACTTCACCACATTGGTGAACAAGAGTGCTCTAGTGGAAGAGTACAATGGGAAGCTATCAATGGGTGGAGGAAGGCTAGCACCACACGCATAAGGTCCAAGCCTATTTTACCACTACAAAGGAAATTTTCCTTATAGGAATGGAAAGGGAAAATAATCGCAAAAACCAGTTAATGACAAGGAATGCCTAGAATATGGAAAGAATCATGGCGATAAACCATGACACAGTATGGTTGTTATCAATGCAGGAAGCCAGGTCATGAGATTAGGAAATGTCCAACTAGGGACCACCTTTATCTACTCTACAACAATGGGGACATGTTTTGCTACGAATGAGAAGATGTTGCATAATTGAAGGGACCCATTCAAGAGGATGGATGTGGAAGGCCTAGTAGTGACGGAAGGTAAATAAGAAATTATAATAGATATCGGTAGTTGAGAATACTCTGCGTATTTTCAAAAGAGATGCTTGATTTCCCGTACAAAGAAAGATATGGTTCTCTATTGAATTGGTATAGAAACGGGTCCAGTTTCAATAACTCCTTACTGATGTTTCCTTTAGAATTGGTATAATTGAAGGAGTAGATTAATAAGATGTTAAGTAAACATTTTATCTGGTAAGTGCTTCACCATGAGGAGCTTCTTGTGCTCTTTGTGAAAGGGAAGGATAAAGGTATAAGGCTATATGTTGAGTACAAACAACTAGATACGATGATGGTTAGGAACAAGTATCTTCTTCCAAGGAGTAGTGATCTCATGGATAAATTGAGGGAGCGATAGTATTCTCAAGATTGATTTGAGATTGGGATACCACCAGATTCAAGTGTGGGAACATATATTCGAAATATGTTAGGGCATTATGAAAAATATAGTGACGTATTTTGAGATAGCTAGTGCCCCAATAATATTCATGGACTACATGAATCGAATCTTCCAACCATGTCTCAACAAGTTCATGATTGTTTCATAGATGATATTCTCATCTATTCGAGGACTAAGGAAGGACATGAATAGCATCTTAGAACGTGATATAGATTATTCATTCCAATCTATCCAAGTATGAGTTCTGGCTATAGGAAATAAGATTTTTGGGTCATGTAGTATCATAGAAAGGAGTCGCAGTTGACTTAGCCAAGATTGAAATAGTACTAAAGTGGGAAAGACCTAACTACTATCATGGAAATTTGAAGTTTTGGAATTAGATGATTTGTACTGAAGGTGTATCAATGGATTCAGCTAGATAGCCTTACCCTTAACCAAGCTGAACAGAAAAGTTTACCTTTCACATGGACAATAAGATATGAGAAGAGTTTTTAGGACCTCAAGTAGAAGTTGACCATTGCACCTATAATGGTCTTGTTAGACCCACATGATCCATTTGAAGTTTATTGAGATGAATCAGGCAAAGGCTTGGGTGCTTTTTGGTGTAGAACATAAAGGTGGTGGCTTAGGCTTCAAGAGGCTAAAGCCGCATAAAGCGAACCACCCTCCACGTGGCCTCAAGTTGGCAGGAGTAGTGTTCATTTTGAAAATTCTAATAGACAAGTTATGATTAGAATAATATGAGGAGTTTGTAAAAAAAAATTTAATATTAATAAAAATCAATATAATAATATTTTAATCGGGGATATAGAATGAGACCCCATAAAGGGCATAATGACATAAATAAAATAAGGATAAGGGTAAATAAATATTTTAACCCGGTAAAGTTTCTTTTATGTCAATTGGGTACCAAAATGGTAACAATTGGTACACTGAAATGGTAATAACTAGTACACCAAAATATTGAATCAAGTATAAATAATGGATATTATTGAATCCCAGATAATTTTTACTTATGACAATTAAATAAATATAGATATTTCTAACACAAAAACAAAGCAAATCGATTCAACAATAAATATATAACTTACTTTCTCTCAAGTAAGTTTTCTTTATATAGAAAAAAAAATGGAAAAAGATGGTTTTTCTCCTCTATTACATGCTTCACATTTTCTTCCTTCTTCTTCCATTTTCTTCAAGTTTTTCTTCTTAAAACTCCATGAAACTATCAAGTTCTTGAAGGATACACCTAGATTAATCCTTAAACTAGTTCAAGAACATTTCCTCTACATCAAACTCAATCCAAAACCTTGTTTTTCCCATTCAAATCTGTCCAAATAGCAGCTTATATAGGTGCTGGAAAAGTGGGTTTGAGGTTTGAATTAGATAAGAAAAAGCTAGAGAAAGTTTAGCAAAAAGCTTGAAAGAAAGGTAGGAGAAATTCTATGTCTATTGCTTGTGATTGTTTGGCTATTTTTACTAAATAAACTCTTGATATATGTTTGAAATTATGTGGTGAAATTTGAAATTATTTTCAAGAGGTATATATGTACATGAACTTGAAAGATGTAAAAGGTACTATGCATGAAAAATCTCATGAATTGGTTGAATGATGTAAAAGATTTAAATATGTAAATGAAGAGATTTTTAGTTCTTTAAAAATAATAAGGTACCTAGAGATTTTACAGGAACATAATTAGAAATAATTTTATAAAATCTGAAAGATTGATATTTTGAAGTATAATGATAAAGTTTCATGAAAAAGGATGAGATTTTGATCTATAGAAGTAAAGTTTTGAAATCTAAGTGAGAAACTTAGTTTAATTTCCTGAAAGTTTTAAGAATCATAAAGTAAGAAGTCCTATAAGTTTCTGCTATAAAATCTCATAAAAGATTAGTAGATTTTCAAAAAAATCGCAACAAACTAAGATTTTTATAGAAAATTCTCATAAAAAGTTTAGTAGATTTTATGGAAAATCTCGTAAATGTTAACTGTTTTCTTTAAGAAAAATCTTAAAAAATTTTACTAGACTTTGCAGAAAATCTCGTAACTATTCTTCAGCAAAATCTCATAAAAAGTTTAATAGATTTTAATGATAAATCTCATAAAAATTTAAGAGAAGTTTCGTAAGAAGTTAAGAGATTTTGAACAGAATATCTCACAAGAATTCAAGAGATTTTTAACGGAATATCTCATAAGACTTCAGGTTTTAAAGAAAATCTCATAAGAATTCAGAAAATCTAAAGAGAATATCTCATAAGAAATTCAAGAAGATTTTCAAAAGAAAAGTCTCACAATAATTCAGGAGACTAACAGAGAAAATCTCATAAGAGTTAAGGAGATTTTAAGAAAATCTCAAAGCAAAAGTATGAGATATAGAGCTATTAAGAAGAGATTTTACCTTATAACTAAGAGATTTTCTAACTAAATGATAGAGTTTCATACGAAGAAAGAAACTGAAGAAATATATCTTATGTAATATTAATTGCTTAATGGTAACCTCATGGATTCACGGGTAGTAGTAGACGTGCTACGCACTTGGAACTATATCAGGTTGTAATCACGACGTTACATCGTTATGAGAAAAGGATGTACTAGAAGAATAGCAAGGCTATTCAGATGAGATGTAATAGACGTACTCCATCTAGTGAACTATATTAGTTGTAACGTGACGACATTACATCGTTGCAGTGCAATCCAGAGAAGTATATTAGAAGAGTCTTATCAGTTCTACCATTAAGTTTAAAGTATCTAACCAAGTCAAGTCACAAGGAATAATGATACTAACTACATATCAGTTGCTTGATTATAAGATTATGGATTCACGTGTGATCTATCAGGTTGTAGTATGAGGTACTACAATAAGTGAACTATATCAAGATGTAACACGAGGTGTTACATCACCAGAATGCATCAGATAAGAAGTATCAGGAATCCTATGAGTTCTATTCTCAAGCCTAAAGTTCATGATAAGATTATGCCAAAGAAGTAATGAAACAAACAAACAAATTATTATGTACATGACTAGAAATCTAGCAACTATCTTCCGAATCCTATGATCATTTTATTCTCAAACATAAGTGTACTCATAATACTATGTTAACCCAAAAAGTGAATAAGCAGGCTAGATATTTTAGAAGAAATTGAAGATATTTTAATTATTTTAATATCATGTCAGATATCACTGTGGAGTAAACTAGTATTTTTCCTACTAGGAATCTATGATTCTCATTCATACTATTATTATATTTTTTTTACATAGATTGCTATGATGGTGATTATTTTGTGGAAATTCTCAACTGGTCCTGGCCTCATGGTCTAGAGTTTTGATGAATCAATGATAGGGAATTTAGTTAGCCTTTTTATCTTCTTTTTAATGAATGTTGAGTAGTACCCTACCTAGACTACAGGGTTCCTATAAACCAGGGTAAAGGTTTGACAGAGTTATATATGATGTTGCTTTGTTGTCGGATAATACAATTATGTAATTTTTATATATTATTTATGTTCAAATTTAACGACTTAGAGAAAAGCATTTTATGTTTGTTGGAAAAGTCATATGTAATATATATATATATATATATATATATATATATATATATATACTCCATCAAAGGTCAAGTAGAGATAACAAGTAATGATTGGTACTACTTATGACACAAAGATACATCTTTATTTTCGGTAGCCCATCACGAAAGAACTCCATAGTTAAGCGTACTTGACTTGGGGTAATTTTGGATGAGTGACCTCCTGGAAGTTTTCCTAGGAAGCGTGTGAGTGTGGACAAAGCACGCTGAAAAGACCTGTGTTAGTTTGTGGGGAGTCGTCAATTCATAAAGCAGGGGGATGTTACAAATGGTATCAAAGCTTGCACCTTCCCAAGTATGGTGTGGTTCGGGACAAACCAAGCGGAAGCTGGTAGGCATGTAATGCCCAGGGACGGGCAGGGAGTGACGCCATGCGAGAAGGCACAGACAAGGAGTGGCTCCTGCCTCCGCTGAGGGGTACATGAATAAACCGATTACACACCCGAATGAGAGGATCCTTGGTCTGTATAGATATGGGACTATACAGTTAAGGAGAGCTTATATGAATTGATTGGTACTACCTATGACACAAAGATGTCATGTAATGCCCAGGGACGAGGCAAGGAGTGATCGCGATGCGAGAAGGCATGGACAAGGAGCGGCTCTTGCCTCCAAGCGAGGGGTACATGAATGAACCGATGACACACCCGAATAAGAGAAATCCTAAGTCTATATAGGTATGGGACTATATAGTTAAGGAGGGCTTATATGAATTGATTGGTACTACTCATACCACAAATATACATATTTCTTTTCGGTAGCTCATCACGAAGAACTCATAGTTAAGCATGCTTGACTTTGGGGTAATTTTGGGATGGGTGACCTCTGGGAAGTTTTCCCAGGAAGTGTGTGAGTGAGGACAAAACGCTGAAAGACCCGTGTTAGTTTGTGGGGATAGTTGTCAATCCATAAAGTAGTAGGGGATGTTACACATAGGGCATATATCAAAAATCCACAGAACTGCCCAAAACGCATCTAAAATACATATCATAACCTACTCTAAAATAAAACCCATAAAAAGAACATGTACCTAACGGGTCCTATCCAGTTCAAGTATACTAGTTGGAAGGTATCTCTGGTACAAATCCTAACACAATGTGGCTAGATGGCGACTTTTGAGTGTCAAATGCTTTAGTGAAAGCCATCTCCTTAATTGAGGTAGACATGAAATACACATAGGGATAAGAATTCTAAAATCCTCAGAGGTACTCCCATACACATATAACTGTCATCATCATCTACCCCAGCCTTCAGTTTATTCATAAAAGTATTGTGTGCAAGTAAAATAATTAATAGTAGTTATCTTAGTTTGTAAAATCTTTATTCAAAGCAAGTTCATTTTATCTAATTATCATTTTTGAAATTTATAATGTCAGCTTAGCACATAAGTATCTTATCTCAATTGAATAATAAAACTCATTCTTATAGCACATAGCATAAAGAGTAACTTAAAACAATTGTTACTTTAACGTCTTGGTTCTTATTATGGTGGTTTATTCCACTCCTGGATAATAGAGTGTTTTTAAGGGTTGAGTTCATTCCTATACATGATCATTGGATTTACTTTCTCCAATTATCACAGACTTATTCTTAGTTCAGGTTTACTTTTCCCGACATACTAGATTTACTTTCTCTGTTTGAGAAAATATAATCTCATTTTTTCTTTTACATATAAGCAATTGTAATAAGTATTCACATATATATGTGCCTAACATCATCAATAGATTAGAATAACATAAATGATATCAAATCTTAATCATTCTATCATATTTTCAACTAGTTTAGTGTGTTGTTATGATTTTCAGTCTTAAAGAAAATTATGAACCAGTACTAAACCTCATCAAAATAGGGAAATATAAATTCAGAGTTAATTCATCATGTTTATGAGATCTTGTAAAAATCTCAAAGCAAAATAAGATTTCTAGCTATATCAACAAAATTTCACAAATTCAAAGATCAGAAACTACTTATTTTCAGCTAACAATCATAATATCTAATTTTATTACCCTATCAAATGAATATATAATATCCTATGAAAATTCAAGGTTGAACTTCAAGATATCCTCAATATCCTGTAAAAATTTCAAGCCAAAATTCAATCATTTAATATAGTAATAAAATTAAACAAATTCATGCTCTAGAATTGACTATTCAAGCAGAAACCTTGATAAGCTTAGTTCTTGAATTTTTAAAAATAGCAAAAGTGTTCAAAATAGCTCAAGAAAAATACTGGAGACACCTTACATATTAGCTTTATCATATAAACTTTTCAGCTCAAATTAAAGTCTCCAACTATGTGAATAAAATCATACAAATTGAGTTGTCTGCTTAAATCCTAGAATTCCAGCAATATAGTTCACAACTTATTTTGACAAAAGGATTTTCTAACATCATCAAATCACTCCATCCAATTAGACACATCAATATCTATATATTATCAATCAATACAAATAAAAATTTAAAGCCCAATCAATTAGAAAATTTCAGAGCAAATTTTGAAAGAAAAGAGGTCAAAGAAAGTCCTACTTGTTACTAGAAATCCTTTGCACCTCTCTTATCTTTTATTTATGCTTCTACATCCAATTTGCACTCTAACTCAGCCAAAATTTCCTCCTAAGGCAATAACACAATAGCTACCTTGATGGTGGTGTGAAATAAGGAGCCTTTGAAGAAGGTTGATTCAAAGATTTCAAGTAATAGTCTTGTGTTTATGCTAAATCTATTAATGCTTAAGGTTTTTGTAAGTTTATGATGGTTTGAGGAAGAAGAGAATAGAGAGAAAGCTGAACGGAAGTGGCCGAAATTGCAAGAGGAAAGAAAGATAAGTTTTGTAATTTTATATTATTTATGTGAAAACATGTACATTATATTTAATTACCACAAAATTTTTCATTTTATAATTGAAATTAGTTATTTTATGTGTTTAATATTCAATCTTGGCATAAGACAATGGTATAACTTTTTCTAAGCCACACACTTGTCACATTAGGTGGAAACTTGCACTGTAATTTTTATACGTGTAAGAATCTACACATTGTAATTTCCAAATAGGTAAAATAACATTATCATAAAATAGATATTGCCCAAAATTTAATTTTGAATATAAAATTTTCATTTCTAACCATTTCTAACCTTAATCCTATATTTTCTCAATCTTGGGCATCTCCTTCAATTCTAGGGTTTTGGTGGTCTCAATGAGCTTGCGAGGCCCACAATACTACTATTCATTTTTTTCCCATCAAGTCATTCTTATCACGACTAATCCTACCAGAATCGTGAAATTCTTATTAATAAAGTTTAAATAAAATTTTTTGAAATAACTTCTAGTGTTACACAAGTGGGTATTCAAAGTAAAATACAAACCAAATAGCATAATCGAGAGACACAAGGTTCGCTTGGTAGCTAAAGGGTTCACTTAAACCCATGGCATTGACTACAAAGACACTTTCAATCCAGTTGTGAAGATGATCACATTCGGGTTCTTTTGGCAGTGCAGTAGCAAAGAACTGGCATCTAAAGCTAAAGGCAAAATAATTGTAACCAAGCTTGATAATTTCATTCACTCCCTTCACTATCTGAATACAAGAGAATTCTTCATCTTCTCCACATCTTCTCTTCTTCACAAGTTACTTCTTTCTTTACTTGTTGCTAATACCATTTTTACATGGTATCAGAGTCAATTTTGCATTCTATTGGCGACTTGCTTGCTTTAATCCATATAAGGATTTATGCAATTTGCATACTAACCCGGTTTCAAAAGTGGATAAACCAAGTGGTAATAACTGCATGTAAACCTCCTTATCCAAATCCCCATGAAGAAAAGTTGTGTTTACATCTAATATTGTTGGAGATAAAGATGCAACTATATAGCTGTGACTATAACAGATGAAACTGAAATAACTAACTAGGCTTATCTTTATAACAAACTTGGCTTCCTATTACTGCGCATGCTTTATTAGAATCACCAATTAAGTTCATGTGTGCCTTCTGATCCTGTAGCTGGTGACAAGGGATGATGTGTGTATATATATATATATATATATATATACACACACACACACTACTTAACAATAAATTAGATCTATGTCCACGATTCGTTTATACGGAGGCACTGTTTATGAAGGAAATATTTACCCTTTCTCAGTTGGCGGCTGGCTGGCCGCATCATACCGCGAAGGGTATATTAATTAGTGAGATTGAGATTCTACACCATGAGAATGGCATGCAAAGAACGGGAAGAACTTTGTTGAGAATCAAATAAAAAGATTATTGAGAATAATTAAGTCGAGTGAGGGAGGGGATTTTAACTTAATTAGGTTTTCATTTTTTAGTTATAATTTTAGTCATTCATTTAATCTAAAGGGTAGAAAATCTCATTCTCACTTCACATATAAAATTATTATTCTCACTTGATACGTATCCATTTTTTAGTGTATGTTTGGTCACTTTTTAAAAAAGCTTCTTTGCTTTAATATTAGAAGAAAAAATAACTTTTTCAAAAAATAATCATGTTCGGTCAAATGATGAAAAAGAATTATAACAAAAAAAATCATAATTTTAAGCTAAACAACAACTTTCACTAGAAAAAACAATGCAAGAAGAAAACTATATAAAAGAGACAAAATTTAACATCTTAAATGTCAATTTCCACAATTCCAATAAGAAGTTTCAAATTTTTTTACCATATGTAACTTTTGAACAACTAAAACTTGCAAATCATTCTTATAAATATTTCATCACATGAATAACTCCTAAAAACTTCCATATGAATCACTCTTACTTTTGAAGATATCTAAACCCAACAACTGAATACCACACACACACACACACACACATATAGACCAACACACTTGCAAAGGTTCCACTTCTTCTCGATATATAATTTTGGGTTAAATCTCAACAATAAAAGTAATGATCAACTTTTTTTAACTTTTAATTATAAATAGAAGATGATGATTTAGAATTATGGTATTTTTTATTATATTAATAGTAAGTATCAAATATTTATAGTACAAGTAAATTATTTCTTATCTTTTTTAATAATTTATCATATAAAAACAATTTTTTTCATATAATCCAAATAAAATGCACATTACTTTAAAATTTTTAAGTTAATGCATCTAAACACAAATTAATTTTCACATAAATAATTGATTATATTTATAATTGATTATTGAAATAGTTATGATCTTGGAATTTTCCCAAACACATAATTTTATGGGGCACAACGTAAGAAACTATATAATATGTAAAATTTATCTTTCATCTTATTCCGCAATTTAATAATATTTGCAGCTAAAATTACACGTGGTTGCTATGGAATAAACATTCAATAATTTTCAATGCTTTAGATATTCTAAACCATTGACAACAAATATTATTAGTCAATAAATTAAAATGAGAAGAATAAATTAAGTCATACACAAGGCTTGAACGAAAATGCTCCTAGCGTTTGCAATTTTCAAACTTGGATTTATGATTTTATGCGTGCTTTAATCTGCCACTGACAATTTCACAAAAACTAGAGCAGTCCGAGGCCTTTTCCTTTTTCGGCTCGCAAGTAATCCAAAACTAACAATAGTGTTGCTTCCTTTATAAAACTCAAGGAGAATATTAAAAGAAAATATGGTTTTAAACGTGCTTTAAACATATGGATATGGATGAAGTACAATACATATATAATAAAATAGTTGCTAATTTTGCTCGAGAATTTTTATAATGCTTTTGAGTATGGGAAGCAACAAAACGTGTGGTTAGGTTCTGCCAGTAGAGTCGTGCACTTTACACAACCGCCTCACATCACTGAAGACACTAGGTTGACCGTTATAGGTAATCCGGTATGAATATCCAGATAAGAAAAAAATAATAAAAAAAAGGATCAAAACTAAACTATGGGACCTCATGTCACGCATGGACGACGCAAGGGCTTCCCACGTGGACACCTCTGTCTGTCTACTGGAAAATTTCTTGTATCCACAGAGAGGAAGAGCAATTCTTCCTCCACATGAATCTTGCACCACACAGATAACTTTGAAAGCACCAAAACCGATGGGTCCTCTTCCTAGTATCTATTACTTCCTCTGCCGATCGAGGGAGGAGAGAAAGACGAGCTGGGGAGACCTGCTTACTTTTCTTCACTGTCAATCCACTATTACTATATATATATATCACTTCGCGTATTGTAAGCGGATGTAAGCGATATCGTTCACCATAAGTTTTAAAATTACTCAATTACTTACTTGTTTACCTGCTTTAATAATAAATAATGAGTAAATGTTTAAATTAGTCTCTAAAATTATATGTACCTGATATTTTAGTTTATGAGATTTAGAAATTAACTTTTAAATTAATGCAAATCACATTAGTTCTTAATCTTATTTTTATTATTGTGTTGTCATATTTTGACTGATGTGTCATATTAATTGACACGTTAGTTATAGACTGACATTCTATTAGAAATATACCAATTAAATTGCATAAAGCTTAATTGAAGGCTCTAATATGATTTTTTTCCTATAATAATATTGTTAAAATATTTGACATATCTTAATAATTTAAAGTTACTATTCAATTATATTACTTCTAAGGCCAAATAAAATATCAACCTATCATAAGTATGTCACTTAACATAAAATATAAGTAAAAATATAAAGACAAAATAATAAAAATGGAGGCAAGAGCTAACTTGATTGATATTTTATACTTTTAGAGACTAAAACAATTATTTCAAAATCTCATGAACCAAGACTGACGTGTGCAATTTTAATAACCGTAATGGGCATTTACTTAATAAATCAAAAATTAAATTTTTTTTACTGCACTTAATAGATGTAAAAAAGCTTCTAATTTTATTATTTTTAAGCATCTAGTAAGGAGTTTAATTCCTAATGATCTATATAGAGAGGGTCTTATGTATAAGATAAAACTCATCTATGAGCTTTATGTCTAAGAGAATTAGTTAGTGTTTCCAATGGATATCTTGGGTTAAAAAAAATAGTGGTTAGACATAATTTAATATTTAGCGATCAGAATTTTTTTTTAAAAAAAAACAAAAGATTATAATTGCATAGTAAAAATGTTGTAAAACAATAAACTATTTCATAAAATGCGACGTTAATATATTTAATAATATAAGATTTTCTTGTATAATTTTTTATGATAAATGATGAATTTAGATGTCAAGATTTATTGTTTAGCATCTTATCTAGAAGTTTACATAAGCTGCACTTTATTAGTGTAATAAATAAAGAAATAAATTGTGTCTCATACCCTGACCCTCACCAAGGACGAAAAGGTATCCGCAGCTAGCACTTAATTGACCATTGAAAGTCTTAATTTGGTTACAATGGCCTTCGTTCGGGGCGAAAGGGCACCTGGTAGACGTTTCTTAACAACGACAGCTACTTAACGACGCGTCGGCTTTGAATAGAATTCGCCAAGTCCTGTGCTTGACTCGTAAAGCTGATGCAGGTGCTGGCGTAGCCGTGCTTGCGCTAATCTCAATATTAAGAAAACCGGTTCGAGCTTTGAACCGACGAGGACATTGATTTAAAAGTTTAGAAGTCAAATTGATCCTGCTTTGATCGAAATATTATAAAATATACATAAATATATAATATGATAAACTAGAAAACAAAAAAACCATATTAAGTATATATATATTGTTTCCTTGTGTTATTCATTGAAATATAATAACTAATCATTCGTCAATAGACTCATTTAAAATGGTACCCATATGTTTTAAAAGCTTCATTTAATGAGAGATTAACCCTCAACACTTGATTAAGGAAGAAATAGCTCTTACCATCTTACCTCGGCCCCATGCTTAACATAAGTCTAATATGCATGTGAGCATATCCAAGTATAGGTAAATGTGGAAAAAAAATTATTGCATATATATAAATTAGACTTAAATATGTTTTTATCCTTAGGTATCTTGTGCATGCTTCGGTGGCTGTCTTGGTGGCAAAGAGGAGCACATGGAAGTCTTGTTTGCACGATTTCGTGGTTGAGCTGGTGCAACGGAGGATCACGTGGAAGTATTGGTCTTGAGGAATGCATTTAGTTACCATTTGCTTGAGGGATGCACAAATACTACACATTTTTACTTTGTTTACAAGTATTGACACTATGCACTTTGACCACAGACATTGGCTTCTAGGTCACAACATTGGGTTGGGGTTGTATCTAATTTAATTTTTGTAATTTATTTATATAGTGATGGTGGGTATAAAGTTTACCAAACTCATTCATCATGGCGTGGTTAGTTCATGACCACATGATTTGGTTGGGAATATCTTGGTGGAAAGGTAGAAAAATTTTTACCCTTTGACTTGGATGAATGGTCATTGCAAGAGATTGTAAATAAGTTGAGGGAACTAGAATACAAAGGGTATGTTAAGTTGTGGTATCGCCAACCAGGTAGCTAGATGTATGAACTATGGGCTTAAAGAGTTGAAAATTGATGTAGAGGCCATGGAATTGGGTAGACATTTGTGTACACTAATGGCTACACATGCTGAAGTGTTTGTGGTTGATGGGTTTAGGGAAGGAAATGAGATTGAAGTTACCTTTAATGGTCAGGATTATGTACCTGATGAGAGTGAGATGTCTCCTGATGAAGACGACCTAATAGAAGTTGAAGTAGAATCAAGTGATGGAGTGCAGATGATGGTGAGGAGTTTGATGATAGTGTTGATGACGGTGACCATGATGGCCACTTTGAGAAGGAAAATGAACCAAACCATGAAGGTCAAAACATATACATCAGAGAGGAGGAGTAAACACATGGACCAAACCTCAACAATAATAGTTTTGATCCTGATGTTGGGGACATTTTCTCAAAGTATGAAACAGACTCTATGGAAAGCTATGATGGTGATTTGGATAAGTATATTAACAAGGAAAAATACCCCAAATATAATCCAAGTGATTTGAATGCAAATTATAAATGGAAATTGGGATTAGAATTCAATTGTATTGGTCAATTTAAAGAGGTAGTGAAAGAATATTCTCTGTTAAATAATAGGGATGTGGTATATGTGAAGAATGACAAGATTAAGTGTGGGGTCAAATGCAAGGGAGAAGGCTGCAAGTGGATGGCTTTTGTGAGTAAAGTAGGAAACTTAGAGTACTTTAGGCTAAAGTCCTTGGAAAGAAAGCACACATGTGGTAGGTCTTTTAAAGGAAAACTTGCTTCCAGGTATTGGGTTCCTGACAAGCTTATTAATGAGATGAGATTAGGGGAGATGATGAAGCTTGATACTGGAATATAAATTGTGAAGGAGAGTTATATGGCTGACATTTCTATGACTAAATCTTATTGGGCAAAGAGGAAGGCATTGGAGATACTCCAACCAAAAGGCTATGGAGTAATATTCAAAGATATGAGATTATTATGAGGAAGTTAGGAGAACAAACCCAGGATATACTCTTCAAGTTGTGGTTGATATGCCCTTACTTATGATCAACCAGCATTTAAGAGGCTATACATGTGTATAGATGCTATGAAAGGAAGGTTTCTAAATGCTTGTAGGCCAATAATTGGTCTAGATGGATGTCATTTGAAAGGGGATTATGGCCAACAATTATTTGTTACTATTGGCAGAGATCCAAATGACAATTGCTTTTGTTAGTTGTGGCTATTGATGCAAAAAACAAGGATTCATGGGGTTGGTTTTTGCACCTGCTTTGAAAGATCTTGCAGCCATGAATGATAGGAGATGGGTATTCATTTTAGACCAACAAAAAGTATGTGTCTTCCCACATCATTAGTTGATTGTTTAGTTTCTATATGTGATTGCTGTGACTCAAGATTACTGTACTTGATTAAATGTTGTTTGATTTTTTGATTTGATAAATGAGGCAAATATATGTTTTGTTATTAGTTGTGATTATCTGTGATGTGATTAAATGCTAGGGACTTAATTCAAAATCCTTTGAAACTATACAGACCTAATTGAACTTCCTTTGAGACTATATGGACTTGATTGACTTTACCTTGACACTATGTAGACTTGGTTGAATTCACCTTAAACTGTAGGGATCTAATTACAAGGGTAATTTAAAGGATACTGATATCAATACTATGATGTATTTACAAGGTTTGGTTCAAGTTTTTGAAGAGATAATGCCAGGGGTTGAACATAGATTTTGTGTAAGGCATTTATATGCTAATTGCAAAAAAGCTTTTGGAGGAGGGACTATTTTGAGGGATTTAATACTATTTATAGCAAAAGCAACCTATGTAGAAGAGTGGGAGAGAAGAATGAAGCAATTAGAAAGCATGAAGAAGTAGTGTTATGACAAATTAGCTGCATTGCCCCCTGTTGTATGGATAAGATCACATTTCATTTTTTACTCAAAAAGTGATATGTTAATGAGCAACATCTTTAAGGCTTTCAATGGTAGGATTCTTTTTCACGACCCAACCTTAGACATGAGGGCATGAGAATCTCATCCCCACGTAAGCCTTGAGACCTGTAATGCTTTATATGCATGCTTTGTTCGCAAAAGAAATCTATGAAAAATAGAAAATTTCTCTTTTTCTACATACAAATCACCTAATCTTTGAAATTTGAAATAATCAAAATCATTTAAGCTTAGTCTAGTTTCATAATCTATCTCTAAAGTCTAAAGCTATAATATAACATATGATAATAAATTGTTTTGTTTTAAATTGTCCATGAAATTAGCATACAGAAGTTATTAAACACAAAACAACAATATACTATTTTAATATGTAAGATGCAAAATGTGATCTAGGGTCCAGATCCTGCCCTTCCTGGAGCACTCTAAACCAACCCAGAATACATGCCTCACCCTGAGGGAAGCTTACCATCTAACTCTTTATTGGGGTTGAATAGAATTTGCAATCATGGTTCTATCTAAAAATAAGAGAAATGAGAGGGGTGAGTTTTGATATCCAAAACTAATAAATGAGTCCTCACTTGAATCCCCTTCATGGGACATCCAGGAGCAATAAATAAAGCAACCACAATAATATTAAAAGTACTTGTAAATCTTATGCAAATACATGTCTCTATATAAATACATTTTCAAATCATCTTTTCATGAAATCAATAAAAGCAATTCCTTTAATTCATTTTCATTCTAAAATCATATAAGCTTAAAACCATGAACTCTTTCATATTTTCTAATGACTACTTTATCAATTCAAAAGTCATTTCATTAACTAATTTTCATACCTGGTATTAGATCAACTCATACTAATATAGCTTCTAGAGAAACAAAAATCTCTGGGTACATCTGGCGTTACGTATCGCGTCCCATGTGTCAATTAATTCTCTGAAATCTCTGGTCACATCTGGGCGTTATCGCCGTCCCAGTGTGACCATAATGGGCACCTAAATAGGTACCTTCTCTTGAATATCTGGCCCGGCATACTTGATACTAAGGTTAACGGATTTACCCGTTAACATACAGCCTGTTCTCTATAGCTCCTGTAAATTAACCTGAAACTTCTTAAAACTATTTTATTCTCTAAGAGCTCTGAATCTCTATAACTCTAATAGTTTGACCTTAGCATAACTGGGACTATAAAACCATACTCGTGACTTCAAGTCCACAGAATATGTATTCGCAACTCTCTGAGTCATCTAAAGATTCGTGCTCCAAAACATCTTGACTCAATATCTAAACATGTTTCAATCAGTCATGCTCTTCATAAACTAAAAATTCTATATCATATTATGAACTTGCAAAGTCTGAACCATATTTCCAATCCTTTTCTCTAAACTTGGTTACAAAACTATATCATGTAAATAAACCAGTTCCATAATCTGCTGAAATAATCACAAAACCTCTAACAATCACATATATTATCAATTCTGCATAACATCAGTTCAACAAGTATGGTCCCATGAGTTTTTATCAAAAATATGTTTCATGCTCTAAAATCAGCATTTCCAAACATATAATCCAACAGAAATCTTCATGCCTCTTGTATAATAATCTCTAAGTTAAGCAACAAATTATATTTTCCTAAAAATAACTCTAATGCACAACATAAAGGTCACAAGTGCGAACCCACTCACCTGGAGGGGTAGAATGCACGAGAGCACCAACAAGACACTTGAGAGTGAACTGACAATAATATCTGACATAGAAGCAATAAAACTCTAAATCATCCTCTAGATACTCAAATCTAATTATAACTTTCATGAGGGAGTACCATGGCAAGAAAGCATGAAGAACACTAAAGCCAACCTCTAGAATCATGAGAAATTGGGAGATAAGGAAGCAAGATCAAAAACTATACATACCTTGAACTCTTAAAAGGAAGAAAAATGGAGTTAGGTTGAGAAAATGATGAAGAAATGGAGTGGAGAGATGAGGATTTTGCATTTCTTTGGAGAGGAGGGGTAGAATGTGTTTGGAATGATCTGGGCCGAAATGGGGTTTTTATGTTCGCTTCACGCTTCAGCGGTCATATGGCCGCCTGGGCGGTCCCCAAGCCACTTTGGCACACGACTTACTCTCTGTTTACCGCCTGGATGGTCACATGACCACCTGGGCGGTCTCCAAGGCTCCAACACCGACTTCACTCTATGTTAACCGCCTGGGCGGTCTCCAAAGCTCAGATGCTCCAATCCTGGTATGTATTAGCGTACTATCCCACTACTCACTTATTTACATTTCTTAATTTTTTTAATTTTAAGTTAATGGATTAACTTTAAAATATAAATGTAAATAGGGAAATACCCCTATTTGGATTCAAATAAAATATTAGAAAAAATAAAATCCTAACCAATCAAAATCTCATTTTTGGGTTTTAGTTCAAATTTGGAAAATCTTACGATTTTATAAACTCAGGCTAAAAATGAAGTACTTGAGGGTTTCATAAAATTCGTTAAAAATCTCTTCAACTATTTTTCTCTAAGGAATAATTAGGGACTTTTGGTCCCAAGAGTATAGCTCTATCATATAGCCTCCAAGGGCGTGTAGGGTCCATACTTACGAAATTAGAACGGAATGACAACAAAGGGTAACCAACACCCTTCTTAGTTCAAAAAAAATTTTCTAACCTTTTTATTTAAAACCAAGGTATTACACTTGAAGCTAGAGACCAACTAGTTCTCACTATGCTAGAGTGCATTATGTGTTATTGGATGGAGATGTTTGCTGAAAAGGGAAAAAAATGTGAGAAGTATATAAGCAAAATCCTTCCTAAACTAAAGGAAAAGGTTGGATGATGAGGTTGCCAGGTCTAGGGATTGGAAGTCTAGATGGGCTAGTGACTTAAAAATTTGAAGTGGCACACTCTAATAAGTATATTTATGAGAAGTTTGTGGTTAAGCTACAAAGTGGAAGCTATAGCTATAGGTTTTGAGGCCTTATTGGCTTGCTCTATAAGCATGCTTACAATGCTATATATTATGAAGGGGATAATTTGGAGGATTATATTAGTAACATCTACACCCAAAAGCTTATTTAGCAAGTTATGGTCATGTGGTAAACCTAATTAATGAAGAAAACATGTGGCCTAATATGAAAATGGATGTTATTATTCCTCCAACACGTAAAGTGAGACCTGGTAGGCCAAGATAGCTCAAAAGATGGGAACTGATCAGAACATATCTCAAACCAAGTGGAGAAGGGAAATACATCTGTTACATGTAGCATGCTCAAGAAATATTGATATAACAAGAGACATTGCCCACAGTTCCCATATCAACCAAATGTTGGAGGTTATATGTATTATTTTTTAATTAAAAATTCATATGTACAAATGTTTGCTAATATTCTTTTATTTTCTCTTCTAGGAAATGAAGCTGATGTACCTCCTTAAGCCTATAGATCCTACAGCAACAACTCCAGCTATACTTACACTTGTTGCACCTATTGCATCTGAGCCAAGCTAAACAAGAATAAGCAACACATAGACCTCTGGATTTGCACCTGAACAAACACCTAAGGTAACCAACCAAGGTATGTCAAGTTATTAATGAATTTGTTAGTTTTACATAAATATGATACTTCTTATTATTGACTTGCTACTTCATCTAATTATTTAAGGAGAGTAAGAGAAAGGCAAAAAAGAGGGAGAGGAAGAGGAAGAGGGAGGAGAGGAAGAGGAAAATGGATTAGAGTTGGATCTGCACCTTCTACTAAAGAGCCACATCCTGAGATAGCAAATCCTACTTTCATCTACTTTAATTGCCCTTGTTCAATTTGCACCTCTTGTAGTAACTGATGGTGGTATGTGTGAATCTTTTTACCTTATATGTAACATAAGTGCAATTGTTGGATCTGATGGTACTTTTTAATTTTCTTTTTTGCAATAGAAGAAGAGGAAACGAAGAGCGGGGAAAGGAAGAGGAAAAGGAAAATGATAAGGAAAAGACTGAAGTTGGATCTGCACATGGAGGTGAAACAAGCCAAGGAGCGAAAATGCTGCCCAAGATGCAAGCAAAGAACTTGCCAAAGATGTTGCCAAGAAATAATCCTTATTAGTATCTAGATATAAAACTGGTGGAAGACTTAAACAACTGCAAGGAAATTCTTGAGCTAGCTTGTGACAATTGATCTCACTAATGATGACTCTCTCTAAACACTCAGGGCATCTTTGAAAGAAACTTTATGAAACTTTATTTAGCATTTTGTTGGATTTGATTTGTAACTTTAAGGAATCCAATGTATATGGTTGTCATTTGGGTAGGGACCACTTTTTCTTTTGCTATCTTTTTTGGTTTTTGTTGTGACTAGTGAATGTGTTGGTATGGTATTAACTTTGTCATTAAATATTGTGTACCCTATGAGCTTTACTATTTTGAATTGTCAAATTGGATCCAATATTTTAAAGTAAAGTTGTGTTGTCCATTTACTTATTGTGCTGCATTAGGTGATATTTGTCCAATACAAGTGACATTTGAAAATTCTTACAAGCAAGTGATTAGGTCATTTCATTTCATTAACAAAACATTGAATTACAATGCCATAAATTGACCAACAAGGCCACTTTACATCAGGAGCTAAACACCTTTTAAATAGAAGCTAAACATTCTTTAAATTGTCATCCTTCAGTTACATTCACTTCTACAAAAGATCCTAAGCCCTTCCTAATATTAAAGCAATCATTGTAGTCACAAAGCATATCAACAAAAAGCATTCTAATTTTTTTGGGCTTCAAGTAATTAGTCTTCAATCTTGCAAAGTCTGCTTCTATTTTTGTAATATGAGCCTCTAGTTTTCCAATATGAGCATCAAGTCTTCCAACCTCAGCCTTTAATGCCTTCATTTTCTTTTCTTACTTTGTAAACAATATCTTTATTTCTATCAAATGGACCATCAATCCAATGGAAAAAGCCACATTTTGATAGATCCTACATTTGACAAAAGAAACTCACTGTTATTACAATAGAAAAACAAACAATAATAGAAAATAGAGAAAATCAAGCCTCAAAACTTGGTAGTTAGGACAACCAATGAATATTCTTCTAGGATTACGATATGGTTGACTTTGACCACTAGTTCATACCCACGATAACAATGGGTCTTTCTAGAGCCCAGGGAACCAAATAATCTTGTAGAATTCATGGAATCTGCCATAGTGAATGAAGTGAGAGGGAAAATATGAAGGAAGAATGAGGGCAAGGGTAAGAGTAAATTGAAAGGTTTAGTTGGAAATGCCAACAATAGAAAGTGTTGTAGATGATAAGAGAAAAAGGAGAAGAATCGCTGGGGGAGGAGGGAGTGGGAAGCAAATCTTTGGGTTATTAAGGAGGAAGTGCCAAGATAAGTTTGAATGGAGATTGTGTTTGGCTATAGCCAATTTTGGGTAAATGAAGGGCCTCTAATGAGTTATAATTCTAATATAGAGGAATGTGTCACGTCACCCATTAACTTCCACGTTTTTTATGAGCAAGGGACACAATTATATTTTTTTTCAATACAAGGCTTGATTGAAAACTTTTAAATGTAAGACCAAATTAAAAATTTGATGAAACTGTAGGGAGGTGAATTAATTAAACCTATGTTTTTTTAGTGCCTCTCTACTCTTCATATTTTTTATAAGGATCAAAATAAAACTCAATTATTTTTAGGGACCAAAAATATATTTAACCCTATAAATTAATATTTAATTTTGATATGTAATCATTATACAAAATTTTAACACACACACAAATATATATATATATATATATATATATATATATATATATATATATATATATATGTATGTATATGTATTATTTTTTAACTTTTATATTTGATACTTCAAATTTTCACATATAATAACATATGATTAAATGAAAGTAATTATTTTATATTAAAATATATAAAATCAATCTCTACAAATTAAGTATTTGAAATTTGAATACAACTTAATAAAATTAAGGGTAATGTTTATTTTCGTGACGCTTTTCAAGATTTCGATTTAGTTATTAAGGGTTTTTTTATTTAATTTTTTAAGATTTTTGAAACATTTTAATCTTACCTTCTAGATAGACAACATTCTAATTATAAATGAAAAATTGATATAAAATTTCAATTATGATTTTTAGAAAGCGACAACAAAACATAAAATGCCATATTATAATATTAGGGTATCACAACAAATATAAAACAATAAATTTTCGTTTATAATTTGAATGTCAGTTGTGTTCTAGAAATTATAAAGATGTAAATAGAAAAATGGGAAAAACCTTCTAGGACTAAATTGGTATCTTGATAAAACTTAAGGGAGGTAAATGAAGTTTTATCCTAAAATTAACAAGATCAATAAATAATTGAGTGTACCTTAATCCCAATTATTTCTTGATTTTAAAGGTGATGAAATTGAACTATCAGTGTTTCTAAATTTTAAATTTATATATTTATGAAAAAAAATGTCTTCTATATAATTAGTATCATTATTCACATTCTTTATTGAACATAGAGTATCCAAGGCTCCCAGTTTCACAAGTATAACTTAATTTCTTATTCTTTTTACCACGTTTACAGTTTCTTAATACAGAATATTTAAACTTATAAAAATAAATTCATCTTACAATTTAAGGGAGCATTAAAACAATTACGTATAATAAGTTAGAATTTCTTTTATTCCTCACCAAAAAATAAATGCCTTTTCATGTCAATAATAACTATCACTACTAGAAATAAACGAGATACTGACAATATCATTGACAGGTAATTAATTTTTTTTCGCTCATACATATTTTATTGACAGTTGTACTGACTGCAAGGAGATGTTGGTTAATTGTGTGTCAGGATAATTTTACCATGACAGGCAATCATCATAGTCGGTGACCTCGACTCCTTCTCCGAAGGATTAATTAATTTATAGTAGTCAATAATAATATGAAGTAGGGGTCGATTGAGTTGTCAAAGAATTTATATTACCGATGAGTACTACAAAAATATTATTTTAATGTTAATTTTTACCGACATATGATATTATCGAGTGTGTAATAAATTTTTTACTGACATATGATATTACCGAGTGTGTAATAAATTTTTTTAGTTTTCGACAAGTTATGCCTGTCAGTAATTGATAATTTCTTTTTTTCCAGTCGTATAGGTATATATATTATATATATAATTAATTTTATATTTATTCATATATTTATTTATTTAATTATAAATTAAATAATTTAAAATAAAAAAATACTAAATTAACAAAATTGTATAATGAACATAGTAATAAACATAAAAGAATTAATACATGAAAAATCCAAAAATACATAAAAGTGCCATAAATATAAAGATGGTCCAAAAACAAGAAAAGTCCAAAGATATATATCTACCTGTAGTCTTTGTCATTGGGGGAGTCATTGTTAGACAACGAGGCCTCTATAATGGATGGGAGTGGGGATTGGTCGGGCTATTGAGCTCCGGAAGGGAGATGGCTAGGCGATTGGGCTCTAGATGATCTTGTGGCATCGAATCTTGTTGGTCCTCATCTTTTCTTCGCCTTCTTGAATTTCTCTTTCGCGCTTAGACCTTCTTTTGCTGCTTCTCCATGTAGATATTTAGCTGTCTCATCTCCCTCATTTGTTCCTCCCGAGTGGCCCTTTTCGCATTCTAGCTCCTTATTGAAGGCATGCACCCGTTCTCCCAAGGCATCATCCCCAACAGCCAACCCTGTGATAGAGGAGTGGGACATACCATCAATATAGTAGCCCATGTTGTACATGCGACCCTTATCAGGCTAGCAACGGTTAAGGCTCAAATCTTCTCCTCATTGATAGGAAAATGTAAGGGTCGAGTCCCGCCTCCTCTTGCTCTCTGCCTTCAATCGCTTTGTATACTCATGCTCCAAAAAAAGATAAAATAAATTATATCAATTAATTATGAACAAATTAAGAAGCAATTACAATTAAATATGAAGAGTTTGGATTTTGAATTACAATTAATTAGGAACACAGTTTTATGTTAGGGTATTATTTTAAATGTTTAAATTTTTTTTATAGAGTTTCCCGTTAAATTAGGAGTCTCCCATTACTTTTGAATTCAACTACATCTTTAAATATTTTAGAAGTTAAAAAAAATTCGACAAAATTTTTGCTTGAATCAAGTGCCTCCCTCATCAACTATTTAGTTAATTCAATAATTAGAGACATTCAATCATAACTTAACAAACATTCAAACAATCACAAACTTTCACATACAATTAAAATAATCTTAAAAATCATTCTAGAACACATCATCTTATAACTCCACAACATGCAACCATACATAAACAAACAATCCCAGCAAACACAGGAAGGAGCTTTGTGCCTTCCCCCAGTCATGCAATCCAAATTTTCTACAATTCTATCATAGAAAACACAAGTCTCTATCCTACATACATATAAAAGCATATAAATAACACAATTTTTATTACTAACAGATATATCAAAAGTAAAAAAAAAAAAGAAGAAGAAGAAGAAGAAGAAACCAATAGCCCACAACACAACCCACTCCGCAAAACTCCAATTGAACTCTTGAATTAACAAATTAAGAAACACATATATTAGAAACATAAGTGTCTATCACACATACAATTGGTAAATACACAAATATTTTTTTTCTTACTCACCAATATATGTAGTAGAAAAAATTAGAAGAAACCATAGCAATAGTCCCAAAGATAGTAGTCCCAAGCAATGCTCCAATCTTCCAATTGATCTAACAAAATAACAAAAACATTTAATTTTCAATATTATTAACAAACAAAAATTGGAA
The DNA here is from genome assembly GCA_030441495.1 of Dalbergia oliveri. Classification (NCBI taxonomy): domain Eukaryota; kingdom Viridiplantae; phylum Streptophyta; class Magnoliopsida; order Fabales; family Fabaceae; genus Dalbergia; species Dalbergia oliveri. The sequence goes on from JAMLFY010000009.1 coordinate 12,557,314, forward strand.
AAAAATATATAGACCCCACAAATAGATAAAAAATAAAAAAAATACCGATCAAACTATCTAACAATGTCAATGAAGCCCCAATGACTCTCCTAGATTAACAAAATAGCAATTAAAGTTACTGTCTAATGTTCCAAAACTGAACACTTTGAGCAAAGAAAGCGAACAGAAAACCTAAGTCAAACTAAAAAACTAAATCGACTAAAATGCTCAGAAATATACCTAGACCCCAATGGTGGTCTTGGTTTTGCAAAAGGGGGCTTTGGCAGTGACCAACCAATGATCAGTAACAATTAAAAGAAACAATGTGTTTCACTTTTTAACTATTACCAACAGTTTACAACCTTAATTCCAAGAGACGCGTGCCAATGTCATTAAAATTCAAAATGCAGTCAGAAAACTCATCGGTAATAATAACTCATATGCTAGCCAATTGGTAATGACTGGGTTCATGTGGTGCTAACCACATATTCCTAATGAGTTTACCAATGGGTGCGAATTAAATATTTCTCTATAATCAGGTAAGCCGTCCTAATAAGTGTGTGCCAAGTTGCGCCACACATTTTGACTAGGTAACGATGGACAATCAAATAAATTATAATTTCATGATTATTTGATAAAAAATCTTGTAAGCTATCACAAAATCCATTGGTATTATTGATTGCTTTTGAACCAGCTAATAACCTATTGATATCTCACGTGTTTCTAGTAGTGTATCAAATAAGAACTTGGATCAAACTCACATTTGTCGATCGTAATCTAGAGCCAATCCCAAGAAAATGTCTAGTGTTTAGATGGATAAAGTGGCAAGGTTTGTGATAAGTTCGTGAGTTATGACTTATGAGTAAAATAGAAGAAAATATTTAAGAAAAGAGGGTAAGGAAATATAATAAGAGATTCACAGACTTTTAATTACCAATTAATTTATAAGTTGTAAATGACTAGGGACCATTATGTTGATATGTTGTAATTGTAAGGGACCTTGAGCGGTGGCAGAACTTAATAAGAGCATAAGGGGTAGGTCCCCTTCCCCCCTAAATTTTTCGTCATGTATATATATTGATCTATATAAAAATAATATAATTGTTAGAGAATTAATATGTCATGTTATATGAGAAAAAATCAATTAATGATCAGTTCAAGACACTTTTGTTCTCTAATTTGTGAGAGGAAAAAACCAATTTTTTTTCTCTATTTTCTATATTTATATCAAGACATTTCATTTATATATTAGTACTTAAAATCTCTTTGGTTATTGTATTTTTTGAAAAATGAAAAATCTTTCTAATTGGTGTACAAATCCTCCTAACTTAAAATCTCTTTTATAGTGTGTGTATATATTAAATAGTCATTGAATATTATAAGAAAAATCCTAATGTAATACCCTAGTTTTAAATAAAAAGGTTAGAAAATTTTTTCAAACTAAGAAGGGTGCCAATTACCCTTACCTGTCGTTTTGGGTCTAATTTCGTAAGTCTAGACACACGCCCTTGGAGGGCTATATATTAGAGTTATTTTCTTGGGACCAAAAGTCCCGGTAATTGTTCCTAGAGAAAAATGAGTTGAAGAGGGATTTTTAACGAATTTTATGAAACCATCAAGTACTTCATTTTTAGCCTGCAAATTTATAAAATCGTAAGATTTTCCGAGTTTGAACTAAAACCCAAAAATGAGATTTTGATTTGTTGGGATTTTGATTTTTCTAATATTTTATTTGAATCCAAATGGGGGGTATTTTCCTATTTATATTTATGTTTTAAAATTAATGGAAAATATTGGCATAGTACAGTCCAATACATACCAGGATTGGAGCATCTGGAGCTTCTGGAGACCGCCCATGTGGTCCTATGACCGTCCAGGACAGTAAGAGAGTAAAGTCGGTGTTTGGAGCTTCTGGAGACCGCCCAGACGTCATGTGACCACCCAGGCGGTAAACAGAGAGTAAGTCGTGTTAGAGTGGCGGGGACCACCCAAGCGGAAACGCGAACATAAAAACATCATTTCGGGTCCAAACACCCAAAACACATTTCTCTCCCCCAACCTCCAGAATCTTCACTTTCTCTTCTTCTTTCACCCCCAAACTCCATTCCAACTCCATTTTCTTCCATTATCTTTCAATTCTAACTTCAATCCTTCAATCCTAAGGCTTTAAGGTATATAGTTCTCTCAATTTTGCTCTATTTTCTTCAGTTCTTTCTTGTCTTAAAGTGGTTTCTATGTCTATGAGGGTAAATGGAGCTTTTCCTCCATGTTAGAGATAAACTTAAGGTTTTTAGTGATTCTAGAGATTAATTAAATGTTCTATCACTCCTATGATAGATACTGGTAACATCTCCACTCCAAGGAACCCTCCATGCTAAGCCTTCAACTTCTGCCACTCCAGGTGAGTGGGTTCTAGCCTATGACCTCTATGTTGGTCATTATAGTTACTTTCAACAAACCATAAAGAAGAACTATGATTCTATAGTTTATTTTGTAACAGTTAGATTTCCGTTGTCATGAAACGTTGAATTTCGAAAACGCATAAAAGGTGTTCTTGAAAAATGCATGGGACCATATTTGTTGAGATGGTTTTATATAAAATTATTTATAATTGCAATTGTTTGAGATATATGGTTTGTTAGCATGACTTTTATGCTTAACCAATTATGAAATTGGTGACTATTGGAATTGCGTTAAGGTTTTGGAATTCCCAAGTCTATGAAGGTTTGATATTTGGAATGAATTTAGAAACTTAGATATAAAAGAGTTTTAGCATATGAGTCTGTGTATGACTTAAAGTTACGCTACATATTCTGTGGATTGAAACCATAGTGTCTTCAACGGGTGATCCTTTGGGCACGGTTTCACAACCACCGGTATGCTAAGGTCAAACTATTATGGTTACATGGATTCAGAGCTCTCAAAGTAATTAATGATTTTATGATTTTCAAAATTGTTTATTTCATGAGATTAGGATTTGAACCCTAGGATAGGGACTTTATGAATCATTGTGAAAAGACTTGTTGAGAATAAGGAATTTCTAAAAGGAATAGAGCTGAGTTAACGACGGTAAATCGTTAACCTTGGTACCAAGGCCCACGAGGGCAATTTATCCAGAGATAAATCAGTCCACGAGGACGCGGTTCACGAGGAACCATTAAGATCTCAGTGAGGGTTCTTGTTCACGAGGAATGAACATCCATTTTTCAGTTCCTGATAGTCTGTTCCTTTTTGGTAATTCTTTGAGAATATTATGCTTCTATGGTTTTAGTAAACTTATGATTTTATTGCTATTATGTGAAATAAATATAAATGTTTTGTGAAGGCTGCATTAATGGTATTTATGTATTTTCCTTCCCTATCCCATGTATGGTTGTGGTGAGGAGACTCACTCAGTTTTGGTTACAAAACTCACCCTCTCTTATTTCTCCTACTTTCAGACAGAGTAACTCCTAGATTTACCTAGACTCCTTCCTCCTCTCAGGGCAATAGTATCAGTTAGTAAGCTTCACATGGGTGAAGCCCTCTATATATAGAATAGGGTGCTCAGATGTAGATCGCAGGATCCGACCATAATGCATGATATATGTTATGTATATGTGATTATGTTGGATTGTAATATATGATTTTACTACTTATAAAGTTTTTGTATATGATAGACTTTCTTTATACTTGTTGACCCCATGAATTCAACTTTAGAAAATAGGATATGAGACTGGAATTTGGAAAATTATGACTATATGTTTTAAAGACAGGTGATTTGTATGTAGAAAAGTTCTATGATTTAAACAATTTGATAATTTACTGCATATAGAGGAATCCAGGTACAAGGCTTACGTGGAAAGTAGATTCTCACATGCCCATGTGTCCAGAACGAATCGTGACACCTAATCATTTTTTCTCTCTTTTCTTTGGTCATCTCTTGCATAGTATTGTTAAGAGGGCTGCCATATTTCTTTTGTGGTGGCAACCCTACCATTTTTTCTTCCTTTTCGTTTCTTATTAGGTTTTTTGTTTTGTTTTTTGCTTTGTACCCTTTGTGGATGTCTTTTTTTCCCCTTTACGGATATTTTTTTGTCCCCTTTATGGTTCTTTTTGTCCCCTTTATATCTATCCTTAGAAGGAGGTGTAATACACTATTGAAGCTGCAAGACTTTTCGTGCTGGTTTCCATTGTGAAAATGCTTTGACATTTATAGTCTTAGAGTGAGGAATAGAGCCACATATCGTTGATTAGTTCAGAATATTAAATATATTTGTTTCTTATTCAACGTAAATTTAGAATATTTTTTTTTCCAATTTGTAAGTGCCTTTAGAATGAAATTTCTTTAATTTCACGTCAAAAAAATAGTCCTTCAATATTGCGCAAATTACTATTTATGTCATTTTGATTTGTGAATGTAATTTCAAATTAGGAGGATTGTTAGGTTGGTAGTAGTGGGATATATCACTCTGTGTTTGTCCCCTTACTTTTTTTTATCTTTCGCAACCGATCTCAAGACTAATATGTTTTTGTCAGTGACCAAACTATCTATAGATAACATTGTTAGAAGACTAATTTGAAAGTTTCCTTAAAATAAATATTGAGGACTACTCTTCATCAAACTAAAACTCTCAAATGAAAGAGTGTTTTCTTTTATCCTTTGGTACTTTACTCTCTAATAAACCACTTCACGCCAAATGAAACTTTTAAGATTGATAAGGTTTAATTATTTTGCAGATCATATAGTTTCACATAATTTTCAATTAGGTTCTTATAGTTTAAAATTTTTTCAATAGGTCCTATAATATATGATATTTTTTAATCAAGTCCCTATTATGGAATATTTTTCCATGAGAAGATGAAGATGGAGATGTAAATGCAATATTCATGAAATATTCCATTTTTTTATATCGACAAAAACCTAATTGAAAAATTCTTGTATATTAGAAGGACTTATTTAGAAATTTTTAAACCATAAGGAACTAATTAAAAATTAAGTAAAATTATAAGGTTATGCAGAATAATTAAACCTAAATATATAAAAAAAACTTGTAACAATATATAATTAGATATTTGAATAAGAACTTAATTTTTATGTAAAATAACTTACGCTATTAATCAATAAAATTTTATCAAAGTGATAAATCATAAAAATAACTATCTATTAGTATAATCACTTGTTATAATTTGTCATTTTAATGAAAAATAACAGCATCAGTGTATAAAAATTAAGATTTAATTAACATGTACTAACAGTATAAAATAATTTTACACATTCAACTAATCATGTATTACCACATAAGTTATAATAGTTAACTTTTACATCCACTACTTAAAAAATTATCCAAATAAAATATTTTCATTAGATAATAGTATAAAATATTTTTATACTATTAAAACATCAAAATTAAACTCTACAAATTAAACTTATATTTTTACATCGTAGGAGCTTATCAAATTAAATTAATAGTTTTTGGGTGCGTAGAATCTAGAATTCTAGAATTTGTATGCAGATATCTTAGACTCACGTGGATTAAAAGGTCCACGTGGTCCACCACAATGTCTTATCCTCCATGAACTATTCGGAACGCGTAACTCTGATCATACCAACTTCACATCGAGACTGCTGAAGGCATAAGAAAAACTCTTTCTCCAACACAGCAATTGCGCCGTTCAATTCTAGTGGAGCCCACTTATTACGCAACTGTAACAACTCTTTGGACGACTCAAAATTGATGTGGAGGAAGAACCATGTTTCTTCCGGGAGGATACAAGAAAAATCCCTTCACACCTTCATCACTGCTCTCGTCATCATCAGCCATGTGTACAGTCAATCTTCACTTTCTCCCATTTTCCCTCCAGCTACCCGTGGACACGCCTTTGTAACTGTTGACCCTTAACATTTGAGTCCAACATCTTCACTCGCTTCAGCACAATGAGGGTCACGCACTATGCTATGTATATATAGAGACCCAGAGCCGCAAACCTTTTCCAACATCAAAACGCACCCGAAAACAAAGATTAAAGTAGGCTGTTATCCCAAACTACACAAAAAAGAAAAGAAACAGTACGAAAAGTACAGAACAGAACACACGCCATAAAACATTCTCAGTGAGGCCGTTATTGTCGGACACATAAAAAAGAAGAAACGAAAGGAAAGAATATGGTGAAGCCGAACGTGGAAAAACCTGCAGCGGAGCGAAGTGATTTGAAGTACAAGGGTGTGAGGAAGAGGAAGTGGGGAAAATTTGTGTCGGAAATCAGGCTACCCAACAGCCGCCAGAGGATTTGGTTGGGCTCCTACGACACCGCCGAGAAGGCGGCGCGTGCCTTCGACGCCGCCACGTTCTGCTTACGTGGGGCCGCCGCCAAGTTCAATTTCCCCGGCGATCCGCCGGTGATCGCTGGTGGCCAGTCCCTGACCACCTCCCAAATCCAGATCGCCGCCGCCCAGTACGCCAATTCGGAGCCCGGGTGGAATATTCGGGTCAACCCGTTTTTACACCTGAGGATTCTTCTTTGATGTCGGAGGAGGAAGAGACGGTGGCGACAGTGTCGGTGGAAACACCATCATCGTTGCCTTCCTCTCTGTCTCCGACATAACGGTCCAAACGGACAGTGAAGTCACAACAACGGACTCGATTTCGGACCTTCTTGAGACAATCGGGTCGGTAATTTTGAACCCGATTACTTTTTTCGGGTTTGGATGATTTTGGTGGCGATTTCTACCTGCCAGGGATGCCAAGTTTTGATTATGGAGAAGAGAACTTGGAAGGGTTGATAATTGAGGACTCTTTCTTGTGGAATTTCTAAGGAATGGCGTATATAGAAGCCAGAAACCACCATCAAAAAGAGGGTCAGGGTTGCGGATTGTTTTATTATATCCGAAACCATGGCAAGAATATCCGGGTTTGGGTTGGTCAGTTTTTCCAGGACCAAGCCCTCTGCAGATATAGTGCTAGTCACAATTTGTTTTTCACTTTTTGAAACCAAGGTTTCAAATTTGCGGATAAGATTCTCATTCATTTATTTGTCAAGTATGATGTAAAGTTGTATACGGATATTGCAATTCTTTCGGACATTCATTCAATTATAAGAGACGATTAGCTATTTATGCATTAATTGTGGTGACTAGGCTTGGGCATATTTATTTTCGGGCTTTGTTATCAGTGCATAGCATATCCAGCACACTCGTTGACATCTAGAAAGAAAATGTGAGGTCCATCATAACTTATTAGTTTCTATTTCTTCTCTTTCTATATTTCTTGTCACTTTATTTTTTACCCCCAATGGATACGTTCTTATAAATGCTAAAAGAGTTTAGGTATAAATATCTTTTATTTTTCTTTTTCTTTTCATTCTTCTTAACGGAATCAGCAGCTCATTTTTCTTTGGTTGATTTACGTGAATGATACATTTCGTACAATTAAGAGTAAGTATTCATTTCAATCCTAATACTTTAAAATTGGTATTATTTTAATCTTAATTTTTTTTTCATCAATTTAATCTTAATATTTTAAAATTTAAAATTAATATCATTTTTTTTCAAAATCATCAATTAGTAACTTTTGTTACAGACACCAAACTGGTCCCATAAAAAAATTAGATTAGATTGGGAGTCTAATTGTGCATTCAAGACTATAACAATGTGGTATGGCGTCACATTAATTCAATTAATCGATCGTCGAAGTTGTTAATAACCTTTTTCAAAGTATCTATTTTACCCAATAAAAACATTTCACAAAAGACAAAAACAACAAAATAAAATACTGAAAAACTTTGTTTAAGATTTTTAGCTTCGGAATGTTTCACATACAAAAACTGATTTTACTCTTGTAAAAAAAAATTAAAATCTTTAAAGTATCAAGTTATGACGATTTTTTTTTTCTATAAGTTATCACGATTCAAATATCGTAAAATAAAGAAGAATCAACAAGCTTATTGCTGCTTGATTACTTCTTACATTTGTTTTTCTGAAAAAATTATTTATGCTAGCAGAAGATTAATGCTTTCTAGTTTCTTCACTTTTTGTAGGGAACACAAATAAAATAATAATAAAAAAAAAAGGACACAGGCTCAAATCCACTCATCTTTAAAAAAAAAAAGTGTTCTCTCTGTCCAGAAATAATGTAAATATATGTAGTTACAATTATAATCAAATACAGTAACTTTTTAATATATTAGTTTAGCCAAATTAACAGTTTTTCTATAGAGTATTAACAGTTAATCTTTAGTGCTCGAATTCCGTTGGCCACCAAGCATTTGAAAATTGAATCCGACAAAGAACCAAAATCCTTTTTTTTTGTTCTTCCTTCTTTTTGTTTAAAAAAAAGCACCCAGTTTTTAATTCCAAAAAACGAGTATGGCAGTAAAAGTAATCAATTTCCACTCACTCAAAAGTTTCCCCCAAATCTCTCTATCTTCACTCTCACTCTCCCTCCACACTCCCCCAAACCTGCAGCAGTGTTAAAGACTTCTTACTATGGCGGATTCTTACGTGATTGAGTTTGTGACCACGTGATCCATGATGATTTTATAATATATAAAAATAATAAAATGACATTTTTATCCTCCTTTCTTCTCTTTCCTTAAACCTTCGTCCCTTTCTCCCTTCCCCCATTTGACAAGTCTGCCTCCAATATTCATCTCTGAACACATTTCTGCAAGCACACTTTCTTGGACCCACACATTTCTATCACGACAAACAAAAACTAACAGCTCCATCTTCTTCTTGGGTTAGTTAAGAGAATCCAATTAAAATTGGGTCTTAAATCTCTGCCCGATGCAGTAATATGAAAATTGTTGTTTATGAATGTTTTTTATTCAAAATAAAAATAAAAAGGACCTATTCTCATTTCACAGTTTGTTTCAATAGTCAAATCTTCATTCAGATCCAATTGAAAACATACACAGATGCATCAATCGTGATCGTGTATGCACTGTTGCTAGTATATTAAGTTTGTTGTTTTTTTTTTGGGGGTTAAAAGATAGGTGGTTACGCCTTTTTTCCAGATCCACCACTGACCACCACAATCTAAACGCAGCGACCACGAAGCCACCAAGAAGACCATCGTCCCTTGCCCCAGCCTCTCTCGCGGTTGTCGCTAAGAATGGCATCACCACCTTCTCACTGTGTTGCCAACAGACGACGTGAACAGTGGATGAGGAGCAACGCTTGTGCGGCTATGGAGCTTAGTGTGTGAGGGTGGAGGATGGCTGAGTTACTGATTGTGAACATGTGAACTTGGACTTGATTTTACCCATGTGTGATTTTTTTTTTTTATATTTTTCCCTGAGATTGATTTGGATTTATGCAAATATGGACCAAGAATCAAAAGCTGTTGAAAGAGCGGTTCAGTTCTATTTTGATGCAGTGGCATGACATATGTTGGGGGAGGCTGATGAAGGCCTAGAGGAAAAGAAGGGACAATGACAGAGAAGAGACAATGAGATTAAAATGGATAATGTATTCTTTAATAAATATTAAAATATACATATGAATTTTTATAGACTTTTGTTCAAATAAAACCTTTCAATCTTAACCATTAAATCAAAATTTTAATGGCCGGGATTTAATAATCATGTGGCCCCAAACTCATTATTTCCCATAGAATTTGCCTTCTTACTGTATATTGAGGGGCCAGGGGCAGATATTTAGTATGAAAGGACTAGACTAAACATAACATATATAAAAGCGTAAAGGCCATCATCATTTAAGGAAACTATGTGAAATTTTGATTTATTTTATGAGAATCATCAACTAAATAATATGAAGAAGGTACAAGTAAAGCATCACAAACTTGAAACTTGAAGGGACCAAGGCATAATCAAAGCATTGAATAAAAAGATGAAGCTTTTTTTTTTTTGCTCAACAAAGGTGAAGCTTAATTAACACACCTGTTGGTTCTACAAAATAAGACTAGGTAGATCGAGTCCATGAAGGTTGGCTTTTGTTTTGTTTTTGGGTACAGATCGTTCCTTCTCTCTGCGTGAAAACATACTATTTACAACAGAAATGGATTGGGCCCAATCTGATTTAGAATAGTCCACCGTCACCAAAACCCTAGCCACCTGCAATTCGCGGTTGCACCCTTTCCTTCATCCATGGCCGCAACTCCCTCAAAGCCCAATCTCCGATCCAAATCCAATCCCAAACCTTCCCCAGCCGTTACCCCTCCCACCTCCGCGCAGATCCACGCGCCAATGGCCCCTCTCCTTCAACTTCGTCAATCCCCGTCGATCAATCGATGATTCCACCGAATACAAAGTGGTAACACGTAGAGCCGTAAATAGACGAAATGCTTCTGTTGTTGTAAAAAAAGGTTAATCACTGAAGCAGAGAAACGGAAAAGGTTCGGTTGAAGTTCCGTTTGCTCCACAATCCGCTGGCCAATCGGAAACGAAGAAGAGGAAGACGAGGAGTGAGAGTGCGAGGACGGTTGTTACTAGAGGAGTGCGAGTGCGAGGACGGGTGAGAGCGCGTTGCCTCTACATTCATGGTGTTCCAGGAACTGGCAAGGTACTATCGTTGTATTTGTTTATTTAATCAAATGAGGCTTTAATTAGTTGCTGTGGAGCAAGTCTTGGTTTTTACTCCTTTATTCATGTGCAACTGCAGACAATGAGTGCACTATCAGTAATGAGGAGTTTGAGGTCAGAGGTTGACGCAGGAAACATCAGACCTACTGTTTTGTGGAGATTAATGGTCTGAAATTGGCGTCACCAGAGAATATTTATAGGGTAAAGTTCATCATGTCTATAGTGTTTTTGGCTTTATATTATTATATTCTCGGTTATCTTATAGCTCTGATATTCTTCCAGGTCATATATGAGGCACACAGGGTCAGCTGGAAAAAGGCTCTGCATTTTCTAAATGAGAGATTTGTAGAAGGGAAGAAAACTGGGGAAGAGCCTGACTGGCCATTTATTTTGCTTATTGATGAGCTTGATCTTCTTGTAACCAGAAACCAGTCGGTAACATACAAATCTTGTAACAACTAACAATAACTTCTCACTGGATCGACATTCTTTAATATACGGAGTTACATTAAGATGAACCTTCCTTTTATTACAGGTATTATATAATATTCTTGATTGGCCTACAAGGGCACATTCCAAACTCATTGTGATAGGTAATACCAACACCCTTTTTATTTTTGTATTTTGATCTTGCAGATTGGTTAGGGTAATTAAATAGGGGGAAAGAAGAATCCATATGATTCTAACAACAGTCCTAGCTTTTCTATCACCCCCATCAAAAACTACCTTGTCCTTAAGTAATGACATGATGAATTCAGGGATAGCAAATACGATGGATCTTCCTGAGAAGTTACTTCCTCGTATATAAAGCCGAATGGGCATACAGAGGCTTTGCTTTGGCCCATATAATTATCAGCAGCTTCAAGAAATCATTTCAAGCCGCCTTAAAGGAATTGATGTATTTGAAAAGCAAGCCATAGAATTTGCTTCAAGAAAGGTTATTAATTTCCTCTAATATTTTGTACATGATGGATGCTTGTTTTAGTGCAATAGGTCATTGATTCACATAAAAATGGTATTTGATTATTCAGGTCGCAGCAATCTCAGGAGATGCATGTCGTGCCTTGGAGATATGCAGATGTGCAGCTGAAATAGCAGATTATCGTATGAAGAAGCTAATTGCAAATCCTGATTCTGTTGCAATAGGTAATGTCCTTATCATATACTCCTATTCCTATAGATTTTACGTGTACACTAGTAAAAGGGAGGATGCTTCTGTCTTTGATACTGGAATATTTGGATTACATGTTATTAACTTGAAAGTCTAAACTACGATCAGGGTACTGGTATGCATTAATTCCTTGTTTCTGATGTTGTGCTTCTGCCTACTAATTCCTTGCATATACTCTCCAGGAAAAGCACTTGTTGGTATGGCTGATGTTGAAGCAGCCATTCAAGAAATGTTCCAGGCACCTCATATTCAAGTGAGTTGAATTTTGTGATGTGCTGATTTATTTCTTCACTCCGGAAGTTCCATTTTGTTTCCCAAATGGTAGATCATGCCTTAGAACAACTAAGGTTATGAGACGCATGGTCTAGTAGTGACTAATTGAGAACTATGAACTAATATACATCATATAGACACCTTAATAAATAGCAAACATGCGCTGTGTCCATAATTGAGGACTATTACATGGACGAAGAGGAGTTTCTGTTTTACATGACTCTGGCTTGAATTACCTAGAAACAATATAAATGAATATTGTTTTAGTTCATTAGCCGTGACTGCTAATTTTGTGGAACTGCACTGATTATAGGGCCATTCAAAATAAGTAAAATAGGAAGTGGTTGTCATTTGTGCATAAACAGTTTTTACTAGTGAAGTACATGAAATAATTGCTCGATACTCAGTTGTCATAAGCACTCTATATATTTCTTTGAAATCAGAACGACGCTAGCATTTTATTTTAGTCTTATGTTGCGTATGTCTTCCTTTGTTTTTGAAGGTGATAAACCCTAAGCCCTAAAACAGGAATGGGAGAAACCACTTTTGAGAAGGTCAGCTTCCAAATCTTTGTTATTTTATTCTTTTTACCATTCAGGTCATGCATAGGGTTCTGCAGCTTCACACCTAAGTACGTGAAATTTACAGCTTTAATTAAGCTTTTTTGGTGCATACATATCTGATGAAAAGTAATAAAATCTGGTGAATTGAAATGTAGAATATTATGATGTTTGCTTTCCACTTGAATAGCATTAGTAAGAAGCTAATTGATATCCTTTCATCGATGCAATCCCATGCAGAAAATTGTAGGCTTTTGTTTTTTTTTAAAATTATATATTTAGGGTAATTGAAGGTAACGAGTTAATTTGCATTGCTGTTCTTATGTAAGGTTCTATTTGACGATGCAGTTGGCGATGACAGTTTCGTGTCTCTGTACCAGTAATGGTGAAGTGTTTCCTGGATATGATACTCTTCTGCAAGTTGGGTAAGACTTCTAAGAGAATACTTAGGTGCATTGAGAGTAAGAGAAAACACCTCTGATTCATTTATTAATTGACATGTAAGTCTTGTGGGCCATTATTGTCTTCCATTCCCTCTACATTTTTAATGCAATAGCAGATTTGTCAATTAATAAATAGGCTGAGTAAACATTGTTTTGCTTCAAGAGCACTGAAGAATTTCTCGACTTCTAATGCCTTCTTTTCTACATGCATAATGCATTTGATATGGTGCGGTTGTTGAAGGGGAAAACAGGGGGAAAATGCTGTCTTGCTTATCAGTTAATACCTGAATAGCATTTATAAAGACAGACAAGACTGAACTGCAGTAAAAGCTAAGTGAATGCAGGGTTATTTTATGAGTGGTAATGGTTTTGATGAGTTACCGATAGTACTTCAGTAGTCTAGCGGATACTGCAGATAGTTAGGTAGCTACACACTAAAGTGAGGCGAAAGTGAAAAAGGAGTTTATTTGTTTAGTACAAATCAAGAGAGATCTGGCATGATGGCTGAAATTTGAAAACACTAATATAGCTCACACTATCGAACTAATTTCTACTTTAAGCATCGTAACTGATTTTCCCATTTACTGCATTTACCTAACTACATTTGATTTGATTCCATTAGGTTGACTGGTTTCATTTTACTTTGTGGCAGCGATGATTTAGCCTTTGCGCTAAGGGACTGCAAAGATCTTCCTTGGCTGTCGAAGTATTTAACATAGGACTGAGGATTACATTATATTCTTGAATTAAGAACAAATTTTGACCTAGTGCCTGAAAAAAAGAAGGAAAGAACAATTTTGCCCATACCTTGTCATTCAATTATTTTATAATTCGCATAATATCAAATTATAACTCAATAATACAATTCATATTTATTTTCGAGCATAGCATATCCAACACACTCATTGACATCTAGAAAGAAAATGTGAGGTCCATCATAACTTATTAGTTTCTATTTCTTCTCTTTCTATATTTCTTGTTACTTTATTTTTTCCCCATTAGATACGTTCTTATAAATGCTAAAAGAGTTTACGTATAAATATCTTTTTTTTTTTTCTTTTCATTCTTAACGGAATCAACAACTCATTTTTCTTTGGTTGAGTTACGTGAATGATACATTTCTTACAATTAAGAGTAAGTATTCATTTCAGTTAAAATTGGTATTATTTTAATCTTATTTTTTTCATCAATTTAATCTTAATATTTTAAAATTTAAAATTAATATCATTTTTTGTCAAAATCATTAATTAGTAACTTTTGTTGCAGAAACCAAGCTGCGCCATTTAAAAATTAGATTAGATTGGGAGTCTAATTATGCATTCAGGACTATAATAATGTGGTACTGCATCACATTGATTCAATTAATCGATCGTCGAAGTTATTAATAACCTTTTTCAATGTATCTATTTTACCCAATAAAAATATTTAGCAAAAGACACCAAAAAAAAATTTACTGAAAAACTGTTTAAGATTTTTAGCATAGGAATGTTTCACACACAAGAACTGATTTTACTCTTGTTAAAAAAATTTAAAATCTTTAAAATATCAAGTTATGATGATTTTTTTTAATAAGTTATCACGATTCAAACATCGTAAAACTAAAGAAAAATCAACAAGCTTATTGCTGCTTGATTACTTCTTACATTTGTTTCTCTAAAAAAATTATTTATGCTAGCTGAAGATTAATGCTTTCTAGTTTCTTGACCTTTTGTAGGGAACACAAATAAAATGATAAAAGAAAATAAAAAAAAGACACAAGCCCAAATCCACTAATCTTTACAAAAAAAAGTACTCCCTTTGTCCACGAACAACATCAATATATATGATTACAATTGTAGCCAAATACAGTGACATTTTAATGTATTAGTTTAGCCAAATTAACAGTTATTCCATAGAGTATTATCAAATCATAACACCATATATATATATATATATATGAAAAAAGAAAACAAAACTAGGACGAATGAAATAATGCCAAATATGTTTGGTTGTGAACATTACCAAAGTTGGTTCCAAAAAGAAAGCATTAACACAAAAAATGAACGAGTCCCAGCAGAACTAGAAAGCACTCATCGAGGAAAAAGTACAAGAAAGGAAAAAGAGTTGACCCAAAACAAGTAAAATAACACATCCAAGCCCAAACATGTATTCAGCAGCCCAATATACTAAGCAAACAGGAAAGAAAAAAAATGGCCAAATGGCCACCGAATGCAGAAGTAGCAGGGCCTCACCTAATGTTTGTATCTAGGCTCCGGATTCCTTGGTCCTCCCTATATTTGGGACCAAGGCTTATCCCCTCACAAAACATGTATCAAATTATTTTTTATTTCCATTCTACCACCTGCTTCTTCCTCTCCCCAGCCACCACTGTCTTCTACTCCTACACCTCTCTTCATCCTTCACAAATTCCTTTCCAAGTTCCCTGAGCACCTGCTCCCATTGTGCCATGTGAACACCCCTTTTCCCTTCATAACATTGTTCTTATTTGTCCTGCTAAATGTTTAAGTTTCATTGTTCTTGAACCCACAGGACTATATAGTGTAATGTTGAGAATGTGTAATTTTTTTTTTTTTTTTGTGTAATTTACAAAGCTTACTGAATGTGTAATTTATTATATTCACACTCGTAGTTGGCGTCGGAAGGCAACGAAAACCGCCCCTTGCTAGAGGCCTTGTCATCTACATGCAACCATCGCCAGAGGTATTTTTCGGCGCTATCAAGAATGTTTTCGGTAAGGGCTCTAGTGTAAAGGTCGCCGTTCGAGACGATCTAACGACAGTGGACGCGCCGCCTCTTGGCGATAACGGTGATGACCGGATAGGGGAATGATGACTGTCTTCTGACTCGTGAAGGAGAGGTGGTGCTGGTGGACGGAGAGGTGGCGGCCGATGGTGCTTGACGGTGTATAGTAGTGTGAGAAAATGGTGTAGTCAAGAATATATTTGTAACTTCATCTGTGTCAAAATAAAATTGTAACTTAAAAAAATATTATATCATCATAATATAATTACTTAACTATTTATTTTTATTAAATCTGGACACCTAAAAATACATTTAATGATCTAAAAGAGGGACTAATTTCTCCAAACATGAAGAGGACCAAAAAATCTAAACTTTTATCAGGTGAAGGATTCGTTGGTCCCTTACGTTAGGGACTAGTATTACTCCCCTCACCATTAATCAACAGGATTAAAATAAATGGGTTCAAAATAATATTTTATAATATTATATATAATTTATTAAATAAATAACACTTCTAAATTTACAGGTATACCCCCTCACTCGAATCAATTAACTCTTTTGCATCCCCTGCCACTGATCGAGCTGCACACCCTGCCACCAGCCTTCACCACAGCCATCAACATCAGTGGCAATGACAAATCAAAATCCTGCGCGGACCTAACAAACTTCCGGTAGATTGTGTAGTAGGTCATCAGAGTGAGGTTTGGCGTGTGGTGGGTAGGTGGCAATGGCGAGTGGTGCTGAAGCTGGAGCTGGAGAGGCTGCGATGCGGCGATGGTTTCACCGTTAGGCTTTCTAGGCTTGGCTCACTTGCTTTTGCCCAGCTCATTGGTGTGGTGGATGGTTCTCATCCTCTTTGTTTTGCAGATTTTGACGCCTTTTCTAGCTTTCCCATTCTTGCTTCATTGATTCTAACTTTCCATACTAGGAGCAAGGGATGGTACATCCTGTGTATTTTCAAGTTCCTTTGTTATTAGTGCTCGCAAGGGATGTACATCTGCACAAGTCCATAAAAATGTCAAATTCCACGTAAAATATTAGTAATTTACATGACATGTTCATGGTTGATTTAGAGGCATCAAATATCAAAAACACTTTACACTCAAATATTAAAGCTCATAGGGGATTTTAGAATCTGTCAAAGATGGTTTGATGGTCAAATAACCAGCTTGGCCAATCTAGTGTTGGGTTTACATTTAACGAAAAACTCAAAGAAAAAGGGGAAATGTTGTGACTTTGATGCGGTCACCCTAACTGCAAGAAAGAGGGATAGTTGCTGGAGATGGATTCGATGATGGTGATGACAGTGACGATGGAAAAGACGAGGAAAAAGATGAAAGGAGACAATGCTGATAGTGACACCCCACATATCAATTTGTTGAGAGATAAAAAGCTATCTATGACAACTCATTGATAACTATCATCTAGTTGAAGAATTAAGTTAAATTTTACTTTTGAAAATTATTGGATGAAGTAAAATTCAAGTTGAATTTATATTATCTTAGTCATTATATTTGAATAGTCAATAGAAGAGTTTCAATTGAACTTTGCACTATTTTCCTTATAGATTAAGCAAGATTTTATTATTATTATATTATCATA
This sequence comes from Dalbergia oliveri, assembly GCA_030441495.1. Classification (NCBI taxonomy): domain Eukaryota; kingdom Viridiplantae; phylum Streptophyta; class Magnoliopsida; order Fabales; family Fabaceae; genus Dalbergia; species Dalbergia oliveri. The sequence goes on from JAMLFY010000009.1 coordinate 12,574,605, forward strand.
ATTTGCCTATATAAAGGTCACACTACCATGAGCATAAGAAAAAAGAAAAGAAATAATAGAGAGACAGATACAAGAACTCCAACGAATTCTACATTTGAGTGTTGTGTGATTTGTAAAATTGGCTATAACAAAAGCCAAGTGTTTTGAGTGTATTATTGTTCTTTCAATACAAATATTTTGTGAGATTTTGTTTTTTGAGTGTTTATACTTTCTTCTTATAGCATCTAAAGTTCAACAAGGCAATTTTAATTGCCAACATCTGGTATCAGAGCTTGTTGTATCAAAATGGCAGCAAGTTCAAGCACAGGAGCAAGTCAAGTTCAACAAGTACAAACAACTTCTTTAAGTTCGATGGCAAATCAAATTTTTCCATGTGGAAACGCCTAATGGAGCTGTGTTTAAAAACTAGCGGTTATGGAGACATCATCAAAGAAGGTTTTGTTGAACCAATTGAAGGAGTTAAAGGAAAAACTGATATACAACAAGTAGATAAAAATCGTATACTTAATTAAAAAGTCTTATTTTTGATATGTCAATTTGTGAGCTGCTATTCTTGAGAAAATTTTCCATGCCAAAATAGCAAAAGAGGCTTAGGAAATTTTACTCAAGACATATGAAGGTGCTGACCTAGTCAAATGAACAAGGTTGCAAGGCTTAAAACACCAGTTTAGCTGATAGAGCAAGGAAGAAGAAAGCATTCGTGATTATTTCTCACGAATGGACAAGCTTGTCAATGATATGAAAAATAACGTGACGAAATAAATGAGAAAGAAATCATGGAGAAAATTATGCGTACACTTTCAACTCGTTTTGATTACGTGGTAGCAGCCATTGAAGAAGCAAAAGATCTCAACACCATGACTCTAAATGATTTGCAAGCATCTTTAGAGTCACATGAGATGCGATGAACGAGAGGTCAAGTGGGATAGTTGAGCAAGCATTAAAAGCTTAGACAAATGTGAGAAACGAGGGACCTATGCAAAGAAGGGAGAACCAACATCAAAGAGGTCAGAATTTCAAAGGAAGAGGGGGGTATCCTCAATTTGACTCAAGCCAAGGCACACGAGGTAATGGCTCTTTTCAAAATAAATCTAATATTCAATGTCATAAATGCCAAAAGTACGAACATTTTCAATTTGAATGCAAATCTCATATTCAGTGCCATAACTATAATAAGTATGGTCACTATAGTCGAGAATGTCGTGCTAAAGCATTGAATATTAGAAATCCATGCCTGCCAGAAAGTGAAGAAGGCACAAAGATGGTGCTTACAACAAGTCATGTAGTAGTTGATAAAATTGACAACAATTGGTTGTTAGATATAGGGTGTAGTAATCATCTAAGTGGGAAAAGGAACTATTTTCTAACTTAGATGAGAATTACCAAACCTTAGTCAAGCTTGGTGACAATTTAAAACTTAAAGTCTTGGGGAAAGGAGAGATTGCCATCAGATTGAAAGATGGATCCTTGAATTGCATTTCTGATGTATTCTATATGCACCTGGTATATGTCAGAATCTCTTAAGTGTGGGACAACTTGTTGAAAAGGGCTATGATTTAAAATTCAACAAGAAAGGTTGCACAATAAATGATGAGATGAGCCTGATAGTAAAGACAAACATGTCAAGGAATTGTTTATTTCCAATGAACATCAGGTATGGTGCTGGTTTATGTTGCAAAGCTGCTGTTGATGATAATTGGCTTTGGCACATGCGGTTTGGACATTTCAACTTTGAAAGCATCATATTTCTTGCAACAAAAAATGGGTTACTGGCTTGCTTCTTCCAAGCTCCTGATCAACCATGTGAAGCTTGTGTAGTTGGTAAAAAGCATCGAGATCCATTTTCTAAAGGACGTGCCTAGAGAGCTACAAAACCACTTGAGCTAGTACACTCTGATTTATGCTATGTGGAAATTCCATCCAATAGAGGTAATAAATATTTTATTACTTTCATTGATGACTTTAGCAGGAAAATGTGGGCATATTTTCTGAAAAATAAATCTGATGCTTATAATACGCACAAAAGTTTTATGGCGTATGTTGAAAGACGAGTGGTTATACTTGAAAACCTTGAGAAATGATAGGGGAATAAAGTATATTGTTTATGATGATTTCTTGAGGAAACATAGTGTTAAGCATCATATGACTTCATACACTCCTCAACAAAATGGAGTGGCAGAAAGAAAGAATAGAACTGTCATGGATATGGTGAGAAGCATGTTGCATTGCAATAAATTACCCAAGAGTTTTTGGGCAGAAGCGTGGCTTGTGCCGTTTACATCTTGAATAGATGTCCTATCAAAAGTGTTCATGATAAAACTCCACAAGAAGCTTGGAGTGGGCAAAAGTCAAATCTCAGTCACTTGGAAGTCTTTGGCTGTATTGCTTATGCACATGTTCCTGGTCAACTAAGGAAGAAGCTCGATGACAAGGCAAAAAAATGCATCTTTGTAGGATACAGTGAAGAAACAAAAGCCTACAAGTTGTACAATCCAGAACTCAAAAGGCAATTATCAGCCGAGATGTTACCTTTGATGAAGATGGAGCGTGGGACTGTCAAAAAAAGAAAGATTTGTTCCTGTACCAGTAATTATAAATAAAGAGGTAGCTGATAAACCATTAGATGAATCACCATCAAATTCACCACCTCATAGATATCCACAAAGGAAGCGATATCCACTTCCTCACTTGCAAGATTATGAAGTTGGTAGAGATGATGATCTGAAGGATAGGGAGGAAGAAGTTACCTACTATGCTTTATTTGCAGATTGTGATCCGGTGACATATGAGGAAGCAGCCAATGATGATTGTTGGATTAAAGCATTGGATGAAGAAATTCATGCAATTGAGAAGAATGACACATGGGAGTTAACAACACTTCCAGAAGGAAAGAAGCAAATAGGTGTGAAGTGGGTATACAAAACAAAGTACAATCCAAATGGAGAGATAAATCATTTCAAAGCACGTTTAATGGCAAAAGGGTACAAATAGAAACCCAACATTGATTATTTTGAAGTATTTGCTCAGTTGCTAGATTGGACATGGTACGCATGATCTTTCCCTTGCCAGAATAAATGGAAGATTTTTCAAATGGATGTTAAGTAGGCTTTCTTGAATGGTGTACTTGAAGAAGAAGTTTATGTAGAGCAACCACCAGGTTATCTACAATAAGGAGATAAAGACAAGGTCTACAAGTTGAAGAAAACACTATGGATTGAAGCAAGCACCTAGAGCTTGGAACACATGTATTGACACATACTTCATGAACAATGGATTTCACAGAAGTCCATATTAGCATGCTTTATATGTCAAAACAAACAAGGCTGGAGATATCATTGTTGTTTGTCTGTATGTGGATGATTTGATCTTCACTAGCAATAATTGAAAATTGCTAGCTGAATTTAAAGAGAATATGTCCACTAATTTGAGATGACAAATATGGGTTTAATGTTTTATTTTCTAGGCATTGAAGTAAAATAGAAAAATGAAAGGATTTTTATCTCTCAGAAGAAATATGCAATAGATGTTTTGAAGAAATTCAAGATGGAGGCTTGCAAACCAATGCTAACACTAGTCGAAGAAAGATTGAAGCTTGGAAAAGAAAGTGGTGGTGATCTTGTCAATTCAACAAATTTTAGAATGTTAGTGGGAAGTCTTAGGTACTTGAGCAACAAGACCTGACATAGTTTATGGAGTTGGGCTCATAAGAGATTCCTGGAATCACCAAGACAATCCCATTGGCAAGCTGCAAAGTGAATTATGTCAAAGGTACAGTTGATGAAGGCATTTTTATTCAAGTTTTAACAAGCAGAGTTAATTGGATACATAGACATTGATTGGGCTAGTGAAACTGAAACTTGAAAAAGCACTTCGGGTTATGCTTTTCATCTTGGTATAGGTGTATTTTCCTAGTCCTTCAAGAAACAACAAGTAGTTGCCCTATCAACAGAGAGCAGAGTACATTGCAGCAACAAATTGTACTACTCAAGCAGTTTGGTTGAGAGAATATTAAGTGAGTTGCAACACTAACAAGATGGTCCAACAAAGATATTCTGTGACAACAAATCAACAATTTCTTTGACAAGGAATCCACTCTTTCATGGGTGCAGCAAACACATTGATATCAAACATCACTACATTTGTGACTTGATCATAGACAAAGAAATTGCTGAGTATTGCACTTCAGAAAATCAAGTCGAGACATTTTTGCAAAATCACTCAAGGCAAATTCGTTCTTGAAGTTGAAGAAAATGCTTGGAATGATAAATTCTACAAGCTTGGTTTAAGGGAGGCAATGTTAAGAGATAAACCAAGCTTATCCATGACAACTCATTGATAGCTATCACCTAGTTGAAGAATTTAAGTTAAACTTTACTTTTAGAAGATTATTGGATGAAGTAGAATTCAAGTTGAATTTGTATTTATCTAGTCATCATATTTGACTAGTCAGAGAAGAGTAATTTCAATTGAACTTTGCAACTACTTTCCTTATAGATTAAGTAAGGTTTTATTATTATTATTATTATATTATTATTAATTTGCCTATATAAAGGCCACATCTATGTACCATGAGTATAAGAAAAAAAAAAGAAAAAAAATAAAGAGACAGGTACAAGAACTCCAATGAGTTCTACATTTGAGTTTTTTGTGATTTGTAAAATTGGCTACTAACAAAAGCTAACTGTTAGTGTATTATTGTTTTTTCAATACAAACATTTTGTGAGATTTTGTTCTTTGAGTGTTTATACTTTCTTCCTATAGCATCTAAAGTTTAACAAGGCAATTTTAATTGCCAACACAATAATGCTTTCCTTTCCTCTATTATCCCTACAAACCAAACATGTCTCATTTAAATTACCAAATAAACATGCCAAAACACAAGGAATCGAGAGCGCCTATAGGAAGAAGAAGAAGATAAGAGAGCCTTCTACAAAAGAAGGCTGACTGGGTCAAGACAATAGAAAGATATTAGGAGAAAGAGAAGCAAGGGCTAAAGATGGAAATAAAAATTATAATAAGGTTACATGTGTAATTTTATGATGTTTTTTGAGAGGACTACCATTAGTCCCTAACATGTGGGGACTAATTGACCCTTAACCTTGTATTTGGTTGGACTTGCCTTTGTCTATTAATCAATGATTTTTCTGATTGAAGAAAAAGCAATAAAAAGGTTCCATGCTTTCCAGAGGTGGCAATGTCAGTGTTTTGGTAGATTTAACAAAAATGTTATTTGCACACTTTGTGGTGCACACTTACGCTTCCATCGTAGAAAAATACAAGAAGAAGACAAAATAGGTAGAAAGGGGTATATAAATAAGCATTGGTAAATTTGAAATTTTTATAATTTTAAAACAACATTTCATTTCAAAACAACAATATCCCAAATCTCCTTTAATTGTGAATGTTACCCATTACCTTCTCCAAACTCCATTGAGGTCCTTTGCGAACATCCTTCCCTTGACATCTATGGTGAGCTTCCATCCACGAACAAACGCAACCTGTTATCATCTCCAAACTCCATCGAGGACGAGCTCTATAAACACGACATCGATTATGCCACCACCTCTGTTGCCATCTCAAAACTCTTTGCCTTTGCCACTTTAATCGTCATCTCCAAGCAAGGTATGCTTCTTCCTTGTATGTACTTACAATTGGAATTCATCAAAGAAAGTTTAGTGAGGAAACAAAGAAGAAAAAAATGGTTTGAGGGGGGGTTTGTTGTTTGTCTGGGAGGTTAATTGATTAATTTGATGAATCTATTTGTCTTGGTTTTGCCCTTAATTGGTAAGTTTTTCGTACTTGGTTTATAAGTTTTAAGCATAGGTTTATAAGTTTTAAGTAGAAGTTAGCTTTATAAGTTTTTTATACTTCATTTACTAGTTTTATTCACTTGGTTCCCAAGTTTTTTTATCCTTGATTTATAAGTTTTTTATACTCAATTTACAATTTTTAAGCATAAGTTTATAAATTTTAAGCACGGCTTAGCTTTACAAGCTTTTTACACTCGATTTACTAGTTTTCTGCATTCGGGTTTATAAGTTTTAAGAAGGGATGTACAAGTTTTTGCACTTAGTCTACAATTTTCTGTACATGGTTTACAAATTTTAAGTATGGGTTTGTAAGATTTTTGCACTTAGTTTATAAATTTTTTGTATGAGTTTACAAGTTGTGCGTACTTGGTTTACAAGTTTTCAATAGGAGTTTACAAGTTTTGCACAAGTTTTTTTCAGCATGGATCACTTGGATTTTTCAATTCATGATATGCAAGTGTTGATTGGTATGTGGTTGTGAAATTGATTATGGGGAAGGGTAGCTTTCAAGTTTTTTAGGAGATTTTATTGGAATTCTGGTGTTATGTCCAATTTGTCAAATTGTAAGGCTAGATTTGGATGCATGGATTACTTAGCTTCTCATATTAGAGTTGTTCACTCACTTGAGTGCTTAAAGAGATTAAAAAAATTCATTGAGCATTGTTTGATTTGTTTCTTTCTTTCTTCTAGGTTTAGTTGCATTTCAGAATAGTGATTATCAGCTTCATGGGCATAAAGAAATGGTTATTAGTATATATACTTTTTGTTGTGAAAAAATAAGATAATTTGTGGAGTTTTTAATAACATAAAAGCATCATGTAAATTCTATTTATATTGTTTTGCATAGTGTAAATGTGGATTTTGAAATCCACACTTTGTATATTAAGTGAACATAGCACTTACATTGGTACATATGGTCTATAAACATTTATTGATATACAAGAAAATTGATGCGAGTTTAGACAAAAGTTGTAAATTTGTGGTAAAATGTTGTAAGCCATGAAAAAAACTTATAAAGCCGTGTTACAAAACTCATAAATCAAGTGCTTAAAACTTGTAAACTTGTGCTTAAAAGATGTAAACCTATGCTAAAATGTTATTTACTAGTAAGAAAAAATTTAAACTCATACTAAAAAGTTGTACACTAGTGGAAAAAAGAGTGTAAACTAGAAATGTTAAACGTTAGTGGAACCAGTTCAAGTTTCAAAAATCCTAAATTCTTCATCATGAAAATTCAAATACATATGAACAATACTCAACACTCATCCTCAAAATTTGAAAAATGTTGAAGGTATTTTGGATGCATGACTTCCCTCTCGTGAGTATGCAATGATCAAATAATTGAGTTCTCCATCCAACCACTTCTTTGAATTTTTGACTTTAACGCAAAACCCTTTTTTATTTGAGTAGGTTTTGTAGAGTGACTTCGTTTTTTTTCTAAATTAAATATCATCCTATAACAGGCATCGCAGGTCACAATTCCTATCATAGCCATTGATAAGGGTATTTATGCCACTTATCTTGATTCTAAACTTAGCTTTTTGCATAAGTTTAAATAAGTTATTGATGCAAATGCTTTGGATTTTGATTTAGTCCTCATTGTTCAATTTTGATAGGATCATTGACTTTTGCCCTAGTTTTAGAATAATTATTGGATGAGAGCCTATTGCGTTTTAACTTGTCTCTTTGAGTATGACTTTGTACATAGGAGCTTTAAATTAAGTGCAAAATGTCAAGAACAAGGTTGGGGGCTCTTTGGAAAGGGCTTGGAGCCAAGGGATTGCAAAAAGGAACAAAAACTAGAAAAGGCCACTTTTGGTCGAGCATCGCAATGCTCATTTAGTGTTGCAGTGCTCGGCAAAGGCATTATCAAGGTTGCTCGAGCTCATGGTTTTTGGTGAGCACTACAGCACTCGTGCAATGAAGGATTACAAATAATTAATCTGTTTGGGCCTTACTTTGGCTATTTTAGAAAGTGGTATTTAAGAGAATGACATTGACTTTTACCCTAGTTTTGGATCTATAGTTTAGGCAGTTAGGATTTTGTCTCTCTTTCTACATATCTTTACATCTTCTTCTTCTCATTCTTTTCTCTCTAGGGATTCCATTAGTGAATGTGCTTTGTTTTTGGAGATTGTGATAAGGATCCTTGTTATTGTCTTTAGGTACTTTTTATAATTATTGTTGATTGATACAATTTTTATTGGAATAACTGAATTAACGATCGTTGTTTAGGGAAACCCTTTAGGCATAAATTGATTGATCAATTGGTTTATGTTTAAAGAAGAGTATTATAATTAACTTTCTGATTGGCTATTAGATTGTAGCAATTAGTACTTTAAATCAATGTAATTTCTATTTAAAGTGGGATATCGTTTATTAGTTATTTGCATTGGTCAAATTCTAGAGATTGATCACCAAGTATAATAGCTAGTAATTTATTACTAATAGCCACTAATGTGTTCAATATTTGGTCTGTGATAACTAATTCTAATTCTAGGAATATCTTGCACTAGTGTCTTCAATTATTGATTTTTCTCATTAATTTTAATTCTTTCAATTTAATTATTAAAAATCCCCAAATTTCTAACTATGTGCCATAACCTCCTTGAGAGACGACCTAGGTTGTGCCTTTACTATATTTTTGGTGCAACTTAGCATAAAATTAATTCTTATTTGAGGAGGTAACGACAACCTCCATTAGCCATCAATTTGAATCTCAACATTAAAATCTGCATCAACAATCATTGAATGTTCCATACATTACATATAGAATTATAGAGTATGATACAAAACCTACAATAATAAAAGGCCAATAAATTATAATATATATGGTTGTGATACAAACTCTACATATACAATATTTTCTGCTTAGTGTACAAGTTTTTAGAATTAGTTTCCAAGAATTTACAACTAGTTTACAAGTATCTTTCACTAGGTATCAACATTTTAACCACCAATTTCATAGTATTTAGAATGGATTCTAAGTATTTACAACTAGCTAAGAACTTTATAGCAACACTTTGTCAAAAAAACTTAGTTTATAAAGCTTATTGCACTTGATTTGTAAGTCTTAAACATGGGTTTACAAGTTTTTAACCCTTTGTTGACAAGTTTTTTACACTTGGCTTGCAAAACTTGTAAACCCTTGCTTAAAACTTGTATGTATGGTGCAAAAAACTTTCCTAAATATATTGTAAATGATTTTTACAATATTTAGAATTGGATTCCAAGTATTTACAACTAGTTTAGAATTTTGTAGCACTATTTTGTCCAAAAAACTTGGCTTACAAAGCTTATTGCACTTAGTTTGTAAATCTTAAGCACCAGTTTACAAGTTTTTTACCTTTAGTTTTCAAGTTTTTTTCACTTGGTTTACAAGTTTTAAGCAATGCTTAGTTTTACATGTTTTTTGTATTAGGTTTACAAAACGTGTAAACCTATGTTTAAAATTGTAAACATAGTGAAAAAAATTGTAAACTAAGAGCAAAAAACTGTAAACCAATGGCAACAAACTTGTAAACTAATTTTCAGCATTATTTTATGAGTTTTGGATCATTTTGCAAGTTTTAGAGCCATTTTACAAGTTTATTAATCTATTCATTCTCAGTTCAATAATCATATTTGAGCTCAAAATGTACATCCACTAAAAAAGAAGTGCAAATGAGGAATCAATGAAAAGAAATATGATAGATCCATCAAAAGAGAAGCAACAGGTGCAAATGAGGTATTAACATACCTTATAAAGAATATTGTTGTAGAAAAATGAAAGAAATGTAAGTTTGTTGTTACTATTCTTTTGTGGATAAGGGAGCTATACTCCTACTTAAGAGTTATTGTTCTTATTGTGAGATGATCATATAGCAGCAATTGATGATAGACGACATGACAATTACATAGACATTGTTGTTCTCTTGCGCATGAGAGAAGAGAGTTGTGTGGAGGTAAGAGAGAAAGAAAGAAAGAAAAAATGGGTTTTTTTCCAAAGATATTTTGTATAAGTGTGCACATGTGTATACTTTAATTTTGTCCTTTTCCTCTACTAACCTTAGGTGTTTAGGTTTGTGGTGTGCATATAAAATTATTATGGGTTTAATTTTCTATGTTTTTGGGTTTTGCTTGGACTTGGATTTGGTCTGATTATTTGTGGCTAAATCTTAGGTTCTATGACTATAATTGCTTGATGGATGTTTGCTTTCATTGGATAATGAAACAATGGCATTGAGTTGGATGAGATGGTAAGTGAAGTGATTATGGTCTTTGTTAGGAGTTAGTACTATATCGGAACATTTGTTTTCATACAATATAGAAAATGGTAGGTGAGGAAGCATATGCCCTATGATTGAAGCGGTAAACTATATGGCCCTTCTCCAAGAGAGCTTATCATGTTTTAAACCTCCTATTTTGTAGGTAAAGGTTGCCTAAGACTAAAACCCACTTCCATTGAGCTAACCCTCATTGGGTTCTATATTTGGATTGATTAGAATATTAAAAATATGAAGGAATTAGAAACCTAAAGACACTAAGGATAGAGGCTCTCCCTTATTTTCAGCCTAAGAATTTCACTTTACCAAAGCTCTCACATGACTTTAAAAATAAGAAACAGAATAGTTGTCACATAGCTTTCTAATTTATCACTCCTTGATTCTCCATTTCTTAAATACACCAATTCATATCTCAAATCATCTCTGTATCCAATTAGTTAGGACTCTTCTTTTGTGTTCCTCTCCCTACATCCCAAGTCTTATTGCCTTAAGTTTCCTATGCCAGCTTGTTAGTTTTTATAATCATTTTGGTCACATGGTATGGAAACTTTTGAACACTTAATAATTTTTTTCAATGCGCTATTCAGCTTGGGAGGGAGGTTTGTGATTGTCAAGTCAGTATTGAATTGCCTTCCTTTTGTATTACCTGGGGTTGTTCAAGTTGCCTAGAAAGATAGCGAAGAGAATTATATCTCTCCAGAGTAGGTTTTTTTGGGGCAAATCAAATGGAAAGAAAGGTATGACTTTAATGAAGTAGAGTCAAATTCAAAAGCCTAAGCATCTGATCATTGAGAATTTTGCCCTTTTTTTAAGTGGTGGTAGAGATATTCCAATCAAGAGTGCCCTATATGGAAAAAGGTTGTTAACTAGTGCAATGGACTAGTTTTGAGGAAACCACTAGATTTGCAAAGAACTAAAAGTAAAGTTATGTGAGCAAGAGCAAAGTTATGTGAGTAAGTATGGGTTCTAGAATGGGCAGGATGGATATGAAACTTCCAATGGAGGAGGCAGTTGTATTGAAGGGAATTGGACCTTTTATAGGAGCTCCATAATTTCCTTAACACAATTAGAATAAATAGGCACTCCCATGATCGGTTGGTATGAAATTTTGATGAGAAAGGAACTTTTTTCCACCAAATTAGTGGCTAATATTATATCTGATTCCTATAGAAAGGTGGATGAGGTGAATTATTATAGTTTTAGTCAAGCAATGTGGAAAGTTGTTGTGCCACCTAGGGTTGAAAATTTTGCCTGATTTGTTATTATTGATCAAATTAACACTAAAGCCAGGCTCTATAGGTTGGGAATCCTTCAACCTAACCAAATACAATGTGTCTTTTTTGGGAAGAGTTAGAGGACGATTTTCATTTATTCTTTAGTTGTGAATATAGACATCATATCTAGGTTTATTAGATGGATAAAAGAAACCTAAAGTGGGTAATGCCTCCTGACTAAAGATCTTGTTTCGAAGTGTGGATGGAAGTCTCTCGAAAAGAAAAACAAAAATGACTAGTGGAGAGCTTTCTTTGCAATAGTTTGGGTTTTGTAGAGGTGTAGGAATAGGATAGTCTTTGAGAATAAGAGAGCTAATAAGGAGAAGATTTTGGATTTTTCCAGTTTTAGCAAAATTAATAAAGTAAAGATTGAGATTGAGGAGTAGAGATAAAAGGACTAGCATGAAAAATCACCCTATGCTTTAATGGTAATAATTTGTTTTTAGCTAAGCTTATATTGATGTTTGAATTTGAGTAGGTATTGGTTTTGACAATTTTGGATCTTTTTATACTAATTTATTGTTGTGTTTTAATTGTCTTTTTCTTAATGCTAGAAAGGATTTGTATGTTTGTACAAGTGGTGAACCAGTTAACTAAAATGTGCAAGCTATTGGTTTGGCACCTTAGGATTAAATGGTGGTGTTAAGATTTTGGTGTGTAAGAGGAGTGACATACATTTATGTGAGTGATACACTATGGGGTGTGTGAGAACTGAAACACAATGGTGAGAATAGCTAGACTTTGAGTTAATGCATGCATCTATCATGAAAGGAAAACGGGTCATTTTGATAACAAGTGTAAGTCTTTTCATTAATGTTTTTAAATTTTATGCAGGTATCCTTTGAATAATTGGTTAAGGTGTGTTTTCCTCTTGAAAAGATTTGCCAACAAATAAGTATTTTGAGAACGAATGTGATATTCTATAGGGAGAAAAAGAGGTTTGTTTGAGAGTATATGAGTGATACACATGTGGGACTTAGTGAAACACCTATGGGTTTTGAGCGAATATGGGATAGTTCAATTTCACATGCATGTTAGAGAGTGATATAGCCTTCTATGAGGTAAAGGTTACATGGTGAGATGTTGGGAATGAGAGACTTCCAGAGACCTATATGTTTCAGAGATTGAACGTCAACTTTAGTGTGGTGTAAGACTCAATTAAATTATGAAGTGGTGTTAGACATGCAGAAAATTTGTGTCTGTGTTTTGTGGTGTTTTAGCAGGATGGCATGTTTCCTATGATTCCTTGAATATGAAACAGGTGGCTTCAAGTTGTTATTTTCACTGTTCTACTATGCATTGATTGGTCTTTTTCAATAGATATTTCATCCCTAAAATGACCTTGATGGCTATACCGAAGGGGTGGACGAGGGATGGTTCTATTCTAATGTGTTAAGTTATTTGATAAGCGCTTGTATTATGTCTGTAAGCATTATTGTAAGGTGTTGGAGTTGCATAGGGTTTGACTCTTCAAGTCTTTTGGTAGAAGGTAGAAGTAAGGAAGATGAATATCTTGCATATAGAAAAAGGAGTATAAATAAAGTTTGAAGACACTTTCTTTTCTCTTAGATATGCATCATTATGAAAAAGAAATTTTATGGGTAACAACTATATTGTTTATTTTTCTATATATAGAATACTCTAGTGTAAGGTTTCTGAGTTTATGTAAGGGTGCTTTATGAAGGGGAAGGTAAGGAGTATGTATATGGATATAGCTAGTGCATTTTTTTTCAAGCATGACAGAGCTTAAACCTTGCTTCTTTGGGGTTTCATTTTAATTATCGAAAAAAATCTTGGTAACAAAATTTCTTTGAATGTAATGTATAAACATATTTTATCACATGAGTAAAATATATTATATAAAGTAAATCTTGCATAATGTAAGTAATTGACAGAATATTGTTTTAATTACTTTATTTCTAAACCTATATCTTGAAAAAATAACCAGAAGAGTTATTATTAAATTGCTTACATACATGATAATTGAATTCATATGTATAAATGTATCAAAAGCAATTAAAATATGTATAAGAGAATTATCTATGATGTATTCCATGTTAAGAGAGACTCAAGAATACTCATATTAAGAGAGATTCATGATGTATTCTATATGAACTGAGATTGATGATGTACTATATATGAAAAAAGATTCATAGTCCATTGTTTCTAATATGGATTGTACCAAATAACATGAAGCTATTTTAGGAAGAAAGCTAGATTAAAGGTAAGGTCAATTTGGCAGATTAGGGTGTTCATTTGGATGATGTGTAAGCAAATTCAAGTTGGGAATAAGCTAAAAAGTGGGAAAAAGGTTACGTCTTTCATCTCTTAATGAGATTGATGTCAAGTGGATAATGACAATAATGGATAGCAAGACAAGGAAAGGCTAGGAAAAATATGAGCTCAAATAGAGCAGTGTTATTTGTACAACTAAGAAATAAGTCTCTATAGACACCCACCCAAATCCAAGGGTAGGAAACAATAATATCTTTAAATGTGGGTCCTACAAAATTCAATGGTGGTAGATTGAGTTTCTCTATATGGTGTATGAGGCGAAAATTGTACAAACAACATTTCTCCAAAAAGAAAGAAACGAGGTAAGAAAGTAGGTAAAAATTAGAGTGTTGACTAAAAAGGTTTTAATAAGAATTTATCTAAGTATAAGTTTTTAGAAAAAAAATAGTTTACATTTATAAGACAATACAAGATAGGGGAGATTTTATTTTTTTATGAGATAAGGATGACATTATAAAATATAAAAATCAAATCAAATCATATTTTGGTTAGTTGCATACTCAGTCTTAGCTTAGGCTTACATATTTAGGAGAATCTCCTAGGATTGTGGACAACTGTGTGGATGATTCTAATGGTGATAGAGGACAAAAATCCTTTCTCTCAAGTCTTTGTGACATTCATGTGGAAAATAATTTTGCAAATAAAATTGTATTAATTGTATTATCTCTTTCTATAAAAAGCTTTCGTTTGCCTTCCACCCTTCACTGATTCATAGCTCCCCGTCATACAATATTCTCATTCATATCCATTAACATATATATATACACACGTCACAAGACAACAACGTGTTAAACAACCCAAACAACAAATAATGGATGAGATTAACAACATTAGCCACTAATTAAGCCAATTTGAGATAGGTTTCTCCGATGTGTAACATGACCACCGCTAGTCCATTCACAATTGTTTACAAAGCGAGGTCTTTCTTAATGTAAACAATGGCACACAACAACTAAAAAGGATGATAACCATTAATTATGATATTGGCAACAAGCTTTTGTTGACAAATTGAAGAAAGTGATGTCAATTTAGGCAAAATGAGAATGCTAACAAAGTACGTCTAAGAGTGAATATACAAACTAAAAAGGGAGGTGAGGTGAAAACCAACAATTTTACCATTTTCCCATATCCATAGAAAATTTCTTATAGAAGTGACAAATAGCAATGAGCATTTTGTGAGATAAGGAGCTATGAATTGAAGGATGCATGGCCAATGGGGAAGGTGGGCTCTTGATAAAGGAAAAAGAAAGTCAACCCTACTAAATTTTAACAAAATTAATGATAATTAAAGTGCAATGTTTTGATTCCACATGGCATATTTTTACTATAGGACAGAAAGTGTGGCAAAAGGTAGCTAAGGATAGAAGATTTCTATGCGGTGTTGGATTTCCTTGCTCTTTAGTTTTCAGTTCAGGGCTTAGGCCTCCATGTACCACCAAAAAGGCAACAAAAAAAATTACTTTTTGATAAATTCTAAATATAATAATTAATAATTAATGTTGAAATCAATTCAAACCTTATTATATAGAATTGGTTCCAAAGATTAGATTTAATGTATAAATAAAATCAATTCAACTTATATGAAATTAACTTTTATTTTATTCTTAATTAGTCCAAATAGTAGGTAAAAATTTCACCCAAAATCTACAATAAATATTTTTCTTTCCTTTCTGTTTAGCTTATGCTAATGTTAATTCTAGATGAGAGAGGATGGTACATATATGGAGGAGAGCTATACATTCATTAAAAACTGATTGAATCCTTTATCAAACAAACAAACATCCCTAAAAATGCTCTGCAAAATGGATAGATAGTTCTACAACTACTCGTTATTAAAAATGAATGGAAAGATTAGAGAGACAAAATAGATGAATAATTAAGAAAAAGCTACTAGTTTAATTATCATGAACCACCACTGACGCTTCCATTGAAGATTTCAATGGTGTCACCATGCCCAACATGGTGCCATCGAAAGGACCTATCGTCATCCATCACATTTTGCTTGTAAATGAAAAAATAACCTTCTTGAGGAAGATGGAACTGCAACCTTTGATGCAACTTTTGTAGTTCCTTCCTTAGCTCTCCAATGTTGTCAGATGCATTCACTTCCACAGGTATCTTTTTGTCCCACTCTTTGGTAATACCATTAGCTTTAGCTTCTTTGACACTCCTCCTCCACCACCACTAACCACCGCTGAAGCCGTTGGCAATGGCCTTAAACTCATGTTAATTTCAAAATTATCCGAAATATCACAATCCCTTAGCAATTGATGATCATGTAGTTTGGTGCCCATTGCATGCATGATGATCCTATTAATTGACACACCCTCATGTTGTGAATCTTCTCCTTCAACCTCATGACATTGTCATTTACATCCATCTTGAGAGAAATATGTGTTTTCGAGGAAGCTGATTTCACAATAAGGTGTATCTTGGTAGGAGACGGAGATGGCATATCTTCTGTCTTGATGGTGGTGATGATGGAAGGCCTGTTGGAGTCAGGGCGACAACAAGCTGAATGCGGGAGTTGTGAAGGATTTCACACTTCCAAACGTCGCCTTCATCCTTTAGACTTGGCCGTTGAAGATGAGGGTTTGCTTTGACATTGGAATGCCTTGATACTTGTTCACTTTCTCCTTGATTTCAAGGATTGTATCGAAGTAGCCCACTTCTATGGAGAACATTCTTCCTCTCTGTACCTCAAAAAACACATCCATGATATTTTTGTTAGTGTGGTACAATGTTTATGAGTAAGTCAAAATGAAAATGGTAATATAGGAAGCGTTTAGTAATTAGTTATGAAATGTTGATAACAGAATTCCAATATTAGCTAACTTCAAGCCAAAATGACTTATTCAATTCCATTAAAATTCAGAGCTTTAGATCTTTCACAATTAATGGTCAAAAGGGAATGTGTATAAGCTTCTAGATTTCTCGTGGTTGTTATTATTATTATTATTATTTTCTTTCTTTTGTTGGTGTGAGAATAATAAGTTTCTGGAGGGAAAAAAACACTTCTTTTCTCATTGGTGGGGTGAAATTAAAAATTGATTAAATTTGATACAAATCTAATTTATTATTAAATATGTACATAATTATATTATATTAATAAATTATTGACAATTAGATAATTTATAAGTGGCTTATTCTATATTAATCAACAAATGAATTTTCTATATATACCTTACGTATTACTAGTAAAATAAAGGTTGAGTTGATGTAAAAGTTAACTTTCAATTATTCCAAAAAGTGAAATCAAAATTACTCAAAAGAAATAAATTGAATGACCTGAAAATGAGGTTGAATGACATAGAAAAGGCATGTCCTCCATCTTCAATAGTAGACTCCTACATATCTTAATGAGCTACAAGAGGTCATGAATTCAACACTTATCCTCACCCTTTGTCACCTAATATTTTAGTTAAACAAAAAGGCTTGAAAAATCTAACATATACAAAATACATGTGATATGGTACTTTTTTAATATTAGCAGTGAAAATGGTTTAGTCGCTATTAGAATCTAATGACTCAACAAAAACTACTATTTATTTGTCAATTGTATAACGTTTGTCTTAATCAATGTACTTAAAACATTGATTGAAAAACCCAAACTTTTGACCCAAACTTTTAAAATTGAATCCATATATATATGCAAATTATTTAACTCATGCGTTGTCCGATTATTTAAATCATACTTTTATTGGAAATTTTTTTCTCATTTTCTTTTCAATTTCTCGCATTTTCTCTCAATCTAACAACCTTTCTTTTTTGCACATTCATTTCATCTATTTAAAATCCCTATAAATGAAATCCATTGTAGTTTTGCCTTCATTTCCTTGAGATCCTTCTCTGTCATGCATTTGCTTTCATCATCGTAGGCACCATCGTGGTGTCATCTGCGCCAATTATAGTTCTAGTACAATGGAGTTTATATACTTAACCAACTAACTAATCACAACTCTATAACCAATCTCAATTAACAATTTGAAACTAATTTTATACACTAACACAAGTTGTGGTGTTGGACTAATTAAAGCTTGGTATAAACACTTCGCTTTTGAGCCCCAATTTCTACTCAAGAATTTGTAGCAAGTAAAGACATGACACTCATGACTCCTTGTTGCATATGTATTGTTAGCATTTCATGTCGTTGGATGTGTATCATGACCTTCTCATGCATATGGTATAACATGATATTTTTATGACTGCTGCTTTTTGTATGACTTTGATAACCCCATTTGCATAAGTGAAAGCTTGCAAAAAGTTACCTACAACAAAATGGGAAAGACAATCATCTATGGAGGCTAGGCACGCATGTGGAGTATGGTTAAGGATATTTTGGTGCCTATGTTGCAGATATTTTGGTTTGTACCCCTTTCTTTTTTTTTTGGGATTGTCTATTGGCTTGTTTTGTTTTTGCTTTTTTTTTTTGGTCTTGAGTCCTAACTGAATGATATGTAAGATCTAGTCCTTTTTGGCTTCCATTCAACTACCATTGGCTTTCTTGAGCAATTCTTTTATATATATAAAAAAAATCAAAGACCTAAGTCGCACTGAACTTCTATATCATAATTTAGTACACTCACTATTTGGACTAAATCTAATAATGCATGATGGATTCCAAAACCCATGACAAATCCCATATTAACTTTGTGGGCTTACATAAGTATCAGGCCTACTCATTCAATCCATTTTATAAAATCAATATATATAATCAATAGAAGTCTAGATTACTAGAAAACTATATATATAGGGTGGGAATTAGTTTACTCTAAGCGTAGCTCTCCAGAGTTACTCCTAATCCCCACCCTTTATTTTCTTCGCATCCCATGGTTTGGAACCACTCATTTTAACTCACTCATACCTCACATAACCCTTTCCTTTTCACTCCTCTTCCTCACCAAACCCCTAACATTTCTATACCCACCCAATTCATTACTTGCAACATCTCAACACCAATGCCATGATATTCACAAGCATAGATACAATTCCTTTGATTCACAAGTTCATTAAGAGATTGTTTGCTTGTTGTAATGTGTATGGTCCCCGCTATTTCAAATGCTTATGACATGGATTTTGGAAGATATGTTTGATGAATTTCTTTCATGACATTTAAAAATAAAAATCATTGAAAAGGAAAATTTGGGAAAAAGACCTTTACATATCCTGAAATACAGAAAAGTTCAGCAAGTCCTCTATTCATTGTAGCTTCTCGTTCCATTACTTTATTAGATTTGCTGAGATCTTTATTGTGGGTTAGCCGCTGAGTTGCCCTACCTCTTCAGAAATGAATTGTATCTTTGTTAGTGACCTCAAAATTACATATGTTACAAGCAAGGCGGGCAGGAAGGTGGATTTGAAGGTGTTGGCAATATGGCAAGGAAGATGGACCGAAGACCAAGTCACATGAGTTATAAGTGAGTGATTCCCAACCGTTGGATGTGAAAAATAAAGGTTGGTGGTTGGGAGTAACTATTCATGGATGAGTTTTATGTGTAAAATTACACACGAGCTTATCCATGAAAATTTACTCCTCATTTTTACCCCTCAATCAAACACACCCAAAGAGTAGTATGAAATTGAATAATCTTATTTGTTTCAAGACATTTTCAGATCATAAATCTACTACAAGTGTTTATCTCCAGCTTTCATATTCATGTGCATATTTTAATAACTTTTATACATTATGTAAGGATAAAAAGGTAAAATTTCATAAAATGCTTAGGAAAACTTCTCTCCTTGTAGAAGCTGAACCCTCTAAAAAAATTCATATATAGAAGTAGTTATCAACTCATCATTCACTAGTTTGTGTATTTTCCTTATAACCTATAAAATAAATATGCAGTAATCGAATTAATTATTAGATTGAATAACTTTTAAACAAGCGGTGAGTTTGTTGGTGTCTTACGTTAAAAAAATTTTTTAACTACGACATATTCAACTATGGCAATAAGCTACGATTTGTCACTTTAATATATTCATACATCATTTAATAAGATAAAAGCCTAATTATATAAATGTCCCTGTTAGTATGGATCTTATTAGATTTGGTTTGCTACAAAAAAGATATGCACCGCACGCAATATATTCTTAATTCAAAATCTATCACTAATAAATGATAATATCAGTTCCCTAAATGAAAGCAACACTTTCACTAACAAAGTAAACTCAAATATAATTGCGGATACAATACTTATATAATTTGTATATTAAATGAATGTTAATATATATGCTCAAGGCTTGGTGAACAATAAAATACGTTGGCCGATTTTTTGAGAGCAAAAATAATTTTCACTACAAAGAGAAGTAAATATCATTTATATACTCAATTGATAGTATGGCTCAAACCAAGTCAAATAATCTAGTAAGCTCAAGATTAAAGTTTGAGCTAACAATTTGAGCTCATTTATTAAATGAGCCAAGCTTAATTGAGCTTTACTATATATGTTCAACTCACTACCTTGTGAGCTGACTCTATATATATGTGTGTGTGTGTGTGTGTGTGTGTATATGTGTATTAATACATTTATATAATATGTATTATATATTATATATTTCAAATATATATTATGCATTATATGTATGTATTTATTATTGTAAGTATTATGGTGTGTTGATTATGAACAATAATGAATGTAACTTGATAAATTTTTCGTACCATGTGCATGGTATACATAAATTATGTTGAAAATATACTATATATTTAATTATAGTAAAAACTCTAACTTATATTAAGCTAAAATGCTCAATTCATAATTAAATTGAGGCAGCTCATGAGCTAGATGAGCTTTTAATGAGCTAAGTTTAAGCTCGAATTTTAGGCTTGGTTTTTAGTGAGCTCAGGTTTCAATCAGGCCTAAATTTTGCCTAACTCAACTTACTTCCGGTCCTAATTATTGTTTTGGTGTGCCCAACAAATTGATGTAAATTTTGCATAGTTCTTTGATTGCAACAATCTTCAACCATAACTTCTATTCTTTTTAAGATTACAAGATATTGTAATAGTTCATTCCATTCATGCCATTAAAAAAAAAAGGGAAAATTACAACTCCCCTAAGGTATAATGTAGTTATATATACTTAGTAACCTTCTATTTTGCAAAACTATCATTAATCTCCCTTGAGACTTACTAAAATTACATTCACCTCTCCTCATATATCAGGTTCGATAATTGAAGTGACTTAAAAAGAAAACATGAGACATATGCATAATTCTTCATGATAAAATTATAATATTTTGCAATGTTTAACACATTAATTGAATAACATAATTTTTTTATCATACAAAAATGAAACTTATAATTATAACTTATGACAAAAAGAGATATTTTAATTAATATATATTTCAAATATTGTTAAAATAATTTTGTCATTATATATATATATATATATATATATATATATATCTCATGTTATTTTTCTTGTCACTTAAATTAATGAATTAATAATTATTGGGGAGGTTAGTATAATTTTGCAAAATAGAAGAGTCTCAAGTATAATTATACTAAACCTCAATAAATGTGAGTGAAAATTACTCTAAAAAAATGATTTAGTCCTTTTAAAATATTTATAAAGCTAATCCTCACTCAATTAATGGAACACAATAGTTATATAGTCTTTTGTATAAAAATTACTTATTGATATTTGTTTTTTTTTATTGTTTTCTCCCACGTAGAATGGTTTGTGATTCATTGATTTTTTGTATGGTGCACACTAAATTAATTTTTAAAATGCATTTATTAATAAGATTGTAAATTTGTATTTTTACTGTTCCTTCTCAACTATCAATTTTAGTTTTCTTTGGCTTAAATGTCAGTCATTATGAATGGATGCCCAACTAAACCTTTCATGATGGAGCAAGGGGTTAAGCAAGGGATTCCATTATCCCTTTTTGTTTGTCTTAGTTGCTGATGTTTTTAATTGATTAGTAGGTAGAGCTATGGATATTAAGTGATTTAGGGGGTTAGAATTGGTAGACAGAGTTCTTTTGTCTCATCTATAATTCGCGAATGACACTTTCTTGTTTGTGCCACCAAACAAGGAGGCATTGACTAACATAAGGAGAATTCTTGATTGTTTTGGGGTTATGTCAGGTCTTTCTATTAATTATAGTAAGTCCACACTTGTCCCTTTGAATTGTGATGCCTCTCTTAGAAAAACTAGTGCGTTGTTGAAGTGTCAAGTTATGACACTATTGGCTAAATATTTAAGTGTCTCGCTTGGGACAAACCTAAGATGTGAGGCTACTTGGGCCTTAGTCATTGACAAGGTAAGGAAGAGAATAAGTGGCTGGAAGAACAATATACTATCTAGGGCAGGGAGATTAGTGTTGATTAAAACGGTATTGAACAACCTTCCTATGTACGATTTGAGTATCTTTAGGATGCTAAAAAGAGTTGCTAGAAAGATTATTTCTCTTCAAAGTAAGTTTCACTAAGTTCATAAGGAAGGTGGCTTCCATCTCATAAGATGGGATGTTATCCAAAAACCAAAGTAATGGGTTGCTTTAGGAGTTGGGGATTTAGTTATTACCATGCTGCTCCATTATTTAAGTGGTGACGGAGGTTTTTAGGGGAAAGAGGTTCCTTTTAGAAACAAGTTGTATGATCGTGTCATAATTGGATAAGGTCCAGGCCTTTGATTGATTAGCAGAATTGGGTTAAAAAGGGTGTTTGGGAGGCCATTTGTGAGATTGATGGAGTTGATATAAGTATTAATAATATTGTTAACTCAGGAATCCACCATATGTTATGGAAGCAAGCTGAGGTTTTAGGAAGATCTTTGGCTCGGTGATGATAAGCTAATGGTAAAATTCCAAGATTATACTCCATTTCTCTACAAAAGGAGACTATTGTAACAAATTGTGGGCATTGGGTAAATTCTTCTTTAGAGATGAATCTACGTTAGCAGAGTTCTTTTCCAAAGGAAATACCTTTGTTGTCATAATTATTGTCTTTGTTGGATCATGTTTAGCCTAAGAGTGATGGCTCTGACATTGTCTCAAGGTGTTTTCATCCTTCTTAGCAGTTTGTTGTTTATTCGTTTATCTCAATTTATTTTTAGAAATGTTATCAAAATTGCCAAGTTAAGACGTTTTCTCAAAAGTTTGGCAAAGTGTTGCTCCACCAAGGGCGAACTTATCTTTGGTTAATCTTTTATGAAGAATTAATACTAGAACATGTCTTGTTTGAACATCACTAAAAATGATGACTCTAAGTGTGTTTTCTATAATCTTTATGATGAGATTATGTTGACCCACTTGTTCTTTACTTGTGTATGCACTTGGAAAGTTTAGGCGTTTTGTTGCAAGTAATGGGGCTTAAATTGGGTGATGTCTCTTGATCAAAATAAATTGAGTTTTGGCATAGGTGGACTTTTATGGTGAGGAAAAATTGGGTTGGAATGCATGTTTTTATGCTATTTTGTTATCTATTTGGGAGTAAAGAAACAAAATTGTGTTCCAAAGAGAAAAGATATCATGGAATAATTTTTTGCATAACCTTATGCAGGTGTAGATCTTGGGTTAGCTCCAGTTGTTAAAATGCTACTAGTATGTGGTGGTTTACTTTCTCTATTTTGTAGGTGTCTCTAAAAAACTTTTGCTGGAATGATAAAGTTTTCCTGGCGTGATGGCTTAAAGGTCACTCTAAGAAAGCTTGGTGTGATGAGGGTCATAAACTTAAGCGAGAAGTTATTTTATTTTATTTTTTTTGCAGGTTCATGTTTTGGGGATTCGCATCCTGATTTGGTTGGCAAGCAGCAAGACTAGTTGTGTAGAGTGATACATTGTGAGATCTTAATATGAATGGGGCATTTTTTGTGAGTTTGTGGGAGATCAGAACAATATGAGGATTTCTAACATTGAATGGCATCCTTGTGAGCTTGTGCTTTGACGCATATGTATACTGGGTATGTTTTGGTTTTGCTTGTTTCTTTGTAGGTTCAAATCTAGTGGAAAATTATAGGTGCAAGGTGTTTTGGCTGTTCGGTATTTTTGTAGAATATTTGCCGTAAGCCCAAGATCGTTGGAGTTTGTCTTAGTGTCCTCTTCATGGAGGTTTTTTTATTAGTGTTAGTGGGTGATGAAGATGATATAGTTTTTAGTATTGGAGTTGAAGATTTTTTAGAAGGAATGTAGTTGTGTTGATGATTTTTTGCATTTATCTATATTTTGAGCATTTTGTCCCTTGACCTTTTAATTTGGTTTGCTTCCCTTATTTTGGGGGTTAAGCTTTTTGGTTGAACTATCCAAAAAAAAAATCTTCAGTTAGATTTATCTTTAACATGGTAGAAAGTAAGAACATAATATAAACCCGATTTTTTTAATTATATTTTAATGTTATTTCTACAAAGTAATATTGTTTCTTTCATGTATAAGGGATTGGTCTATGGTGCATCCGGTAAAATAAGTATCAAATATAAGGCATTTAGCAACATCTATCAAGTGTGATTAAATACATTTCAGAAGTGTGACGAATGAATTTAAGCATACTTTCTAGTAAATGTGGCTAAATTTACAGGCATTTAGCCACAATTTTTGAACATTTAACCACACTTAACGAATATGACTAAATGCCTGATGAGTGGTGCACATTACTTACCTTGTACTGTAGTATCATAGTCTTGGCCTCATGTAAGTTTTTGCTCTATTAACAGATCATGTTTCCCAAAAGACAAAGGCTGAATTCTAGGCATTAAGACATCTTCAATGGGATGAGAGAGTCCTAATTTTAAGTGAGTGTGTCACAAAATAGGACTGACCAATTTTTTGTGTGCATTGGAGTGTTTCATGGAATTGGGATGAGTTTCATTGTCTCACTAATTAAGTTGGAACCATAATCAGATTTTTTTTTTACAAGGACCATAATCAAATGGTGTCACTTGTACATTAACAATAAAGGATAAAGATATCGGGGAAAGTCAAGATCAAAATTTATCCTTCACTAAAGAAAAAAGTCTAGATTAAATTTTCAAATAATCTCAATTTTTATGATACATTAGTCAAGGAGTTAAATGCATTTTACCCCTTAAATTTTAGGTAATGTGCAATTCAAACCATAACAGTTCAAAACATGCATCAAGAGACCCGAAACTTTTCAAAATGTGCAAAAAACATCTTCCATTAACTTGACATCTATTTCGACTATTAAGTAGTCATATGCATGTCACGTGACTTATATTTTAGGCAAAATTACCTTTCCCTTTTTATGAAATTTCCCAACCCTTCCTTTAGAAACACAAATGAACACCTATCCCCTTTAACCTTTCTCTCCAACACTAAACCCAAATTAATCCATCCTAAATCACTCATAGGTTCCTTTGATTAGGGCTTGAAGGTTGAATAGGAATGCTCTTCTTGGATAGTGATCAATCAACATGTCTCTTCCTCATCCTCCTTGCTTTTCCTTTTTTTCATTCTGATTTCAGAACCTTAACCTTTGACACTTTCTCCGACAAGGTACCATCCCAATTTCAATAAAAAAGAAATCACTCGCCTTTTCCAATTTTATTAGTTAATCACCCCAATTTGAAAACCTGATTTTTAATTTTAATTTTCTTTGTCGATTTAAGTATCCCCTCTTTTAGATTTAGATTGCAATATATGCCACTATGTTGGAATGAAATTTGGTTTGGCTGAATTATGATACCAAGCCGAGAACATAATTTCAATCTTGATCCCAAAAGAAAAGGCGACTTCACCAAGGAGGGAATTTACCCCTTGGTTATGGATTCTCCAAACACTAAATCACAATAAGCTTTAGACTAAGATTAAAGTAGGAATTTTATTAATGAACTGAAAATGTACAACATCAACCTTAATGAAGCATAGCTTGAAAGCAAACATTTACATAAGACTAAACTACACTACACCTAAAGAAAGTAAAAGAAAATCTACTGACGAAATAAGTTGTAAAGTTGTGTATGTGACTTGTCATGCCTTCTTCTCCACTCTTTGACCCTTTTGTATTAGCTTTAAACTTATGTTGTTTCGGTCAATAACCGCCCATTATCACTCTCATGTATGGCTTGTAGTTACATTTGTATTGTGGCCAAAACGATTACCACGGTGTCACTTATGCTTAATTTCAAGCCCATGTCCTTAGTTGTTGCAATTGTTCCTGCCTTACTAATTGCACGTCTTGTAACTTGCATGGCCTGTCACTTGTACTCTTAGCGAGTCATGTCCTCCACTTCAAAGCCCATATCCTTTTAATTATGTGAGCTTATTGGGCCCAATTAAACCCATAACCCAATCGAAGTTTGGCGGTAACACGCTCATTATTTTGATTATCTTAGTTTTTGTTGTTTGGTTTATTATTTTTGATAGATCAAGGAGAAGGACATTGCATGGTTTGTTAAATCTTGCGGTCCATGGTGTAAGTATTGGTGATTAATTGTTTTACTATATACTCTTATGACATGCTAAACATGATGTTGTTGAACAATGAACATGCTCATTTTATTTTTTATTTATTTTAATTTAGTGGTTTCTAACTTATGAAATGTTGCCAGGAAGAACTTGGTCGTTGTACAATGATTTGGGAAAGGCAATGGAAGGAGCTGATGTAATAAAGATTGGGGAAGGAACCTTCAAGCCCTTATCAATGGAACTTGTGAGAGATAGAGGGAGCGATTAAAGTTTAGTATTAGAGAGAAATGTGAATCAAAGCGAAAAATGTTTGACTGTGAAAGGAAGGATTGGGAAATTTCACAAAGAGGGAAGGATAATTTTGTCTAAAAAATAAGTCACGTGACCTGCACATGACCATTTAATAATGGAAATAAATGTCAAGCAAACAAAAAGTTTTTTTTGCAAGTTTAGAAAATCAAAGGTGTCACAATGCAAGTTTTGAAATATAAGGGTCTAAATTGAATGACCTAAAATTTAGGGGTAAAATGCATTTAACCCTTAATCAAGAGTATGCATGAGAATGTGTCTTATATAAAGATTTAAAAGATTAATTGAGTCATATGACTTTTGTTTTATGGACCTGACACTCCAAATTTGACACATCAAATGAAAATTGTATGGTTTTATTACTCCTGTAAAGGAATATTCATTTTGATGTTTATGCTTTGACTTTTTCATATATCACTATTGTTAAATGTTAATTAATCATTCAAAAATAATAAATATACAAGGTAAAATTTTTTTACACTATTATCTAATCAAATCATTCCGTTTGTATGACTTTCCAAGTAGTAGGTATAAACCACTTTGATTGATATGACAATACATAATTAAATAACACACTATTAGTGTATAGAAATAAAACTCAATAATAAATGTACAAAAAGATAAAATAAAAATTCATTTTATTAATCATTTAAATATTTACAGCTAAAATGGGGTATTATGACCAGATATTTTGTCGATAACTTAGTTTTTATTTGTTAGTTTTAAATAATAATTTACTGACAAAAATAGCTGTCAATAAATTAATATGGTAAATAAAAATTAATGTTTTTAAAAAATACTTTGAAAAAATTTTTATACATATAATATGTTATTTTAAAAAATAAAATTTAAAAATAGAAAATTAATTAAAATATAAATTGCTGATTGATTGTTTTTTGGTAGTTGAATTTTATAAAGATTGACACTGATGTTGCTTTAAACTTAGTAATAATTAATTTGGTTTTTAAGTTTAAATTTTCTAAAAGTTTTTTTATTCATTTTTTATTTTATAAACCCTATGGACTATTAAAAAAGATAAAAATATAAATAAAAATAATTAAAATTGTTTCTTATTTTAACACATGCAAAACTTAATATTCAACTTTTTTAATTGAAATTTTATTTTATATAATTAATTTTAAATAAAAATTTATCTTATAAGTTAAATTAATTTATATTTGATTAAATTAATTTCTTTTTTGATCTTTCTAATTGAAGTTCCATTTCCTCCAAAAGAGGGGATTGCTTTATTCTTATCGACAATAGCTTATTGCATAATGAAAACATCATTTTTTTGGAGGTAGGTGGTGGAGGAAGAATCAGGGAAGTGATCATGGATGAACATCAAGGTCTAAGAGAAGATAGAGGAACAAGGAGACAAAAGAGTGGGTAAAATAACAAAAAAAGACTAATATTATGTTTTTAAAATAATTATAAATATTTTTATTTAAATATTATAAAATTATTAATTTCAATCAATCTAGACCATTAATAACAATTTCTATAACTAGTGGAAGTTGCCTAGTGAGGTGCAACAGGTGATTTTCTCATTATCTCCTTTTGCCATCTTCATCTGATTGTACCCACTGAACCCATTTATGAAGGACAATCTTTCAAGCCCCAATGTTGAGTCTACCGAGCTATCTATATGAGGCAAGGGGAAATTGTCTTTGGGGCATACCCTATTCAAATCATGATAATTTACACAGCACTTGATTTGCCCGTTCTTTTATTTACCTACACTATTTTGGTGAGCCAATTTGGATGTTGAATCGGTTTTATGAACCCTCCTGGTAATAACTTTTTTCCTCCTTTTTTATGTTCCCCTTTATCTCCAAAGTAAACTTCCTAGGGGACGCATGGCTGGGCTAAAACTTGGCTTTCCTCCAAATTGTGAGTTACTAAACTGAGATCTAACCCTAACATCTAGTTGTATTCCTAAGCCAAAACATCATGGAACTCTTCTAGCAAGCCTTTTAGCTTCTCTTTCTCCCCTTTCCTCAAGCAAGTGCTAATAAAGAAGGATATCTCCATTTCTCCCTTGGGTTCAAGTCACTTCTTATCCAAAGTTTCTTCTTATTGCCTTGGCTTGTCATGCATAGTGGATGAGGCCTCTTAGATATGTTGTCCTCCTTTTTGCCCTTGAGAAGCAACCTCTTCTACGAGATCAGTAGGGGCATTGTTGTTTACCTCCATGTCATGACCCGCCTAGAGAATGTGACTGGCATGTGAGGATTTGATAGCCACGAAGCTGATAACGTGACTATCTAATATGCATAAATAAATTGAATATATTTAAATATCTCAAGTTTAACTAAATTTCATAATTCTAAAAATGTTTTCAATCATAAATACTGAACATAAAACTCGTAAAATCCATAATTTGGCCAAAACCAAACATAATTAAATAAATGACTGAAATTCTAAAAAGTGAAAACAATATAATGCATGTTTGGGATCCTACCTACATAATTATTGGAGCACTATTAAACCGACATAACCAATAGTAAACTCCATTCCAAAGCGAAACTCACCAAAGAAGCTTGTAGCACTACTAGGGAGGATCCTAGTGCAACTGACCTATAGCTATATCTATATAGCGAGAAGAGAATGGTGAGTTCATCAAAACTCAATGAGTAGTCTCCACTCACAACCCACATGGGATGACAATAAAAATACATAACATATACATACAACTGATGTAAAACATTTTATATATAATTACATATAACTATCCTGAAAATAATAATTTAACTTAATCTATGATAATAACTAGTAGAGAAACATGAGATGCTCTATACATAAATATCTAAGATGAATAACTGAATCTGAGCCATTGGCTAATCTAATGGGCACCTAACTAGGTCCCATAAATGAACACCACACTAGGTTCCTTACTGGGTGAGCTAGTCCTCTAGTGGACCACTTGGTAACAAGGTTAACGATCAAATCAACGTTAACTCCTGATCCATTTCTCACTATTTCCTGACTAAAAATTAATAGCAACAAAATTCACTATTCATACAAAACTGGGATTTATGAAATTTTCTAACTGATAAAATAAATCTAAATCATATATATAACAAGTATGGTCCCATGAGTTTTTCTAAATTAATAATTCGTCATAATAATTACAAGGCAATAATTTTCTAAAATTCCTATAATCCATAAAGGCATATTTCTTGGCATAAATCATTCTAAAATTTCATAAAAAATATATATATTATGGAAAAATAATAATAATGACTAAAAGTATGGTCATGAGCTTAAACTCACTTACCGTTGATAGCCGAGAGTGTGCTTCCACTAACAACTTGACTCTGAGGAGCTAGAATGACGCCTAACTGCCAAACAATATAATAAAAACATAAACAATTTGATTTTATCACCCAAACTGAGTTTGGGATGGTAGGGAGCAAGAATGTTGAGAGAAAACTATGCCTAACAGTACCTAAACTCACAAGTTATATAAAAAGGGGAAGAACTGACTAAATTCCATGAAGATCACTTACCAGAAGAGATTAATCGGAGAAAATTAAGAGAAACCACATTTTTCTCTCTAGGAAAATATCCTTGAGCGGCTAGGGTACTTAGAAAAATATTTGGGAGTATTATAATGTACCAAATATATACTAAGAGTGTAAAAATATAACAAAGCGCATCTCGCATCCAAGCACTAACCCAACATCACGGTTCTCGTTACTTATATATATATATATATATATATATATATATATATATATATATATATATATATATATATATATCCTTATGTTAGTAATGATGGACGATGCTTCAATTTCACCTAATGCATATATCACAACAACAAAATAAGGAGCCCGTGCAATATATGGCTTTTTATTTTATTGTTGTTATATATGTATTAGGTGAAATTGAAGCATGATCTATCATTACTATATATAATAATAATAATAATAATAATAATAATAATAATCATAATAATCATAATAACACCATTAATAATAATAATAGTAATAATAAATACTAACAATGATAATAGCAATGATAATATATATGTATATGTGATAATAGTAATAATAATAATAACTCATACCACTAAATTTCATATTTGGGATATCACATACCACCCCCTTAAAAGAGATTTGGTCCCCAAATCTAAACAACGTACCCTGAGGTGGAAGAAGATGGGGATATTTGATTTTCATAGCTTTTTTAGCTTCTCAAGTTGCTTCCTTGCCAAAATGGTTTCTCCAAATAACTTTTCTGAGGCTACCTCTTTTGAATGAAACTTCTTAATTTGCCTATCCATAAAGGCAACTGGTTCGTCCTCATAGGACAAACTCTCATTAACTTGGACCGTTTGTAGAGTGAACACGTGAGACTGATCAAGTATATGTTTCCTAAGCATATTAACATGAAACACTAGGTGTATGGCTGATAAACTAGGAGGCAATGCCAACCTATAGGCAACGCTCCAACTTTTCTAAGATCTCAAATGGACGGCTAAAATGAGGGCTTAACTTTCCCGCTTCCTGAACCTCACTATCCCTTTCATAGGGGATACCCTCAGAAACACGTGGTTTCCAACAAACTCCAAGTTACACCTACGGTTATCTGCATAAGACTTCTGCCTGGACCTGTAAAAGGTGCTCCTTAATCAACTGAACCTTCTCTAAGGTTTCCTGAATTAGGTTTGGGCCTAGGGACTTAGCTTCCCCAAGCCCAAACCACTCGATGGGAGATTTGCAACGCCTCCCATACAAGGCCTCGAATGGTGCAATCTGAATACTTGCCTGGCAATTGTTTCTATATGAGTACTTAATCAAGGGTAGGTGATCACACCAGCTTCCTCTGAAATCTAGCACACAGGCCCTGAACATATCTTCTAAGGTTTGTATCGTCCTTTCCCTGGCCGTCAGACTGGGATGGAAACCTATGGTCAAATCCACAAATGTTCCAAGGGCTTCCTGAATGCTCTCCAAAACCGCAAAGTGAACTGGGACCCTCTGACTAATGGATAATGGGACACCATGAAGCTTGACTATTTCATTTATGTACAACTGAGCATATTGTGTTGCGCTGAAGGTAGTCTTTATAGGTAAAAGTGTGCTGACTTGGTCATTCTGTCTACTATTACCTATATGGAGTCGAATCCCTTGGTAGTTCGAGGTAACCCGATTACAAGATCCATGGTTATCCTCTCTTACTTCCACTCTAGAATATCTATCTCCTGAGTAACCCTGGCCTCTAGCCCTCAGCCTTAACTTGTTGGCACACCAAGCACCTAGCCACAAAGTCACCGATATCTCTCTTCCCACCATCCCACTAGAGCAACTGTTTTAAATCTTGATACATCTTAACTAACCCTGGATATCCTGAGTATGTTGCACCATGGGCTTCTTCCATTACTTTTCTCCTTAACACACCCACTACTGGCATGCATAAATGGTTTCAAAGTGCAATACACCCTCAGCATCAACTGAGAACTGTGCTCTCACCCTTATGAACACCCTCAACTAACTTAGCTAGCTTTGAATCTTCACCCCTTGTGCCTTGATCTGTCCCGCCAAGGTTGATTGAACCTTGATATGAGCTAGAACAGGTCCTATATCACTAAGGCCAAATTGAACACCCTCAACTTCCAACTTGTGGATATCCTCCACTATCGGCTCACTAGAGCTATGTAGGCCAAACTACCCGCTGACTTCCTACTCAAAGCATCTGCCACTACATTCACCTTCCCTGGGTGGTACGAGATCATACACTCATAATCCTTTAACAACTCAAACCATCTGCATTGTCTTAAGTTCAAATCCTTCTGTTGAAAGATGTACTTCAAGCCTTTGTAGTCTATGAAGATCTTACAAGTCTCTCCATACAAGTAGTGTCTTCAAATCTTCAAGGCAAAAACCACTGCCACCATTTCCAAGTCATGCATAGGTAATTTTGCTCATACTTGTTAAGCTCCATGAAGTATACGCTACAACTTGGTCATGCTACATCAGGACATAACCAAGTCCAACTCTAGAAGTGTGAAAAAATATCGAAAAGCCACCTATTTTTAAGGTAATACCAAAACTATCGCCATGATCAAGTATGTCTGAGACCTGAAAACTCTCTTCACATTCTTCTGTCCATTGAAATTTGACATTCTTTTGTGTTAGCTTGGTCATGGTTGTGGCAATCCTCGAGAAATCCTAAACAAACCGCCTATAATATCATGCCAAGCCCAAGAAACTATGGACTTATGAAACTGTTGTAGGTATAGGCCATTGCTGCACCGCTTCCACCTTCTTTGAATATACTAGAATACTATCCTTCGACACTACATGTCCAAGGAACGCCACTTGATGTAGCCAGAACTCACACTTGAATAACTTGGTATATAGCTGATTCTCCTTCAAAGTCTATAGAATTATTCTCAGATATTGCTCATGTTCCTCCTAACTCCTAGAATATACTAAGATGTTATCAATGAAGACAATCACAAAGTGATCCAAAAATGGCTTGAACACTCTTCATCAAATTCATGAAGGCTGTAGCATTGGTCAACCCAAAGGACATCACTAAGAAATCATAATGTCCATAGGGTCTTGAAGGCCGTCTTAGGGATATCTTCATCTTTAATCTTCAAATCATGGTAACTAGATCAAAAGTTGATCTTGTAAAAACATGTTACCTGGTAAAAAAGATCATCAATGTTAGGCAAAGGATACGGTTCTTGATCATCATCTTGTTTAACTGCCTATAATCTATACACATCCTCATCACTCCGTCTTTCTTCTTAATGAACAACATGGAGCACCCCATGGAGAGGTACTTGGCCATATAAACCCCTTGTCCAACAATATATGTAATTGCTCTTTCAATTCTCTTAATTATGCTGGAGCTATGCAATACGAGGGTATAGAGATGGGTCAAACTTCTGGCTCAAGCTCTAGCCTAAACTCTATTTTTCTCTCCAATGGCATACCTCGTAAATCATCTGGAAACATATCTAGAAACTCATTAGCCATTGGAACCATGCCCAAACTAGGTGTTTCTACCTCTATATCCTTGACTTAGCTAAAAACCCATAACTACCTCTATCCATCAACCGTAGTGCACTCATAGCTAATATCAAGTTTGTTGGTGTCGAACACCTTGTACCCAGAAACTCTCTTGGCTTATCACTTGGGATCTCAAATCTCACCACCTTACTATAACAATCTACCAAGGTATGATATGGGGCTAACCAATCCATAACTAGAATAACGTCAAAGTTAGACATGTCCAACACTATCAAATCTGCTAGTGCTTTCATGTCCCAGCTTTGACTCCGCATGATTTATACACTGTTTAAACAAGGATGGGCTTTCTTGAAGGTACCTCCACTAAAAATGGCTTCTTAAGATCCTTAGGGGATCTTCCAAATCATAAGGCAAAGAACGGGGACACATAAGAATAGTTAGACCCGGGTCAAATAATGTCATGGCATTGAAGGAACATACTATTGTCATACCTATTATCACTTCATTTGAAGTATGCACATCCTTCGGGTCATAGCGAACAAATGAGGCTCTCCCCCATTACCATAGCCTCTTCCGCCTCTTCTACCGCCTACACCTCTACCACCAAAGCCCTTTCCCTCGGCTTCACGTCCTCCGAAGGATGAAGCCACCCTGGGTTGTTGATTGGAGAGACTCAGCATGGAGGGGTTAGCTGACCCTTGACTTTGAGCTCCTGAAACATCGGGCACTTCTCGCATGTGGCCTGCTGGTCATACCGGTAACATCCTGAGGAACTAACTAAACACTAACCCTGATGTCTCTTCTCGCAAGTCGGCATATTGAATATGACTCCATGAACCCTGTCCACTTTGCGACCCCTCTACTCAAGTCTGTGATGTAGCTGGGCATGCCAAGATGGGTTCTAGAAGGTTGCCCTCTTGACTGACCCCACTGCTAGCCCTGTTGATGGTGACCCTTGCTCACACTTGCTACTCGAAAAAGAGGCATGAACCCTGGCCTTCTTGTTGGCCTCTCATTGCCCTATGCTCTCTTAAACCACTCTCAATACCAATCACTATGTTTACCGAGCATAATCTATGGTCCTGACGTAAGGCTAAAACTGAGGAACATATCTGGGTAGACCCTGAATAAAATGTCTCATCCTAGCTATCTCTGTTGGTATTATGCTGGAGGTTGCATGTGCCAGATAAGTGAAATGCTCGTCATACTCTAACTGTCATACCTGGAGTTAAATGGAGCTTCAAAAACTCCTCAATCATTTGTGTTTGTCAACTTTCTGATATGAATCTCCGCATGAAGGCTTCCTTGAACTGCTCCTAGGAGGGAGAGCTGAGGTCCCAAGCCTCTCAAAACCCCTGATACCATAGCTCTGCTTGGCCTCCCAGCTGAAACTAGCCAACTCCACCACTCTCTGAAGAACAATGAATGATACCAACTATCTTCTCCACTTGCCTGAGGAATTCCTAAGGATCCTCAGTCATCAAACACTCGTTGAAGGTGGGCGGGTCTATCCTCTTGAAACGCTCCAAGGCTTAGTCGTCTATATCACAAATTGAAGGCGGTGTAGTCGTCTCTAGCTGCCTGGTTATCACATTTGTCAACTTTGCTATCATCTGTTCAAAAGCTCTAAGGCTAGCACTGTCGCTGATGCATCGCTCCTATGGCGATGGCAAATGCGTAAAGAGTGTCCAGGTGGCATGGTCACACCTGTGAAAGGGAGGACATATAACAAGACCATGAGTGCCAAAGAAAGACAAACTCTTATTGAACCTAAACATGATTGACTTTCCTAAAAGCCTCAAATAACACTTCATCAATGCAAATGGGTGCGCTTCTATTTACATAGATGCCATGTTATTTCCGGACAATTGCTCCAGTAATATGTAGGGAAACTTATCGCTCTGATACCACTTTGTTATGACCCACCTAGAGAATGTGACTAGTATGTGAGGATTTGGATCCCCATGAAAGTCTCTAATAACGTGATGTCTAATATGCATAAATAAATCGAATATATTTTAAATATCTCAATTTTAACTAAATTTTATAATTATGAAAATATTTTCAATCATAAATACTGAATATAAAACTTGTCAAATCCATAATCTGGCCAAAACCAAACATAATTAAATAAATGACTGAAATTCTAAAAACAGTGAAAACAATATAATGCAAGTTCAAGATCCTACCTACACAATTATTGGAACACTATTAAACTCACATAACTAATAGTAAACTCCACTCCAAAGCGAAGCTCACCAAAGAAGCTTAGCATTACCTGGGAGGATCCTATGGTGTAACTGGACTTGTAGCTGTATCTTATAGGAGAAAAAGATAGGCGTGAGTTCATCAAAACTGTGAGTAAGCCTTCACTCACAACCCACGTGGACGACAACAAAAATATATAACATATACATACAACTAATGTAAAATATTTTATATATAATTACATATAACTGTCCTGAAAATAATAATTTAACTTAGTCCATGACAATAACTAGTAGAGAAACAGGAGATGCTCTGTACATAAATATCTAGATGAATAATTGAATTTGAGCTATTGGCTAATATGATAGGCACCTAACTAGGTCCTATAAATGGACACCACACTAGGTTCCTTACCGTGGGTGAGCTAGTCCTCTAGCAAACCATTTGGTTCCAAGGTTAACAATCAATCCTGCTTAACTCGCTGATACTGTTTATCACTATTTATTGACTAAAAACTAATAGCAACAAAATTCACTGTTCATACAAACTTGGATTCATGAAATTTTCTAGCTGATAAAATAAATCTAAATCATACATACAACAAGTATAGTCTCATGAGTTTTTCCAAATTAATTTGTCATAATAACTACAACGCAATAATTTTCTAAAATTCCTATAATCCATAAATGCATATTTCTTGGCATAAATCATTCTAAAATTTCATAAACAATATATATATTATGGGAAAAACAATAATAATGACCAAAAGTATGGTCATAAGCTTAAACACACTCACCATTGGTAGCCGAGTGTGCTTCCACTAATAACTTGACTCTGAGGAGTTGGAATGGCATGGTACTGCCAAACAATATAATAAAAGCATAAACAATTTGACTTTATCACCCAAACTGAGTTTGGATGGTAGGAGCAAGAATATTGAGAGAAAATCATGCCTAACAATACCCAAACTCACAAGTTATATAAAAAAAGGAAGGAACTAAATTCCATGAAGATCACCTACCAAAAGAGATTAATTAGAGAAAATCGAGAAACCACATTTTTCTCTATAGGAAAATATCCTTGAATGGCCAGGGTACTTAAAAAAATATTTGAGAGTATTATAATATGCCATGCCAAATATATATTAAGAGTATAAAAATATAACCCCAACAAAACGCATTTCACATCTGAATACTAACCCAACATCACGGTTCTCGTTACTTTTATATATACATATATTAGCAGTAGGTTAGACATATATATAAGCATTGTTGTTATATATGCATTAGGTGAAACAAAGCATCATCAACAACAATAATAACACCATTAATAAAAATAATAATAGTAATAATAAGTACTAATAATAATAACAGCAATGATAATAGATATGTATATGTGATAATAGTAATAATAATAATAATAATAATAATAATAATAATAACTCATATATCACTAAATTTCGTATTTGGGATATTACATTCCACTAACTCCGTACCGCCAATAAGATCTCCTACATGACCTCTTTGTTAGGCAAGTGCCTTTCTGGATGCTTTTCCTAGCTTCATCTATTATCATCTCTATCTCTTGCTCCCTTTTCTTTGCCTTGCATCTTCTTCTTTAAGAACACCACCTCTTCCTCTATCCTCTGGATAGTGCTAAGCCCTTGCAGTGCTACCTCAATGAACAAGCTTGCATTGTTTAAGTGTGCCTCCCTAACATTGAAGAAGGTAAGTAGCCATTATCTCCATGTTTTTGCCTATGTAGTTGGATATTACACATTGGTGCAGAGTGGATGACATACATTGACGCATATGGATTGGAAGTCTCCCTAGTAAGATGATAACTAGATGTCCTATCTATCACCTAAAATTAATTAAATGTCCTAATAGGCCCTATTTCCATCCTTAGCTTAACTACCGTTGGCTAGCACAATGCTGCCTGGGAACATGTTGAGCACCATGTCTGATCTTCGTAGGCACTTCTAATGGACGCCTATCCATTCAAAGACTGTGTAAGGATTACGTTGACCTGTCATCCTGTAATACCCGATTTTAAATAAAAAGGTTAGAAAATTTTTTGAACTAAGAAGGTGCTGGTTACCTTTCTCATTTGGGTCCTAATTTTGCTAAGTCTTGAACCCTACACCCCTTGGAAGGCTATATGATAGAGCTATACTCTTGGACCAAAAGTCCTGTTAATTATTCCATAGAGAAAATGAGTTGAAGAAGGATTTTTAATGAATTTTATGAAACTCTCAAGTGCTTCATTTTTAGCCTGCAAGTTTATAAAAAATTGTAAGATTTTGGAATTTGAACTAAAACCCAAAAATGAGATTTTGATTGGTTAGGATTTTGATTTTTCTAATATTTTATTTGAATCCAAATAGGGGTATTTTCGTATTTACATTTATGTTTTAAAGTTAATGGATTAACTTAAAATTAAGAAATGTAAATAAGTGAGTAGTGGGATAGTAATTCCAATACATACCATATTGGAGCATCTTGAGCTTTAGGAGCCCCAGGTCTATGACCACCAGGCGGTTAACGAGGAGGTAAGTCGGATGTCTGGAGCTTCTGGATACCACCTAGGCGGTCATGTGACCGCCCAACAATAAACAGAGAGTGAGTCGGTGTGCCAAAGTGGGGAAGGGCGGTGAACGCGATAAAAAATCCCATTTGGGTCCAATCATTCCAGACACACACTCCCGGGAGAAATGCAAAATCCTCACCTCTCTATTTCTTCATCATTTTCTCAACTTAACTCCATTTTTCTTCCTTTTAAAAGTTCAAGGTATGTATAGTTGTTGATCTTGCTTCCTTATCTCCCAATTTCTCATGATTCTAGAGGTTGGCTTTAGTGTTCTTCATGCTTTCTTGCCATGGTGCTCCCTCATGAAAGTTATAATTAGATTTGAGTATCTAGGATGAGTTAGAGTTTTGTTGCTTCTATGTAGAATATTATTGTCAGTTTCACTCTCAAGTATCTTGTTGCCATTGTTCTCATGCATTCTACCCTCTAGGTGAGTGGGTTCGCACTTGTGATCTTTATGTTGTGCATTAGAGTTATTTTCAGGAAAATATAATTTATTGCTTAACTTAGAGATTATTATACAAGAAGCATGAAGATTTCTGTTGGATTATATGTTTGGAAATGCATTTTAGAGCATGAAACATATTTTGATAAAAACTCATGGGACCATACTTGTTGACTGAATGTTATGCAGAATTGATGATATATGTGATTGTTAAAGGTTTTGTGATTATTTCAACAGATTATGGAACTGGTTTATTTACATGATATAGTTTTGTAACCAAGTTTAGAGAAAAGATTGAAAATATGGTTTAGACTTTGTAAGTTCATAATATGATATTGAGTTTCTAGTTTATGAAGAGCATGACTGATTGAAACATGTTTAGATATTAAGTCAAAATGTTTTAGACGAATCTTTAGATGACTAGGAGCGGTTGGTGGATACATATTCTGGACTTGAAATCACCAGTATGGTTTCATAGTCCAAGTTATGCTAAAGTAAAACTGTTAGAGTTATAGAGATTTAGAGCTCTCAGAGAATAAAATGGTTTTAAGAAGTTTCAGGTTAATTTCAGGAGCTATAAGAGAACAGGCTGTGTGTTACGGGTAAACCGTTAACCTTGGTACCAAGTATGCCCAGGCAGAGTATTCAGGGAAGGGACCTATTTAGGTGCCCATTATGGTCACACTGGGACGGCGATACATAACGCCTAGATGTGATTAGAGATTTCAGAATTAATTGACACATTGGGATGGCGATATAACGAATGTGCCCAGAATTCTGTTTCTTAGAAGCTATATTAGTATGAGTTGATCTATTACAGGTACGAAAGTTAGTTAATGAAATGACTTTTGAATTGATAAAGTAGTCACTAAAAAGTATGAAAGAGTTCATGGTTTTAAGCTTATATGATTCCATAACGAAAATGAATTAAAGGAATTGCTTTTATTGATTTCATGAAAGGATGGTTTGAGAATGTATTTATATAGTGACATGTATTTGCATAAGATTTACAAGTACTTTTAATATTATTATGATTTGTTTTATTTATTGCTCTTGGATGTCCCATGAAGAGGATTCAAGTGAGAACTCACTCACTAAGTTTTGGGTATCAAAACTCACCCCTCTCGTTTCTCTTATTTTACAAATAGAACCATGATTGCAAATTCTATTCAACCACAACAAAGAGTTAGATGGTAAGCTTCACTCGAGGTGAGACATGTATTCTGGGTTCGTTAGAGTGCTCAGGTATGCATGGCAGGATCCAGGACCTTAAATCACATTTTGCATCTCACATATTAAAACAGGATATTGTTGTTTTGTATTTAATAACTTCTGTATGCCAATTTCATGGACAATTTAGAGAGAGCGATTGTCACATATTATATTATGGCTTCAGACTTTAGAGGTAGATTATGAAAATTGTAGATTTGACTATTTAAAAGATTTTGATTATTTTGAATTTTGAAAGATTAGGTGATTAGTATGTAGAAAAAGAGAAATTTTCTATTTTTCATAGATTTCTTTTGCGAACAAAGCATGCATATAAAGCATTACAGGTCTCAAGGCTTACGTGGGATGAGATTCCTCACGTACCCACGTGCCGAGTTAGGTCGTGATAGATCCGTTATCTACCAAAGTTCTCCTTAAAATATATCCTTCTACTATAGCTTCCACAAAGTGCGGGCGATTGTAAACTAAAGACTCATGAGATGGACCAGGTTCTTTGAACATAATAGCCGAATCATGTACCTTAACTAACCTAGTAAAGGGATGTTGATGGCACCTAGCTCAACCTCTCTCCTTCGATTTCAACTATTGCTTCCGCCACCTTTTTATGAGCGCCTTCATCCAATACCATTTGCCCAAACACGGAGAACCTTCTGGCCTTTGAAGACCTATGAGAGGTGTGTGTTGGGATTCTTAGGGTCAATTTCCCTAAGAATCATGAATTTGTATGTGTTTGATAAATAGTGGATGCATATGCATGAAGTTAATAATAGGAAGCAAGTTTTGGAAATTTCGTGCTTAACTATTATGCTAGTGGATTTTCATCAATATTATGGACTTAGGACAATCTTTGCATGAACACATTATTATGTTGGAAATTATTGATGTTAAGTTCATTTATTTGTATGCACTGATATGATAAATTTTAAAGATGAGGACAAAGAAGAATTATGTTTTTTTATGTGCATGCATTAAGGATACGATCAATGCGGTGACATTTAAGACACATGGATATGATTCTTCATTTCCCAATATAGGCTAGGAAGGGAAAGTGATCCATACG
This sequence comes from Dalbergia oliveri, assembly GCA_030441495.1. Lineage (NCBI taxonomy): Eukaryota > Viridiplantae > Streptophyta > Magnoliopsida > Fabales > Fabaceae > Dalbergia > Dalbergia oliveri. The sequence goes on from JAMLFY010000009.1 coordinate 12,615,451, forward strand.
CCCCCTCCCTGCATTTATAAGTTAGGATTTATATGCCAGTGATGATCAGCTAAGTATGAGCTTATAACCTTAAAATTAGAGAAAGAAAGAGAAAAGAAAGAAAGATCAAGGGTGGCTAAAGCAAAGAGTAAATTAGGTCAAAGAGAAAAAGAAAGAAACATTGTGTAATGACTACATGAATTAAATGTATTCATGTTTGATTATGTATTGTCATGCATCCATTAAGAATATGTTGCATTCATGACATAAGATCACGCTATATAAGAAACCCACTTTGGGCTAAACATTTTTAAACCTTTAAAATGAACTCTTGATACATGTTCATCTTTTAGAATAAACTGAAGTGGGTATGATAATGATGACATGATAGACTACTTTTAAAACTCCATTGAGAAATTATTATTTCTAACCCCTACTTTCGTGTCGTCTTTAGAGGAGGTTGGCATCAGAGTTGCTCAGCGAAGTGTGAGAGCCTACCTAGTGGATGGATATCATTGGCCATCACAGGCAACTTATGGAACCCTTCCTATTCATCTGCGCTAGTATACATTTGGGTTTATGATTACATCCAAGATAATGATTATGGTGTATGTACTTGAAGAGTGATCGGATTTTCAATGGCCACTTTACTATGTTTGTTTAAGTATCTTATGTGGGCATTGCATTGCAGATTATTTATATCCATGATGATTATGTGCTATACCTAGGGGAAGTGGTATTTGTTTAAGTTGTTTGAGTTATGATTGATCAATGAATGAATGTTATTTGCCTTCTGAACGTAAGGCGTTCATGGTTATCAAATGTAATTAGTTATTATGCCTCCCGTGTAAAGCTCAAGCTTTTGAGTTTTAAGTTTTTTTTTAAAAAAAAATTACACATATTTTTTAGATACCATCTTTTAAAGTCAAGTTAAAATCGAGAACAAAAGAGTAATAGCTAGCAATTAGCTTAATGCGACTTAAGCATAATAGGTTAATTTTTTGAGTGTCACACATGTCCCCTTTAAAGCACCATCATCCAAAATCCCCCACAAACATACACACTCCTGAGTTCCCCTAGCAGTTGTTTCCAATGTGGAGCCCAGGTGAGACATCTTCCTTGGGCCCAATCTATGGACTATGTTTACTTTTACTCATGGTGGCCATATAAGACGAACTTGGGCCACCTGAATCATTTGGCAAACCCTGGAAAAGTTCCCAACAACTTGAACATTTAAAAAATTTAAATGATTTAGTTATTTTATTAAGTCTCTCCATTAAATACTATGATGTGACCTTTTACGTTAATGTCACGTCGTTATTCACCACCTATCGTTCTAGTCACTCCAATTAATAAAAGGGTGTCATTTATAAGGTTTAGGATATATTTTTAGTGAAATTTGTGAGGTGATTGGATTTTCAAGCATTAGAAATAGACAACAAATGATGTTTTATCAATTGGAGTGATAAGAATGGTGAGATGGCATGGATAATGGTGGATGCCAACTACTTAACGACCCACTTCATAATATTTAAAAGATTAGATATTTACATTTTAGTTTTTTCATCATAGGAACTAACTTGTCTAATATAAAAATAAGGGTTAAATGCATTTTACCTGTGGGTGTACAAGGGACGGTTGGGCCGAGTTGGCCAAAACCTTAACCCGTCCGATTTTAGCAGTCAATTTTAAAACCTAAAACCAACCCGATAATGACTTGACTATGTACTAGTCAACCCAAAATTCGAACAATACATGAGAATTTGGATATTATACATAGTAAAGTAATAAAATTTTACAAGTAAGAAACAAAATTTTGGAGATATTTTATGATATAGGTTTCAAAATAAACCATATCAATATAGAAATAATATCAAGTTATGTAAAATATATTAATTGAACTTTAAAATCTTATAATTTTTCATAAATTATTATAAAAATATATATCTCTTAAGGAGTTATTTGACTTTTAGCAGGTTGGCTCCGACATATGACTTGAACCCAAGCCAAAAATTATACCAGGTCAAATTTAAAGACCCAAATACTTCCCAATAAACTTCACGGCTCGTTGGCAAGTAAACGGGTTATGAACACCTAATTTTACCTCACTATACTTTAGGTAATGAGTAATTTAGACCCTGAATTTTTAAATTATGCATCGCAACACCTTAGACTTTACAAATAGTGCAAAAGACCCCTTCTGTTAACTTGGCATCCATTTCTCCTGTTAAGTAATCATGTGCATGTCACGTGACACAATTTTTGGGCAAAAATATCCTTCGTTTCAAGAAAATTCTCTCACCCTTAACCCCCCTCCCCACCATTTATGTTCCAAAATCTTCAATCCTTGTGACCTTTACCAATAGCCACCATCATCACCACAACACAAGCAAATTAAATAACAACAATAATAATAATAATAATAATAATAATAATAAAATCTAAAATTGCAATGTTTAACCATGCCCACTTCCATGGCCATTCTGAATGGCACAACCCCTAAACATGCCATTACAGTTGAAGCCATAAGCCACTTCACTAGTGTTGGACACCCAATAAGTCCAACAAAGCCTTCATCAAGCCTATTCTTGATGATAAAGTCCACCGCTTGTTGAAGGGCTAGGCCCAGTACTCTATGACCTCTACCACCTCACGTGCCATTGTTGTGCATATGATGGCCTCCCCTTCCCCTGTGCATGACACCCCACAGCTCACACGCATAAGTGCCAGGGCTTATGAGGGCGAGTCACCAATTTTCAGTCATTTTGTTCATGAGGTCCGCTATTGACGTGGTATTTGCACTCTGCCTTCCTTGTCCACCACCACACACCCAACCGTTTTCTGACATGGACTCGCTAATTGGCAGTTCTTTCATCTACAATGGACTCTGAACTCTTGTGTTGCACGTGTTGTAACCCCCCATTGGGATCCTATAGTTGAACTCATTTATCCACCACCACCAACCCTAATTCATAGAAGATTATTTTGTGGTGGTGGCGACAATGGAGGTTATGTTGTGGAGATGATGGTGGTTGTTGGTGAATGTAAGGGATTGAAGATTTTGAAAGGGAAGGTAGGGGGAGGGAGGGGAGAGTTTAGGATTGAGTAAAATCTCATAGTTGTAGGATATTAATCTAGTCATCAAAAGAGTTATAATATTAATTTCTCTTCGAAATTACCAACGGATAAAACACTAGCTTCTATTTTGTGCAATCTAACATCTTGCATGTCTTAAAGGAAATGGATGTCAACTTAATAGATGGACTGTTTTGCATGCATTGTTTGGTAATTTTAGGATGTTGCAATGAACTTTTTGAAAAATCAGGATGTAGATGGCATAACCTAAAATTTAAGCGGTAAAATATTTAACCCATCAATTATTCCTTGAAAGATTTGTGGTATTAATTTAATCCTTAAAAGATTAAAATTTATTTCAAATTAGTCAAAATTTAGACTAACTTAAAATAAATTTTAATCTTTCAAAGACTAAATTATTATAATAAATCTTTCAAGAATTAAATTGATATCTTACTATTATTCATCAAATTGATCACAAATCTTCTAACAATTAAATTGATGTCCTATGACTTTTTCCGGACAGGCAAATTTAAAATAATAATAAAAAAAGGTTTTACTCGTGCTTCTAAGTGAAAAGCAGAAAAATAAAGTTGTAATGATTAACATTACATAAATTATGTTAATTTTACGAGGAAAAGAAAAGCCTCCATTGCGGCGAGTTGAAGGGAGTTGAAAGTCGGGGAAAAGGTACCTATATATATTTTAGAGTAATTTTACATTTCAGTGTTTGAAAAAAAAATCGTTTTAACACCATAAATTTTAAAAAATTAAATCATATAAATATTTGATTTTTCACTATATTCACTATAGACGTAATAACTAATTTTTTCACATATTATAGATTTATATAAGAGAATAGATACTGACTATGAGTTAAAATTACTTCTTTCTCAAAATTTTCACATTATAGCAAATTACTTTTTTAACAGGAAAATTATATACAAATTAGTTCCTAAAAGATTAATATATTAAAAGCCATTTTTATGAATTAAAGAATAACATGTTAAAAATTGATTATTTTAAGGACTAATATAATATAAATTGTTGTTGTAAGCACTAATGTGTATATATCATTTTTCGGATTAATGTGTTTGATTTGAATTTCTTTTGAGGATTAAAGTATATGCTTTTAATCTTTTAAAATTTAAGTGTTAAAATAAAAATCTTTTAGGACTAATAAATAATGTATTCACTCTATTTTTATGAAAAAATTATAAAACTTAGTTGAGAGAAAAAAAATCCTGAACTCATTGTGCAAGTGCTTCTAAATATAGTATTTACTCTATCACCTATCAATAGGAGTTGATATTGTCACTCCCTTTCACTATTACCACTCTCATTTTCATTAATTTCTATTCAGATTTATTAATAATACCCTTATTCTACTATCAATTTGACTACTTGACAATATTTGATATTTATCTCATTTTTAATTTTGAAATAGTTACTAGTTTACGTTGAAATAATGGACAAGCTAGGCTTCTTGTTTTGGTTTAGTTGCTAAGCTTTTTGCCCAATATTACATAAATAAATAGTTACTATTTATTATAAGTATTGAATCAATTTATTAAATAAAATTATTTAAATTCAAATATTAAATTATTTTCACATAAAAAAATATCAAATTACTTTATTGTTTTAATGAAAGTTATCTGAATAATATAATGTTGAGTCTTCTTTATAAAATAATAAATAAAATGAATAACAATAAAGATGAAATAATAAATAACCTGTGTTGCACATGTTGTACCCACCCATTGGGATCCTATAGTCGAACTGCATATATCCACCACCACCAACCCTAATTCATAAAAGATTATTTTGCGGTGGTGGCGACAATGGAGATTGTGTTGTGGAGATGATGGTGGTTGTTGGTGAATGTAACAGGGATTGAAGATTTTGGAACAGAAAGGGTAGGAGAGGGAGGGAGAGTGTAGGGTTGAGAAATTTTTCTTGAAATGAAGGGCATCTTAATCCAAAAAATGTCACATGATATGAACATTACCATTTAATAATGAAAATGAATGTCAAGATAGTGGAACGGTCTTTTACACTATTTGTAAAGTTTACGAATCGCAATATTCAATTTTAAAAGTTAGTGTCTAAATTCCATGATCTAAAGTATATAGGGTAAATGCATTTAGTCCTAAAAATAAATAAGACCTATTTTGAAATTTCACTCTCAAGAGCTGAGCGATCTGCTCATTTGAACCGTAAATAATCAACAGTTAAAGTCCCATTTTTCCTTTTTCTGGTAAATAAAGTCCTATTCTTTCATAGGGAAAACATGTTAATCACAAGATTTCACCTTTTTTTCGACAAAAAAAAAAGTTACCCTGCATAAAAAGCTAGATATCCTTACTGGGAATGTGAAAGTGAAATAGCTGTTAATGAATGGAGAAGTAATAATTGTGCAATAAAAGCTAAAATGACAAACTAAGCCACAGCTAATTGCACTGAGTATTTTTCTTGAAATAGGAAAAAAAAAAAAAGAAAAATTAATTATTCGAGGGATATAATTGCAATCTAGTAGTGTAGCGACAAATAGTTGTGGAGTGGGCTCGACCAACGTCGCTTTCATAGAAAAACAAGGGCCCCATCCGATACCATACTACTATCTCCATTTCAGTGGGCTCTCGTATGTTTTGTGTTTGTGGTAAATCAATCATTGCCCTCTCCACATTGCTTAGCCGCAGGATACGTACTTCTTCATCCAACGGTTTCAAATTCTTGGAATCTCTCTGTGAGAGAAGGACCCTCCAATGATAGATCCCAAAATGTGCTTTTCTAATTTTTATTTATTATTTCCAAAATTATAACAAGGGCTATTTTCGTTAGAGATTATGAATTTGTAATGTTTTCCGCTATATATTTATTTTTATTTTATTTGATATAATTCCCCAATCCTCGAGAAGAATTTCTAGTTTTAATGTCCGGGTATTAAAAAAACTCAGCTGATATTTTTTATATGATTTACTTTTAGTTTTTTTTTAGTTGTATTCAAAACTTTTAATAAATAAAACACAGTAGTCTAAGACATTTTCTGAATGAGAATAATTTATCTAGAGTTAATCTATTAAACGTGACAATAAAAAATGAATCTAACAGAATCATACAAAAATTAATAAAAATATTTCTGCACCCTATTTTTTTAACATTATTCAGATGCATGAAAAACAATGTTTTAATAATTAAGAATTTTAATTATTTTTATATTAAATTTTGTAAATATGTTAAATTAGTAATAATATATATTAAACATTTTCATTAATTTCACTGATAATATGGTTGATATTTAAAGTTATTAACACATGATTTTTTTTTTTCATGATTTTCGATATGAAGATTTATCAGTAATGTAATTAAAATTTTCAATTTTAAATACATGACAATCTAAGTGTTATGTTTGAAAAATGTAGATGCACATAACAATATTGTTAACAAAAGAGACAAATTTTTATTTGTTTCTTTATTATAAAATAAAATATTTAATTAACTAACCACAAAAAATAATGATTTGTGTATTTTTATAGTTCAAATTAATGAGAGTGACTGACAAATAATAAACTAAAATAATTTAAATAGGTCAAACTTATAACACACCTCATATTCTCACTCAAAAATTCAAGAGAATGCGAAGAAAACTTATTCCATTATACATCTCTTGCCACTGCGTCAATGAAATGTTTTCCATATCACATATACATGTAGGTATTGCCGGTTAAGGAGTTGATGAAACTGTCAATCAAGCATTAATCTTCTTTCCATTGTTAACAATGCAAAAAACTCTGATTGCCTGCGTCAATTATTTAAATATTTTTTATAAGCCTCAATTATTTATATATTTTTTATAAACCTCAATTATTTATATATCCAACAACCCAATTACGCACTTAGTCATATTAGACTGATGTTCTTTTTTTGTTTTTAAATATAATTTTTTTTCGGTGTCTTAATCATTGAAAATGACATTTTCGAGAAACGGGCCCACTGAGAAGTGGCCCTTACATAACATTAATATTAAAATAATAACAATATAAAAATATATATATTAAAATAATAACATCATAGTCATCTGTTTAAAGCTGTGATCAATTTTTTTTAATCAAAACCCATTTGTTTAATTTCTTAAACAATTAAAAATTAATTTATTGGGCATTTCTCTAGCAATCATCACCCACATAATTCCAAACAAAACCACGGGCTCAGTCCAACAACTCCATCAATTATATTACGACCGCTAAGATGACTTTTCCACATGTTTTTACAAAGGACACCCCCAATTTCCCCCAACGCAATAATCTTTGGCACAAACACCAATACAAATCACAAAACACAGGACACATTTCTTCCTCCATACATATCCAAATAACAAAATTCTGGTTATGTTGGGGAAGAGAACACGGCCAATGATCAGAAAATTGTCGGAATTGTTCGTCTCCGGAGGTGTCGCCACGGCAATTTTGGACACCATAGGGAGCCGAGAAGCCCGTTGGACATGAACTTGAAGATGCAGTCACCAAAGGGACTAAAGAGCTACGACCTTGGTGGTGTTGGTGTTGGTCTTGGAATTGTGGTGGCCCTTGATAAATCCAATGAAGTGGGTTATGAGGTTTTGCCAAAACATGCTGTTTGCACATCCAACATGAACCGATCTAGGCCAATCCCGGTTCAACATGCCATGAAAAACCAACATGGGTTGTTCCAAAGGGGTGTGAATGAAATTGATGTTGGAAGCTCCGAGGATTACACATATGTGACGTACCATGTACCTAACAAGACCATCACTAAGGTTTACTATGATGGCGGTGAAGGTGGAACTATGAAACATGGGTACAAAATTAAAAACAACAAAAACAACATCAACGTTGATGTTGTTAGAAGAACCCCTCCAGCACAAAATTTAATTGAGGGTGAACCATCATTTCCCACCTCCGATTTCCTCAGCACATGTCACCTTTGCAGAAAGAAACTCCATGGCAAAGACATATACATGTACAGGTACTGGCCAATCCAAAATCCTTGTTGCTCAATAACTATCTATTTGACTATGAATTGATGAAATATTTTTGGGACTTGGACTAATGATTCAATTTTTTTTTTTTTGGGTGTTCAGAGGAGAGAAGGGATTTTGCAGCCCTGAGTGTCGTTCAAGGCAGATAATGATGGATGAACGCAAGGAATTGTGTAGGTCAGAAGCATCAAGGTCTGTGGAATTGTCAAGTTCACCATACACAAGAGACCAAATGTTTTCAACTGGGATTGTTGCCCTTTAGAATTATCAGATTCTGGATTTTTGGAGGCCATGCAAGACCAAACCAGAGATTGATACTTTTCAAGTGTATCAATATACCTGAGTACATAGTATAAGGCTATATACTACACATATGAGAATTAAGAAACCTTGGTTCTAAGTTGTAACCAAAGAAAATTTTGATCCGAATAATGATAGAGATTCAGATGTAGTGAGTACTACAATGATTTTTTTTTCCTTAATTTTTTTTACTTTGTTTTTGGAACTTCACTGATACAGAAAATTACGAACTCGAGATCTCAATTGCATAGATTTTAGTTTGTTCTGTTCCTGGGTTCTGTCGAAGACATGAACAAGTTCGGAGTTTAATGTTGTTTCTGAATTTAACTTTTCTGGTTTTCCTTCAGTACCCCGTTATGCTTTGTTGTTGGGTTTCCTTCCATTGCAGCCAATAGATGGTTCATCCAGCATAAGAGTAGATGCCATCCAGCTGAGCGGATATTCCTTTTTTACATTTTTTCTTTTCAACTTTTTAATCAATATTAATGTACTTATTACAAACTTCAATATTATTTAGTGACAATTATTAATTTTATTAAAAATTATAATTAAACGCTCAAGCATTAAAAATGAAAACTCGAAAGGGTAAATTAGCTTATCTTATCTAAAGTTGAGTGAAATCACACTCAATAATCTACGTACTCCTATTTATAAAATTGTTACTAAAAGTTCTCGTAATTGGTTAATTACACTAACCTTTTCTATAACTATTGGTTTCTTACTTTAAATTACATAAAAGATAATATGTGATGGGTATGTAATTATTAATAATAAAATTATAATATTTTAATAATATTTAATATATAAATTTATTAAAATAGATTTTTTATTATAAGTTATAATTATAAATTTATCATCATCACATAATAAAAAAGAATATTTTAATTCATATATATATATATATTAAATATCATCAAAATATTATAATTTTATTATTAATAATCATATGCATGTTAGATATGTTATTTTTTATACTTTAAATAACGAATCAATAATTATATGGGAGGCTAGTGTGGTTTTAACGAATCTCTTAAACTTCTAATAATAATGTTACAAATAGAAAGGTGGTGTCAAATTTAATTGTACTAAACTTTGATAGAGATTGGTGTAATTTTATTTTTTAAAATTTAATATTTTAAAATAAAAAAGAATTATATTTAATACGAAGAGAATTCATACCTGGCTTGTTGTCTTTTACACATTCAGTGTATGATCCTCGCAACGGAATTTTGAACCTTAATTTACGTGTGTGGGAGACAAACTCCGTTATAGGAATTCTTTTATGAAAAATATATTTTTTTTAATTTTGAAAATTACATTGCTAGTAATAATGTTTAAATTGAAAATCTCATACTTTTTACTCAAATCTGTTACTACTAGACTGAATTAGTAAAAACATATTCTTTCCTAAAAACTTATCTTTTTTTCTTATCTATAAATTTTCTTTTTTCTTTTTTATCTATTTTGTAATTGTTATGTGCTTTTCGCAGCAGTAAATTTTTATCGTACTAATTTGCGGTGCTCTTTTGTGTTTTTGGTAAATATTTGAGGTACTCATTTAAAAGAAAATATGACTTGTATAATTAACTACAAAAAAGTACGATCAATCAATTTAGAAGTTAAAAAAATTATACAATAGAATATATATTTTTTCTCCTTTTCTCTTTTGTTAATGATTTAATTTTATTTCACAAGAATTTTAAAAAAGTTTAATTTTTATGCGATGATTTAAATTTTTTTACATAGTCATTTAATCATACGTTGTCACGTCAACAAAAGTGATTTTTTTTTGGTAGATAGCAAAACACACAAGACTAGTTCTCCTTATCAAAAGTTATCAAGGCGAAAAGAGCAATAGAAGCTCTCATGCGAAGTAGGCACATCCATTAGCATCCTTTAAAATCAAAACAAAGCGAACATATCATTGACGAGTGGTAAGACCTAAATCTAGAAGCTAATTCTCTTCAATGTGATTAAGTCTTAGAAATAACTATTATATTATCTTATTTACATAACTTTTTAAATAATAGTATACATGATACAACAGTCTTACAACAATATAAAAAAAAAGTATACCATTAATATATAAAAATTAAACTCACTTTAAAATCAAAGCGTACGTATAAAAGTAAATAACTGTTATATATGTAAGTAACAGTAATATCCAAAATAAATTACGGCTTTATTGTTTTTGCACTTTGTCCAACGGAGGACTCATCATTAGGGACAGCTTTGGGAAAGCTCAAAGGAGTAGCCTCAAGGATGAAGGGATAAAATATAGTGCGTTGGCAGGATTGCGAAAGTTTGAGCTCGTTTGTTTTTCATTTTCATGTTGAATAATCTCTCAATTGATTTATGGCTAAATGTTCATTTGTTAATAGTAGTTGGGTTAATAAGTTCATCAAAAATTAAAAAAATAAAAAATAAATTGAGTCGGTTAAGGTAGAAAATATTTTAATTTTTTAAAAAAAGTCTTGAATTTGGGTTCTAAGAATAAAAAAAAATTAGACAAATATTTAGGTACTCTTAAAACAAGACAAATATTTTACTTTCATTTATTGACTAATAAATCAGCTATTATATTAAAAATATAGAAAAAGTAGAAGATAATAATGACCTTAAAACTTATATGGTGATTAATAAATAAATTAAAACAAATAGTTTCTCTTGCTCATGCACTCTAAGTATTTCTCAAAATTTTACTAGGAGACCCCTACCCACCTTCAGGGATTTCAATCAAGCCAGTTTAGAATTAGTCGGGTTTCTGATAAAATAAAATCCAAATGCCGATGATTTTATCTAGATAAAAAATCATAAAAATATTAAATACAGAAAATTTATACACCTAATCTTACCCAAAACAATATGATTCATCTCATTAAACAAAAAACAATATGATTCATTGATTTTAGAGTAAAACCTCATAGTTGTAGGACATTAATTTAGTCATTAAAAGAGTTATAATATTAATTTCTCTCTAAAATTACCAAACAGGATAAAATACTCCTAACTTCTATTTTGTGAATCTAACACCTTGTATGTCTTAAAGCAAATGGATGTCAACTTAACAGATTAGTTGTTTTGCATGCATTGTTTGGTAATTTTAGGATGTTGCAATGAACGTTTTGAAAAATTAGAATGTAAATTACACATAACCTAAAATTTAAGGGGTAAAATACATTTAACCCTTCAATTTATTCCTTGAAAGATTTGTGGTATCAATTTAATCCTTAAAAGATTAAAATTTATTTCAAATTAGTCAAAATTTAGACTAACTTAAAATAAATTTTAATCTTTTAAAGACTAAATTATTATAATAAATCTTTCAAGAATTAAATTGATATCTTACCATTATTCATCAAATTGATCACAAATCTTTTAATAATTAAATTGATGTTCCACGACTTTTTCAAGTCAGGCAAATTTGAAATAATAATAAAAAAAAGGTTTTACTCGTGCTTCTAATTGAAAAGCAGAAAAATAATGTTGTAATGAGTAACATTACATAAATTATGTTAATTTTACGAGGAAAAGAAAAGCCTCCATTGCGGCGAGTTGAAGGGAGTTGAAAGTCGGGGAAAAGGTACCTATATATATTTTAGAGTAATTTTACATTTCAGTTTTTGAAAAAAAAAATCATTTTAACACCATAAATTTTAAAAAATTAAATCATATAAATCTTTAATTTTTCACTATATTCACTATAGATGTAATAACTAATTTTTTCACATATTATAGATTTATATAAGAGAATAGATGCTGGTTATGAGTTTTAAAGTTGCTTCTTTTCAAAACTTTTCACACTATAGCAAATTACTTTTTTAATAGGAAAATTATATACAAATTAGTTCCTAAAAGATTAATATATTAAAAGCCATTTTTATGAATTAAAGAATAACATGTTAAAAATTGATTATTTTAAGGACTAATATAATATAAATTGTTGTTGTATGTACTAATGTGTATATATCATTTTTCGGATTAATGTGTTTGATTTGAATTTCTTTTTAGGATTAAAGTGTATGCTCTTAATCTTTTAAAAATTTAAGTGTTAAAATAAAAATCTTTTAGGGACTAATAAATAATGTATTCACTCTATTTTTATGAAAAAATTATAAAACTTAGTTGAGAGAAAAAAATCCTGAACTCATTGGGCAAGTGATTCCAAATATAGTATTTACTCTATCACCTATCAATAGGAGTGGATATTGTCACTCCCTTTTGACTATTTCCACTCTCATTTTCATTAATTACTATTCAGATTTATTAAAATACCCTTATTCTACTATTAATTCGACTACTTGACAATATTTGATATTTATCTCATTTTTAATTTTGAAATAGTTACTAGTTTACGCTGAAATAATTGACAAGCTAGGCTTCTTGTTTTGGTTTTGTTGCTAAGCATTTTGCCCAATATTACATAAATAAATAGTTACTATTTATTATAAGTATTGAATCAATTTATTAAATAAAATTATTTAAATTCAAATATTAAATTATTTTCACATAAAAAAATATCAAATTAATTTATTGTTTTAATGAAATTTATCTGAATAATATAATGTTGAGTCTTCTTTATATAATAATAAATAAAATGAATAACAATAAAGATGAAATAATAAATTATGGTATATAATTACATATCTTATTTTATAACAGGTAGCATCTATATAATTTTAAAACTAGTAAATAAATAAATGATACCATGGTTTACTACTATTGACCATTTATTTTTATTGTAATTTTTTCTTTGTTTATATTGTTAAAAATTAACTTAATTTAATACATTAAATTAACATAATTTAATATATTAATAACAAAAGTGTCAAACAATGAAAAGTAAGTCGTTGTAAAAAAAATCCTAATATCAGTGATATCCTTCTCTGCTTCTTCCTTTGTTTGACCATTGGGAAAGAGTTGAGACCCCTACTTTTACGAATATTTCTTAATTCATAAAGATTATACTTAAAAATGCTTTCTTTCTTCAGTACGGGGCTCACTGTGTTTGAAATTTGGAATTTTCTCAATTGATGGAGGAGGTAATATTGCAGGATTTAATTGGAGGGCTCACCCCTGTTTAATTTAATTACGCATGCTTTTACTATGATTTTTCAAGTTGGTATTCATTATGGGTTTTCTTTCAACTTCTAGTTGGTTTGGAGTGAAAATGCATGAGTGAAAAATATCGATATATTCTAGACTTCATTAGTTGGATGGGTAGAAGAAGGGTAATATAGTAGAATGATAATATAGTAAACTTAACTAAAAAATAATAAAAATAAGAGTGATAATAGTCAAAATAGAGTGACAATAGCAACTCCCCTATCAATAACAGAACTTATACATTGAATCAAAATCATAGTAATACATTATCCACGAATAAAAGATGGACCACAAGAGCACCTCCATGGCCAAAGGGGTACTTATATTGGAACTTAACTTTTGAGCACAACATCAAGCTGTCTCATTAATGTGGTATTTCGTCGTTTAAGTGGACGCTACTCAGTGGGGACAGGATGATGGACCACTCTGAAATTGAGAGCACCAGGTGGAATGAATATGACAAAGGAATCCAAGTCTCTGTGTGGCCATATCCCATCCCCACTACTACAGAGAAAGAAGAAGAAAAAGAAAATCATCAATAAGCTAGGCCCTTCAAAAGAATCACATTATGGTTCCTAGCAACTTTATGCTTGGGAACCACTTTTATCATTCATAGGCATATGCCCCACTAGCACATCGCATGTCTGATGCTATCCTTTTTTTTTTTTTTCCCAAAATTGAAATCATTGTGCTCCCTGCCGGGACGGGAAAGTTATTTTGACAGATGTAGACAGAGCTACATATGTTACTTTAACAATCTTTTCTTGTAATCTATCTATGGCTGAATTTGAATTTAAGTGATCTTTTCAGCCACACGTAAATTTTATGTGCAGAGTTTATTAAAGCAGATTCGCATAAATAAAACGATGGGTAAATTACATTGATTTCTTTTAAAATTTAACCTAGTTATACTTGACATCTGTCTAAGTAATTATACTTAACGTCTCTCGATTTATAAAATTGTTTTTAAAAATCCATGAGACTTATTAAACACCAACGACCTATCACATAAATCCTATGTATTAGACGTTTCCACAGATCTTGAGCTACCACCTATCAAGAGGTGTGTAAATCGGACTGCTTACGCCGGGCCACAGATGCAGAAACAAAGGCCTTGAGCAAAGTAAGACTTGGGTTCTTGTTGACTTGTCATCCACTAATGTCACTCCAATTGGTAACAAATGGGTTTACAAAATTGAACACTATGCAGATGTGTGTAATTGGCGCTTCAAGGCCCGGTTAATGGCAAAAGGGTACACCCCCAAACCGGAGGGAATGACTACTTTGAAGCATTCTATCCATTTGCCAAAATGACTACTATCCGATTTCTTTTGGGCGGTTACCGTCATTAAAATATGGCACCTTCACCAATTGGATGTAAATAACTCCTTCTTGCATGGGGATTTGCAAGAAATTGTCTATACGAAGATCCCTCTCAAAGTATCCATACTCAAGCCCAACCAAATGTGTAAATTGTTGAGATTTTTTGTATGGACTGAAACAAGCGAGCAAACATTGGTTTGGCAAACTCTATGATTTTCTTTCTCATTATGGTTGCCATCAAGCACCCAATGGGATGGAAATCTTCAATCCTGCTGCATTTTCTATCACCTAATTATTTATTGGCATGTGAAACACATGTATTATATATTTAATAATTTATAAATTTTTAAATCTATTTGATTCTTATCTTTTATATGTCAATAAATTATTTGAGGGACATGGAGGATAAGAGGATTTCTATCTCACCCAATGACCATTCTTTAACTATTAAGAGTTTAAGACTGAAGATTCTTTTATCATAGTGATGGAAATAGGTTGAACTAGATTACGCTTTAACTTAAATAGGTTGGCCTATCTCCTAAAAGGAGCATTAGCCTTACCTTAAAGCCTGACTAACCCGAAAACCTATAAAGGCTTATTTAATTATAAGATATTTTGAAAAAATAAAAATGACTAATCTTAAATAAGTCGAAATATTACTAAATATGTCAAAAATATATATATTTTTAAGTAGGCTTAAAAACTTAAGCAAGTTAAAAATATATTTTTTCAAATAGATTAACATATTTTTATTATCATTGGATGATGACAATCATGATAATAATAATAATAAGTAAGTAAACCTATTAGGTCCAATATACTATTTTTAACGCTTGAAGTCTAGCCTATTGCTAAAAAGACTTTTTAAAAACCCTGGCTTAACTTATTTATTCAATAGGCCATACCTAACTACAAATATAGACTAGGTTGAAGGCTCTTGACTAGCAACCTGGCATACTTCTATCCTAATCATAATGCTTTTAGTTTACATTGATGACATTTTTGCGGGAAACCATCTATAGGAATTCCAATTTATTAAATCCAACGGACATACATTTCAAAATAAGGGATTTGGGGTTGTTAAAGGTTTTTTTCCCAAGGGTGTTCACAACCCCTGCCAATTCAACCTAGCCAGAATCTCATTGGAATAAGTTGGTCTTGAATTTTAACCCGTATACTTTCAGGGGTTTAAGGTTATACATCGGTTAACTTAACGGACAAAGTCAAATAATTTCTTAAGATATATATATATATATATATATATATATTTATAATAATTTGTGAAAAATTATAAAATTTAATTAATATATTTTACATAACTTGATGTTATTTTTATATTGATATAATTTATTTTAAAACCTATATTGTAAAATATCTCTTAAATTATATTTTTTACTTGTAAAATTTTATAACTTTACTATGTATAATCTCCAAATTTCCATATATTATTCAAATGTAAAGTTAACCTGGTATAACCCAGGACATAGTCAAGTCATTATCTGGTTGGTTTGGTTTAAAAATTGACCTAATCTAAAAATTGAGTTAGTTCTTGTTTTCCAATCAAACTCAACTCATCCCTTATACACCCTTATTTGGCTCCTTAAGGCCTGAAGTGACCCACTTTGGGCTGGGACTCCATTTGCCAACGCTACTACCTGTTTAAAGCTCCTTACTGAAGTTGAGCTTTTGGGAACTCACTTGACCCTATTATTTGTCTTTATCAAGATAGCTCTGTTGCACACCATATGTAGTTTGTACGGCGAACTCATCGGCCAGCTTCTACCTCACTATCAGGTCCCAACATTATCCTTGTAACGCCCAATTTTTCCTGCTGTGTAAAATGACTAAAATATCTCTGGGTCATTTTTACACGAGATTTGAGTCGAAATATTCCAAGCCATCCTCAATAAGATATTTTGACATTAGAATAAGATTATATGAGGATTAAATAACAATCTCTGCAAAAATCATAATTTTTTATTTTCCCATGTACAAATGACCAAAATGCACCTAAGGTTATTTTTGCCCGAAATCAAGGACGACTGGTCTAGGCTACCCTCAATGGGTTAGTTTTATGTTTGAAGGGGATTATTTGTGTTATGAATAATGTTAGAGGTGAAAATCTCAAAATCAGATTTTTTTTCTTGTGCAAAATTATCAAAATACCCTAAGATAATTTAACGCGAATTAACGGAAACTGAACCCTCATCACCCAAAAGTTAGAAAATGTTAATTATAAGGGATATATGATATCTAAAAATGTTCGAGTGGTTTGGGGAGTTTTTATGTGAAATTACCATTTTGCCTCTAATTAGTGCTAAATGAGCTTATCAAGTAAATATATGCAATATTATACTCTAATTAGAGAGAAATTAATTTTATTTATTAACCTTAAGTCAAAATAATTATTTGAGATAATTTTAAAGTCTAAGATTATTTTAGGGAAGATTAATTTCCTTTCTTAATTAAAAGGGTTCATAAGATAAATAATATTAAGTATAAATTAATGCATTATCTTTCTTTTTCTTAAAAATTAGGATATATTTTGGATTTATTTTTTTTATTTCAGATTAATTGAGCACTAAAACCTCTACTACAAGTGTAGGTTATTCTTTAGTCATGTCTTGGAACATCTTAAATACTTCTTTATTAACCACCTACACTACATTATCATTTATAATCCACTACCAATTAAATACACATCAAATACATGTCCTACCACTCACAAAAATTGAAAAATAACTCCCATTATGGCCATGAAGGCAGCTGCCTCACCCCTAAAACTCCTATATATATGTCTTTTTCCAAGCCTAATACACACACAAATACTCATTCTTTACCATTTGCATTTTTGGTTGAAATCTTGCTCACTAAATTAGCCAAAAATCCTCTCTTCTCTCTCTAAACTCAAAGCTCTCTTCCTCTTCCTCCATCACTTCCAAGAGACTCCATTCTCAACCTTCATCCAAGCTCTCAACCTCAAACCAACACATATACACCATAGATCAACTTCTAAACACATAATCTTTCCATTCCAAGACACAATATCACAGAAAATCCTTCCTCCTTTTTCTTCCTTTTTGGATGAGATCATCATCATCGTTTAGAGAAGATTTTTTTTCTTCTCTTTAATTTATAAAAGATCAAGCTTTCACTTTTGTAACAAGAAACAACTTGGTAGGATTTTATTTCATGTTCTTTCTCTTATTCTTCTCTTATATTTTTCGGTTATTCTTATTGTTAATGACCATGGCTTGATGATGAGGAATCATGGTGGTGGTTGTAGATCCATCATATAATTGACTTCTAAAGCTTAAGATTTGATTTTTTTTGTTGTTGGTAAAAGATTAATGAAAAAATTGTGGATTTTCTTTAGATTGTTTCTTTTTGAGCTTGATAATAAGTTCAAGAAATAAAGTTATTGGAACCATGATAATAAACACTTTAAAGCTCACTTCCTTTTTGTTAAGATTATTTGGGGTTAAAGAGTTTCGTTCTCTAAAAGTCTTGAGTTTTGACTTAACAAGATATAAAATGAACTTACATCCATATTTATATTTCAAGCTATTGCATATCATGTTTAAATTCTAAGTCTTGCATATAATGTTTAGATTTCAGGTTATCACCTTAATTCTTAAAGATAATAATATAGATAGATTTCAAGTTATCACCTTAATTCTTGAAGATAATAATATGGAATTGCATATCATGTTTAACTTTCAAGTTATCACCTTAAATCTTGAAGATAATAATATGGATTTGCATCTTCATGTTTAAATTACAAGTCTTGCATATCATGTTAATATTTCAAGCTATCACCTAAACTTTGAAGGCTTAAAAATGAACTTGCATCTTTACATTTATATTTCAAGTTTTACACATCATATTTATAATTCCAAGTTATCACCTTATAATGATAAAGATTAAGAATGAGATTGCATGACATGTTTATGATTCTAGTTATCACCTAAATCTCTAAAGCTTAAGATTTGCCTCTTTTATCTTAAATGGAAATTTTGATCGTGGACATGTCTCAAATATATGATTTTCGGCCTTATGAGGATCTTGGAATTGAAGTTGATTTTATTTTATTTTGAGGCTTGAATTTTGTCTTTGAGATGCATTAGGAATTTTTTCAAAGAATTAGAAATTCAAAAGGGTTAAAAATATGATTTTATCAAGTTTTTAGAAGTTAAAATTATGGTTATTGATTTGATTTAATTAAACCTATAAGGTTACTGTTTGGTAATGTTTAAATGTGTAAAAGTTACTAATAATTGTTGTAAAAATTATTTTTAGCATTTTTGGTAAGAACTAGTAACTAGAAGGGATCAAAATTATAATTTTATGAAGCTTTAGAAAAAAATGTAACACCCTAACTTTAACATAATAGGCCTAGGACGTATAATGATTAATCGTTAGTTGTTACTCTTTCATCTCAAAACTTTTATTGATTTTAAACTTTTGAAAATAAGTCTATGGAACATATGACCCATTTTTTTTATCATAAGACCAAACTATGAGTCATTCGTGTATAACTTATAGCGTATAAATATTCATTATATAATACTTAATAATAGTACATATCATCGATATATTCTTAACTATCCATCCCATAGCAATACATGTGAATCAAAACATAGTATAGCATAAATAATATCATCATATCATAACATTGACTTTAAATATCATCTCAAATAATAATAATAATAATAATAATAATAATAACAATGTAGAAATATTCCACAAATATAATACCATATCAATTGTACTAAGTCCATCTATAGATTTAAGCATACAATAATTTAAAAGCTAAGTGTAACTATGATGTAACGAATTTCAGGACGAAATCTTTTTAAGAAGGGAGAAATGTAACGCCTCAATTTTTCTTGCTATGCAAAATGACTAAAATACCCGTGGGTCATATTTACACAAGATTTGAGGCCGAAATAGTCCAGGCTATCCTCAATAAGATATTTTGAAATTAGAATAAGATTATATGAGGATTAAATAGCAATCTGTGCAAAAACGTAATTTTTGATTTTCCTATGTGCAAATGATCAAAATGCCTCTAAGGTCATTTTTGCCCCGAAATCAAGGACGGCTAGTCTAGGCTACTCTCAAGGGTTAGTTTCATGTTTGAAGGGGATTATTTGTGTTATGAATGATGTTAGAGGTGAAAATCTCAAACCTTGATTTTTCCTATGCGCGAATTATCAAATAGCCCTGGATAATTTAATGCGATATTAAGCGAAAATGAACATGGTCATCACCTGAAAGTTAGAAAATGTTAATTATAAGGGATATATGATATCTAAAAATGTTGAGGGGTTCTGGAGAGTTTATGTGAAGTTACCATTTTGCCCCTAGTTGGTGCTAAATGAGCTTATCAAGTAAATATATGCAATATTATACTCTAATTAGAGAGAAATTAATTTTATTTATTAATCTTGAGTCAAAATAATTATTTAAGGTGATTTTAAAGTCTAAGATTATTTTAGGGAAGTTTAATTTCCTTTCTTGATTAAAAGGGTTTATAAGACAAATAATATTAAGTATAAATTAATGCATTATCTTTCTTTTTCCTAAAAATTAGGATATGTTTTGGATTTTTTTTATTTCAAATTAATTGAGCACTAAAAACTCCACTACAAGTGTAGGCCATTCTTTAATCATGTCTTGGAGCATCTTAAATACTTCTTTATTAACCACCTACACTACATTATCATTTATAATCCACTACCAATTAAATACACATCAAATACATGTCCTACCACTCACAAAAATTGAAAAATTACTCCCCATTATGGCCATGAAGGCAACCCTCACCCCCCAAAACTCCTATATATATATATATATATATATATATATATATATATATATATATTTGTGTGTGTGTGTGTGTTTTTCCAAACCTAATACACATACAGACACTCATTTTTTACCATTTGCATTTTTGGTTGAAGTCTTGCTCACTAAATTGGCCAAAAATTCTCTCTTCTTTCTAAACTCAAAGCTCTCTTCCTCTTCCTCCATCACTTCCAAGAGACTCCATTCTCAACCTCCATCCAAGCTCTCAACCTCAAACTAACACATATCCACCATAGATCAACTCCTAAACATATAATCTTTCTATTCCAAGACACAAGATCACAAGGAAAATCTTTCCTCCTTTTTTTCTTTTTGGCCGAGATCTTCATCATCATCTAGAGAAGATTTTTTTTTTCTTCTTTAATTCATAAAAGATTGAGCTTTCACTTTTATAACAAGAAACAACTTGGTCGGAATTTTATTTCATGTTCTTTCTCTTATTCTTCTCTTATATTTTTTGGTTATTTTGATTGTTAATGACCATGGCTTGACGATGAGGAATCATGGTGGTGGTTGTAGATCCATCATATAATTGACCATTAAAGCTCAAGATTTGATTTTTTTGTTGTTGTTAAAAGATTAATGGAAAAATTATGGATTTTCTTTGGATTATTTCTTTTTGAGCTTAATGATGAGTTCAAGAAATAAGGTTCTTGGAACCATGGTAATAAAGGAATCTAAAGCTCACTTCCTTTTTGTTAAAATTATTTAGGGTTAAAGAGTTTCGTTCTCTAAAAGTCTTGAGTTTTGAGCTTAACAAGATATAAAATGAACTTGCATCCATGTTTATGTTTTAAGCTCTTGCGTATCATATTTAAATTCCAAGTCTTGCATATCATATTTAGATGTCAAGTTATCACCTTAATTCTTGAAGATAATAATATGGACTCGCATATTATGTTTAAATTTCAAGCCTTGCATATAATGTTTAAGCATACAATAATTCAAAAGCTAAGCATAATTATGATGTAGCTAAACCCCTTGTGGGTGCACGTTTACTAGAAATTAAGTTATTAACATGTAAGAAGACGAGACAACTCCTATGTCTTGTATCAGGAAGGACTATATCCCCGCTTTAGCTATACCACTTTATTATGGACCATAGTGTAATTCCTACACCAGCATCTCAAGGATATCCATGGATATCACCATCAACCTCTGAAGACGAGATGGAAGAAATGAAGAAGGAATAAGAAACTTATAAAAGAATCTCAGTAGGGCTTTGCCTCTTAATATGTTTCATCATCACCGTTCTAAGGAACCTTGGGTTTCATTATGAAAATGGTGAACATATATAAGGTTCATTTATGAAGTTCCAAATACCATTAGCTGAGGCCCTTATCTTTTAGTATGAATCTTAATGTCATAAATGCAATCTACTATATCATGAATGCATGTTAATACCATATGCAAGATATAATAAGATACACAACAAATAGGCATGACATAAAGAACACGTGTATATCCTTCTAACATGATTATTTTCTTTTAGGTGACTTAGATTTCTTATTCTTTTTTCCATGGGGGCCACCTTCTATTTTTTCTCCTCTTGAGAGTTCTAGGTTATGAGCTCATACCCAACTAGTCATCACTAGTCTATACTTATCCTCTTCATAAGCTAAATTCCTAACTCCTAGAGTGCGGATAGGAGGCATGAGATTACCTTTCATAACCATTAATTCCTGGAGTCTAAAGGATCTCTTATTAGATCACCTCCTGTAACCACTAATACCTAGAGTCTGAAGGATCATTTTCATGTGTCTTACGTCACCTTTCAATCTTAGCATGTTATTTAGATATTCAAGTGTAATATCTCCTTTTGCTTTATGGATTGACGACTATCCCCATAGACCAACACGGGTTTTTTCAACGTGCTTTGTCCTCACTCACACGCTTCCTGAGAAAACTTTTCAGGAGGTTACCCATCCCAAAATTGCTCCAAGTCAAGCACGCTTAACCTTGGAGTTCTTTTGTGATGGGCTATCAAAAGAAAGATGCATCTTGTTGGTATGGGTAGTACCAATCAATACATATAAGCCATCTTTTAACTCCATAGTCCCATACCTACATAGTCTTAGGATCCTTCTCATTCTGGTGTGTAATTGGTTCATTCATGTACCCCTCGCTTAGAGATCTTGCAGGAGCCGCTCATTATCCTTGCCTTCTTCACGACGATCACTTCTGCCCTCGTTGGGAGTTACATGCCCACTAGCTTCCTTGGTTCGTCCCCAAACCACACTACCTGGGAGAGGTGGTGGTTCTAATACCATTTGGAACATCTACTATTGCTTTATGGATTGACAACTGTCCTCACACACCAACATGGGTCTTTTCAGTAGTTTGTCCTCACTCACACTTCCTGAGAAAACTTCCTGAGGTCACCCATCCTAAAATTGCTCCCAGTCAAGTACGCTTAACCATGGAGTTCTTTCATGATGGGCTACCGAAAGAAAGATGCATCTTGTTAGCATAGGTAGTACCAATCAATTCATATAAGCCATCCTTTAACTGTATAGTCCCATACCTACATAGTCTCAGGATCCTCTCATTCTAGTGTGTAATCGGTTCATTCATGTACCCCTCCGCTTAGAGGCCTTGCAGGAACTCATTGTCCATGCCTTTTTGGGCGATCACTCCTGCCCTTATCACTTGGCGTTAGTAAGCATGAACATATAATCATAATTTATCCTTTAATATCTCATGCTCATAGAACGTTTAAATGATGCACCTCAATATAACATGCCACCAATCATCGTGCAATTGATCACATAAGCATGCATCATAAGTCATATAATTTTCAGCTTTAACACATGAACATGGTTTTCATAAAACATCATTTATACTGACCTTATCAAATTATCAATATTTACACTTAGGCCCCAAAGGGTCAAAACTAATTTCTCAAATATTACGGGTCAAAGTGTAATTTCTTTTTTAACATATTTCTCAAACTAATGATCCTTAAAATTAATCTATACTTTTAGGATACCTATAACACTTAAAAATCATTTAAACTCATCATAAAAAACAAACCTTTTTGGGCCATAGACCAAATTTTGTTACTCTTTAGGGGTCAAAGTGCAAAGTTGTTCATTTTTAACACTTCAACAAATGACAAAGCTTCTAAAACTTTTTCTAAACATCATAAATGGTATTTTGAATACATGGACACATTGAACAATCATTACTCACTATAATTAAAACCATTTGACCGAAATTACATAATAGATGGTTCAAACATACTTTTCGTATTTTGCAAAACAATCCAAACTAACACTTGTAATTACTCTTTTATACATCTAAGATACAAAAAACCATTTTTACAACAAATATTATTAATTCTTATGTGTGTGAATAGTATGAATAATATCGAAACAGTAATAAATAGTATCAAAAAATTAATTTTCTAAAGCTTCATAAAATTACAATTTTGATCCCTTCTAGTTACTAGTTCCCCAAATGCTAAAAATAATTTTTACAACAATTATTAGTAACTTTTACACATTTAAACATTACCAAACAGTAACTTTATAGGTTTAATTAAATCAAATCAGTAACCATAATTTTAACCTTTAAAAAACTTGAGAAAACCATATTTTTAACCCTTTTGGATTTCTAATTCTTTAAAAAAATTCCTAGTGTATCTCAAAGACAAAATTCAAGCCTCGAAATAAAATAAAATCAATTTCAATTTCAATATCCTCATAAAGCCGAAAATCATATATTTGAGATATGTCCATGATCAACATTTCTATTTAAGATAAAAGAGGCAAGTCATGAGCTTTAGATCTAGGTGATAACTAGAATTATAAATATGTTATACAATCTCATTCTTAATCTTTATCATTATCAGGTGATAACTTGAAATTATAAATATGATGTGTAATATTTAAAATATAAATGTGAAGATGCAAGTTCATTTTTAAGCCTTCAAAGTTTAGGTGATAACTTGAAATATAAACATGATATGCAAGACTTGTAACTCAAACATGAAGATGCAAATCCATATTATTATCTTCAAGATTTAAGATGATAACTTGAAATCTAAACATGATATGCAAGACTTGAAATTTAAACATGATATGCAAGTCCATATTATTATCTTCAAGAATTAAGATGATAACTTGAAATCTAAACATGATATGCAAGAGCTTGAAATATAAACATGGATGCAAGTTCATTTTATATCTTGTTAAGCTCAAAACTCAAGACTTTTAGAGGAAACCCTTTAACCTCAAATAATCTTAACAAAAAGGAAGTGAGCTTTAGAGTCATTTATTACCATGGTTTTAAGAACCTTATTTCTTGAACTCATCATCAAGCTCCAAAAGAAACAATCCAAAGAAAATCCACAATTTTTCCATTAATCTTTTAATTTAAAAAAAATCAAATTTTGAGCTTTAGAGGTCAATTATATGATGGATCTACAACCACCACCATGATTCCTCATCATCAAGCCATGGTCATTAACAATCAAAATAACCGAAAAATATAAGAGAAGAATAAGAGAAAGAACATGAAATAAAATCCCTACCAAGTTGTTTCTTGTTACAAAAATGAAAGCTTGATCTTTTATGAATTAAAGAGAAGAAAAAATCTCCTCTAGATGATGATGATGATGATCTCGACCTAAAAGGAGAAAAAGGAGGAAGGATTTTTCTTGTGATCTTGTGTCTTGGATTGGAAAGATTATATGTTTGTGAGTTTATCTATGGTGGATATGTGTTGGTTTGAGGTTGAGAGCTTGGATGGAGATTAAGAATGGAGTCTATTGGAAGTGATGGAGGAAGAGGAAGGAGCTTTGAGTTTAGAGAGAGAGAGGATTTTTGGCCAATTTAGTGAGCAAGATTTCAACCAAAAAAGCAAATGGTAAAGAATCAGTGTTTATGTATGTATTAGGCTTGGAAAAACACACACACACACACATATATATAGGAGTTTTGGGGGTGAGGTGGCTGCCTTCATGGCTATAATGGGGAGTAATTTTTCAATTTTTGTGAGTGGTAGGACATGTATTTGATGTGTATTTAATTGGTAGTGGATTATAAATGATAATGTAGTGTAGGTGGTTAATAAAGAAGTATTTAAGGTGCTACAAGACATGATTAAAGAATGACCTACACTTATAGTGGAGTTTTTAGTGCTCAATTAATTTGAACTAAAAAAATAAATCCAAAATATGCCTAAATTTTAAGAAAAAGAAAGATAATGCACTAATTTGTACTTAATATTATTTGTCTTATGAACCCTTTTAATTAAGAAAGGAAATTAAACTTCCCTAAAATAATCTTAGACTTTAAAATTACCTCAAATAATTATTTTGACTCAAGGTTAATAAATAAAATTAATTTCTTTCTAACTAGAGCCTAATATTGCATATATTTACTTGATAAGCTCATTTAGCACTAACTAGGGGCAAAATAGTAATTTCACATAAAAATTCTCCGGAACCACCCAAACATTTTCAGATATCATATATCCCATATAATTAACATTTTATAACTTCCGATATAATAAGGGTTAGTTTTCACTTAATCTCATGTTAAATTACCCAGGGGCATTTTGATAATTTCATGCACAGGAAAAATCAGGGTTTGAGATTTTCACCTCTAACATCATTTATAACACAAATAATCCCCTTCAAACATAAAAATAACCCCTTGAGGGTAGTCTAGACCAATTGTCCTTGATTTCGGACAAAAATGACCTTAGGATATTTTAATCATTTGAATATGAGAAAATGAAAATTGTGACTTTTGCATAGATTGCTATTTAATCCTCATATAATCTTATTCTAATGTTGAAATATCTTATTGAGGATGGACCAGATTATTTCGGCATCAAATCTTGTAAAAATGACTATCTGAAAATGTTCGGTGGTTAAGATTTTTATGTGAAATTACCATTTTGCCTCTAGTTAGTACTAAATGAGCTTATCAAGTAAATATACGTAATATTAAACTCTAATTAGAGAGAAATTAATTTTATTTATTAATCTTGAGTCAAAATAATTATTTGAGGTAATTTTAAAGTCTAAGATTATTTTAGGGAAGTTTGATTTCATTTCTTAATTAAAAGGGTTCAAAAAACAAATAATATTAAGTATAAATTAGTGCATTATCTTTCTTTTTCTTAAAAATTAGGATATGTTTTGGATTTATTTTTTTATTTCAGATTAATTGAGCACTAAAAACTCCACTACAAGTGTAGACCATTCTTTAATCATGTGTTGAAACATATTAAATACTTCTTTATTAACCACCTACACTACATTATCATTTATAATCCACTATCAATTAAATACACATCAAATACAAGTCCTACAACTCACAAAAATTGAAAAATTACTCCCAATTATAGCCATGAAGGTAGCTGCCTTACCCTCCAAAACTCCTATATATATGTCTTTTTCCAAGCCTAATACACACACAAATACTCATTCTTTACCATTTGCATTTTTGGTTGAAATCTTGCTCACTAAATTGGCCAAAAATCCTCTTCTCTCTCTAAACTCAAAACTCTCTTCCTCTTCCTCCATCACTTCCAAGAGACTCCATTCTCAACCTTCATCCAAGCTCTCAACCTCAAACCAACACATATACACCATAGATCAACTTCTAAACACATAATCTTTCCATTCCAAGACACAATATCACAAGAAAATTCCTTCCTCCTTTTTCTTCCTTTTTAACCGAGATCATCATCATCATTTAGAGAAGATTTTTTTTTTCTTCTCTTTAATTTATAAAAAATCAAGCTTTCACTTTTGTAACAATAAACAACTTGGTAGAGATTTTATTTCATATTCTTTCTCTTATTCATCTCTTATATTTTTTGGTAATTTTGATTGTTAATGACCATGGCTTGATAAGGAATCATGGTGGTGGTTGTAGATCCATCATATAATTGACCTCTCAAGATTTGATTTTTTTTGTTGTTAAAAGATTAATGGAAAAATTATAGATTTTCTTTGGATTGTTTCTTTTTGAGCTTGATGATGAGTTCAAGAAATAAGGTTCTTGGAACCATGGTAATAAAGGACTCTAAAACTCACTTCCTTTTTGTTAAGATTATTTGGGGTTAAAGAGTTTCTCTCTAAAAGTCTTGAGTTTTGAGCTTAACAAGATATAAAATGAACTTGCATTCATATTTATGTTTCAAGCTCTTGCATATTATGTTTAAATTCCAAGCCTTACATATCATGTTTAGATTTCAAGTTATCACCTTAATTCTTGAAGATAATAATATGGAGTTGCATATCATGTTTAAATTTCAAGCCTTGTATATCATGTTTATATTTCAAGTTATCACCTAAACTTTGAAGGCTTAAAAATGAACTTGCATCTTCACATTTATATTTCAAGTCTTGCACATCATATTTATAGTTCTAAGTTATCACCTTATAATGATAATGATTAAGAATGAGATTGCATGACATGTTCATGATTCTAGTTATCACCTAGATGTCTAAAGCTTAAGACTTCCATCTTTTATCTTAAATAGAAATTTTGATCATGGACATATCTCAAATATATGATTTTCAGCCTTATGAGGATCTTGGAATTGAAGTTGGTTCTATTTCATTTTGAGGCTTGAATCTTGTCTTTGAGATGCATTAGGAATTTTTTTAAAGAATTAGAAATTCAAAAGGGTTAAAAATATGATTTTCTTAAGTTTTTAGAAGTTAAAATTATGGTTACTAATTTAATTTAATTAAACCTATAAGGTTAATGTTTGCTAATGTTTAAATGTGTAAAAGTTACTAATAATTGTTGAAAAAATTGTTTTTAGCATTTTTAAGAACTAGTAACTAGAAGGGATCAAAATTGTAATTTTATGAAGCTCTAGAAAATTAATTTTCTGATATTATTTATTACTATTTTGGTACTATTCATACTGTTCACACATATAAGAATTAATAATATTTGTTGTAAAAATTATTTTTAGTATCTTAGATGTATAAAAGAGTAATTACAAATGTTAGTTTGGACCATTTTACAAAATGCGGAAAGTATGTTTTGAACCATCAATTATATAATTTTGGTCAAATGGTTTTAATTATAGTGAGTAATGATTGTTCAATGTGCCCATGTATTCAAAATACCATTTATGATGTTTAAAAAAAGTTTTAGAAGCTCTGTCATTTGTTAAAGTGTTAAAAAAGAGTAACTTTGCACTTTGACCCCTAAAGAGTAACAAAATTTGGTCTATGGCTCAAAAAGGTTTTTTTAATGATGAGTTTAAATAATTTCTAAGTGTTATGGGTCTCCTAAAAGTATAGATTAATTTTAAAGATCATTAATTTGAGAAAATGTATTAAAAAGGAAAATTACACTTTGACCCGTAATCTTTGAGAAATTGCAGTTTGACCCTTTGGGGACTAAGTATAAATATTGATAATTTGATAAGGTCAATATGAATGATTTCTTATGAAAACCATGTTCATGTGTTAAAGTTGAAAATTATATGACTTGTGATGCATACTTATGTGATCAATTACACGATGATTGGTGGCATGTTATATTGAGGTGCATTATTTATGTGTTCTATGAGCGTGAGATATTAAAGGATAAATTATGATTATATGTTCATGCTTGCATCTCTAAATAACATGCTAAGATTGAAAGGTGACATAAGACACATGGAAATGATCTTTTAGACTCAGGTATTATTGGTTATAGGAGGTGATCCAATAAGGGAATCTTTTAGACTCAGAAATTAATGGTTGTAAAGGTGATCTCATGCCTCCTATCCTGCACTCTAGGAGTCGAAAATTTAGCTTATCAAGAGGATAAATATAGACTAGTGACGACTAGTTAGGTATGAGCTCATAACTTAGAACTCTCAAAAGGAGAGAAAATATAGGGTGACCCCCATGGAAAAGAGAATAAGAAATCTAAGTCACCTAAAATAAAAGAATTATGTTAGAAGGATATACACATGTTCTTTATGTCATGCCCATTTGTTATGTATCCTATTATATCTTGCATATGGTATTGACATGCATTCATGATATAGTAAGTTACATTCATAATATTAAAATTCATGCTAAAAGATACAAGCCTCAGCTAATGGTATTTGGAACTTAATGAATGAATCTTATATATGCTCATCATTTTCATAATGAAACCCAAGGTTCCTGGAGACGGTGATGATGACACATATTAAGAGGCAAAAACCCTACTGAGATTCTTTTATAAGTTTCTCATTCCTCTTCATTTCTTTCCATTTCGTCTTTAGAGGTTGATAGTGATGTCCATGGATATCCTTAAGATACCAGTGTAGGAGTTACACTATGGTCCATAATAAAGTGGTACAGCTAAAGCGGGGATATAGTCCTTGCTAATACAAGACATAGGAGTTGTCTCGTCTTCTTACATGTTAATAACTTAATTTTTAGTAGACATGCACCCACGAGGGGTTTAGCTACTCATAGTTACGCTTAGCTTTTGAATTATTGTATGCTTAAACTCTATAATTGACTCAGGACAATTGATAAGGTATTATATTTATGGAATATTTCTACACTGTTACGTGATATTTAAAGTCAATGTTATGATATGATGATGTTCTTAGTTTATGCTATACTATGTTCTAATTCATATGTATTGCTATGAGATGGATAGTTAAGAATATATCGATGATGTGTACTATTATTAAATTTTATATGATGAATATTTATACACTATAACTTATACACGAATGGCTCACAGTTTGTTCTTATGATAAAAAAAGGTCATATTTTTCATAAACTTATTTTCAAAAGTTTAAAATCAAGAAAAGTTCTGAGACGAAAGAGTAACAACTAACAATTAACCATTATGTGTCCTAAGTGTATTATGTTAAAGTTAGGGTGTTACAATCTTCGCAACATAGCAGCTTAGCTAGTTCATGGTCCCGCCCACTTCACGCGCTATGCTCTTTGCCTTCTTGTTGCCTAAAGAGTGAATATCTAAATTGATCCCTTAAAAGTGTAGGATAAATTGGTCCCTTAGAAAAAAGAAACACATTTTGTTGTCCTTAAAATTAAAAATGTAGAACAAATTAGTTTTGCTTTTGTATTCCAATGAACACATTTATCATATTTGTGATTTTATTAGGCATCAATTAAAACTATTTTACAAATTGTTAGGGATCAATTTATAACAAAATTCTTCGAGTATGTTGAGAAACGACTAATTTATCCTATATTTTTAATTGTGAGGAATCAAAAAATATATTTATTCTTGTGCGACCAATTTGCCCAAAATTATTTTTCCATGAATAAGTTGGGAGTTTACTTATTATAATTTTTCTATTGATAATTATGAGCATGTTTAATGGCTTTTTTGTCATTCAAATTAACAAAATAAACTTGTATAGTTGTGTATAGTCACAAATTTTAATAAAAAAAATAAAAACAAATTTCTTTCCTAAACTATGAAGTTGGTGCGGATCTCCTCTTCCAAGCACAGAATAGCTCTCCTGGGGATCTACAAAATCACTTTGAAGTTCAAGTCAACAAGTACCAAGCATTCTTTATGCTTGGATTATGCCACATATATGAAGTCTTAAGATTGAGGATGTTTAAAGTGGGAATGAGTCTCTTCTTGTTTGTTGAAATTCATGGTGATCAGAGAAAAAGAATAATGATTAAGAGAATTGAAATGTCAATATTACTAAATGATAGAAAGATTAAAGTAATATAAGAAGGTAAATTCTTATATAGACCTATGGTGAAACCAACTAATAACTACTTTAACCAGCCAATCTAACTAACATAGCAATATTCCTAATAGCCCCAAGCTGGAGCATGCATATTTTAGCACTACTAGCTTGGGATGAATGTACAATACAATTGAAAATGAGAAAAGATATAATGAAATCAAACAAAGAATGTAACATGAATGCAATGATGGTGGTGCCTAGTTCTAACTCAACATCCCCATGACACTCATCACTAAAGAAATCATCAAAGTCATCAAGCAATGGCGGTGGTGCCTAGTCCCAATTTGACATCTCTGTGTTACTCATTGCAGAAAAAATACCATATCATCATAAGCTTAATCACCAAGCAGAAGCTACCATAAATACCTAACCACTTGGCAAAAGCAATCACAATCCCAACATAGGAAAAATATCCATGTTTAACCACCATAGACAGAAGCCAATCATCATGCTTAACCATCCATGGCAGAAGCAAACCAATGCTTAACCACCTAAAAGGCAGAAGCTAACATAAATGACTTAACCATCAAGGGTAGAAGATAACATTGATGCTTAACCACCTAAGACATAAGCAAATCAAAGCCAATCAAAGGCTGAACCAAATCTCAATAATTTGAACCAAAATAGATATCTCCAAACTACTAGATCAATAGTACCAAACCAGGACCAAATCAGTTAGACGAAAAACAACAAACTTCAAGAACAAAAGAAATTCTCAACAGAATCCAATCCAATCTTGAAATTAATTTCAACTCAAAGAACCAAAATGAAGGCAACATAGGGAATCAATTCTTCAGAACCAAAACCAAATCATTACAAGAAAATGCAAACCCTAGCTTCCAAACCAATGGTAAGAAATTACCAAATCTTGAACCAAAATATCATATCTGAATCCAAACTAGAACCATAGCTTTCAAGTCAAAATCCTAGCTTGTGGCAAAGAACCAGATTGGAGTGTCGAAAAAGCTAGTGACGACGATGAGAGATTTGGATTTGAATCGCGAGAAGAGGAAGACAAATAGATCAAAGAAGAACAAAGATAAAATGAATGGAAGCGGTCTGAAACGAGGATGCCATTGTCAAACTGAACGGACAACAAGATAGCCAAGTTGTGTCGCTGTCTTGTGAAGCTCGACAGAAAGCTCACCAAGAAACGAGAAGGAGAAGAACGTGAACAAAGCCGGCAAACCTCACAGAAAACACAATGTCTGTTAAGACCTAACTTGGAACGTGATCGGCACATGGGGAATTTAATCCCTACGTAAGCCTCATAACCTCTAATTCTCTTTATATGCATATAATAATAAGGGTAAGTTACATTCATCTCCCTTGAGGTTTATGAAAATGCAACTCACACCCTCTCTAGTTGTTCAAACTACACTTACACCCCCTCTACTTGTCAAAATTTAAGTATTTATATTACACTTACACCCCTTACTAATAGAGCATCGTTAGAAACTTAATAGAATGATATTTTTGTGATATTAATTGTTCCTAATTAATAAAATTATAAAAATGTCCTTACCCACTCTTTTGTTGTCATCGAGCAAGTATTGTAATTTTATTAATTATGAACAGTTAATATCACAAAAATATCAATCTATTAAGTTTACTAATGGTGCTCTACTAGTGAGGGGTGTGAGTATAATATAAATACGTAAAATTTGACAAATAGATGGGGTATGAGTATAGGTTGGATAACTAGATGAGGTGTGAGTTGTATTTCCACAAATCTCAGGGAGTAAGTGTAATTTACCCTAATAATAATAAAATCCATCTTTAAAACATAAGTTCATCCCTAACATCGATCTTTTTCTCTTTGGAAATCAATTCATCATAAATAACAATTTCATAATTAACTCTAAATCTGTCTTTGTAATACAAAATGTATTGAGTTACTCTCTATACAAATATACCGTGAAACTATATTCATGTAAGTATAAAAAAATCTGAATCATGGTACAAAATGCAAAAGAATATCTCTATAGTTCATAACCCTACCTACAATAACACTAGAGTACTCTCTATACATAAACAAGGAACATTTCACTTTGAAGTGAAGCTTACCAACTGAAAAGCCCTACTTCTAGGGAGGAGGTGGATGAGAGGGGATCTGAGGAGCTAATGTATTTGTAATGAAAAAAGAGAGGGGGTAAATTTTATCTAAAACTCATGAGTAGGCCCTCACCCATAACCTTCTCATAGGACAACAACAAGAGTATACATATATAATCATAAAAACCTAACAAATGCAATTGCTCTAAAATCATTTTCACACACACACAATAGCTCTAAAATCCATAATCTCTGAAAACATAATAACACCACTCTAATAGAGAAACAGGGATATCTGGTTATGCACGATACGTGACATAACAAATTCTCTGTTATGCATATCAACCATGGCATAACAAATTCTCTGATCTTTGTAGTTCTTTAAGAATCTAAATTGGACACCTAACTATGTTCCATCTCTACTCTGTGAGATTGTCCCTAAGGACAATTTGGTATCAAGGTTAACGATTGCTCAGCCGTTAACTCACTGCTGATTCTCTATAGCTACCATCTAGTATCTAAATCATGAAAACTATTCTTTTCTCTAAAACTCTGTTATGGGCTCTACTTTCAAAAGCTTTATTAGATAAAATATAGTTCTCGAGAAATCATTACGGAAGTCATAAATTCTCTAAATAATCATAATCATACTCTAGCTCTTCGTAAAATCATTTTAGCAATAATAGTCTAATGAAAATCATAATTTCCATAAACTTGACAAAATCAATAATAATCTCTAGTTTCTTTGAAATAGTCTCTAAATCATGCATTCATGCCAAACTCTAAAGAAAATAAATCTAATGATCAATATAAAGATCACAGGATTCGAACCCACTCACTTGGAAGGAAAGAAAGGATAGTGTTGACACCAATGACTCTAGAGCAGGAATGATACTAATATCTGCCATTGAAACAATAAAATTCTATATTAATATCTAATACTCTCTAGTTAACTCTAGATCAACTCTAACAACATTTGGGGAGCACCTTAATTTGACAACAATGAGAAATAAAGACACCCACAACATCGAGGAGGAAGAAGATGGAAGAATCTAACATAAACCAACAACAATCCCTTACCTTTGATCTTGGGGAAGAAGGATCTAAGGGCATCGCTATAGCGGTTAGGAGGCCCAAGTGCCCCCAACTACAAACACATGACCTGTCAGCACCTAATTTTTGATTAAGTAACAATCAGTTTAATTTAATTTTAACTTCATTTCATCTTTTGACTTAACTGTAAATGTCATGTTCATTCTCAATACCATGTCTTGTGAACTCATATCTTCCTTTTTGAGTATTTTATTTTAATTCTTCTGTTGCATATTAATTTAAAAAAAAATCAAGTTCTCTTTTTTACTTTTCCAGCATAGTATTTTGGTCAAGAGTCCATTAACAGGTAGCCCAATCCATTTCAGCCCATTTGCATTCTTCTAGGAAAAAAAAATCACTTTTCTTTTGTCCCATTTTGCATAAGCCCGATTTTCTTGGTCCAACAACGGCCATCACTTTCAGCCAGTTTCTCTTTTTTTTAAAAAAAAAAAAGAAGAAGAAGAAAAAGAAGTGGGGAGGGCAATACGCAACTGTGAAGATAATAAAAAGAAATGAAAAGGGGTGAAGGAGATGTATCATCATCAGGAGGATTGCAATAATTTGGGGAACAAAAAAAGCCAATTACAGTTATTCCTTATCACATCTTGAAAAATCATGGCTGAAGTAAATAATGCATATGCAAATCTGTATAAATAGGGCCATTGAGTAGCAACAATAAGGGGTCCTCATACACAGGAGGCATTGAATGGGGCGATAACCAGGAAGCACAATAACCATTCATCTATTAACCATCATCATCATTGAGCCATCAACCATAGCCAATCCTATCCTTCATGTTTGACCATTCAACCACAACCATCACCCTAACAGAAGCTAAACCCAACCAAAATCAAGGTCACAACCTGAAAATCATCATCAAACAAAAGGGAAGAAAAGTGGCCACCTTTAACGGTCTTAACAGCCGCCACGCGACCAAGAAAGCCTCCGCGTCCAGCACACGTGGAGGCTGCCCGTCGCTTCCCTTCCCTTCTCTCCGTCGGCAAATTAGCCAAAGCCGCCTCGGAGCTTCGCCCCAGTTCACGGCACCTCCTTCACGAGAAGCTTCCGTGAACCTTGAAGCTCAGCGAGACCGCCACACCAACCGTCCAGGAGCCCAGCCGCGACCTAGAGCCGTCGAGCACCCATCGCACACCGCTCCAGCGCGTGAATTGGCCACCCTTATAGCCATCCCCCACAGCACGCGCGCTCCCTCTCCCTGCCTCCTCACCGCCGCGCACTCCCCCGTTGGTTCTTGCTCTCATTTCCTTTTTATGTTGGTGATACAACTGGTTTAGTGATTAAGCTTTATTTTAGTTTTAGACTCCTTTGCTTTTTGCTATGTTGGGTTTGTGTTTGGTTTTGTTTTTCGTGGGTTGGCTTCTTGTTTTTTTTCTTTTCTAAAATAAAAAAAAGATTTTGGGCTTTGCAATTTAACTTCTTTAATAAGAATTTATTTAAGGCATTGTTTTGGGCTCGGGTTCTTGACTTTGGTTCGCTGTTTTTTTTGTTTACGAGAATCTTATTGGTTTAGATTAATTTCTTTTAAAATCTAGATTTGGATTTGATTGGACTAGTGTATTGAAAAACAAGTCTGTTAGATTTATTTTTAATGAGTTTTGTGTTAAAAGCTTTCAAAAAATAATAAAAATGAAAAAAATAAAAATGAAGAAAAATGTTAGATAAGGTATTGATTTCATTTTAGTGTTAGTGTTTTGCTCAAATTAGTCGTGTTTGTTATCTCTTCATAAACTTGTTTTGTCAACGCATGTTAAAATTAGTGCTTAAAATAAAAATTAAAAAATAATAATAAAGATGTTTATCCGTGCAACAATCAGGATTCATGATTGAGAGGTGGATGTCTCCTCACATGTTATTGGATTGTAAGGGTTTATTGAGTAGTCTAGTGCTAACTTGAACCCTGTGCAAAAGCATATTTCTTTTTAATAATTTGTCCGTCAAGAATTTATTTTCAAGATTAAAATCGATCAACACATGTTGTATGTTCTTCTCTTTTAATTAAAAGTCATCAACCCAGAATCATTTTCTAGAGAACTACGTCGCTTTGAGTTCCTCATTGTACCAGAGGATACGTAGAAGCATTCCCTGTCAAGCCAAACTTTAAATTTTCATAATTTTGTCCCTAATTATTGTTATTTTATTTCCTCTATTTTTGAAAATATTTTAATTAGATTTTTCTCATTTATTTGTAAATATTGTATTTGTTCATTTTTTTTGGGCAAATTTTATATGTTTTGAGTTATTCTAATTTGCACAATTAATTTTTGGGTAATCGTTTTAGGATGGATGCATCAAGGGTGCGTGGGGCTTAATCTTTACCCTTCCCTGTGCATAAATAGACTCTCTATTAACTCGCTTTAGCAGCAGTTTAAAATTTTTTACGAAAAAGGTTTTCCCAATGGTTTTCCTTAATAAACCTTGGTGGCTCCTCCATAAAAATATTTTCAATAATATTTTTTGCCGCCCGCGATCCCGTTACGCAGATGGTGACTCCACTGAGACTTCAGTGAGTCAAGCCTTTAAAATGTTAATTGTACAAAGCTTTATAATTTAGAGCATATTTTATTCACCCATTGTTTACGTAGCATTTGATCTACTGAATTTTGTTATTATATCTGTGAATCTTAGAGTAGATGCCAATTGCCTTATTTGTGTGTTAACTTTTATTTGCATTCATGTGATTAATTTGTAGCATTACTAGGTGTTTACAACACTTGCACATTGATCACACACTTATGGGTGGGGCCCTATACCCGGTCTAAGTGCAACTTGAGATTGGTAAGAGATTGTGTAGTGCTAGCCATTTTGGATGTACATCCCTTTGGTTATTGCGAAATCTCGTCTAGAGTATGACTTTTTCACGAATGTCCTACGCCTAGCGGTTCACCTGCGTTGTGGATAGCATTCTGAAATGTGTCCATAACTCTAGAGGCCAAAATGCCTAGAGCTATAGAACTATCCAAGGGAGATTCACAAATTAGACAAAATCCATAGAACTCTAGGATAACACTTTTTGACTAGGCATTTCGGACATATTGTACCTCACACACTTTTTGGACTCTATACCCGAGCCCGTGAGAGCGAGGATTAGGGGGTTTCTCAACATTGTCATGAGGGGCTTCATGCTCACTTGATAGTTGTTAGGACACCACTCAATTGTTACTGGTTTTATAGATTGGTCATATTGAGAGGGTTCATCCCTACTTGTGATTAATTTATAAGCTAGGTCCTTATTATTAAATAAGGGCAATTTGGAGGCTTTTGACCTTTAGATCTATAGCACCGACCTAGATAACCTTGCACTGCTATAGTGGTTCTTGACTATTATAGCGGTGACAGTACACCATTTCTACATATATATATATATATATATATATATATATATATATAGACCCTTCATGCGTCTGGAGCCTTCCTGGCAACATGGGTAGGTCTCTGGGACCCTAAGACCGTATTGAACTTGACTACGACGTGTGTACATAAGGTATTACAATGTCGTGTCAGAAAATTTGAGGCAACAACAGTTAACAAATTTGGAACACTAGATCCGAAGAAGCAAGCAACACGAACTTGAATCTTGAAACATGAACTTGAACCAGAGTCGATGAAGAGAATGCGTCGACGAAGCTCGCCAAAAACACAAACCACCGTGTTGAAAACCTCGAGTGTAAGACGCGTTGGACAAGCCAAAACTGGAGAAACAAGGATTTCAATTGATTTTTTGAAGAAATGGAAAAGAAAAGAACTGAAGAATTGATTTTATTTTGGGATTTAGGGATTTGATAGTGTTTGGAAAGAAGGAAAATGTAGGAAAATGTCACATATAAAGAAACTGAGTTCATGAACTAGAGTAGTGGAGAAAACCTTTCATGGATAATGGAATGACTCTGATACTATGTTAAAATCCATGATGATAAGAGAAAAGAGAATAATGATTGAGAGAAATGAAATGTAAATTTTACCATATGATAGAAAGGTTGAAGTAATACAAGAAGATAAAATCTTATATAGGCTACAGGTGAAACCAACTAATAACTACTCTAACTAGCCAATCTAACTAATATTGCAATATTAAGTGTCCCCGAGGATCACAAAACTTCTTTTTGTTTTTTCTAGGTCATCACATGCACACATCCATGGGGAAGGGGAAGGGTTCAGACACCACAACTAGGCCTTGCAGTTCGAGCCTGTGTCCAGTTCTTAAAAAACACATAGGTCTACCATTGAAGCAATGGCCCAACTGCATCTCAAAACTTCTCGGATAGAAGGAGCTTAAATTCCTTTTTTGGGTTGAAGGAGGAGCTTAAATTCGAGCGACTCTTACAGGTAGTTTGGATTTAAGGCCCAACAGAACAACTCGAATAAGCTCGATTCAGGTCTGACCCTTAGAGATTAAGGTCCTGAAGAGTGCACACTTAATGGGCTTAACTAGATTATTATTGAGCCGAGCAACAAGCCTATAAAATTTTGAACCAAAAAAAAAAAGAACAAGTCTGTAAAATTTGCTAGTCCAAAAGGCCCGTTCATGTAATTCATAATAAGATAAAACGATAAGGTTTGTTCATGCATTTTGACTTTTACAATGGAAAATTAAGAGATTAACTTTAATAATGCTTAAAGTATTTTATACTATTTAATATTATTTTTTACATAATTATAATAAGAATGAAAAATATATTTAATGACATGTGACTGTATATAATCGGATGAGTTGTAGACAAGCTTTATATTGTGTCAAAATTAAATCTGAAATATCAGTTCAAATTTTTTAATAAGCTTTTAGAAAACACTAATTATATGCTACCGGAACACTATTAATACATGTTTCAAGAAAAAGATAATTTATTAACTTCATATACATTGTCAAGTTAAAACCCATAATACCTATTTTATTACTTTCTTGAAACATTTGTTTAGTGTTCTACGTTTTCAATCTCACGAATTCACCTAAACTTGAGAAGTCGAGGTAAACTTGAATTGTGAGTGTGACTGAAAATTAAAGAGTTCTTATTGTAAAAACAATATAAAAAATATTTATAATATCTAATATAATAAAATAAATTCATGATAAAAATAAAATATATAAAAAATTTCAGTTGCATCATCATAATAAAGCAAATGATCACAAAATATGAAATACAAATCAAAATCATAAGAAGTCTAGTAGATCAAGACTTAAGGATGTGAAAAATCAAAACAATTAAAGTCAATACATTTTTGGAAGATTTGATTATGAGTGCTTATTGTGAAATTCCATGTTTGGTTGCTTAAGAGGTCAAATTATAACTAAAAGAGTAGATGCATGAGTTTACACAAGTTCACCTTGTAGTTTGCTTTGAGACACAAGAAAGGGGTTGAATCATGTCTAACAACCCTTTCGCAACATGAAAACTTCCAGCAAATATTCTCAAGTTTTCTTGACTTGGACAACAAAAGTAATGAAGTTAGTGTTTGTTTAGTTTCTCTTTGAGAACTTAGTTTTATATTTTGAAAACACAATTAACTTTCTAATGATAAAACACCCGTTTATGTGTGATTAGGAGGATAAGAAAGCAATAACTCCATTTCCTTTTTCCTTCACCATCATCATCTTTACCTTGAATGCCCTATCTTTTTCCTTGTTTAGTAGCTCTATTTCCTTGACTTTCTTAATATCCTCCAACATAGCTAGCCTGCTAGCCATAATAGATTTTACTGTGTCAATGTCTTCATCATAACCAATAGGCACTTTCAATTTTCTCTTACTCTTCCGTTTTGATGATTTGGTGCCTTGAGGGCGGGTTGGAGACTCCACACCAACATCCGTGCCCATTGGTGTTTCTGGATTTGATGAAGATGAGTATGTTCCACAACTCTTATCTTTGTTCTTTTAGAACCTCCACTTAGAGTTGATTGAGTTCTCCATTTTTGTTCCTTTCGAAGCTCATTCCAATGTTTGTGAAAAATGCATTTCTTTTCATACCTTGTAAAATAGAGTTTATGAGCCAACTCCATGATATCATCATTATTTGAGCCACTTGTAATTTTTCGAGATGCTTAATCATGGCAACCACCGAATTGTTGAGCCCCTGTGTTTATCCTATGCCAATGCTTCTTCATCACACCAACCCCTCTTTTGATCAAGCCATGATTATTTTCCTCGCAATATGCATGTATTCGGTTCCAAAATGCATTGCCCTTTTGGTCAGTATTAACCAAAGGATCCATTGACACATTTAACCATGCAGTTATTAATAGCTCATCCTCTTCCCATTGCCATTAACTATTGTCTTGCACACGATCTTCAAATTTCTCATCAGCAAGGTTGATAGCATCTAGCCCATCATAGTTAGAAAATTGTGAATGTTGTGAACTTGGAGTCAAATTTTTAGGCATTTGAGGAGATTAGATAACCCACCAACATCAGCTAATCTCAATCTCGATCCTCCAATTGGGGCTTGAAATGGTAATGAAAATGAAAATTCAAATGTTGATGAATTTTGACTATTTGGCCAAAAAAAAAAAGAAAGAAGCTTGAAAATTAGAATTTTGAAGGTTTGAGAACTTATGATTAGGGAAGAAGTTTGGCACTTGAAAATTAAAATTTGGATTTGGATTTTGAGATTTTGAAGCTTGTGAATTTTGGATATTTGAATTTTGAGGGAAGTTGGAATTCTGCAAATAATTGAGAAAATGGTTCAAATTAAATTGATTTGGATTCATTGTTTGTGAGAGAATAAAATAGTAGAATTGAAAAAAACAAAAACAAAATTAGAAAGTGCTAGAAATGATTAAGAAAGGATGTGAAAAGAGAAGTTGAAATAGGTTAGTATTTATAGAGTTGAATGAGAAATAAAATATTTTTTTTACAATTACCGTTTGAGAGTTTTAACGGTCATGAAATTTTTTTGAACTCACCCAAACAGTCATAAATTTTTTTTGGTAAAGCAATGGTAAAAAAATAGAATAAAATAATCATTTATATGCATTTGCAGGTACACTTCCAACCGTCCAAAAAGCGTCCCTCAACACTCTCTCATCATCCCACAAATCTTGTCCAACGGGAAGAAGGGACATCCCTGACACAGCATAGTAACTGGATGAGAATTTTCAACCGCTGGAGTTGCTCTGAGATCTCAAATGCACATTTTGCAAGGACCTAACATTAAACCACTGTACCCTAGATCCTTAACCCATTGATTTTATGACTATTTTGAAATATTCATACTTGTTTAGCCCATGAGGATTTTTTCTGAGGTTATCAAACCGTTGAAACCTAAGCCCCCTTTCATTTTGGGGCTTCCCCATCTCCTCTAATATGTGTTCCTCATGCTAATCTCGTCAACCAAAATTTAGCTACCTAGCTACAAATACCAATACAAAATTTTTTAGGAAAAAATAATTGATTCATCCCCCAACTTATTTTCTATATATAAATTTATCCTATAGGTAATAAATGTTTCAAATTTGTCTTATAAGAAATAAACGTTTCGAGTTTGTTCTCTAACTTTTAAAAACCAAACATATTTATCTTCACAAATGTCATTTGTCACATTGAAGGATAGACTTGAAAATAGAACTTGTCACAAAAGATGTCATATATATTATTTTTGGCTGACTCATGAGTTAGATAGGAATTTTTTTTTGTTTATATAACAAACACTATTTTCAATTTTTATAAGTTGGTTGATGGATTTAAAGCATTTATTATTTACAGGTAAAACTTAAAAACAAAAGGTAAGTTGAGAACGAATCAATTTTTTTTGTCAAAACTTTCTAAGGAATCTAGAAATTGACTTTCTATGAAACTAAATCTTGGGCTAGTGGTAGTGGGCCAATCAGCTTCTCTTCTTTTGAGCCAATTGGGGCTTTAGTAGTTTCAACCCTGAGCCGAAACTCAAGAGAATTGACCTGGGCCACCTTACACAATTCACAATACCACCACATCCCCTCAAAAAAAATTGTGAGGGAGTATGATTTGTCACTAGTGCCTTGGCCTCAGCCATTTATCTTATCCTTGTTAGAGATGCTAGCTTCTTTTTTTGGCTGCAAGAGAGATGCCAGTTTAATGGGTCTTGTTCTCATACCGAATGTCTCCAATTGTATTAGTTGGGCTTGGTGATCTTTCTTGTAATGCAATTCGCTTTTACAACCCAAAATGCCACTTCTAGTCCAAAAATGTTAAAAAAAACAAAGAAGAAAGAGAAAAGGAGCACAGTCACTTCAATCATGAAGCAAGCTAAGTTGCAATGTCGGATATATTTTAATTTTATCATAGTATTTAGTTCCATTGCTCTATTTTCTTTAAGTAATTAATATTTAAAAAAAAAACAGAAAACACTTTCATTATATAATCTGTGCAACTATTTTTGAGAGGAGTAAATCATGTCACTTTTTAATAACTTCTACTTCTGACTATCTATAAATTGTTATACGGTCAGATTTAATCATCTTAATCTCATATACAACCACTCATCTTACTAAAAACATCCCCTATATATATATATAATGTTTATGGAGTCTACTATGTCATTGTTTTCGCTGTCTAATTAAATTGTAGTTTTGAACCAGTTTTTGTTCTCCTTTGTAGCAACAACAGAAAGAGAGCCATAGAAAGACAATTCAAAAGGAAAAAATAACAGATTAATGATAACAATGAACATATTGAATCCAAATGTTGAGGTAATAATCATAAGAAATCTGGAATCACAATAATTAGAGCAACAGCTAATAAGACTAAGGGTATAGTTAGATCTATTATAAGGCCCAGCAGAGCCGAAGTTAATTGGACAAACATTGGGCTAAACCCATAATAAACCCATAAAAGATCTTAATAATGGTGACACAGCAAAAATGCTCAAAATTACATAAAACTGTAGCTGCGCTCAATTTTGAGGTGATTTAGCACCCAACCCTAGCCATGCCATGGATTCAGCAGGTTTATCGGCGGCCCCCACGGAATTTGGTGCTTGATATGGAGCTTTGGAAGCGATTCTGCAAGATCCGCCACAAGGAAAAATATCATTAGTCAATTGAGCAAAAGAGTTAAACTTTACACAAGGAAAATCATTTTGTTCGGATCTATAGATCAATTTTCCATGACTCAAAAATGAGAACCAGATCTACAAATACACAATCCAAATTGTTTCAATCAAAGGGTAAAAGGAGATTTTGTTTTGGAAAAGGTGAAAACAAAATGTAAACAAGAAATAGAAAGACCAAACATCTGTGAATCTCAACAACTTCTATATTAACTTATTTGATTTTAGGCTCACAAAGCAAAATTTCATCTTTACAAATTTTCTTTATTTGGTTTAGTGCCTACCTATCCTTTCTCTTCTCCAGGAACCGATGAAGTGAGGCTTTCCTGGCAATTGGCAGATCTGTATAGAAAGGAAACTTATGGTCAGGAAAAAAAAAAAAAACATGATTCACAACACACAGATATTCTTTTCAGTCACATCAAATATCAGAGATCATAAAAATTTACCACAAACAACAGGTCTGGTTGGTGCTTGAGGGTGCTCATGGATCGAACTGGCACCGGTACTAGGGACGACATTCACGTTCGGAAAAACCGGAGTGCTCGGATCAGCAGATGTTCTGGCCAAACTAGGAGGAAAAGAAGGCTGGCTCTGAGTGTAAGTGTAGGCAGAGCTGTTCTGGTTCTGAGAGATTCCCTTGCTAGCGAAAGCCATAAGCTCACTCGCTTTGTCAGCTGGAAAATCATCAAATACAATAACTTGTCCATTGTAGAAGATTGTCAATTGTGCAGCCTTAGGCCCCTTGCTCACAGACTTAATTGCACTGCAGGTCATGAATCAAAGATCATACATCAGTCTAATGAATTTTGTTTTTTTTTTTTGCCAATCAATTAGGCATACAAGAAGTTGGGGATTTTTAGATATGTGAAACTCAATTAATTGTTAAATCAACAGCAATTATGAATTGGCAATTGGTTTGTACTTATAACTCAATAATTTTCTTCAACAGCAAAAGTTGGTACTTGGCATGAAAGGATGTTAATTGACTTTATAACAAATTAAAGAAGCAAAATCAACTGACCTGGAATTGATCAAGGTTGGAGCTTGTGGAGAGAGCAAATCCATAGCTGTCAGGTTCTTTGGTGTCACGTTGTTTTCCTTGGTAGGAAACAGGTTCATGGTTGTTGCAGATTGACAAGATGTCTCAGGTGACCCTGCACATACAATCTTCAGATTCAGAAAACAGAAAGAAAAAAATAAA
Source organism: Dalbergia oliveri (assembly GCA_030441495.1). Lineage (NCBI taxonomy): Eukaryota > Viridiplantae > Streptophyta > Magnoliopsida > Fabales > Fabaceae > Dalbergia > Dalbergia oliveri. The sequence goes on from JAMLFY010000009.1 coordinate 12,660,218, forward strand.
ATCTTGAAATAAAAAGCACGCAAAAAATATATATATATATTAATAAGCTCAATCCGATTTTGATACCAAAACGACCAAATTTCTCAGCGTTATAAGGAGAAACAAAAATTGGACAGTTAAATTGCGTACATATCTAACAAATATATAAAATTTAGTTTTAAGTTTTATTTTTTTTCTCTAATTTCCATTCCCTTTCTCAAATTTTCATTTTCCTATTTCTAAATTAGAGGGGCAGAATTGAAGCCATGTGTTAGATCTATGAATTTAATAAACACCTACCCACTGATTCTATTCACAAGAATTATTTAAGCACAAACCACAAGAAATTAGTAACAAAAACCTCCAACTTTTTACTATTAAAAAAAGACGAAAATATAATTCCAGAATTAACACACGAAAAAAAAAACCCTTCCTATGGTAACTGGTCTTGTAACGAATCAAACAGAAAATTTAGCAGCACACAGAAATTTCGAAGGAAAAAAATATTAATAAAAAAGAAAAATTCGGAGAATTTAATAATAATCCGCACCACTTGTTTCGGTGTTGCATGTGATTCCAAGGGTAAGATCTCCGAAGCTACCCTTTTCCTTGATGTACTGACTCAGCAGACTACAAGTCTGAGAGAACGTAGATTTTTCCGGCGACCTCGCCGGTTTCTGGCCGGAAAATTCAGAATACTCCGATGAACTCGACATATTGAAACAAACCAAAAAACAAACTAAAATACACAAATATTTGGTGGCACAAAAGTGAAACAACCCACGAATCCCAGCTCAGAGGATTGATTGTCCAAATCCTAAGTTTTTACAGATTGAAGACTGAATAGAGAGAGAGAGAGAGAGAGAGAGAGAGAGCGAAGAAGAAGAAGAAGAAACACACACAAAGCACGTTTTAACGATGAGGAGTTCTAGCAAGGAAGGAACTGCTATAGTATGTGAAGCAATGATGACCCTTGTCGCCAAGGGCTTATCTTGTATAAATATAAGAGTAAAATAGTATGATTAATCCTTATTGGTCGAATAGAAAAATATCGTATTTTTATTTTTATTATTTCTTTTTAAGAAATGGTTTGGGTGGTCGAGGTGGGAAATTGAAGCACGAGGAATATATGGGTGTTTTTTTTCAAAGACTTGCTTTTCTTGCCGCTGTCTCCGACTTACGTGATGCTGTAGCATTTGGTTTGTCTAACTCCACTCTGACATTACTTTATTCATTACCATTAGTATTATTTTATCAAATTTGTTTGATTATTATTTTTGCATTGCCTTGTTCAGTTTGAGTAATTTTAATTTCCACCACGTGTTGTTTGCGCGTCTGTTAAAATAAACGGAAACGGCGGAAGGTTGTCTTTCGTTCCTTACCATTTGCTTTGGTTTGCCCAAATTACGCAAATGCTAAAAAGTTCCTAGGTGCCTTCGAAGCAAGTGAAAGCATTTGTTTAATTTATTTACTGATTAATATATTAATTATTACATAAAAATATTAAAAAAAAATGAGAGATAATAATAATTTATAAAATTAATAAATTAATAAAAATAAATATTTGTTTTTTCTACTTTCAGTATACTAAGGTATTGTTTTTTCTTCCGTTATTGCTTGTTATGATTGCATTTGACAGAGTCGTGAGGCAACGATTTATGATTTTGTCATGCTAATTTATTTTGAGTAAAATAATACATTATTCTCTTTAATTTATTTATTTTTATTTCTGTGCATACAGTAGTTTAGTCATTTATTATAATGCAATTAAGTTTTATATTCATTACTTAAAAAGTTATATGAATAAAATAATTTAATTGGATGCTAATATAAAATTTATTTATACTGCGAGGATATCAAAATTAAACTCTCAATTTATATATATGGTTAGAGCACAAAAAAATTACACAAATATGCAATTATATATTCATATTTAGCTTAAGTGTTTGACTTAGATTGGGTTTGATGATGCTCTCCATAGGGGTGCTTAGCTTCTGAAGAACATAAGCCAATTTTTTTCTATTGGACCAAAAACTTTCTACTCACAGCTTTTAAGAGTCATGGATGCTTTTGAGAGCACATTATCGTGTCTTTGAGCTAACTTACGCTCTTTGAAATTTGAAAGACTAATATAATTTTACTCTAATTAATAGCAATAAATACATAATTATAATATTTAACATCTATATCAATTATTGTCATCTTGGAATTTTGGAGTGCATTTACCGCACATTACTATAGTAGCTTTTAGCTTATTAAAAGCAACTTTCACATTATTTTACCAAACAAAACTATTATAACTTTTTAAGACTTTTGAAAGTTAAAAAGTTTGGTATCTCTCAAAATGACATGACAATACCAAACCAAGCCGTAGATAGGTTTGGTAATGCTTTTCATAAGGATGCTATAATTTAAGAAAAACATAAATAAATTTTTTGTTGATAAACCAAAAAGTTATGATGTTTTTTAGAGCATTTTATGATATTCTTTTTAGGGTATGTTCGTTAGGGAGAAAAAATAGGGGTAAATTTTTATGATGAGCTTTATGTGTAATTTTATATATAAAGCTCATCCATGAAAATTTATACTTATTTTTACCCACTAAGCAAACATACCCTTAGAGTTATTTTTTTCTCTCTAAAATTCAAAAGACAAACATGACCTTACTCTAATTAATGACAATAATGTAGAAATTATCCTCTTTAACATTTATATCCATTATTGTTATTTTAGATTTTTAGGTGTCTTCTACATATTAAGTGCAATGTTTGCATTATTTTATCATATAATACTATTTTAACTTTTTAAGACTAACTTTTTGAGAGCCCAACCAAAGAGTTTAAGAACTCTCAAAAAGCCATATCGATACCAGATCAAGCCTTAATCATCCACTACATTGAATGTCTTGCAAACATAATAACTATATGATTGAACGATTGAATAAAATGAAATTTATATTGTCAGTGCATTAGAATTAAACTTTTTCTTTTATGAAAAAAGACAATATTATTAGAGATTAATTTTGATGTAAATTTTTTTTACTATATTATCTAATCAAATTCTCTCATTTGCATTATTTTTCAAATAGTGGGTGTGATACTCAACAACCTTTTTTTATGTGGCAATAGGATTGATGATCAATTAAAACACTTTTACACTGCCATCGTATCCAATAGTAATCTTTCATTTGCATAACTTTTAAGTAGCGGATGGAAAGTCAACTATCATGACTAATGCGATAATATATGATTAGATAATTGTATAAAAAAATTTCACACTATTAGTGCATAGAAATTCAATCCTATTATTATACTATACTCTCTTTCAGTTTAAGAAATATAATTTTTTTAAAAAATATAATACATATTTTAATGCATTTTCAATTTTTTATGTTTTTATTTTATTTTTAATTAAAATACTCTTTATCATTACTTATACATATTAATTTTTTTATAAGATTTAATTTTGATATATCAACCATATAAAAAGTTTTATACTATCATCTTATCATATATTGCTACATCAATAAAATGATTGGGTTTCATATCCACTACTTGAAAGGTCATGTAAATAAAAATATTTGATTGGACCATGCAAAATAATTACACATACATCACTTTTTATTTGACAAAAGGTACAAATTATTCAATGGAAATGTCCATAGATACAAGTCCTAAAATACAATCACACACCTCTCCTATTCATACATTTGAGTGATGAACTCTTGGAAAATTAGCTATCTTATCATGGAATTCAATCTTTTGTCCCTTTTCTCGTTTCACTTTCTATCCCTCAATAAAATTTTGATACATGTATAGTGATAACATCACCCATAATTTTTTATCCAATCAATTTTTTTCAACTACACATAATTTGAGTACATGACAAAACTTCATTAGAGGGACAAGGAGTAGGATAGAAGAATTGAATCCCCTTATCAGCAACCATATTACATGATCTAGAAATAAATTGGATTTTAAAATGATCAAAAGCTAAGCTCAAATGACCTATTTCATGAACCATAATTTATAGGAAAAGTCTATACCACTTTTCTCAAATTGGTCAAAGAACATTTTAGTATTCTTTAACCCCAAATCAAAGGCTAACCTAACTTCTTCCCCATTTTCATCCTATGTTAAGTAATGGTTCACTTTGATCCCTAAAATTATATTTGTGATTCACTTTATTTCTTAAAATTAAGAAAATATCAATTTAATCCCTGAAATTATAAAAAGTGATTCAACTTAATCTTTTTAATGATTCAAGTTAGTCCTTGCAACAGTAATATAAGGACTAATTTGAATCATTGTTTTTCAATTTCAGAGACTAAAGTGATACTTTCTTAATTTTAGGACTAAAGTGAATCAAGCATACAATTTTGAGGACAAAAGCAAACCTCTACTCTCCCATGTTGTTAGTGTTAGCTCCAAAACCTATCAAAAATTGAGCCAAGCAAGGTTTTTGTAACACAAACAATTTAAGTTGATAAAAATTCCTATCTCAAACGCAAAAGTCTTTATCTCATATGTTTTGAAATGACCAGAAACTTCTGATAATATAACTCTTGCTAAGTATTTATATTCCTGACCAGAAAGATAATTTCTGATTAAGAAACTTGGTTCTTAAAGAATTTGGATACTTTATGTAGTGAGTTTTTGTTGCAAGAAAGAAGTAAGGTTTTAAACAAAATAGTTTTCAAAATAAAATGCCTTCAGAAATCAAAGCTATATTGTGTTTTTCCTTGAGAAATTTGTTCAGGTTCTTGTTCAACATGAGAAACACGAATCTTGGGCATAAGAAACCTATGAGAAACCAAGTCTTATCTTCAGAAAAGTGATCATTGTGCAAGAAATAACTTCAAGGATCACAGTTTCAAAGGATCAAAGCTCGAGAAAGTTGAAGAACTCTAAAGATTATTTCAGAAAGATGAAATCGGCTCCAAAACTCATCCAACAAGAACACAACAAGTTCAGAACATACTTCTTAGTTCAAAATCTTCATCCATCTTTTAAGAAGATTCTAAATGCCACGAGAAAGATGTTTCTCCAACATTCTGAGACAAAATAGAAGATACCAACGCACGCTAATACAAAAGTTGTTATCATTATCGCCTATCATTACTAGAAGCAATTGAAGAAACAAGGTTAATATGAAATGTCACTTACATAGTCAACTATATGTCTAAACGGATAAAGCCTTTCAAATCCATGGCCAAGTCTATAAAAAGGATGCATTTCAAATGGAGAATGTTGTTGATCTCACAAAAACAAAAACTCTTTGAAAAAAATCTCCCTCTATTGTCAACATCCTGAAGTTCCTAGACACTTAAGTTTTTCCAAAATCTTCTTACAATTTAAGATCTTAGAAGCCTATTCTCTCTTTGAGAGTTTGAATTTGTAAGAAGTCACTCACAACTTACCCTATTATATTATCAATCTTTGAATGTTGAGTGATCTAAACACAAACAAAATATACTCTTTTGTGTTCATTTAGCTTGAAGAGGCCAGGTAAAGACTACTCATTTGCGAATCTGATTGTGATTGCTCACTGCAATAACTTGGGAAGGCTAGGCAAAGACTATCCTGAGACTTAGAACTTGGATTAAGAATACTAGTGGATTGTGGATTTGAGGGTTTGAAACTGGATGTAGGCATTTGAAGCCGAACCAGTTTAATCTCCTATGTATTTCTCTCTTTCTTAATATTTTTCTAATACTTGTTTCAATTTATATTTAACTCTAATTTGTTTGAAATCTGCTTAATTTATTTTATCCTTAGAAAGATAAATTTTATCCTTAGAAAGATTAACCTTTTGAACAAACTTACATTGCTTCCGCTTTATATATCCAAGTCCAAAGACTTGAGAAAGTTTGTTTGAAGTTTCAAAGAGAAAAGAAATTTCAGGAAGAAAGAAGAAGCACAATTTAACCCCTCTTCTTGTGCACATTTCTCGTCTGTAATTAGAATTAGAACTTTGGCTCTAAGGGTTGAGCAACTTAACCATTACAAAGTATAAAGATCCAAGGACAGTATGGCCCAAAACTCTATGCACATCATTGAATGACACTCCATAAATAGGCCACCCTATTTGGAGGAGAAGACTATGCATACTGGAGAGACAAAATGAACCTTTTCATTGAAGACACTAACCTTGATATATGGAACATCATTCAGAATGGTGACTGTTCCTAGTGAAGAAATTCCAAAAAATGTCTTTGCTGAAGAGGATGCTCAAGCACCTCAAATACTAAGAGTTATTCCCAAAAATCACTTGGACTTGATGCTTAGAAAGCAAAAGTTCAATTAATGTCCAAGGAAATGTACTTGCTAACTTGTGCTTTAAGCAAGACAGAAAATGATAAAATTATAGCATGTGACATTAGCAAGGAAATTTGGGACAGACTCCAAATGTTGCATGAAGCAAAAAATCAAGTCAAAGAAACGAAAATAAGCATGCTTGCACATTAGTATAAGATGTTCAAAATGCCTAATCATGAATCTTTTGATTGAATGACCACAAGCTTCATTCACATTATTAATCAACTTGAAGATCTTGGCAAAAGATACTCAAATGCTGAAATGGTAAGGAAAATCCTTAGAAGCTTGCCTTCAAGATGGCTTCCGAAAGTAACAGCCATCATAGAAGTCAAAGATCTAAAGACCTTAAGTCTTGATGCACTCATTGGGTTTATCAAGACTCATCAAATTAAGTTAAATGAAGTTCATGGTGATTCCTCTAGAAAAGGAAAAGCCATAGCTTTAAAACCTCGCATAAAAAATCCAAAAGCAAAGGCCTTAAAGTTTCTGGAGACTTAGAAGATGATGATATTTCTAAATATGAGTCTAATGAAGATTCTAATGAGGTCTCCCTACTGGTGAGGAAGATGTCAAAAGCTTAGAGGAATAGGCTTAAAATAAAGGTTCCATTGTTGAAATGGACAAAAAGGGCAAGATGGGCATGGAGAACATCACTTGCGGAGAAAAAAAAAAGGACACATAAAGATGGATTCCCTAAGCTGAAGGGAGTTTAGAAGAAATTCACTCCCAAGAAGAAAAGTCTCCTTGCAAATTGGGATAATTCTAAATCAGAGAAGACAAAGGAAGAAAACTAAGATAGACTAGAAAAAGTAGCTAACATTTACTTCATGGCTGATTATGCTTATGATGAGGAAGCTTAGGTAAATTCCCAACCTGAAATTGATCTTTCACATGTAGAAATTTCAAGTTTATATGATAAGCTTATACAAAACTCAAAAACTCTTTTAGATCATTAGGAGGCCCTTAAGAAGAACTTTCAAAAGCTTCCTCTTGATAATGAAGAACTCAAATTAGAAAATGAGTAGTTGAAGCATGAAAAGGAAGAGATTTCGAAGAAAATTCATCTTTAGAATAGAAAACTCATCCTCTAAAGAAAGAATCATCTAATGAACTTCAAAAATTTCTTAAAGAACATTTTGAACTTTAGAAAGCTTTTGTGCTTCTCAAATCTGACCTAAAGAAAATGGTAAATGGCTCTAATTACCTAGATCTTATATTGGGTGGACTTAGACCACATGGACGAAGATTTGGGCTAGGATATGAAGAAGAGATAGATAAGTTAACTACAAAAAGTGCTTCAACTTCAAAAGAAAATCATATTGTTTGCAGTATATGCTTCAAGCAAATAAGCTCAGGGTTGAGCAAGGGAATATGAAGCTGATAGAGCTTGCCAAGGGATCTCAAGCTCCAAAAAGGCTGTAGAAATTGAACAATTTAAAAGGATACTTTCATTGTTGTTGAATCATACCACAGAACCATTTCACAACAATTTGGATATACCTCCTTCCCCTCCAGGAATACACACACATCTCCTTCCTTTAACAAATTCAGCAAGGTTTTGTTGGTGGTTCAATTGCAAAGCAAGAGCAATCCTTCAAGAGTGCTTCAGAACTTGGTCTTGATGAAGTCTATGCATCACAAATCATTACTAAGATTTCTAAAGAATTAAAAACTCAAGCAGAACAACTCAAGCTTCTTGAAGCCTTTAAAGAGCTCTAGCAAATGAAAGTTAATGATACTCATCTTTTGGAGCATCATTCTCAGGCTCTTAGTAGTGATGAGCACACTGTTGGAACTTACTTTAAGGAAGAAATCCAAGAGCAGATTTCATATCTTAGATTTGTAATCACCCAACCTTCTCAGAGCCACCATGTTAAAAAATCCCATTGCTCATGATCAGGATTGTGGACTATATCTTTTTGAGCTTCAGAAAAACATGAAAAGCTAGTTCCTCATGTTCAAGATCACTCTAAGCATCAACCTCAACATGAACCACAATAACTTCGACCTCAATCCACACTACAAATACTCTTTCTTATACTCCTAGAGAATCACAACCTCAACCTTCCCTCCATACATATGAAATTCCAACCTTTGAACCTTAATAGCACACAACTGTCCTTGCTTCAACAATGCCCTCAACTACATCCCTGGAAGAACTTCAAGTTATATTGCAAAATCAGCATGATATGGCAGCCATAATAGCTAGATTCGAATCATCAAATAGGGATTTGGGAAGACATTTAAAGATCAGGAGTGGTCAATTATGGTGCTCAAGGCTCCCATTCTACCTTTTTGTTGATGACAAATGGGGAGAGATGAGAAATGATGATATCATTTAGAAAGAGCCTTTGGAGACAAGAGGAGAAGAAAATTTTAAAGATATTAGCATTTTTTTTCTTTTGAACATTCACATCATATCTTTTTGCATGCTTGTTATATAATTTTACCAGTTTACTTTAAATTTTTGATATTTATGTTTCTAGTGAAATATTATAGTTTTGAAATGTATGACATGCTCTGATACATCTATGATATGTTTCTAATATGATTATACTATATATCTATATGTGTATGTTAACTTTCTGATGCCTTCTTGTGTTTACTAATAATTCTTGTTAAGTTTGTTTATATGCCCTAGATATAATGTTTTTTTGCTCAAATCATGATGATAAAAATTTTGTATGATGCCCAAAAAGTTTCTATGTTGCTATGTTGCTCAAAAAGTTTTTACGTCTCTAGTAATAGAAAATTCTTTTTAGAAAGTCAACTAAAATTGAACACGAGAAATATTTTCTTAAATAAAATCTCTTTCATCATAAAAAAATGGGAGATTGTTAGTTCCAAAACCTATCAAAAATTGAGTCAAGCAAGGTTTTGATAACACAAACAAATTAAGTTGATAAAAGTTTCTATCTCTCACACAAAAGTCTTTATCTCACATGTTTTGAAATGACTAGAATTTTTTTTATAACATAACTCTTAGTAAGTATTCATTTTCATGATCAGAAAGGTAATTTCTGTTAAGAAACTTGGTTCTCAAAGCATTTGGATACTTTAAGTAGTGAATTTTTATTGTAAGAAAGATGTAAGGTTTTAAACAAAATCATTTTCAAAATAAAACGCCTTCAAAAATCAAAGCTATATTGTGTTTTGCCTTGAGAAAGTTTTTTCAGGTCCTTGCTCAACATGAGAAACATGACCTGGGCATAAGAAACCTATGAGAAATCAAGTCTTATCTTTAGAAAAGTGATCATTGTGCAAGAAACAACTTCAAGGATCATATGTTCAAATGATCAAAGCTCAAAAAAGTTGAAGAACTCTAAAGATTGTTTCAGAAAGATGAAATCAACACTAGAAATTGCATTAAGCAAGGGCACAACGAGTTCAGAAACATACTTCTTAGTTCATAATGTTCATCCATCTCTTGAGAAGGTTCTGAATACCATGAGAAATATGTTTCTCCAATATTCTGAGACAAAAAAGTAGATGTCAATGTATGTTGACACAAAAGCTATTGTCACTTGCCATCTGCAGTACCAAAAGCCATTGTTGAAACAAGGTTACTGTAAAATGTCATTTTCATAGTCAACTATATGTCTAAACAGATAGATCCTTTCAAATTTGTGGCCAAGTCTATAAAAAGGATTCATTTCAAACAGAATGTTGTTGATCTCACAAGAAAACCCTTTGAAGCAAAATGCCTCTCTATTTTCAATTTTTGAAGTTCTCATAAACTTAAATTTCTCTAGAAAATCTTGTTACAATCTCAAGATCATAAAAGCCTATTCTCTCTTTGAGAGTTTGAATTTGTAACAAGTCATTCACGACTTACACGTTATATTATCAATCTTTGAGTGTTAAGTGATCCAAACAGAAACCCAAATCATACTCTTTTGTATCCTTGAATTGTTAGTGTTCATTTTGCTTGGAGAGGCTAGGTAAAGAATACTTAATTGCGAGAATTCTAGTGCGATTGCTCACTGTAATAGAAGGGAAGGCTAGGTAAAGACTATCCTGTAAGAGCCTAGAGAGGCTAGGTCAAGAATACTAGTGGATTGTGGACTTGAGGGTTTGAAATTGGACAAAGGCATTTGTAAGTTGAACTAATATAATCTCTTATGTGTACCTCTCTCTTAATATCTTTCTGATACTTGTTTCAATTCATATTTAACTCTGATTTGTTTAAAATATGTTTAGCTTGTTTTAACCTCAGAAAGATTAACCTTTTGAACAAATTAATATTGCTTTTGCTTTATATATCCAAGTCTAAAGACTTGAGAAAGTTTGTTTGAATTTTCAGAAAGAAAAGAAAGTTCAGTGAGAAAGAAGAAGCATAATTCAATTCCTCTTCTTGCACATTTCTCAACTACAGTTAGCTCCCCATCTTTTGTCTCCCATTTCATAGTGTCACCACAATGATTCTATATCACAACACCAAAACCAATAGCTACCTCATCATTGAAGAATGTTGCATTAAATTGGAGTTCACATTACACATTGAAGGAGGAGGATGACACCAACATTAACGTCTAGCCTTAGGGTGTTTTTGATGGAGGATAAAAGTGGAGATAAACTTTTTATAGATGAACTTCATGTATAATTTTACGTATGAAACTCATCTATAGAAAAGTTACCTCGAGTTTTACCCCCCAAACGAAACACACCCGTAAGGGTATGTCGTTCATGAAATATTTTAACATTCCCAATAATCTATGGATAGGAAAAAAAAATTCTCATGTTTGGTTCACAAATAAAATAATATTCCCAAGAAAGTTGTATTCCTAGTCCCCCATGATTCCCATGGGAAAGGAATGTTTTAAAAAATGAAAAGACTAAATTGCCCCTATACTTTAAACCTTGAACAACTATCACAACGTCTGGACCACCACCAATTGAGGTTGAACCACCAAGGGTCGGCCCATGACCACCACTAGCCGATCGAGGTCGGACCACCTCTAATAACCATCGGAACACCACTGATTGGTCACCTAAATCGGAGTCGAACTACCATTCGCATTTCAGACTACTATACCAATTAACACCATTTTTGTCTTGGGTATTTTTGGAAAAATAAATTATTTTCCTAGGAATGTCACTTGATATTCAATTTGCATATCAAACACCTCTATATTGCTTTCCTGAATATTCCCAAGAATAAAAAACATTTCGAACCACACCCCACCATAGAGGCATGTGGATTTCATCTTTCATTTTTGCTGTTGAAACTTCACAAATGATCCTTTGCATCGGTCTGCACAATGGGTGAATGGGTTTGTTACCCTTTTATTTTTTCAAAAATAAATTAAAATTTTTGTTTGGTCATGACTTTGCTTTTTGTTATTTTTTTATTTGTATTTAAAAAGCTACAATTTCATCTAGCATTTTAATTTTTATTTGTTTATGGTTCGAATTTAATTGTGAATTATATTGTTTAGTAGTTGTCAAGTGGTAAAGAACATATCTCAAAGTACATAATTTTAAAAATTGTTATCTCATAGTTCATAATTTTAGATAATTATGCGCTTAAACATAAACTATTCAAATGATACTTGATGATTAAAAGTAAATGGACTATAATAATCTGTAAGATGGGGTGAACTATCTTATAGCTCATTGTTAACTATGATTGAGTTTAGATAGATATATTCTAAAACTAATTTATGATGCAAAATTATAGGATGGACTGCAATGTTAAAAAGAAAAATTGAGGTAGTGTCATTTTCACAAAATCTCAAAGCTAATTTTTACCATTTAGCCCTTAAAACTTAGACTAAATATCCATTTTAATTGCTTAAATGTATTAAGGGATAGCTAACCTTTATAATTTAATAGTTCTATATTGATTCACAATTCAAAAATAGATTTAAAAATTCAATTCCTGGAATGTATAATTTGCCCCATTTTTTTTTAATTATGGGAAATCAATAGAGTACTTTTAAATTTTGATGGATTAATTTTTTTCCCAATATATTTTGAGAAATTAAAATTGGGGTTTACTCTAAAATTTAAAAGATTACATTTATCATGTGCAAAGGACCGCTCAATTAACCAATTCCTATATATTTTGAATCAAATGAATCATCTACGTTCAACCTATGCATTGGTTACAAGGGAAGTTAGAATATAAAATACAAATTAATAGAAAATTATATTGTCACGCGCTATTGACTATTCCTCGGCACTATAATAAGTTGTGAGTTGTGACTTTAAGCATTTGTACATATCTTACAACTTGAGTCACATCCATCAACGTGACTATGGATCACTTGTGCAACTTGTCTATATTCTCACTCCTTTCTTCTGTTGTTGAAATGGTAGACAAAGTTCGACCCCAAAAAAAAACAAATGTTAGACAAAGACTGGAATTGCTAAGAAATTTCATATTAGCTCTCTTCTCGTTGTGCCTGTATTACAAAATTGAAAAATACAAATTCAAACAGCACATAACTTGAGAGTGCTTCGTCTTTTTGATGAGTGGCTCCAACTCCAAAGATCAACGACATTTAAAATTTGTCTATTCAAAGTTTTTAGACGTTTGTGATAAGTTTAAAATAATTAAATTTCTAGATTACAAGGTGATAAAAAAAGTCAAATTTATTCTTTTGAGTATAACGCAAAATTTATAAAACTAAAACTTTGTAAATGTGGTCCATTTAGTCGGATAAGAAAAATTATTTGGTGCGCAAATAGTTTGACTATTCAATCATCAAAATGCATGTTTAAAACAGGTCTCGTGATGGCAACCAGCCGAATCAGCAAGTTGTCAGACATAAAATTTTGAATAAATATTAATGTTCATTATAATTTAATGTGGTAGAATAAAAATGGTATCGAGAAGGCCAGGTATTATTTTTTGTAATAATGAAGTTTAAAATAATCTAATTTGTTAGTTGAATCTCAAACAACTTCATACTTTAACAAATAATTTTCAGGTCATTTATAAGAAATTGTCTTCTTGTGAAAAAAAAATATATGTAATTATTATATTAAAGAGTTAACCTCGGCTTTGAGCCCCGTTGCTTATTAAGAAATATTAGACAAAATCTCAATACTCAAAAATTTTAAGTTGGATAAATTGGTCTTTGAAAAAAATAAACTTTTAAATTCTTCTGGAAATTAAATCACAAATTTCCATAAAAAAAAAACTCCTAAATCTAGCATATTTTCTCAATTTTTGATCCTCAAAATGACCAAATCAGCTCTTGGTGTCATCATGAAAGTTGTAGATTTTTTTTTCTCTTCAAAATGGATATCTTATTTGCCTCATTTGAACTTTGGATGAGAGAAATATGTCCTAATTATTGAAGCATACTCAATCTAGAAATTTGGCACCTCAATTTTGACTTTTGGACTTATTTTGACTAGCTAGACTTCAAATCCGGCTTTTGAGCTTTATATGAAAGTTGTAGATAATCCTCTTAGCTTTCCTATAAGCAAAAGATCATAAGTTATATAGGTCTACAACTTCAGTTAAGTGCAAAATACAAAACAGGATTAGGAGTGCAATTATGCAAAAAATTCTCATTAATACTCAAATGAATATCCAAACTCAAATATGATGCAAATGTATACAATTAAGCATAAAAGAAAGCTAGGAAACTAATAATAGAGTAAAAAATATATATAGAAATACATACCTATCAGATGTCTCCTTGGAGATATATGCCTTACATATAAAACCTTATACTTGAGCCCTATTTTTCACAATTCTCCTGAAACTTCCAATATTTCTTTTGAATGAATATATCCATCTGACTAACTTGGCCCACACACCCATGCTTCGTATGTCAAGTGTATAGGCAAATGTTCCATGGAATCAAAGAACCCAAAAGGAAATATTATTTCTAATTTGCACAGAATTACAATGATGTTTCTCTCCATAATTAAGAGATCTTCAACCTTTAGGGTGGACGAGCATAAGTCTCTAAAATATTGACTCAACTCAGTCAATGGCTTCCAAACAGGGAGAGGTAACTCTCTAAATGCAATAGGAAGTAATACTCTATAAATATATGACAATCATGACTTTTCATCAGGCATCCTCAACTTTTTTACCCACCTATACAACTTGTTTTTACATGGAAGTTAGTGTGTAACTGGCTTTCGGCTTATACACACAGCCATCTGGCAACTTCTGTAAACTCAATTGAGGTCACTTATGTAATGCCCAACTTTTACTGTCATTTACAATTACGAATTACCCTAGGTAATTCTTATATAAATTAAAGACCGAACAATCCCCAATAGAGGAATATAACACTAGAAAAGAGGTTATGAGCAATTCCTGCAAGAGTCGCAAGCCCCGAATTTCTGTACGTGTAAAATGACCAAAATGCCCTGAGGTTATTTTACTGAGAAATGAGGATCGTGGGCCCAACCATCCTCAAGGGGATGTTCTGAGGATAATAGGGGATTGTTTGTGTTATGTGTGTTAATAGAGGAGAAGAATATCAATTTTGAGTTTCGACGCACGAAATGACCAAAACGCCCTGCCTGTTAACTTCAATTTGCCTTTAGCTCGAACCTCACTAAAATGTTTTAAAAGGTGTTTTTAAGCTATGATTAGCCATTGGTTAAGTTCGGATGGCCCAGCATTTTGAGCGAAATGACCATTTTGCCCCTATCTTTGTGCAGTTTTGCAATTTTTGAGATTTTCGATTCGTCTAATGAAACCTAAGCAATATTAGGCTCAAATTAAAGCTTATTAAATTCTAATTACTAATCTAGAGTCAAAATTATTTATTTAAATTAATTAGAATCTGAAATTGCTTAAAAACACCCAAATTGCTTACTAATTCACCTAAGCCCTTAATTGCAAATTCTCTAATTTGCAAAGATACCTACCTACACCTACATAATACATGGAACACACAAATTTTATCCTCCTTGGGCTATAATGCACGAAATTATATGGCCTAATATGCATCAGAAAAATTTGTCAAACTTGGCACAAAACTCAAGGTATGAAAACAAGGAATCATGTTTCATGATTCCATGTTTTAAGCCACCAAACAAGATGATTTTTCCTTCATTGTTTCCTCCTCAAATTTAGTCAGATTTTCCTCCTCCTCTTGTCCATACATGAGCTTGAATTCTTCTATAAATAGGCATGCTTAGAAGTCATTAGAGGCTTGCTCAAAAATTTCACAACTTCAAGTTTTTCCTAAGCTCAAAAACTTTCTTTCTTTCTTCCCCCTTGGCCGAAATTCTTTCTTCAACCTTTCAAGGATATTTTGTTTCATTTCACTTCAAGAAACCAAGTTCTCTTCCTTTCCTTCAAACCAAATTAGGTAGGGAGTTGTCTTTAAGCTTATTTCCATGTTTTGCTAAGTGTTGTTCTTGGTTCAAAATGATGATTTCATGAACTTTCTCTAGCTTTTCTAATTGGTTTTCTTCTTTCTTTTTCTTTAATATTTCGGCCATAAGGCCTATATGGGGATATGATGATAGCTTGATGATGAGGACCTTGAGTGTTGGTTGTAAATCCATCACAAGTTAGGCCTCTAAAGCTTGAAAATTTCACTTGATGCAAAACTTTAAAGAATGATGTTTTTATGATGTAAAAATAAAGATCTTGAGTTTAGAACTTGAAAGATGTATTTTTCACTTTGTCTTGTTAAGATATATTGGGTTGAATTTATATTTCTCTAAAGTCTTGGAGGAGCTCTAGTAAAGAAATAAAATGAACTTGCATCCATGTTTAAGTTTATGCCTTGCATAACCATGTTTACTTTCTATGTCATCACTAAATTCTCAAGAATGAATAAATGAACTTGCATATTCATGTTTAAATTTCCAAGCTTGCATTTCATGTTTATGTTTCAAGTTGTCACTTAATCTTCAAAGATAATAAAGAGGATGCATCTCATATTTATTTTATGCTCTCACTTTATTTTATAATGGCTAAAAGAATCAACGCATGACATGTTTATTTTATGTCATCACTTAAAGATCCTAAAGTTCAAAGACTTGCCCAAGTATCACAAGCAAAGTTGGAACCATGGTAATAAAAACTCTAAAGCTTCCTTAAGATTATGGGAGTCAAAGAATTCATATTTTAAAAAGTCTTGAGTTTGGAGCTTAATAAGATGTAATAATAATTCTCTTCTCCCTTCACTGGTCCAGTGCGGACCGCCGCTTCCTTCTAAGATTCTTCTCCCTCCACTTGTCCAGGCGGACTACCGCTTCAGCTTCTTGCATCATGTTTATAATTCCAAGTTATCACTTTATAAAGACAAGATTAAAATGAGGTTGCATAGCATGTTTATAATTCTAGTTATCACTAAATCTCTAAAGCTCAAGACTTGCTCCTTTTATCTTAAGTGAGAATTTTAATCGTGAAGATTCTTTCAATATATAACTCGGCCTCATAATTAAGGTAGGCCCAAAGTGATTTTAAATAGCTACTGATTTAGTTCTATAATTTCTTTCAAGATTAACAAAAAGAATTAGTTTCTAAAAGAGTTTTAAGGCTTTGCAAAGATTTTTGGGAAACTAGTATCTTACATGTACTTAAAATGTAATTTTAAGTAATTATGTGAGGTTCATAATTCAACCACTAATCTGAGTTTAGTACTACTATATGATGATGGTTTAATATGTTTGAAGTTGTGATAATTATGGTTTATTGCTAAAGGAATGATTCTATGCATGTTAGAGATAAAACTAGCTTCCTAGAAAACCAAAAACAAGATTTCTAGAACTTTAGAGAATGAAATTTATGCATTCTTTCCAGAGCCTTTAGTGGCCTTAAGAACCAGATTTTATTATATTTAGATAAGGGACAATGATTCATAATTGGTTTAATAATTAATTTTAGCATCATAGGGAAGACGGTAACAAGAAAGGGTTAAAAACGTAACTTCTAGCATATAAAACCTTAAGAATAACTTACTATCTATGCTACCCCATATAGTCTAATAATGTTCTTAAGGCTTATAATTGATGGTAATGAATCCCTTATATGCATAAGTAATTAGTTTGATAATTAAGGTTACCCAATTTTAGAGTTCAGTTATTTAAGGGAGCTTTACTGAGAATTTTAGATGACATCTTTTGATGCTTTGGAATGTCAGTTATATGATGATGTAATGCCTATGAGAATTTGATATTATTGAATGATTTCATGGCTTGCATGTTATAGTTGCTATTGCAAACAATGAGAATATTCATGCATCTTGATGATTATGATATAACATGCTAAGACTTAATGGTGACTTATACTTATGAGGAAGTGATCCTTTGGACCCATCAGACTATAGGTGGTGAAAGGGTGATCCTGAGAAAATGATCCTTTAGACCCATCAGACTATAGGTGGTGAAAAGGTGATTCTTGCCCCCTAGCCCGTTCTCTCAAAAGGGTAGAGTCGGATTTTAACTTATCAAAAGAGATAAGTATATGCTAGTGACGACTAGTAAGGTATGAGCTCATAACCTAGATTACTCCCAAAAGGGTGGAGTATAGGGTGGCCTAGGAAAATGATGATGAAAGTAACTTTAAGTCACCTAAGGAACTAAGTAACGTATTATGTGATTATGATGTTCTTCTATCCATAGTATTTATGAGATAATGATGAGAAATATGATATTCTTCTATGCATAGTATTTATGATATGATGATAAGGAATATGATGTGGTCTTATGCATAATTATGTTATTATATATGAAACAAAAAGTTCATTATAAACATGACATGTTAAGTTTATGATGCATCATAAGACGCATGATTAAAATGAACGGACCTCGGAAGTATATTTCCGAACTAATTAAATGAATCTTAGCATGCTCACATTTTCATAATGAAACCCGAGGTTCCTGGGACGATGATGATGACACGATACATATGAGGTGAGTACCCTACTGAGATTCTTTTATAAGTTTCTCATTCCCTCTTTCTTTCTTTCCATCTCGTCTTCAGAAAGTGATGATGATGTTCGTGATTTCCGTTGATGCTCTCACCTGGTAGATGCACGTGATCTTGTGAACCAGCTTATTATCCTTGAGGAACGTATTGCTAGACCTTGAGCATGAATCTTGGATATCTATTCCTATCTCTGAAGTGTTATAAATAGATGCCGTTAATAGATGTTTTTCCATCCATATATTATTTATGTTTTGTTTGATTGCCTACATCTAGCTTAACTCGTTGATAGGCAAAATATCTATGTGAAATGTAATTATGGATGTCATATGATGGAGCCAATATGATGTGTTCTTCATGATATGTCTGTTGTTTTCTGCTTTATCCGATTATCGTTCACGTTATGCGCGGCTCACATTTTCAATTATGTTTAAAAAAAATGGCTCGTAATTTCACTAAGTATTTTCAAAGCATGATTAAGGAACTGAAGCAAAGAGTAAAGTCTAGTAATTAATCAGATACGACCTAGGCGTATTGGGTTGATTATTAGGGTGTTACACTTACAATACTCTACCAAATCATACCTTGCTTTCTCATTGTCCTTGGTCTTATTGGTATCCATCACAATGTTCATGATGTTATCACACATATTCTTTTCAAGATGCATTAAGTCAATACAATGACAAACTAGAGTATCCTCTTGATAAGTCATCTCCCAAAATATACTTTGTTTGGTCCAATTATGATATACCTCATATCCTGGCAATCTTATGGATTTACCTAGTTCAGTTATCTTTGGAAAGTCCCTAACTCTTTGCCAAGTCTGGTTACGCTTATCCTTACAAGAGGCTCATCACGTTCAATCATCTTCCTTTTAAATGCGTCATTCTTACCTCTAAATTCATGATCAAGGTCCAAAAACCTCCGATGACAGTCAAACCACAAATTTTTCCGATTATATTTCAATGTGAACTCCTTTGTATCCTCCATACAAATTGGATGTGCCAATTTCCCATGCGTATCTAATCTGACAATGTTCCATAGGCTGAAAAATCATTGATGGTTCATATCAATGATGCCCTCAACAAGAAATTTTGTTTTGTGGAAATATCATAAGTCTATACATCTAATATCACAACTCTTTAAGTTCATCAATTAATGGTTGGAGGTAAACATAAATCTTAGCTTTAGGATTATCGGGCAAGAGATTATACATGTTAGAAACATATAAGGATCTTTCATGAACATTTTAGGAGAAGATTGTAAGTTGTAACAACCATAGGCCAACAGGAATAGGGTTTGCTAAACTGATTATTCAGAGTGAATCCATCTGTATAAAGGCTCAACCTAATATTCCTAGGATCAATAGCAAAATCAGGAAAAGTTTGATCAATGCGTTTCCAGGCTTCACCATGGGAAGAGTGGGTCATGACACCTTCGTTTCTCCTGCACAAAGTGTCATCTCATATGAGATGCTAAACTTATTGAAACATTCAACCTTTTTAACCTTACAATTAGGTACAAATAGTGCATTCTTTTACGAGAAACATTCTTATACCTTCCATTTCGAGATCTTTTGGGTTTGAACCTAAGGCTTTCACAAAATTTGTATTGGGTTAGGTATGTATCATCTTTATAGTACAACACACATCCCTTCAAACAAAAATATATTTTTTCTTATTTCAGCTAGTTTTGAAACTAATTTCTTGGTCTATAATAATCCTTTGGAATAGAACTAGGCATGGACTAATCTGACTCATCAACATTGCCCATTGGTCAAATGAATTTTGACTTTGTTTAACTTTTGACTTTATAGCTAACATCCTACCTGCTAGAGACAACTTTGACTGTACACACATTTCCCATGGAAGCCTTTACAATCTCCAATATAGAGAAAAATCTCTTAGCCTTAGCATTAGGAGCCTCAGAAAGTTCATAATTTGCATGAACTTGAGGACCAAATGTGTCATAAATCATTTCCTCATATTGTCTCACCATTATTAACTCCACTTGAACTACCTTTAACATAGCTATTTTCAACACCAACATGTTCAAAATTTTGTGTGGGAACTTTCCCATGCATAGTCCAGTCCACCATAAAACTATCCTTATAATGTGATACCTAATGGTGTCCATATCAAAATATTTCCTATATTTGCATTAACACAGGGACACCTAACCTTTTGCTTGTTCATAAGTTGTTCTGACAAGTTACCCTTACAAACGTTAAACTTTAGCATAAAATTTAGGTTTGATTCCTCCATGGTCGTTTGCGGAAACATGGTTCTTGAATGGGTAATTTAACCTAACAAATTCATTCAAAGTTTCAGAAATTAAAATTTTATTTAATTATAAATATCTTTCAACAAACCCTCTTCTAAAAGCAAAAAATCTTTTAAGTAAATAGATTGTCCTCTTTAACTTAATAAAATTTTAGCAAGCCCCCTTAAATTAAGACTTCACTCTTTAAATTTAAAAAAAAATCAGCAAAATCTCCCCTCAAACTAAGAGATCCCAAAAAATTGATTTCAATACATACATACATACATACATATATATATATATATATATATATATATATATATATATATATATAAACTTCACAATTAAACTCAAACAAACATTTAAAGATTCTAAAACCCTCTTATAACATCATAACATGCATATCATACAATCTTTGCATACACAATCAATCTTCACAGCAAACAATGCAAATAAGCTGGGCAAGTACCTTTATACCTTCCTCCATGTAATCCCAATTTTCTATAACTTTATCCTAGAAATTATGAATCTCTATTTTAACTAAATAATAATAATTAAATAAGAAGAAACAATTACTGACCTTAAAGGAGACTAAAGACTTAGATGCTCCAACAAAAAATGCTCAAAGCATATTCAACACTATCTAACAAAATCAATTAATTAAATTAATAAATCAATACTTACAAATAAGAGATTGTGCCAAAAAAACCATATATATTCCAGTCTCATTCAAAGAATAAAAATACCCCAAAAATTAAAAAAAAATTCTAAAGAATAGTTTAATTATCCTCAAACTCTCTTTCTTAACCACAAGTTACAACAACAATCACCACACTTCATCATCATCATAGTTCACCCTAAACACACACACAAAAGAGGAAAGTTTAATTATTGGATGCAATTACTGACTTGGAGTTGAAGAAATGGCGACACAGACTAAAAAAACCAGGGAAAATAATGAGAAACAAAATGAAATGGAAAAACCCACCAAATAAAAAACAAAACCAATTAAAGTGTAGAGGACTATAAAAGGATGAGAATGGTGGTCTCCTCACCTTGAACGGCGATGTGGCGGTGGAGGTATGGCTAGAAAAGCAACTGGCAACGAGAGAATGAGAGAGAGAAAAAGAGAGAATTGGCAGAGATAGTGAGGAAGAGGAAGTTCAACTGTTAACAGTGGATTTTTAAAAATTACCAGCGAAAATATCTCCAGGAACTTTTCAAAACATGGGTTTTCATTAGATTGAATTTTCGAGATTTTCCACCAATAATACGCGTGACGTCGCATTTACAATTCAAAACTTATCGGTGGATTTTTTTCATTGGTAATGGCAATTTTTTCAATCTTCTTCACTTTACTGGTGGATTTTTCACCGATAATCATTAAATTAGGTGTTTCGGTAGATTTTTTCGCCTGTATATGTCAATAAAATATTTATCTTTACCAGGGATTTTCCCCTGGTAATGCTATTACTAAAAAAAAATTTCACATAAATTACCGCCAGATTTTTTTGCCGGTAACGCTTTTATGAAAAAAAATTCCACATAAATTACTAGTAGAAAAATCCATTAGTAATGGGCATGCGTAGACCAAAGCTGCATGGTGCGAGGTTTCTGGGGATTACTAGGAAATCCACGATAATGGTAGACAAAAATTCTTTTCTTTTCACGCGTAATCCACGGTAAATCCATCGATAACATGTATATTTCTGGTAATGTATAGGGACCAAATTGAAAATTGAGTGAAAGTAGAAAGACTCAAAGACTAATTAAACCTTAAACTTATGAACCACATCATGAAGCTATGGGAGACAATAATCGAGGAAAGATTAAGATAAGAAACTCATATAATAAATAAATTGATTTTATATATTAGATGATAACCCTAAAATCAATCTATTTTCTAAAAAGATCAATAAAAAGGTATCGGAGCCAAAAAGGCTTGCACGTGAATATCATTGATTTGGAAAAGGCATATCATAAAGTCTCCATAAGGATATTATACAATACTTCAAATGATCAAGGAGTTTGTATTGCCTATATTCAAGCAATTAAAGAAATGTATGAAGCGATATGTTATAATAAGTGTAAGAACATGATACATAGCCATAAAAGACTACCTTATTACCATACTACACCAATAGTTGATTTAGTCCTTTATCTCTTTACCTTGATCTTAAAGTGCATCCCAATCATATCCAAAACCAATACCTTGACACATGATTTTACAAATGATATAATTATAGGTGGAGAGTTGAGAATGGAAATATATAGGCAGTTAGAGTTGTGGAGACAAGCTTTAGAATTACATGACTTTTAAGTAAATGTAAGATGGAGCACATGAATTTAAACTCAAAACAAGGCACGCTAATTGTAATTTACAATTGAAAATCGAGACTGTATATACCATTGAAAAGTCATGCGGTTTAAGCGTCTTGAGTCCATCTTCTAAAATGTTAGGAAAATAGAGGAAGACGTAAATCATATGACTTAAAATAAGTGGATAAAAGAAAATTTTGGGTGTTATTTGTGATAGGAATATCATTCAAGTTTAAGAAAATATTTTACCACACAACTATAGATCTATAATATTTTATAGAAATATAATGAATATAGAGCAATAAAAAAAACTAATAAAAGAACAAGCTCGTTGTAGATATGAAGATATTGTAATCGATGGGTAGAAATGCTAAACAATATGAGATTAAAAATAATGAATGTACTAGAAAGAATTTTGAGATTGCTCTATTAATTGTGCAGCATATTCAGCCTTAAGTAGTTTGGTCATGTGAGGAAAATAGCTCTAATAAGGACATAAACTATATGGATAATATTCCAACAAGTAAAAGTCTCATGATAAACACTCAAGGAAAATGGGAACCCCCCTCAAAAGCTAGCTTTTAAGAGGGAAGAACCACTCTCCTTAAATACAACACCAACTAGCCCATACTGCCCAAATCAATCTAGAACCGACATCCCAGGAATCGCACTCTACAGGACTTCAATCAGCCTTTTGTCAGTCAAAACTCTTCGCAAGTAGCACTTTTGTGCCATCGACCTCTAATTTTGATACCATTGATAAACACTCAAGGAAAATAGGGAACCCACCCTCAAAAGTTAGTTGTTTAGTGGGACGGAGGGGACAATCTCCTTGAAGACAGGACTAAGTACCCCATACTACCCAAATCAATACATAGCCCTTAGAGAATCACGTAGTCTGCACTCTATATTACTTCACTCAGCCTTCCATTGGTCTGAACCCTCTACTAGTCAAAACCCTAGAAATCACGAAAACTATATAAAAAACCATTAAAAAGGATTTAAAATTTAATACTTGTAGCGCTACTGCTATCATTGGACCATCGCTGCGACACTGAACCATTGCTTCCAACGTTGAACCACCATTGTTGAACCACCACCTACATCGAACTGTTAGTCGCTAGACTATCGACATCAGTGACGAAACCATTGTCGCGCGTTGGACTTCATTGTTGTCAATGCACCATCGTTATGATTGGTAGATAACAAATGTACCACCAATGTTTGCAGACCAGACGCAGTTACGAACCCTGCTGTTGAATGACGAGCCATTGGTCATCAAACCATCATCACCGTCACTACCATTTTTTGGGTATTTTTGGAACAATACTCAATCTTTCCAAAATGTCATTATCAACCAAATACATAATAAATTATTCATTTTCATATATAATTTATAGGATTTTTAATATTTCAATCTACGTACGAAACGCATCTAAATATCTTGTTTGAAATGTGATTTTTGGGAATACCATTCCTTGAAATGTTATTCTCATGAATAAAAAATTAAGCCATGAAATTAAAGCCCCCATAGATATGTTTTAATAATTTTTTATGAATATACTTTTGTTTAATAATAGATCGACTTTAGTGATATAACAGTAATTTGAATTTGGCGTTTCACGTTGGTGGTAAAATCCAACCATTGATGGGTACTTTGGCAAATACGATAAGTTGCTCCTTCTACGGCGCGAAGTAGCGTATAACGGCGTTAGGTTGATATTACAAATCCTTGTTGCAAAGAAAAAGCAGGAAGCAAGCACACGTTTCTAGGCCAATAGCAAAACGACGTGTGGCAGAGGCAAGTGGATCGCGATTCTTCAATCTTCACCATTCAGCCCACAGAAGTAATGCAAGCATGCAACATCTCGTGTTTATCTGTCACCAGTTTTCCTCTTTATCCAAATAAAACTTTATTCCTTGACATGTGTGTATTTTTAGCACGTTCTCATTTTATGTGATCGATGCTGAAAAAAGTGAAAATGCAGTCGGCAATGATACCGTGTGCCAATTGCCAAACATACGTGGGGCCATGAATTTAATTTCCTTACTTACATGTACAGGATACAACCTGTACTTTTTTTTTTTTATTGAATGAATACACTCATGTGTGACGCGAGACTTAAAATGGAATGAGTAAATACATGAAAGACACAAAGAGCATTACTATTGGTCTATTGAATGCTCCAATGACTTAACGTACACACGAGTTTAACAACTAGTTTTTATTTTGAGTTAATAATTATCTTAATGTTTGATTTTATATTTATAAGTTATTTTAAATGATAAATTCTTATTCATAGGCTCCTGATCTAAAACATAATCCACTTCTTAGTCATTTTTAATATTTTTTATTTATTTACATTATTACTAGTAATAATGTAAAATAAATAGGAACAACTTTAACCATTCATGTTAGTAGGTAATAACCACATTTGGATGTGAAAATAAAGTTTAATTTTTATTCACTTACAATAAAAAAATTTTTACACTATCATTTAATTATATATTATTATATTAATAAAAATAGTTAAATCTCATATCTATTTCTTGAAAATTCATGCAAATGAATTTATTTGATTGGATTGTACTGTAAATTTATATTCTTATATCATTATACATTATCAAACACTTACCCCAAATACACATATAATCACAAACTGAGATATAAAGTCTAGATTATTTTCATTGTAATAATTGTATTACTTTTACTTATTTTGAAATAACTATTTCTTAATTATAAAATAATGATAAATGGAAATAGATATGTACATTCGATTCACTAATAATATATTTTATATAGTTTAATTTTGATATACTAACAATAAAAAAAAATTGTACTATTATGCAATTCAATCTCTTATTTGCATAACTTTTCAAGTAGTACGGATGAAGTTAACCATATTGACTGATATGGCATAACATGATTGGATGACTATGTAAATTTTTTTTTACAATGTTTGTACATCCAAATTAAATCCAATTTCATATATCAAAATAAAATTTATATTTAAATTAAGTTTAATTAGGCTCTTTGATTAAGGTCAATTAGCTCACCAAAATCTCCTTTTCTCCATGTATTACTATCCCTTGAGCTAAATTTTTAGGTTTATTTATTAATAAATAATTTATAAATATTTTTGTACACTCTCTATGAGTTAAGGGAGTTTTTACAATAATAAAATGAAATAAAAAACAAAAATTTAAATGTGCCCCATTTTTAAAATGGTTACATTTATGTCCTAAAACACATTTTAATAGAAACCAATTTTGGGCCCAATCGAATTTGAAACACACAAAAATTAATTCAAGCTTAACGAATTCCACTTCAACGAATTTCCAACAGTCTAATTTATGCAATATGAAAATCAGTGACCCCCATAGATTTCAATTTGGCCCGAAATCTATCAAGGGTGCATTGATTTTCTATGCATTGTGAGATTGTTGAGTGAGCAAATGGCAGAGAGATATCATATACTTGTTCACCATGATTGTGGAAACAACATTCTCTAGTGAGAATCTATTTGTGTAATTGTCTATCCATCTATAAATCTATCATAGTTGATGAGAGAATATTGGAAGAGTTTGGAGGAAATAATAGGAAAATATGAATATATTGTACAGGATGTTGATTGTCGCCGCTCAAAATATGATTCGATATAAGTTTTCGAATTCGCAAGGAGGATAATGTCAATTTCATGATCGATTGTTCGCCTCATTTCTTGAGGTTTGTGTCATAGAGTTATTTATCGACAATATAAAAATGGATTTGATGATATCCATGAAAGTGCTATAAGTATCAATATATAAGAGCTTCAAGTTCAAGGTAACATACAGAAAGGTTTGGCTAACCAAATATAAGGTCATTACTAAGATTTTTGGTAACTGAGCATAATCATACAATGAGCTTTCTAAGATGGATGAAAGGTTTATATAGGCTTATATATGCCAGATATTGTTGTCCAATTCTTGACCCAGTCATACTATGTGGGTGATGTTGTAAATCATAGTTGTGTGATGCACCATGCATAGATTTCAAACAACATAGAAATCATTTACCCTGCATAGATTTTAGTTTGAAATCTATACAAGGTCAATCAATTTATGTTTCATAATTAGACTGTTGGAAATTCATTGAAGAGGAATTTCATTTAGCTTGAATCGATTTTTATGCATTTCAAATTTGATTGGACTGAAATCGATTTCTTTTAAAATGCGTCTTAGGATATCAATGTAACCATTTTGAAAAGGGAATGATTTGAAATGTTGTTTTTGTTTTATTTTATTATTGTAAAAAATCCTGAATTAATAGATATGATGACCCTCAATTGAAATAAAACTTCTGCTCAACTTAAATTTTTGGAATAAAGAAGAAAGAGTTTTGTTAAAGATTGTTCTAAATACGCTTATAAAAAAAATCAAAAGGAAATTTTTTTAAAGTTTTCAAGCACCATATGTTTAATGTATTACAAATTAAAAATTTTTGTTTTATCCAATTAAAATGTTGATAATTTCTTCACACTAATAATGTATAATAACTTTATACTGTCATCTAATAAAATTTTATCAAAATAATAAACTATAGAATATAATTACCTATTGTTATAATTACTCACCATAATTTATTATTTTGATAAAATTGCATTGACTGATAATACATGAAACTTAAATCCTAAAACTTTTTTTTATTCCTCAATAAATTTCCATAGAACACTTGTTGACAAAAAAACTTTGAAAAAATAAAAGAAAACGTTCTATCGATTTCATGAGCCAAGTTGAACTCAAAAGTCGAAACCCCGTGTGGAAAATGGGGAGACAAGGAAACTTCCGGGGTGCACAGCACAAACACCAAACGCGCAAATAAAAACACGTGGCAGGGCCAGATGGCTTTTCAGAAAGCGCACAATTTTTGTTTTGTTTAACAAATTAATGTTGTTTATGCAATGGTCATGTAACACCAGTCAATTATTTGTAATTTAAAACTGGTAAGATTTTTATTATATCCAAATTATCAATAGAATGTGCTTTTCAAAACCTGTATATATCTAATAGAACAGATTGATTTCTGTAAATTATCGAAGTAAAAATATTTTATAATATTAACTAATAAAACTCTAGAAAGTGATCGATATATAATGTTAAGTAGTTATTTTAGTGAATATGTTTTTTGATGAACTGTTATTTTTTAATTTAATAGTATACAAATATTTTTTTATTATTAGTGTATAAAAGTTATGCTCCTATCAGTAGTTTCTTTATTCATAACTAATGATGGAGTAGTTGGCTGGAGCATGTGCCATGCGGCAGAGGTGTTGAATTTTGTAAGCAAGAGATTACATTATTTATTAATGGAGGTCACGGGGGAGAGAGGACTGAGTCAGTGTTGGGGAAGACGGTCACATCACTCTACCCTCCATTTTTTTCCCTCCATTTATATATATATATATATATATATATATATATATATATATACGTCCATTTTTTTTCTTTTAGGCTGTGAAATCGTGGGTCATTTTTTTACATATGGAATTTGAGTATTGCATTTACATTAATATAATATTTTGAAAAAAATTACGTAATATAATATTTTTATATAATCCGCCATAGAATCAATACTAAATAAAAGACAAATTCAGTAAAAAAAATTTAATATTAATCCACCAAAGGAGATTAGGATAAAAAAATTAACATGAAATCTGCGCCAAATTAGAATAGAATCCAAACCCAGAATTCCGTGTAAAATAAAAATAACATAGAATACGCCATAGAGAATTTTATAGACACCATATATAAATAATTTTATCCATTTTCTCATATTTATATAAATCACCTATAAAAATATCACATACAAATTATTTTCTCTGAAATGGTTTCTTCTTAAAAAGATCTGGGAGGATTAAATCTTAACAGTTTTTTATATAAGGATTGTTTTAATAAATAGTAGTATGGAGAATATGATAACTAGTTTTAAGATATTTTTAGTATGTAATAAAGATTAAAAAAAAAATCTTTTCAATCTTTGATCATTCACTCTATTTTTTTTTTTTGGTTATATCATTGTCTCATTTTTAATTTTCATATGATAATTAGATTTCCAAGTATTAATAATTTATTTATTTAGTGTAATTCTTTAAATTCAAATAGTAGATGTTTTAAATTTTTATAAAAAAGTTATCTAGATACTATAGTGTTGATTATTTTTAAAATATAATAAATAAAAATACATAATAATATAAATGTGAAAATAAATTGTGGTATACAATGCCTTATTCATATCATCTAGCGTTCATGTATTTAAAAAAAAAAACTAGTAAATAAATATTTGATACAATGGATTATTAATAATTTACTATTGACCATCAATTTTTATTGTAGTTTTTTCTTTATTCGTGTTACTAAATAAAATTAAGTTAATTTGATATATTAAATTAATTATTTATCCATATAAAAAAAAGAGTTTAAAAAAGTTATTTCTGACATAGTATATAGGTTAAATTATTTACTTTCTGTTAGACAAATAATTGTAATTTAAAAATTATAAATAAATTAAAAAAAGTGAAAACCGGAGATGAGCAAGTATATATGTATATTTCAATGCACTATTAGCATATAAAACTAATACAATGCTTCAAATTGTCTTAATTTTAACAACAGAAATGTTGAACCAAAAAAAAAAAGAAATATATAGTAAAAGATAAATGATTGCATAAAAATTCCTAATATCACAAGTCTATTTAGTATTTTTAAAATGATATGAACATTGGATGATAAAATATCGATATATATGTTGTATGCTTTGATTTAGATCTTTATAGTTTTTAGTTCAAACCCTTTTTTCTAAATATTCGCTTATAGTTATATTGTTTAAATAACTATTGTCTTACGAAAACTCTAAAGAAAATAATTCAATATATAAATATAAATTATTATATCAAAGATTTTAATTTTAATATTATAATATTTAGTGCTCATATCAATATTACAATATTGTTTTAGTTAAAATAAAAGAAAGATGTTTTGATAAAATTTGATAAAAATTGATGTTAATGGGAGTGATGATAGATAAAAATGAGTGGTAATACTCACTCCCTAAAATTGATTATAATTTTTATTTTATTTTATTTATAATAAAAATGAAATTTTTAAAAAGTACCTATTTAACATTTTAATGGTCAACAAAAGCTTATTCTTTTTAATTTTTAATATTTTTATCAAATGAATTTTAATATACAATATTTTATAATACAAATAAGAGTTTGTCTAATTAGTGCCCTAAGGGTAATGGTTAGGATTTCCATAATAGGTAAGTTTAAAATTTTCTAATGGACTCCACACCTTGAAAACATAATAATGATACTTTTCAATGATAAATTTACCTTTTTTAAAACCTTAATCATTGTCTTAAGGATACTAGTTAGCAAAACCTTACAAATAAATCATGCCATATTATTTTTAATAGCTTATTACGCACGCATAAGTAATTTTCTGTATTTTTCAATTAAAATATACTATTGTATATAAGAAAAATAAATATAATTATTTTTTAATTGATATATTTAGATATATTGATTTTTATCATAATTAATTTTTTTTTTTGGATAATTGTGAGAAAACGGGTTAACCCACCGAAGGGGAGGCAAGAAGAAACAAACGTAACATCCACATCCACAAAAATTATGCATTTTTAATTTTGCAACTAATTCACAGACACTGCTATCTTATCACTTAGGCTAATATCAATTTATCATATTTTAATTAAGGGTTAGGAGTAAGTAGTATTTGTTTGTGTTCTCTTTTACTCATCCATGTGATCCTCATGACTTTCGGGTTGTTTTGTTTGTTTTTTGGGCGTTGTGCGTGAATCGGGATACTCATGATCCCTCTAGAGGCATCTTTACGAAACAGCCATTCCCAATTTCCTCAACAGTCACAACTCTATTTCGCCTACTTTTATCCTTCATTTTATTATTGTTTAATCGAGTTACCGTCAAGGATGTTGTTTTATCATACAAAAGAAATATATTTTATGTTGCTTTATAATTTATATTATACTAAAATTGTAGATATTGAGACTTTTATTTTCTTATGGTTGAACCAGTCAAAAGAATAAAAAACTAAATAAGCATTAGCTGTCAAGTGTAGTTGTTCATTATCATTGAGTATATTAATTTTGAAACCAAAATGATTTTTTCCTAACTTAAATTTCAATAAAAAGAAAAACACTTACTAGAAGAAAATCTTGAAGTTATTACACCATAGGAGCCGGACGAGGAATGTCGGAGTTTTTAACCAAAATAAATTTCCAAAAATGAAAAAAACACATCAATGAACCATTGGAACATTAATTATAGGAAATGAATCATCTGGACTTAGGGGTTTGCATAGGAGGCATTTACAAAATCAAAATGCACGTGATTTCATAGGAGTTTTCTGAAAATTAATATAATTATTCTATATGTGCAATTGCTAGTTTGGTCAGTCGTACACTTTATTTTTAAGTAGAGATTAATGGTTCAAATCTCACATTCATTTTTTTAATGTTTTACTAATATATTATTGCATTTTCTTATTTGCAAATCTTCAAGAGTAATTAATTGTGTTATGGTAGCACAATTAATTGGTATACAACATTGGTTCGCTAACCCAAGATCTTTCAATATTGGTAAAGGCGATAGAGAAACTTGGGAAAAAACCAGGCTAATCTCGAAGCACTAATATGGTGGTGAAGATTACCAAGGGAAACCAACCCCCATTGAAAGAATTCTTCTTCAAATTAAGGTTGGATCTACTGAGAGACCAACTCTTTTTGTGGTTGCTCCATCTAAGTCTAGTCATAATCTTCTATTAGGAAGGGATTGGATTCATGGAGTAGGGCAGTTGCCTCAATTGTTTATAAAAAATTCCTCCTTTGGAATGCAAAGGGAGAAATTGAAGTGGTGGAAGTCAATAATAGTCCTTGATCAACAACCTTGAGTGAAGCCTTTGGAAGTGGATCTTGACACTCTGATCTGGAAGATATCAAAGGATGTCACTTGGGACTAAGAAGATATCAATTGGTCTAGAAGTTGAAGCCTAACTCAGCTAAGCTAAAAAATAAATGAATCTGAGAGTTAATTGCCTTAATTATTAGCTTATGTGGCTGATAGAGGCTTAAGCACGACGAGGATGCCTCAGAATTAGGATATTTGTTTATGACTCTGATCCTATTGCATTGGAATCTTTCGTTAGTAATGCCAATAAAAAATTTGAAATACATGATCCACTTGAGGAAGTAAATCTTGGATACGTAGGAGAAAAATGTATTAACTACATCTAATAAACATAAGCAAAACAAAGCAAGCAAAGGTTGATTAGGGTTTTAAAAGAATATAGAGGCTATTTTGCGTGGGACTATAATGAAATGCCTAGACTCATTCAAAATTTGGTAGAACATAGACTTTGTTTGAAGACAGGAGCAAAGTTAGTCAAACAAGCTCCAAGAAGGTTTGCCTCAGAAGTAGTGTTAAACATTAAAGAGGAAGAATTGAAGATTGCTGAAAACTAGATTCATTAGGACCACCAGGTATGTTGATTTGATTTCTAACATGCTTCTAGTGATTAAGAAAAATGGGAAGCTTAAAATATGCATTGATTTTAGAGATTTAAATGCTGCCACACCAAAGAATGAATACCCTATGCCTATGGCATATATGTTAGTAGATGCAACTTTTGAATTTTAAATATTAATTTTTACGCATGGCCATTCACGTTATAATCAAATTTTCATAGCTGAAGATGTGTCAAAAATACCATTTAGGTACCCAGGTTCTATTGGAACTTATGAATGGGTAGTCATGCCTTTTGGGTTAAAATGCTGAAGCCACTTATCAAAGGGCTATGAATACCATTTTCCATGATTTAATCGAAAAAATAATAGAGGTTTATATTGATGACGTGGTAGTCAAATCTACATCATTTGAAAGTCATCTTGAGAACCTAAGAAAATCTTTTGAAGACTGAGAAGCACAATTTGAAAATGAACCCTTTGAAATGTGCTTTTGGAGTTTTAAAGGTAATTTCTTGGGTTTTTTAGTGCTTAAGAGAGGGAGGCTAAAGCAATATTGGAAGCAAACCCACCTTTTAATCTAAAACGACTCTAATCTTTGATGGATAAGATCAATTTCTTAAGATTTATCCCTAACTTATCAGGAAAAACTAATGTTTTTGCATCATTATTGATACTAGGAAGAAGAGGTTTAAATGGGAGAAGGAACACCAAAGAGCCATTGATAAAATAAAGTAATGTTTGACAAATCTACCTATAATGGTGCCTCCAGAGAAAGGACAGCCCTTAAAGCTTTATATATCCTTTGACTTCGACAATAGAGAGCATGCTAGCTCAAGAAGATGAAGATAATGTAGAACGAGTGGTGTACTACCGAGTCAAGTTCTAATAAAGAGAAACTAGATATACCACTGTCAAAAAATTGTGTTTATCTCTTTATCATGCCTGTATCAAACTTAAGTACTACTTAATGTCTTTTCATGTTCTAGTTGTATCCAAATGATGTCATTAAATATATGATTTCTAAACCCATGATTCATGGTCGAATTGAGAAATGGATGTTAGCTTTAATTGAGTTCTCTCTACAATATGTCCCCACAAAGCAGTTAAGGGGTAGGTGCTAGTTGATTTCATTATTGAACATCCAAACGTCAAATTAGAAAGTAAGGAAACAAATTTGAGTGGCCTCAAACCATGGAGACTATTTTTTGATTTCATCTTGACATAAATATGGGGTAGGTTTAAGAATATTAATTGTATCTCCTAGGTGCCAACCAGGAAAGTTTATGTTTAAGGTAAAGTATGACTATTCAAACAATGAGGCTGAAGATGAGACTTTGATTCTAGGAGTTGAAATCTTATTAGAAAAAAGGGCTAAAGCTGTCAAGATAATTATTGATTCCTTGTTGTTATTAAACAAATGGCAAGGGAATATAGATGTATTAGCCCTACCTGAATAAAATATTTGTCAATGGAGCATCGGCTAATGTATGAATTTGATGAAGTAATAGTGCAACACGTGCCTTGTGAACAGAATTGGGAAGCAAATGAGTTGGCGTAAATAGCTTCCAAATATAGAATTAAAAACTCGTCATTGGAGCCATTATGACAAATAAATGTGGACCTAATTCCTATTCAAGACAGGGAAGTAGTATTTATTGATATACTCGAGCCCAATGATTGGAGAAAACCCATTGTCAAATTCCTTAAAAATCCAAGTGAACAATATCAAAGGAAAACAAAGTATAGAGCTCTAGGTTACATAATTTTTGGAGACACCTTTATTCAAAAAATCAAGTGATAGTGGTTTGTTAACTTGCTTAGGGGAAAATGATGCATACCTAGCTTTAACTGAGGTTCATGAAGGTATTTGTAGGGCACATTTAGCTAGAGATAGAATGAAATGAGTTTTGAATAGGTAAAGGGTGTATTGGCCTACTATAATCAAAGATTGTATGGACTTTACCAAAGCATGTAGGGAATCTCAAAAACATGCCCCAATACATGTACCTGAGCTGATTTGCATTTGATAATAAAACTGACCTTTTATTGGATGGGTAATGGACATCATTGGTCTGATACATCCACCCTCGTCGAAAGGACATATTCATTTTGCTGCTGGAGAATACTTTTCTAAATAGGTGGAGGAGCAAATTTTGCAAAGCTTTGGAATACTTGAATCTATAACCATAGATCAAGGAATGATGTTTACAAGGAGGAAGTTTATGGAATTGTAACTTCAAGAAAATAAAAGTAATTACTTCGACACATTATTATGCCTATACAAGTGGACAAGTTAAGGCTATTAACAAGATTATTGTTAGGATGATTAAAAAGCATACTAGAAAACAGCTTAGAAATTGGCATAATACACTAGGTCAAGTATTGTGGGCTTATAGGAACTCACCAAGAAAGTCAACTAATAATACTCCCTATAAGCTAGTATATGGACATGATGATGTCCTAGTTTAAGTTAATTTGCAAACTATTAGGCTATTCAAGCAAAATGAGCTTCTTGTAGAAGATTATTGGAATTCAATGTTTGATGAGTTAAATCAATGAGAATATGAGAGAGTTAGCACCTTGGAAAATATTATAAGGCAAAAAGAAGTTATGGCACGATCCTATAATAAACGAGTTAAGATTAAAAAATTCAATGTTGGGGATTTAGTTTTAAAATTGATCCTTCCCATCGAAGAAAGTCAAAAAGATATGGAAAATGGTTCCCAAATTAAGAAGGACCTTTTTGTGTAAAAGAAGCATATTTAGAAAATTCTTATGATTTGGTCTAGATTGAGATAGGATTTAGAATGCCAACAATAAACAAGAAATATTTAAAGAAGTACTATGAGCAAAAGAATCATCAAAAGATGAATTAAGATATTCAAAACATCAAAAAGAAGGAAAATATGAAAATAAAAGATTAATTAAGACTTGGCAGCTTTGATGGATTGCTTCAAGTATTCTAGTAGTTGGCCTAGGGACTTTGAGGTACTTTTGGGCTTTCTTTGTAGCCTCCTTAGCAATCGACAGGATTTGGGCAAGATCAACAATCATGTTTGTGTTTTCTTTCATGCATATTTTAAACTCTTCTACCTCCAACTTGCGCTTTTCCTTGACATTTAGAAGATCTTGCTCTTCTTCATTGAGAGCTAGAAGGGCTTTTTGGAGTTCTTCCCTCCTTTTAGCAATGGTCTCTGCTATGGATTGGAAGAGGTCAAGTTTTTATTTCTAAAGGTGATTTAGGATGCCCAAAGCTTCAGTTTTTGAGTAAGGAGTCGATTGAAATTAAGAAGTGTTTGATCACTGCTTTGATAATATGACTCAACTTCTTTAGAAATACCTCATGTTTTGACAGAGCATGTTGAAAGGGCTAGAGGGAGTGATGAACTTTGAAGAACAAGGCACGAAATGTTATCCCATAGCTGATCCATAAGTTCTTGGTTAGAAGCTATAAAGACTAACTATTTCTCTTTAATAAGATCACAACACTCGTAGAGAAGTTAGGTGGCTATGATTGTGGAAGCTGCCACCATAGACCCTGTTGAAGGAGCTTTGCCCGAGAATGACCAATTAGAGCTTTCTCCAATTTAGCTAGAGTATTGTCTTTTGCTAATTCTCTGAGTTTGAACCAATTCATCCTTGAGAATCTCCAGATTTGGAAGGGAAAAATTCTGAGAAAGTTGGAGTAACCAACATTCTTTAGAAGGTTTTCCAAAATCCCCTGATATCAATAAAGGATGAATGGCCAAAATCACCAAGGGCGGTGATCCGCGTTGAAAGAAATATCGATATTAGCAAGGGATATAAAAGAACCAGAAATAATCAAAGGAAAAATAAGCTTACGTTAGTAGGATCTGTTGTAGCAATTTTAGTTATCCCTCATGGGTGGTTTTACCTTGAGGTTTTCCTTGTTGTTCTATTGTTGGAATGGAAATGGTACCACCTTGAGTCTCTTGAGTAGGCTCTTCAAGGGTTTGTTCATGAGAAATATGCATTGAGGGCTCAATGGAGGAATAGAAAGAAGGAAATGGAACAAGACAAGGAGGAACCAAGAAAGAATATTGATACGGTCAAAAGAAAATGAATGTAATTACTACAATAGGGTTATTTGGTAAGGTGGGTTTAATATTAAACTCCTCATGAGTAGCCTCATCATCGAAAGCCTCTTGTTGAGAAGCATATGGAGTACAAGCAGAAGTCTAGAAAAGGAAGAAGTATTAGGAGAAGGAATTGTCAAAATAAATAGAGACATGAGTAAAGTGTTACCTTAGAGGAGGGTTCCTAAGAAGTCCTAGAGGAGGTTCTTTGACATGTTGACCTTGGGAGGCTGATCCAAAGCCTTTCTCTTACTTTTGCTTATTTGGGTTTTCCCAACTATGTTTCCCAAAGTTTGTTCTTGAGATGGGGGATTTCCTTCAGGAATTTCCTCTTCATGTTTAGAAATTTCCCTTTTTCTTTCACTAACCTTCTTCTCAACAATAATTATTTTCTTGCTTATCAAGAAAATAATAAAATATTAATAAATATGATAAGTAATCATAAAAAATAAAGAATAAAGTGTACCTGTACCCTTAGATTTGCCTTATCATTGCCTCTATAGATGAACAACCTCATTAGTCATCATTGTTTTGATGACATACCATGACACATGAATATTGTTGTAATAATTAGACCACTATTCAACAAATATAGCAGTTGCATAGGTGGAAGGAAAGCGGTTAAAGGGTTGATAAAGTCCACACATTTTAATCTTGTAGAGCGAGTCTAATTAGCAAAGGATTCATTGACAATGGTGGCCTTTCTTCAAAATGCCTAGGCTTATCTACTGCAAGAGTAGGAAGACCTTAAACAAACCCCATTTGTCGATAAAGAGTATTGGGAGCATGAATGGTGAACTTTTGAGGCATTTTGATGTTAATGGAAAAAAATTCGGGGGGGGGGATAAAAGGTGCCCCAAGAATAAATCTCAACAAGCTTCTCCTTGTGTGTCGAAACCAAAAAGGACTGAAGATTGCCTTTTTGATGAGTAGAGAAGGTGAACATGTTGACTTGTGCCATGTCGAGAGAAATGTTGTAGAAGACCTCAAGAAAATAAAGGAAGTTTTCTTGTTAGGTAAAAGTAGAAGGGAAAAACTTATAGGCAAGACGGATGCCTTCATGAGTTTGATAGAATTGGTCATAAATAGGGTAGGTCTATGTTTGGAGTTAGGGCATTAGCATGGCATTGAGCCAAATTTGAAGAAGCCATAGAGGCCTTTCAAGGTTAGTGATATTTTTACCACATTGAAGTAAAGAAACGCCAACATACAAGGAGTTATAGAAATTGACCAGGATGAGTTTGCCCAAATTGAAGTCATAAGCTTTACAAAAGAAAATAGCTAAAGGGAGTAATTCTTTTTAACCTGAAGGGATTTGGTATAGAAATAAAGGCATTTAGCCAAAAAAGCATGAAAGTGTAGTGTTCTTCAACTAGATCTCAGGGCTATTCTTGTGATTGTTGGCTTGGTGTTTAGCTTGTATTTTTTTTCATAAACAAATGAAAGTCGACAAGCTTCGCTTCATGATCTCAATTCAAGGAACAGAAGCTTTTCTCTTTGAGTTCTCAAGTTCTTAAAGATCAAGCATCAATGAGACTTTTTTTTGGTTGACTTGATGTTAACAAAGGAAATGCAAACAAAATACAAATTGCTCAAGATTAAAGTATTTGGTAATGAGGACAAGAGAAAAACAAGTTATCACACTTGTGGAATGATTCTTTTCTTATTTTTTGAATATTGATTGACAATGTATAAGAAATTGTAGTAAATGAACAAGCAACCAAAGCACATGAAAAAGAAAGATTAATCCTAAGAAATGAAAGACAAGTGAGTGAGTTGGCAAGAGAATTTGTACTATTTTCCCTTTGTTCTTGGTGTCAAAGTGACTTTGAACTTATGGGAGTGTTGAGTGTGTGATTGGAAACCAATTACTCCTGAAAAGGAAGCCTAGCACCTTTTATTTATAGACAAATATGTATAGTGTGATTCTGGCATGTATCCCGATGGTTATCTACTATTTAGATGATCTCGACACCTATTTTGGCAAGTATCTACGCTTCCTGGCACTAATGTGTCAATCTACCATTGTTTCTTGGAATGTACACATAGTTGACGCGAGCGTGCAACCGCTTCAACGTCTATAAGTAACTATTCCTACAATTTGGGATAACTACCCACATTCTATACCCATGTTCCCACTACTTGGGAAGGCTTTTAGGTCCTATAGTTGAAGTAAGTGTTTTCCAATTCAATGTCAACGCATGCTTGACACTAAACCAAAACACCTCTGTATGATTGGGGATTATTAGTAGAATTTTTCTAAGTCTCCAATGACTTAGACTTCCCTTGAAGCTCCTATTGGCCATGGGTGTTGATGTCGACCACTTCTCAACGTGTTGCAATTCAACATAATAACTTCAGTACCATGATCTCCATCCTTTTCTCTTCAAATGCCCATACTAGTTTTGTCAAGATAGCTTGTGTTGAGCTAGCCTCAACATCAATTGTACCTTAGAAATATTTAGTACCAACACTATGAATTTGTTGAAGGAAAGCACACTCATATCAATCCTTGAGTAAGAAAAGCAACGTATAAATTGACATAAAAAATATCTTGGTTGGGGGTCATTTTGGCCAAAATACAAAGATCATATAGAGAAGGACTAGCCATTCCATATTGAAAATGAAAATTTTTCGTGGTTTTGTCCCAAAAATAAAAAGAAGCCCAAAGCATAACAAGGTTGTACTTAATGCTCACACGACTAGTCGAAATAGATAAAAAATGCTTCTAGCTTTCCAGAACATGGGATAAGAAGTTTCTATCCTCTTGTCACGACCCGATGCATGTGACCGGCACGTGAGAAATCCCATTCTCATCAGCCTTTGGATCGTTGACTACTTCTTGTATGCATGCTCTTTCTTGAAATCCATGAAAAATAGAAAACATTTCTTTTACATACAAATCACCTTTTTGTAATCATATCTGAAAACTCATACTCTATTTATAAAAGTCTATTTAAAACATAGCTTCACTTTTTCTAGATAAATGGTTTATTTTCTGAAATCAAGATAATCATGTTTAAAACTTCATAATGTCTGTTCAGTCCAAAATTACAATTTCATCCATATCGTTGACATACCATTGAAATAAACCTCAAAGTTTTATCATGATATGCTGAATGCAACAACTCATACCCTAGGTCCATAACTTGCCCGCACTATACTAGAGCATTTTAGACAAAAATTAGATTGCATCACTCTGGTGAAGCTTATCCTTTGACACTTTATCGTGACTATGTAGGATTTGCTGTCATTGTTCTTCTTGTAAAAATGAGAGAAACTATAGGGGTGAGTTTTGTCACCAAAACTCATTGAGTGAATTCTCACCTGAAACCCCCTTCATGGGACATAAAAAAAAAAACAATGCATGAAATCTTAAAATAGTAATATGCCAACAATCATGTCTAAAATCCTATAAACTCTTTCATACGTATATTCATACATATTCAAATTATCCTTTCGATAAAATAATTTCTCTAATTCACTTTCTGTCTAAAATCACTTTTCCCCTTTTATATATGTACTTATATATTCAATTAATACCTTTACCGTTTCAAAAGTAATTTTCCCTATTCTCTATCATTTCTGAAATCATATAAGCTTAAAATCATAAATTTTCTCATACTGAAATCACTTAAGCTTAAAATCATAAATTCTCTCATACTTTCAAATGATTATTTTACCAATCCAAATGTCATTTCATTAATTAACTTTCATGCCTAGTGTAAATTAAATTCATAATAACATAGCTCCTAGAGAAACATAAATCTCTCTGGTTACGCATAATATTTGTGATGTAACAAAACTCTGAATATATAGATCTTTGGTCACAGTGTGACAATAATGGGCACCTAATTAGGTCCCTTCTCTGAATACTCTCCCGGGCATACTTGGTACCAAGGTTAACGGATTTACTCGTTAACACATAGCCTATTCTCTATAGCTCCTGTAAATTAACCCGAATCTTCTTAAAACCATTTTATTCTCTAGAGCTCTAAATCTCTATAACTCTAACAGTTTGACCTTATCATAACTGACTATGAAACCATGCTCAGTGATATCAAGTCCACAAAATATGTATCCGGCACTGCTCTGAGTCACATGAAGATTCATGCTCTAAAATCCTTTTTCGTCTAAAACTCTATATTATTCTTTATCCACAATAAACTCGTTATATTCTGAAAACTTGAATCCATTCGATTCTAACAGGCTGACCTTAGCATATTTGTGGCTATGGATCCATGTCCAAGGGATCACCCTTGTAGGCATTGTGATTCCACACTTTCACAAAGTATGTAGCCGTCAACCTCTGAATCTCCTGA
Source organism: Dalbergia oliveri (assembly GCA_030441495.1). NCBI lineage: Eukaryota > Viridiplantae > Streptophyta > Magnoliopsida > Fabales > Fabaceae > Dalbergia > Dalbergia oliveri. The sequence goes on from JAMLFY010000009.1 coordinate 12,700,924, forward strand.
AAATTCAAGCTCTAAAATCCTTTTAGTGATTAATCTTCCAAAAACACATTTCCCATTGTGAAACTTTTCATAATCTAGAAAACTCAATTTCTTATTTCAAAATAGCAAAGTTTGCACTCTTAACTCTATTCTCTTCTCTAACTTCATATTTAGTCATAAATCTAAAACGTATACGTACTTATCAAGCTCTAAAACATTTTGATCAACCTTCCAAACATAGTTCAAATTATTAGCTTTTCATAAACTAGGAAAAACTCAATATCATATTCTGAAATTACAAAAAAAGCTAAAACCCTAATTCCAATCTTTCTCTAAACTTCATATCTTGGTGTAAAACCATAATATAAGCATAAATCAATTCCAGAATCCAGTAAACAATTATAAAACGCTCTAATAGTTACATATATCATCAAGTCCAGATAAAACCATTATAACAAACATAGTCCCATGAGTTTTGTCAAAAATACATTTTATACTCTAAAACTAGCAATTCAAAACATATAAACCAGTAGGAATCTCAAATCCTTATATAGTATTTCTCTAAAACCAAGTATTAAATCATATTTTTCCTAAAAATAACTCTAATGCATAACATAAGAGTCATAGATGTGAACTCACTCACTTGGAAGGGTGGAATATGCAAAACCCACACTAACAGACCTCTGGGAGTAGAAATGACTCCACTATCTACATAGGCAGGAGAATTCTAGATTAACCTCTAAAACCTCAAGAATCCCTCTTTAACAAGTTAGAAAGCTTCCCCCTTAAGAAGCTTAGAGAACCACCCATAACCCAAGGAAACTTGAAGGGAATGAAGCAAAACCAAGAGAATAACGTACCTTTAAGCCTTATGAATGACAGATTCGTGGTTAAACTTGAAGAAATGGAAGAAATTGGAGTTTGGAGGGTGAAAAGGGTGGGGAATCGAAGTTTCACGAGAGGGAGAGGAGAGAAATGTTTTTGAATGTTTTGGACCTCGAGAGGGGTATTTATAGCGCTCTCGAGCGCTAGCGCTCACCAGAGAGCACAACGGTCATTCAAGCGGCGCCCGAGAGCGCAAAATATCTCCTAGCAGGTTAGCGCTTGCTCACGAGAGCGCAAAATATTTCCTAGCACCGCCTTCCTGTTTCTATGGACCAGTGCTAGGCACTCTCAGATGCTCAGAATGATCTATCATTTATTTACATTTCTTACTTTTAAGTTAATTTTTTTCATTAACTTTAAAACATAAATGTAAATAAGGGAATATCCCCCATTTGGATTCAAATAAAATATTAGAAAAATCAAAATCCCAACAAATGAAAATCTCATTTTTGGGTTTTAGTTAAATTTGAAAAATCTTACGATTTCGTAAACTTGCAAACTAAAAACGAAGTACTTAAGGGTTTCATAAAATTCGTTAAAAATCTCTCTTTAACTCATTTTTTCTCTAGGGAATAATTACCTGGACTTTTGGTCCCAAGAAAATGGCTCTAACATATAGCCTTCCAAGGGCATGTAGGGTCCAGACTTAGCGAAATTTAACCTGAACGACAGGTAAGGGTGACACCTTTCTTTTTCGAAAAAAATTTCTGACCTTTTATTTATATTTTTGAAAATCTAGGGTATTACACCTCTCTAGCCAAGCAATGTACTCAGTGGTTGGGTAAAAAAGGTGTGCCCTAAATAGTCTATTGTTAGTAAAATAGTTGATTGGAATGGATTCCCTTAAAGAAAACGAAGGGGGTGGGGGAGGGTTTGTGTTATCTTTAACTTCAGGATCAACATAATTGACACAAAGGTAGTTTGGGAAAACAAACTCAAATTGTTTAAACCTATTTACTAAACAAAAAGGGCCCAAGCAGCCAACAATCTAGTTATGAAGTTGAAAGGGGATTAATACCTTGTTGATGATGCCAATGTTAGGAGTGTAATCTAGTCCAATGGTAAAAGTAAACACAAGCAGTAATGCCAGAAGAAGAAAACCAGATCGAGAATATTTTTGCCATTTCGGAGTAGGAATTTTTAAGGAAGGAAAAAGAAAAGGGTATTTTGAGTAAGCCAGAAAAAAAGAGAATTTGAAAGGGAGAATGAAGCACAAAGGTTGAAAAGTTGTAGAAAGAAAAGAGAAGAAGGAGAAAAGAGAATTTATAGGTTCAATGTGAGGGAAAACCAAGAAATCCCTAACCGTTAAAATTTAAGTTGGTAAGATCAAATGATTAAAGGAATTTTGGAGGAAATGGAGTTATTTTTCAAATCTTGAAAACTAACATTAATGATGATGGAAACTGAATAGATATGAGTGGCATTAAAATTCTTAAGTGGCGTGGCTAGCGAATATGTGTGTGTTAAGAGATGTGTTGAAAATTGACGGAAAACTCTTACTTGTCTCATATGGAAAACTCTCGATAGAAGCAAGAGTTTGTGAGGCATCTGTTGGGTGTCAAAATAAATTTGAGTATATGCATGTCTTCTAGTAATAAAGAAATGGGGACACATAGGAAAAATACAATGTCGAAAGATTAGCGAGGGATAAATGGGAAAGGGACCCACGCATAAGATGATTATCAACATCAAAATAAGGATTGGAGCATTGAATGTGATGAAGTGTTGAAGCTCTAAGAAAATAGGTAAAATATCCCTAGAAAATAGGAAAAGCAGTTGGCAAGATAATGGATCCAAGAGTCGTTAGAGAGTAAGCAAATGAGAGAGAAGCAAGCAAGATAAGCCAATTAGAGTGAAGAATTTGAGATGGTTAGCATAATTTTAGGATAGAATTTGTGTATAAATAAGTGCCTTGCCTCAGTTGTAAGGCATGCAATTCGACGTTCATACATTAAGTTTTAGTCTTAAGTCACTTAGCACATATGGAGTAACAAACTTTGGTCTATGAGTGAGGATTGTTTCATTTTATTTCAATTAATGCATTTTGTTCTTTCTTGTCAAAATTTATATTAAGTTGTTCATTTTCTTTTATTCATTTGTCTTTGCATTTCTAATTTCTCTAGAGACTTTCATTACAATCCTCCACTTCTAGTTTCTTAAATACTTCACACAAATTCAGTCTTGATTTTTTGAGAGGAAGTGATTTCCTTCCCTGACTTGAGATTTGAAATCGAAAGTGTTACATATGTCATATTGTGATAGAAGTTACAAAAAAAACCCAACAAACAATAATTGATAGGAGAAGAAGTTAAATCTTTTGAATAAATCTTGTTGAAGTGAAGTCTTTCCAGAACAATGTTTCAATAGAATTCGAACATAATGCTATTTGTGGAAATTTAGCTGCTTACCATCAAACATTAGGTTGGATTAATTAGTTGCTTTTGGTTGATTAAGTAATTAATTAAACATTTGATTCTTTCATTTCAAATAAGGTCTTGAATTTAAATACTGTAAATAAAAAACTAATAAGAGTTTTATCTCACAATAAAAACTAATAAGGTCTTGATTTATACCTTTTGTGCAAGAAGTACAAAATAAGTTCGTACAAAAGAGTTTTTTCATTAGGGTTTGACTTGTATTGTTTAATTTGCATAATTAAAATTGAAAATTTATAATAATTTAATTTTGTATTTCTTTTAAAATATTCAAATATATTAGCGGTGTGTATGAAAATAGTCTTATTGTTAGAAATTTACCCCTTTAGAAAGCTTGACCTCAAAAAGATTAATGATTATTATTAACGATGGATAATAGAATATAATTTGAACTTTGATTAATATTCAAATAAATAATTCGAAACAAGTTTTTAAAATTAAATGTCAGTGTCAGAGATAATAGAATATAATTTATACTTTGATAAATCCAAAAAAGAAAAGTTTTTGTCCCATCATTTATCTTGCAACTGCTAGATGACAATTGGGTTTCTCTCAAGTCATAAACTTGTTCTATGTAAAATGAAAACTTGTAAACTAGATGTTCAAATCCATTGCAGCATTATATTTACCAAAAATAGAATTATTTATTTGCCAGCATTTTAACACTATTACATATCGAGGATGGAAATCACTTGTCCTTGAATTATGTCACATTTTCTATTCCATCAATAATTTTTTATCATATAAAAGATGAATAATACATATAGTAATTACTTCAAAATTTTGAATGATATTTAAACAATAAGTGATGGAGGATGGAAAAGACAACATAGGGTGATTGGATTTTATAATTATATCTAGAGGGGAAATTGATATGAATGGACCCTCCATGGACGAAAACTTTTTCGGGTGAAGTGGAGAAAACTTTGGTTGAGTCCAAATTGTTAGGATTAGGATTGGGTTGGGTCAAATGGAAACTTACCTAAATGGTTGCCTTTTACTTTGGTTGGCATTGGGCAGCCACAGCGCATCCAAGTCTAGTCAAGTGTAGCAACTTGCACATTAGATTTACATTACGCATCACATGCTTATTATCACTTGTTGACATTTGGAACAGGCTACGTCAGACCTTGTGTACTTCTATCCATTAATTATTCAGTATCTCCGAAAAGAAGGAAAATCGTGAGGCACACTGGACTAATTCCTTCATTCCAAAGGCACCAGAATAAACCACAAACATTTAAAATGCGCCTACTTTTTTTTTCCAGAATAAGTTCAATTATATCCCATATGGCTGCATTTAGCCTGAGGCTCTTGTGCAAAGGCCCATCGCGGACCCACTATTTATAAGCATTGGATTGTGTTGAGATGCATGAGTGTGTAAGAGGCAATTACCAGAAACCTGTTATTATGATTAAAAAGTTAAACTTTTTCTAAATTCCAAAATGATCCCAGGTCCATTTGTTGTTATTATGACACGCATAGAAAACCTGAAGCCTTCATGTTTCAACTCTTGGTTCTCCATCTTTTACCCAGAGCTAGTCAACTATCGTTGCAACACCGCCCCTGTGGTGCAACTACAACCACCGAGGGCACAGGCCACTCTCATGAAGGAAAGATTCGTTTGACACAGATTGAGGAGAGCAATTTGATATTCGTAGTTGGAGTGAAGGCTTCAAATTTTTTGTACAAAATTATTTTATAGATTCATGATGTACAATCTTGTTATACAAGCCACTTGATGCCCCATTGATTGAAGTCGAGGTGAAGGGATTGAGACTCTCTTCTTAATGAGCTTAAATCACTGTAGATAAAATGATGTTTATCTTTTTCTTATTACAATAACATTTAATTTAATTATTGACCACATAATATTTTTTTTACATATAATCATATATATATATATATATATATATAACATCAACAAAATAAATTTGAATCTCATTTCATCATTTTAAAATTCAAGTGCATCAAACAAATGATTTAATTGGACAATAGTTTAAAAAATATATTGTTAACATATTTAAATTAAATTAAAAAAGATGCCATTTCTTTTGGTTTATAGGATACCAATGGTTAGTTTAGGACATGTTGAGAGATTGATTTTGATGCAGTATTAATACAGAAAGGTTTGTCAATTAGAGTATGTTTTGGAGAGCTGTAAGATTATACTTATTTTAATGATTGCTTATTTAATTTGAGAATCAATTTATATGTTTAGATAATTTAGCTAAAAAGTGGTTTTAATAATTTTATTAAATTAAAATTATAAAATTAAAAGAAGAACTTAGATTTTATTCACTGAATGTTATACACAATATATATTTATTTTATTCCATGACTAGTTATTTATATGTATGTTAGATGCAAGGCTTCTATTTTTCAATTTTAAAATGTAACAAGAAAAATTACCATCACTTTTCGCTTAATCTATTTTAAAGATCCAAGTAAATGAAATAAGAGACATAACAATCTAGTAATTATCTCTAATTTAAGCATATTGGGTTAAATATTAGAGTATTACAACTGTTACAATGACTCCTGAGCAAGGCTCAATATTTAGTTAATTAGTTTACCCTTTTATTTGTTTAATCATTTTGTGTTTTTTCTAGTGATCCTGTTTTTCTAAACATATCAAAAAATATAAAGAATCTATATATATTGGGTCGTGAACCCCATTTTAGTGGCTTATGGGGTCGAAATGAAATTAAAGAAAGGCCAAATTGTAAATCCAAAAGAACCAGATGTAGTAAGTCAAAATTAAAGGATTCATGGTGGACCAAAACTTAAGAGGCCTACCCTATAAGTCACCTATCCCATATTATTGTTTACTAGGACTTTTGACACGTTTTTATAAATTCAATTTTAGCGATGAGTTTGATGTAGATATGATAAAATGGACTCAAACCGCCAACTAACGAGCCTAATCCACACAAAAATCAGAATAACAAAGTCTAGAAATGTCAATATTATAGCTTTTATATATTAGATTAAAATCCCAAAATAGTCCTTAGATTTATAGTGAGAGACAAATTAGTCTCTCAAATTTTATAAAAGAGAAAGTTAGTCCCTCAATCAAATTATTGTCTGAACTGCAGAAAATGTTTACGTATTCTGTTAACTTACTTATGTGTACTGTTAATTTTTAGAGTGAATTTTAACTTGTCTCATTCTTCTGTTCTGTAGAACAAATACCAACTTAAAGTTAGAACAAATGTTAACTAAAGCAAAAATCTTTCTTCTAGGAGAGAGCTATGATGAGATCAGATGAAGAAAACGGTTTAGACGGCTTTATTTAAAGGAGTGATGCAAGAAGGATTCACCATAAAAGTTAACAGGACATATAAACAAGTTAATAATATGTATAAATAAGTTAACATGATACAACTTAGATGACAATTTCAGGGGACTAATATGTCCCCTTTGTGAAATTTGAGGACTAGTATAGATTTTCAAATTGAGAAATAATTTGGAGTTTTAGTCTATATATTATTATAAATAGATAAATATATACCTCGAGGTTAAAACTTTCACGATGTAAATTCCAACCCTGTTCTCTTGTATCAATTCATTAACTTTGTGGTTTGGAGATTTGTAACCGGTGACATGATCAATGAGTTTGATAATCTTTTTGATCCAACAACCTCATCATAAATATCTTGTTGCTCCATGATCCGGTGTCTGTTTGGATTAGAATTTGCAATTGGGGATTTGAATCAACTTGATTATACCAGAATTGATTTTAAATAAAAGTGAGTTGATCTTAATGTGATTTATATTTGTATACTTTATCTAAAAACTGATTATAATAGAGTAAATATTGTTTGGATGATCACAATCAAAATCACTTTCAAATTTGTGGACATGAATTCCATATTCTACTTTTAATATTATCTCTTTATTTTATTTTATTTTTAAGATATTATATAAATATTATAAATAAAATATTAGTTTATGAAAAATTATATTAATATTTTTGTAAATAAAATTTGTTTAAGATAATAATTAAATTAAAATAAAGATATTAAGATTGTAAAATATATGTCAAGAAGGAATATACTTTTATCCAATATGAAAATAACTAAACTTTAATATATCAAGGCAAAATGAGTTTTTAAAACTAGAGTGCACAGTAACTTAGAACAATTTTTTCTCCATCTCTATCAGATTTTTTTTCTTCCAGCTAATGATGGTTCTCATTGCCTCAACATGGAGAAATATTGGAAAGTGAAGGGTAGTTAAGACTTTGACATGTCATGAATGCTTAATGCCAAAATTTTGAACGCAAAAGTAACTATAGGTTGCAACTTCTCAACTAGAGTTGGAATTCAAAAATCCAGGCGAAAGTTGGTGAATGAAGAAAAATTCAAACATCTTCATTCCAACGTTCAAAACACTTGAACGAGTATTTGGTTTCACAAGCACATAAACATACACACCCCTAACCTTCGACATTATTAGGGCATTAATTTTCTCCCCATTTCAGCTATATCTTTCTAAATCTTTGAATTTTTGTTTTATTACGAATATTATGATTAGAATTCATTCCTTACCATATTTGACCCTCATTACACCAATGCAAGAGGCACTAATTCCTCCTTTTCAAATCCTAATTGAATTTACCTGCACAAGCTCCATTAATAACTCAAGGCTTGTTCGGCACATCATATAAAAACATAATAAGATAAGCTAATATAATATGTCAAAATATATTATATGAGAAAAGTGATTTATTGTGAGAGTGAAATGAGTGAATATTGACCGTTGGATCTTACATGAATAGTCAAGATTAAAATATAAAGTCATGTGTTTTAAATGAGCATGTGAGCATTAATTACTATTAATCAACTTTCAATAACCATTTATGTATGGTTATACGACCCAAATTTGCCGTTTCACTCTCATAATAAACCACTCCTTTTATGTGATACGCCCCTATAATACTAATGAACTTATCCATTATTTGGTGGGAGGAACATATTGTATAAATTTATTCATCAAATTTTTCTTATACGTTAAAATAACATATCACTTAATCAAGTAGGATAAGGCCGGATTAATTTTTCACGCATAAGATTTATTTTTTATTTAATTAAATGATAATAAATATTGTAATAAATAAAATAATAAATATTTTGAATAAATTATAATTAAATTAAATATATGATAATAAATAAAATAATAATATATATAATAATAAATAAATATTAAATGAATAAAAATAATATTTAATATAAAAATAAATTATAAATCTAGTAAAATATATAAATAAATAAAATGCGATATATGAAAGTAAGGATTATTAATAAAATATTATAATTCAGAATTTATTATTAAATTATATTTAAATAATTAATAAAAAATATTATTTTATTTTTATTTAATATTATGTATAGATAGAATTATATGTAAACAAATGATAACATTATACAGTATGATATATAATATGTTGTACAATGACAGATCAAATATTATATAATATTAAAAGTTTATCAAACCTTATACTATCAAATTTTATTATATCAAGTTCTGTTTTATTAAACCTTATCCTATTAAGTATGCGAAACGAGTCCTCAGAGATTGTTGAAGTAACAACTAGTTACATATGCTCTTCCAAGCTACAAGATGGCTTTTTTTCTTTCGGTTTGTTGTAGTTTATCGCTTATCCCACAAATGGAAGTCTCTCAAGCTTTTAGTGTTCAATTAGTTTCCTAACATTATTCCTTAAATAAACTCGATGGATGGAGATTGTGGGGTTGATAACTCCAAGAATGAGTTATTTAAACTTCATTTTTTGCATATTATCTTTGCTAAGTCCTAATTCTTAATTAGATAACCAAAATTTGAATCATGATCTAATAAGTGATTAAAGAATCAATAAAAGAAATAATGATTGGGAGAAAGGGGCTTTTTTCATCTTTCAAAAAAAAAAAAAAGATGCATGGATGATGCCTAGTCAAAAGAAAGACTTGGAAAGATGATCTAAGTATCTAAGAACTACCACTTTGATTTGGTTTGGAAAGCTTTTAGATGTTGTATTTCCCAAAGGAGAGAGATATATCTAGAAGGTACACTACAAGGATCTCAGGGAAAGGTAAGAATCTTCATTCTACCTAAGGATGCCTAAGGGTCACAATAGCTTGAGTTTACTATAGCACCTTTATACAAAATTAAGAACTAGACTAACTTTAAGAGCTATAATTGAAAGTAGAAAAGTGAACAATGACATGTCCTTTCACCCTGTCAAAAACAAGGAAGAACCGATATGACACGCGATACGGACATGACATGACACGGACACAGGGATATGGTGATTTTTACAAAATATAGAATACTATATGGTTAGAATACGTCGTATAATAAAACATAAAAATAATATGCTATGATGAGAAAAACTAAATCTAAACACTCTTATAGCTAAAAAAAACACCCCATAATCAATAATTGACCAAAAAAATTACAAGAATAAAAAACTCTACACAAATTTTTATCCATGAAAAATAATGAACAAATGTTTGTATAACGAAAATAGAGTTTGTTGCCATGTTTGCTTGAGTCAAACTGTGTTAGTAGTAAGTTAGAGGCTCTCGATTGAGAAATGAAGCGGCATAGCAGGACACCTTTGGACATAGGTGTCCAAGTATCACCAAAGTATCCGACACGGGTGCGGCAAGGTTTTTTGAGTATCCGTACTTCATAGGTCAAAAACCTTTATCCCCTAAACAATGTAGAACTAAGAACCCACTATCCCAAAGCATAAGTATTTCTTGGACAATGACTCTTCGCATTTATAACATTTTTCCTTAAACCTTTGTTTTGTGTTTTTGTTTATATTTGTATTTTGTTTTTGAATACGAGGCTTTTGAGTGTTTCTAATAGATTTATTTCTCCTCCTATAAGGTCTCTTATAGGTTATTATTGGTGATTTTTTAGTTTTCTTTATTTTTTTGCTAGTAGCTTTTATTTATCCCTTCTATCCCAAATTGATTACAAAATGATCATAATTCTTTTCTACTTATTTGGGCTTCGTGTCTTAATTTCTTTTGTAATTTGTAGTCATTACATACTTGAATTCCTATTTCAATTATATAACTATGTATTTGTCCAAAGGTTAATTGATCATAAGGAAGTATTCCATTACATTGTTGAGTTATGTTAACTTTTACCTTTTCTCCTAATAATTTTGGTAATCCCACCAAAAAAAAACTTTCCGTAAGAAGTTGCTCCATCTAACTTTTAAATAGAGTTTTGATAAAAATATGTTTGTATACCATTTATGATCAGACATAGTTGAACAATGTAAATTTATTAATTGATCTACGGCACATTGTTGGTTTCATGGTGAACCATACATAATATTTTGGGCCAATTGGACAAAAATCCCAAAAGCATTTCTAGCGTAACCATCCCTGAGTAGTGAATGGATTTTTAAATTATCCAGTCGAACATATTATTACAGAACATTGTCTTAATTGTCCAACCGCATTTAGAGGATTTTATGGCTTGTTTGATTGTTCACTTCTATAACCCTCTACCAAGCCTTATAAAATAGGATGAGTGGTTAAAAGAGGCATGTTCCAAGCTTAGTTTTAGTACCTTGATATCAAAAAGGCTTATACCACTCCGAGCAAGAGGACGATAGGTCAAGCCTAATATTTGGCCGACCAGAACTCCAAAACTTTGTTTGGAACAGATGGGATCTCCTATAAAGTGTTTTATTATTGCATATAATAAAGTTGTGGTTGCATCTTGTTCTACTTGTCCTGTTGTTAGTTATATTTTTACAGCTTCAAATTTTTTAGTTTTCTCATTTTCGAATAAGATGTTATTCTACCATCCTTTTAATTGCCTTGTGTATCCCGTTGCTAATATGATGGTGACCTTTATATCTGAATTTCCTTTTGTTTTAAAAGTATATATTGCCATAGTCATTTGTTGAATTGTGTCTAGAATTAAATGTCTAGTTAATCCATGAATATTCCATTCTACAATAGATTTAGATTTTCCAGAATAAGAGCTATCTGCTAGCTATTGTCTTTCTTCATATTGAATATAAGCTAGAAAAGGTCTCAAATAGTAAGTTCTAATTTTAGGATAATTTTTTGAAAATTTTATTTTATTTAGTCCTAATATTTCTTGAAAATCTCATTCAAGTTCTTCTATATATTCTGAAGTATTTATAGTTAATGAACTTTTATCTTTTGGTATTATCATTAAATTTTCTAATCATTTTCTCAAATCTTCTATAGCTAGTTTAGTTGTTGATCCAAGTTTTGCAATCCTTACTTTTTTTTCAAGAACATTTATGAACTTGTATATTGGTCTTTGTGGATCAAGTTGAAATTCTTTATGAGAATTTATTATTGATTTTGAATTAGAAGGTATGCCTTTAAGTATCTTTTGATTTTCCACAGTATCTAACTGTTGAAATATGGTATCTAGTATTTGATTAGCATCATAAGTTGCTCATGAACCTTTTAAATTATTTATTTTCTTGATTTATTTTAAAAGGTGTTGCATCTACTTCTAATCCACTATTTATTGATATTTTATTTGAGTTGATGAAGACTGTGTTAAGGTTATATTAGTTCCTTATGAAGTTTTCCAATTTTTTGTAATTTTAGAATTAGTTTGTACTTTGTGTGAAGATATAAAAGGGTTATTATTTTATTATTGACACAAAAGAATTCTTCCAACCATTTGAAGAAATACATATGAATTCTATATTGTTGCAAGAAAGCATAAAATTCTTATAAATATTTTGAAATTCCTTCTTTATTGAAAGTATTAGAATACCATTTTAGTTTTTCTTCATTATGAGATGCTCCAAATTCTTTTCTTATCCAAGATTTATCTATCTTAAAGGAGGGTAAATCCTCTTATATAGTATTGATTACTTGTGATCTTATAGGAGAATATCTAGGGGATTCAGATATTTGACATTTTTGATAAATGAGTTTTGGAATATTAGGATTAAGGTGCTAGATAACATGGTCCAATTATGTTTGAAATTATCACATGGTTCACGCATCTTTATTGTTAGATGAAATTTGTACGGTCCAGATTCAAGAATTCAATAATATATAAATTATAAAACGTATAAGAATTTTCAAATTAGAAATTATAGTAATTTGGAAAAAGACTAAGTTATTCATCAAGTCTTCTACCATCATCTGCAACATTTTCCCAGGAGCCACTCGCAAACCACCACTGCCACCCACTTCGCCATGGGCATTGCCACTATCTTCTTAGAAACCATTCGAGTTTATATAGCAAGTGAAGTTGAACATTTGACCATAGCTATCTCTCTCTCTCTCTCTATTTCACAAATCTCTAGCTCCTACCAAACCAAAACTATTCTTATTTGCAAAAGCAAATACGAAATAATCTCCTGATTCAAACATAGATTCTCATATAAATTTTGTGACTCAAAGGTTTCAATTATGTAGTCTTGTTTGCAACCAGTTTTTCCCTCCATTGATGACTTACGTGATAAAGGAAAAAATATTTCATGGTCAAGATTGAACCCAAAACTCCTCCCTATTTTTGACCCCTTCAATATTCATACAAGGCTTGAATCGGTTTGTTTCTTGGTTTTTTTTTTTTGAATAATCAATAATTTTTTTAGCCAAAAGAAAGATGTATCTAGTTTAAATATAATGCAATCAATGGCAAATATGGGAGGATGTGGGGAAAGGGAATGGGATTAAAGAAAGGTGAAGGGCATTGATAGCAGACTCGATGGAAGCACGAAATAACAGAGAAGAAAAAGATTAAGGGAATAAAATTTTATTTAAGGATGATTTGGTAATTATGTGGTGGACCATGTTATCTAGCACCTAGGATTCAAATTTGCTCAACGTAGATCTTTGTTAATCGTAGATCTACTATCTATACTGTTTAGTCATTTATCCATATATTTTTAATTTTTCATTTTTTTAGATGATTTCTGCCATAGATTGTAACCTTTTCATCATAAGAGAAATATTTCCATCTTCATCTTGAATTATTTGTTCTATTTTAGTGGTTTGTACTCTTTTTTGAGGCATTATGACTTTTAAATTCCAATCTTTCAAACATTCTTGCCAAAGCTTGTGCATGTCTTAATCTATTAGGAGTTATTAAATTTGCTTTCTTTATATTTGTTTCTAAAACTATCATTTTATTATTTTTTGGAGAGGACCTTAAGGCTTTAAAATTGTAATCTAGTTTTGACATTTTGTAATGTACTCTATATATTACATCCAAACGTGTTACTCTAGGATCTCCAGTAGTTCTTGTGTTTTAATATTTAACTCTATTGTATTTTTTGTAGGATTGTTCCATAAATCTATTGAATAATTTGAATAACAATTAAAGATGGATGAACCATCATGAACATTTGATTCAAATACAACTAATATTTGATCATCAAATTGTCTTAATCTTGTGTCTCTTAATATTGCAACTATTGGGGGTACTTATTCCTAACCTTATTAGAGGTTTTATTGTAACATGTATTAATCCTAGGTGAACATAATGATATCCATCATGGATGTGCTTATCATTTAGATTTTATCATAGTGTAAGTATCTTCTATTGATTGTGTAGATTCTATGCAATAAATATCTTAATTAGTGTTAAAGTTCAAAGTACTTGTTTGTAAATTTATCTATTTTTTACTTTAGCTATTGAGCAATTTTATAACTTATTTTCTATATTTGCTATTACCAATTCTTTATTTTGATAGTTATCTTGATCTTGACTAGGTCCAATTGAGGTTACATTGAAGAAGATGGATCTTGTGGAGTAGTTGTCATTATTTCCTTACCCCTAACAAGGTCACTAAGGTAGCATTTGTTTCCTATCTCTAGAATAGAAATCAAGACATCTAAGACACAAACTTGTTTAATGGTGGAGAGGAACTTTCCAAGACGAAAAACATAAAATTTCTATATCTCCAAAATGTGGGGATAGAATATGAACAGAAATTTAATATTTTTTTAATAATACCCCTATATATTTATTATTTATGTCTCTGTCTCCATTGTTTGGATTTCTCTCATTGTCCCCTACCAAACGCTTCTTCAAGACATTCTAACAGGGACACCCATCAAAGGAAGACCCTATAACTACATGACCGAGAACACCTAAGCTTACCAATAGTCTTTAAGGCTTACCAACATAGCTAAACCAAGGCTTACCAACGTTAAATACCTAGAAAATTGTTTTGGTTAATAAAACTTGTTGGAACAAAATAATGAAAAGAAACAAGTAAAACTCTTAGATACGGGAACCTTTATAGGCTCAGGGGACAAACTTAGAGAATTGTTGCATAATATAAAAAACTTATGAAAAATAAAGAAACATGAAATTGAACAAAATATTGTTATTTGAGAAATATAACTTACAAATATTGAGAAATTTGTTCTAAAATATTAAAAAATACACCAAAATATTGAAAGAGTATAGACTATAAAAGTGTTTACAAAATTTTAAAGAAACAAATATTTTCAGCACTAAAAACTTCCAATGCCTTCCATCTTCAGTATTGCTTCCTTTTATAGACATTATTAAAACGTAGAAGCCTAGTGATTCTTTCCACTATTAAATGCATCACAACCCTTGCTAGGTCCCCCATAAATTCGTCCAGTAATAATGTAAAACTATTTTATACTGTAAATGCACCACAACTAAACTCTTTACTTATAACCACCCTCGTGCATTTTTTAAAATGAAAATTAAAAGAACCTTGTTAGGGGTATTATTACATTATATATGGATCATCAGTTGGAGAATCCACCGTTATTAGTCAGCCAAAGTCCAGCGCCTATTTGGAAGTCATGGACCAGACAAGGAATACATTTTCAGCCCCGTGAATAAGAATATCTCAAATCAATAAACTTGGAGACAAGAAAAAGATATCAACAAAGTTGTAAGGAAGAGATATGCTCCAAGGTTCATTCCAATCAACAAAAAAATATGACACGTGGTTCATGCCATTCCAGCGAATATATGAAGCATAATAGACTAGCAAACCTTAACTCAGACAGGTGTCAACTTTAAAAGTAACATACAGAAAAATCTCAAACGCGTACTATATCTGGTATTGCATAAGAGATTAAGAGCCTTATATGAATCTCCTAGCTTCTTGCTGCTATAGGCTCCAAGTCCAAGGTATAGCAGTTTATAGTATTCAAAATCAAGATTTATTATACTTTTCAGTCGATCAATCATAATTTTATTAGCTTATGAATGAAGCTGTATCATTCAAATGGTCAACTTTGTATGTATAAATAGTTACAAATATAACAAAGTTTTTAGTACTTATATAAACTTATAAATCTAGGACGGGCTTAATGCACATATTGTCTAGCAGTCACTAAATCTCGATCTTTAAGCTATTTGCTGAATTTTATCCGGCAATTATTCAACCTTCAACGATAAATGAACTGTTCTCTATGTTCGGATTACAAAACAGAACAGTCCCTTTAGAATGATATCACAGTATTCTCTTCCTCATCAGCAAAATGATAGGAAGAAAGGACATAATCAGGCAATTAAATAAAATGTTGTAACAATAGCATTTTTTGTATCATGTTATTCCAATTTTTTTTTTCCTTTCAAAAGCTATCTCAATGACCTTTTAATTATTATAAGCTGTTTAGAATCTAAAAAATCGTTAAGAATGAGCAAGTGGCTAGTCCATATGTGTAACCTTGGAAAATTTATACAAGCATATGAAAATTTTCCCTATATACAATTTATCACCGACAAAAGCTATAAATGGAGTTAGGAGAAGAAATTACCACACAAAAAAAAAAAAAAAAAAGAGTACGACTTGAGATCTCAACTCCCACCAAAAATGACTAACAAATACATTAACTGAAGCCTGATTAATGGTAGGAGTTCACAAAACCTGACATGCACCTCAAACTCGATAATCTATAGTTGTTACATTCCACGGTGCAGCATGCTTAACTAACTGCCCTTGCTCATTGTACTGATCAAAGTTCTCACAAGGGGCAGGAACTATGGGCCCTATTACCTGACCATGAACAAAGGCACATTGAAAGACATGCTTCTTCTTGGATGTTATCCCAATTGACATATCCTTGAAGGTTACATTTCTAACTAGAATCTCTTCACTGCCTTGGATACGCACCGGGACTCGCACTGCTTGGCCACGGACAGTGGTGAAGCTTATGTCTTTGAGGAGTGGAAGTGCTTTTGGGTCATATCCAGCATCAGGGTGTTGGTTGTAATCTGTCTTGATGACAATTCCGACCCGGCAATTCTCAAATGTTAGATTTTGGAATGTTATTTGGGTGACATATCCACCTCTTCCTGGGGCTGTCTTGATCCTGATGGCACGCCTCGATTCCCATACAAGGATGTTCTCCACCGTGAAATTGGATACCCCACCGGACATTTCACTGCCAATTGAGATGCCAGCACTGTTGCATTTCACACAAAGAAAAGTCAAGCACTGTTGCCTATTTTGCAACGAAAAGTTAACTAGAATATTTTCCAAGGGGTGAATTACACTGACTTTTCTTGAGGTTAAGTGAAATTCACCTCTACCCTCTTTATTTATAAAATTTGATCAGAAGATCCCTAAGTTTGAAATAATTACACTATCTCCCTTAAATTTGTAAAATCATTACAGTGCCTCCTTTCTATTACACGTCAAGTATGTTCAGGGGAGGTTAATTAGTGTTGCTCGGAAAAATAGAGGGAACCAAGGTGAATTTCACCTAATCTTAGAAGAGGGAAGTGTAATTTATGCCTTTCCAATTGATAGCCATCATCAGTGAAACAAAGCCCTGGAGTTGCTTGAAGCATATTGACCTCAGCAAAGCATGTAATATATGTTGGCTACTTGGCTTCCATGAGTGAACTTGTGGTTGTCTCATTAACAAAATGATGGGAAGGAAAAGACAGGCTTCAGATCGACAGATCGTAATTATGCTAGTGATGTTTTTTAGAAATTGCAGAATTATAGTCAACTATGGTATGGGATGCATAGTTGTGCTGGTCAGCTTGTATTGCCCCAAATATAAGAAAGGCATCACTCATAGAAATGTGAGATATTATGGGGATGGACAAAAAAAAAAAATTGCCTTCAAAACAGTATGCCAATTCAGGAAAAGTCAAATATCTATGATATGTTTCATAATGAGTAATCAGATTCTCTGAAGAACACAGAAAGAGCAATTCATGGATGTAGCCATAAATCAGAGAACAATAAGATGCTGAGAGGCATGAAATTGCAGGAAGTACAACTGACTTGAGGTAGAGATTCACCTGACATTAGAACGAACGACAAGGTTTCGGATTAGTATATTCCTTGAAGGCTTTCCATAAGCAATTCCATACTGATCCCAACCACTTTTTATTGCAATGGCATCATCCCCCACACTTATGTAACAGTCCTCTATCAACATATCCTCACAAGAATCTGTTCATATCACACAGACTGGAATGGTTAAAATAAAAATCTTCAGACAACAAACTAACACAGATGAATATAACAACAATCTAAGTCTTGTCCTACCTAGTGGAGTCATGAATCAAATAATGCTATAGTATATTATCGTAAACCATATCAACAGTGAAACTAATAATTTAGAGGAATATTTCAGTAAAAAGTAATCTAACAGGCCATCTCTCAGATTGGATCCAGGGAGCATTCCTGATAAAACTTTCTTATGATATACAGATAAACAGATAGTGATCCAGATTATGAGAAGTCTATCTAGTCTACGCACAGAAAAGACTAATTGCTGTATTGAGCTTCCAATATGCACTGTAACATAGGCAATATGATATTACTATGCCTACTTTCGGACTTCCTTTACATGTAGCTTCTTATGTTAGTTTATTTCACAACCATCAAGATGAAGCTATCCTAACCCCATCACGAACATCTAGTAACTTATAGCTAGATATTGAACCAAATCAGAACATTATTAGAATATGAAATAAATTATAGTGCTTTGACGAAGATACTTGCCAGGATCTATGCCATCTGTATTTGGAGCATGATACACTGGAGCCAATATTGTAAGGTTTTTAATTGTTACATTCTTGCAGTCAAATGGATGAAGTGTCCAGAAAGGAGAGTCACGCAAGGTAATATTAGTGATCACAATGTCACTAGACCACAAGATCTGAACCAGTGGCCCCCTTGTGTGGTTCAGAAGCTTCTGGAGATATTTTGTCCACCAAGATTGTCCCTGTCCATTTATGGTTCCATTATGCCCTGTAAAATATGAAATATATAGAATCAGAGAAACTTAGATAGCATAGATATTAAGCATTGCACAAAGAAAAGTGAAACAGATCAGCGCTGTGCTAGCCTATTTTGTTTATCCTGATCATGGCTGATCCAAAGTAATTTGATACTACGTAAAGACCATTGGTATGAAGAGAAATCCTCGCCTGTTATTACAACATCACTAAGATTTTGGCCATGTATCAAACTGGTATATCGAGGCCCAGGATGTTCCCTCCCATATCCATATGAAGGCAATGCAGGCATCAGCGGCCAATACTTCTCATCCTGTCAGTTATCACATAAGGTACAAATATAATAGTAAGTACAAGTTTTAATTATGAGAGAGTTAAAAGCGAGCAGAGAGATATGTCACAACTAACATAAAATGCAAGCAAGACAGACTTAAGAGACGTAAGTGACTAGAACCAAAGGGATCAATGATGGAATGTAGCAGAATGCATAATCAAATAGATAAGTGAAGTCCTTATGACCGTTAATTTATTTTGATCCAGACAATGCTCACGCAATTTCCAGATCGGGTGGTAGTTACATAATACTCTCCAATTTATGATGCACGTGTACTTTAAAATAATTGACATACTCATATTATATACGTATTGGATTACTTTATTGATACTTTTAGATGCTCTTAATTATATTTTATATGTTTTTAATTTAATTTTTACTGTATTTACATACAATACTCATGTGCTCATGTCATACTGGATAGTTGTATCAGTATCCGTGCGACATACCTCCGTGGCTCATGTCAGTTAACTTACAAAAAGTAAAAGTAAAAATTCACGTTTCAAGCAAAAAAAAAAAAAAAAAAAACCCTACCTCAATTCCAAGTATGACAGCATCTTCAGCCAGAAAAAGAGTCATATGACTGGTGAGATTAAAGGGTGCTGTAAGCCAACGACCAGGTGGCACATTGAGCTGGGCACCACCCTTGTGTCCTAACTTGGAGATAGCAGAAACAGCCTTCTCAAAGGCCTTGGTGTTGAGGGTAACCCCATCACCAACCCCACCAAAATCCACCAAACTGAAAGCCACAGGCCTCAGCTTAGGCAGTGACGAACTCGCAGGCTCACCGCCCAACACCAAGAAGCCACCAAGTGCACTCCTCTGCCACAAGAAAGCAGAAGCAAACGCAGCTACCCAAAGGAACGCAAAGAGGGTCTTGTGAGAGGCCAAGATTGCTGGAAACCAATGCTTCAAATCCAACTTATAGTGTTGGAACCACTCTTGTGTTGTTGAGTTCTCCTCCACCATCATTCAAAACTCAAAGCACAAAACACAAGAAGCAACAAACAACAATAAGCCTTTGACAAAAGAGTGGTTAAGAGTGAACTTGATTTTGGCAGCTGGTTACGTGGGGTGCTTCAAAATCCTGTGTTCTGAACAAGAACATGTGTTTTGGATTTCAGAGGGAACTGAGTATCAGTGTTGTGGGAATTGGAAGTTCTGATGATGAGAAAGGTTGTAGTCAAAGTTGGGTGATGATGGAGTGTATTCTAAGGGAAGAACTGTGAGGTGAGGTTGATGGGGAACTGAAAATGAAAGGTGTTTTCCTCGAGACAATGATGGAGCAACAGTGGGGAAGGGGAGGTCTAGTTGCAAGCAAAACTGTGGATCTGAAGCAACTTGGTTTGGAATTTGGAATTTGATGACAATGGCTTACTTCATATGATCTTGTTCATGTTCCAAATTGTACAGTGGCTTATGTTGGTTGGTGAGCTATATTTATAATGTAATATGATCAGCAAAAGGAAAAGATTATTTGAGTTACAACCGAAGTAAACTCTGTCATATCCAAATTTTACGACTATTCTTACTCATGTTTGGTGAGATATATTTCTAATCTGATGATAAGTAAAAAGAAAGATGATTGAGTTATAATTGCTTTGGTCGTCTGATCTCCTAAGTTTTACAATTACTCATTTTGTTTGGTAGGCTATATTTCTATGTCTAATATGATAAACTGAAAAAAAAAAGAAGGTTGCTCGATAAACCCATCATTTTCCAATTATTATTGAAGTACTCGGTTTTTTTGTGATCTTTTTCTTGAGTGTATCCTTTATTTCAAATGAATTATCTATTTCATATCGAATAATTGATTAATGACTCTCTTGTTTACAGTTTTGTTTCATTAAATAGTTACCCCTCTTTTTTTCGGGGTGATTGGTGAAATTTCATCCAAAATGAAGCTTTATTGTTCTCTTGTGATTATCAACTCCACTTCATTGCGGAGATTGGAGAAATATTCCTCCAAACAACTAATGGAAGCTTCTCCTGGGGATTAGTTCATCAAATTTATTTGTCTTCTTCATATGGAATATCACTTATTTTATTTTGAAAGTCAAAGGCTCGACGTGAGGTAACCATTGGAACCACTCCTTGTTTTAATTATATCCCATTAAGGAATAAATTTTAGAGGATTTGTTTGGATCCTATAAAATTCATGGATTAATACCTTCTAGATAATTTATAGTTAAAAATTTACCACGTGTTCACTAACTAAACTTATTAATATTTTAAATATTTATAATTAAATTACAATCCTTGAATTCAAAGTACCCTTAGGGTACCATAATAAAATTTTGGGATAAAGTTAAGGAACAACTATATTGTTACATAAAAGATTATCAAAAAAATTTGTTTTATCATAAAAAATAAGGCAAGTTACACTCATATCTCCTAAGAACATCAATAATTAAACAATTTTATATGAGTTACCAAAAATGTTCTCATTCCCATCCCACCACCATCACCATCCCCAGCCTCCTTGTACCTCCCATCTCCTTCCTCCAATTCCATCACCATCATGTATCAATTAAACAAATTGGGCCAACTCTATTTGTCTCAAACATGTTAATTTCTAGTGAAAGCTTAAATGTGTACAAATAGCAATAGTATATATATGCACAATAACAACATAATAAGACTGTGTAAGCGAAGAAGAAGAGACGCGACAAGGCGGAGACTTGAGGGTTTGAAGTGAAGAGTTGAAAAGCCACAAAAGAATTTAAGTTCAAAAATCAACCCGGCACTCAACCCAAATGCCACAACACCACAACTTAGGTTGCTCAACTTACTAGTATCTTGCTGTTATGGGAGGTAGTGATGGTGTTGGAAGAGGGTGATGGGAGGTGGAGGGAGGTTGGGAATGATGATGGTGGTAGGAGAGGGATATTTTTGGTAACTCACATAAAATTATTTAATTGTTGATGACATCAAAGGAGGTGAGTGTAGGTTGAACAACTATATGGAAAACGAGTTGAATTTTGATAAACCTCATTAGAGGTAAGTGTAATTTATCCTAAAAACTATTGTTACATGAAAGAATTATTAATAAAATGCTAAATAAGAGATCTGCTAACAACCCCTTTTTGGGGTATACTTTTAATAACTTCATAAAACTAAGGAATGTTGAAACATGTTCCAAAACATTGAAAAATAAAAAAGAGTATATTGTGCAAATTGCTCTAAAATATTGAATGAAAAGGGTAATACCAAAATGTTAAATGAAGGAGTACAAAATATGAAAGTATTACAAGTGTTTTTCAAAGTAAACAAACAAAAATCAAAACTCTCGATGCCTTCCTCTCAATCTCAAACCCATTTATAAAAATGTGATGCATTATTGGTGGTAAGGCATTGCAGAGAATTATGGGGAATGTTGAACAAGAGTGCCACTTTTCACAATTTTCAACTTTGAATATTAAGGTTTTCATTATATGTCTTCATTATTCTACCAAGTAATCTTGATCTTGTTCTTGTGGTATTGTGCATTATTTAAGTTCAATTTTTAGGTTTTTCATATTGTGGGGTGATATGTAAATACAATTTCTGTATAATCACTCACGCAATAAGGATGGTAGCTTTTTGCATGAACTGGAATATGAATTGCAAATCAAACGTCCCTATTGTGGTTAGAGATGCCAATGGATGGGCAAGCGAGAACTACTCTACCGATCCCACCTTAGGATTCAACTTGTTTCCCGTCCTTCTCCTCAATCTCGACGGTGAAGAGAAATTTCCCCCCATGCCTTAGCTTTACCCTCCCATCGGAGATCCACGGGACTCAAAATGCTGTGCGTACTCTTTGAGTTATTCAAAAAACAAAATAAGGTGATATTTTAACAATAACCATAAAATCTCTATTTAGCAAAAATGGAGGAGAAACCATAATCAAATAGCAAGCCAACAACAACCATAACAGATTAAGATGTGTTTTTTAGCAGAAATTAAAGGGAGCAACAACTAAGGGTGGGTTGAAAATCTAACATCGGAAAAGAAGGACGTGGTCATGAGGGAGATCGTCTCCTGGAGCGACTCAAGCTCATGGTGGGTCAAGGCAGTGCAATGCATGGCAAGTTTTGTTGCTTCGATGCATTCCTACAATGGTACTGGTCAATGGAGAAGAGGGTGGCAATTGTGTGGTCATTGATAAGTGGATATGATGCGTGTTGTGTGGTCTAGCTAGGACAGAGAGTAAAATTAAAGGGTGGGCTACAATTATTGTAATTTGGGATAACTCAGAGAAGGAACATGAGTTTGCAGGTTAAAGGTAGTGTATGTGGTGTGTGTTGTTGTGCAATGCAAGTAGTGTTAAGTAAGATTATGAGAAAGTTATCTTTCATTTCTATTAAAAAAAATAGTAATAAAATTAAATAGATTGGAAAATATTGAAATAGCCTCATTGACATATATTATTATATACTATCATCTAAGGGACTAATAGGTCATTTGGCTCGAGGCGGGATCCGCAGATGGGGGCATAGTCCTTATCCTTGTCCCCATTTTCCCTGCGAGGGGACTTTTATCCCATCCCCATGGGAAAATAATCTTCAAAAACGAGATCGAATGTGGGAATCCTCGCCGCCCCATTGTCATCTCTAATTGCGGTACTATGAAGCATAATCTCCTAGGACTATGGATGCAAAAATACTATTTCAACATTCAAAAGTGTAATTGGACACTCATTTATTACCGTTTGATGTGACAGCGCCCAACTTTCTCACTCATCCATCGTTTACTAAGGTGATAGATGTTTAATTGACCCATTTTGGATGTTAAAATAACAAGACTCATTATTCTCAAATCTCAAATAACACACCTTATATTGATCCCCTAATCCTAAATTCATCAAGAACAGGATTTGCATATATCAGCAACATATGTATGTCATGACACAAAATTAGTTCACCAACATTACTAGCCTGCAAAGCGCACGTAATAATCTCTGAAACTATTTCATATATATATATATATATATATATATATATGTGTGTGTGTGTATTTGGTCAACAGTTACAATATATTTGACTTCAGCTAATGAATTGGTTCATCAAATATCCGTAACCTAAATTTTCTTTTTGAGAAATGATAGAACTTCCTCAACCAAACATAGCGAATTTTTCTTTTGGGACAGAACATATTCAATTTCATATTGGGCTTTCCTTTTTTTTTTTTTATGTATTGGTCTTTTTGCTGAGAAACTAAAGTTTGAGAAGTAAAGAATTTCCCTGGGCTTAATTCATATATCCAGGCCAAAATCTGAACACCTATTTTATTTATAATAATATTATTCCATCACTAAAAAAATGAGTATCTAAATAAGATATTTACTTTATTATTATTGAATATGATAGATTGATGAAAATAGTGAAACTACCATTACATTCAATAGTGATAAAGTAAGTTAGTGTATACACAATTTTTATGTGTTGGAATAATAATTTTGTTATTACTCTTGATTTTAGATTTTAGAAACCGTGAGTTCCCATATCCAAGGCACGTGTCAATTTCAAACCAAATACCACACATTCGTTGCACATTTTCGTTCCAACCAAATACCACACATTTTGTTATCCATCAACGATCATCATCCAGATAGAGCAGAGCAGATAAAGTGAGATTATTGAGTCAGAAAATTGAGACGGGACCTGTTCCATTCCAACTAAGACATTTCTGCCACTCCATCTTTAACCTTTCTCTGATTAATTCATGGCTTTAGCCATTTCCTCCACTGCATTGTCAAGTCTTCCAAACAGGTCCTTATCCTTTTTAATTAGCTCAAGCACTAATAGCATAAGTTTATACACTCTCATTCTTGGGTGCTTCTTAAACTGATACTTTCTGTTTGGATGCAGAGAAATACGTCAAAAGATTTTTCATGAAAGAGCAACCACATGTTTGCCAAGAAGAACCCTTACAAATGCAACAAAAGGAGTGTCAAGCGTGTGTGAGCCACTTCCTCCAGACAGGCCATTGTGGTTCCCTGGTAGTTCACCTCCTGAGTGGCTTGATGGCAGGTAACTAGTTTTATGCTTCCTAGACAAAATTTGTCAGAACAAGATGTTCACGGCCAATGGGCGTTAACCCACTTAATTGACCTTATGCTCATACATCACCATGACTTGGGTTGATTATTATGTTTCTCTTATTGGTAATGAATTTTAACTTGTAACTTTTTGAGGACTGAATGAGCCCAAAGACACACCTTGAATGGACTGGGGACCTAACTTTACTGCAAAAAAAAAAAAAAGGAACTGTTCAAGCTCAACTATTTTAGTGTGAATTTTGTTATGGAAAAACAGACTTTAATTGATGTTTCATAAAGAAAAAATGGTGTCAGGATACAAAAGTGAGAGTACCAATGGCTTTTGCTTACAACAAAATGCGAGAGCCAATTTATGAAACAATATGGCATAATTGTTTAATTTTCTGCCTATTGCAGTCTTCCTGGGGATTTTGGCTTTGACCCTCTTGGATTAGGTATGTCATACTTATGTTTCCTTTGCCATGTACTTCAAAATGATTCAGTTAATGCCTTAATGGGGTTGTAGTTTTGCTAATAACCAGTTAACCTGTGTCATTTTCCTCAGGGTCTGATCCAGAGTTGCTTAAATGGTTTGCTCAAGCGGAGCTAATGCATGCCAGATGGGCGATGCTTGGGGTGTCAGGAATTCTCATTCCAGAATTGCTTGAGAAGATTGGTTATGTTGAGAACTTCTCATGGTATGATGCTGGTGCCAGAGAGTACTTTGCAGACCCCACAACCTTGTTCATTGTGCAGTTGGCACTGATGGGTTGGGTGGAGGGTAGAAGATGGGCTGATATGATCAACCCAGGGAGTGTTGACATTGAGCCCAAATTACCACATAAGACTAACCCAAAGGCAGATGTTGGTTACCCTGGTGGGTTGTGGTTTGACCCCATGATGTGGGGAGAGGGTCACCTGAGCCAGTGATGGTGTTAAGGACCAAGGAGATCAAGAATGGTAGGCTTGCAATGCTGGCCTTTGTTGGATTCTGGTTCCAAGCTATTTATACAGGGGAAAGCCCCATTGAAAACTTGATGGCACACATTGCAGATCCCGGTCACTGCAACATTTTCTCGGTAATGTCACTATATATTAGCTCAATCTACTATCATGTAGATTATTGCACACGTTATATGGATGATGATGATGAAATGGTACTGACAAAATTTTCACATGTGCAGGCATTCACATCACATTAGTGCTATTGTTTGAAAAGATAAGCATCCGGAATGAGCATGAGTGCTACACCAACAATATCCAAGATTTACTACTACAGACTTGTACTGTGTTTCCTTATCTGAGCAACCCAATTGAAACACGGTTTTTTATTCTTTTTTTCCTCCCTCACAGAATGAAATCCTGAACTTAATTACCATTGATTCTTTTGTTTTCCTGTAAATTTTAAACTGGGAATTGATGTTTCATGTATGCTATGGATCATTTCCTTTCGATCAGTCAAACGGAATGAAGTCAAAGGGTACATCAAGTCGCCAAAGCTCACCGGTTCTCTCATATAGCTTGAAAATTGAAAGGACAAATTATGAGAATCACCTACACATAACCCAAAATGATGTCAATACTTGAGAGTTTGAACATATATCTGCTCTGTCTGGTGCAACAACAATATTAAATAGACAAAAATGTTGACCGTCAAAGAAGAGACAGCTAGGTGGTTAATTAAAAAAAACACTCGGAGTGCATCTGACCGGTCTACGCAACACATGCTTGAAATAGCATGGCATATTGCACCAGCTCTCCCCTCCCCACCCTCACTTCCACCACCAGCCTATCTATATCATCTCCGAAATCCCCGGACCCTATAGAAGGATAGCCACCTTTCACTATCACCTTCACTATTCTTAGCATATCTCATGGTAATTCTGGGAACTACACCATCATCACCAATCCCTGCACACCCCCCACACACTCACGCTCTCTCTCTCCCCCGCGGCCCCCCCTTGCCACATTCACAAACACAAACACAAACCCCATTTCCCCCTCCCCAAAAAACCCCCCCAACATGACACACCACCTCCCCAAAACCAACAAAACAAAAAAACAAAATAAAATAAGGGGCCAAAAAACCAGACCCCAAAAAATCCTCACACAAAAGAAGCAGCAGCAGCATCAGCAGAACAAGAACAAACCTTAATCCCTCCGAGCAGCGGTCCATTCCAACACCGAGCGTGTAACTGAAAAAAAAAAAAAAACACACACACACACACACACACATCCCAACAAGCTCGGTAACACAAAAATGGCCGCTGTTCGCTCTAACCACCTCCTCTTCCTCCTCATCACCACACTCTCTCTCTCCCTCCTCCCACCACAGGCTTTCTCCATCGTACCCCCATCGGAAACACAGGCCCTATTGAAGCTGAAACAATCCTTTGCCAACGCGGAACCCTCACTGGCCTCATGGGTCCCGAACGTGTCCCCGTGCGGCAAGTGGGCCGGCGTCGTCTGCTTCAGAGACATCATAACGGGCCTCCACCTCTCCGATATGGGCCTCACCGGAACCATCGACGTGGACGCCCTCGTACAGATTCGCGGCCTGAGAACCCTGAGCTTCGTCAACAACTCATTCGCCGGCCCAATCCCCGAGTTCAGCAAGCTTGGAACCATAAAATCCCTCTTGCTAACCCAGAATCAGTTCTCTGGGCCCATCCCTGCCAATTTCTTCTCCCAATTAGGCTCCCTCAAGAAAGTGTGGCTCTCCAGCAACAACTTCTCCGGCGACATACCCGAATCCCTATCGGGCCTCGACCTTCTCAAGGAGCTCCACCTCGAGAAGAACCAGTTCTCGGGCCCTATACCGAATTTGAGGCAAGACCTGACGTCATTCGACGTGTCGGACAACAACCTCGAAGGGCCCATACCGGAAAGCATGTCTTCAAAGTTCGCTGCCAAGTCTTTTGGCGGGAACCCGAGGCTCTGCGGGAAGCCGTTGGACAAATCTTGTGACGGTTATACGTTCCCGTCATTCGGGGAGAGCGGTGACGGTTCAAGTTGGGGAGTTAAAGTGATCCTCATTCTGTTGCTCGCCGTTGTCGTCGGCGTTATCTTTGTGTTTGTGAGGTCGAGGAGGAGAGGCGACGGGGATGTGGGCATGATGGGGAGAATGTACAGCGTGGAATCGGTGGTGCAAGTGCACGTGCCGAGTTCTAACCACAGGGTGGCTCCTGAACCTGAGAACCAACCTGAACGTGCCGTTGCAAGCAAGAGTGTGGGTGGTGGTGGGGAATCGAAGAGGGTGTCTGCGAAGAGTAGCACTGGGGTGAGTGACCTGGTGATGGTGAACGACGAGAAGGGGGTGTTTGGGATGCAGGATTTGATGAAGGCTGCGGCGGAGGTTTTGGGGAATGGAGGGTTGGGTTCGGCTTATAAGGCTGCGATGGCGAGCGGGTTGTCGGTGGTGGTGAAGAGGATGAGGGAGATGAATAAGATTGGGAAGGATGTGTTTGATGCTGAGATGAGGCAGTTTGGGAGGCTCAGGCACAGTAACATTCTGGGGCCGTTGGCTTACCATTACCGCAGGGAGGAGAAGCTCTTTGTCACCGAGTACATGCCCAAAGGAAGCTTGTTGTATGTCTTGCACGGTATGCCATGCATGGTATTTCAATGCCAAAATTTTTCTTAACACCCAAACAATTTATTCACAAAATACATGAGTCAACTATTTACTTTTTCTCCTAATTTATTTCCCCTACATCACTCATCTCATATCATTATAATAGGGGTCTACCCCGATGTAAGTGTTAAAACAATATTTACCCACTATATATAACGGCCAGTTGTTCCTTCTCTTATGTTCTAATGAAGTTAGCTTGCTTGGTCCCAATGGGTTTAAAAGGGATATGTAAGAAAAATAATACATAAAAAAATTTGCGAGAATTTTCACATAAAATAAGGGTGACTTTTAGATGAAAAATAGTTAATAGTTAATATAATTTTTTTTTTGAAAATTCATTGACATAAAGAATTTCATTAATATGTTTCCAGTAAGATAAGATTGGATATGTGTTAATTGCATCTAGAACACATTTATCCAGAGCATCAGTTTTCCATTTGATTGGAGTAAAAATATTGTTAATTGCCTCTAAACACATTTATCCCATACATCAAAATTTTGAAAGACATTTTCATTTTTGTCTTTGTACTGTTTTTTTTTCATTATTTTATTTTTGGTGTAATCTGATGATAGCAAGGAATGTGTCATTATTATTATTATTATTTTCAGGTGATAGAAGAGCATCCCATTCTGACCTTAATTGGCCTACCCGGTTGAAGATTGTGAAGGGGATTGCAAGAGGGTTGGGCTTCCTTTACACTGAATTCTCTACCTACGACCTGCCCCATGGAAACCTCAAGTCAAGCAATGTCCTGCTAAATGATGATTATGAGCCTCTCCTAAGTGACTTTGCCTTTCATCCACTGATCAACCCCACAGTTGCAGTGCAGGCAATGTTTGCCTACAAGTCCCCAGACTACACACAATACCAGAAACTCTCACAGAAGACTGATGTCTATTGCCTTGGAATCATCATCCTTGAAATCATCACAGGCAAGTTCCCTTCCCAGTACCACAGCAATGGAAAGGGTGGCACTGATGTTGTGCAGTGGGTCCTCACAGCAATCTCTGAGAGAAGAGAAGCTGAACTCATTGATCCTCATTTGCAAGCTGAGACAGGTAATTCATTAAACCAGATGCTGCAGCTTCTCCAAGTTGGGGCTGCTTGCACAGAGAGCAACCCTGAACAAAGACTTGGCATGAAGGAAGCCATTAGAAGGATAGAGGAGTTACAGGTTTAAAAGGGTTATTTATGTCAATAAGCTAGCTTAGTTCAAGTTGCATTTTTAGGTGAGGGAGAATTTCAGGCCCTGGGAAAAAAGATTACATTGTAGCACCACAATCCAAAATTTGGGCCATTTTTCATGCAAAATATTCTGGGAGCATAGCGGTAAGCAAAGGTTTTTGTACAAGTGTGTTGTGTTCATGATAACAGGATCTCAGTCCTAAAATTTATGAAATAGAAACCATTTATGAAGTGATGCTGAAGCTTGCTGCCTTTCTCATGTTTTTGTGTGTGTGTGTGTTTTTTTTTTATTTCGGTCAGATATTTTTGTGCTTTCGAAAGGGCAAAATTTCAAAAGTCCAAGCTTTGCCTTTTTCTGCTGATATCCGCCCATGTAAAGAATGTGCACAATTATTATAAACAAAACCATTTTGGACAGCACATCTCAAATTTGTAAAGACTTCGATTTTAGTGGTGAAAAGTTTCTACTCCTAGAATGTGTTTACTATAGGATACAATTGAGCCGAAAATTTCATAAATAATTTTACAAATAAAAATTATCTTTGTAAAACTCATTTATAAAGTTTTCATCCTTTTTTTTTTCAGTTATCCAGGGATCCAGCCAACAATAATAACTCATCCTTTTAAAGACGGAACTTTCTTGAAGAGATAAACCTTTTCATATATCCTACTTTTCACCTATTTTTATCTCATACCAAACACACCACCAAGAATTTTTTCCAGCTTTCATCTTAATATCAATTTGAGACAATACCATTTCCTCGATGAAATGCCCAGTTTCCAAGACTTTTAGTTTTTTTTTTGCATTTATTTTGGCATTATCGAATATTAGCAAATCTTGAATCAATTCGCACACTCATTCCATCCATCATTTCACCAATAACTCAATTTTGAGCAAACTGCTTTTGTGATATACTGATATTTGATGGTTTCTGACTCTGTAGATGCACCGTATCATACTATATTTTAGTATCCACTTATTACAAAACAGAAAACTGGTATTTCAATTCGAAAAAAGTTAAAGGAAGCAGCTGCGGCACCTAATAGTTACTTTAATAATAACTATGTCATACTCCTTGCATACAACTACAACAAAAGATAATATTGTCACTCTCTTGCAGAAAGCACAAACTAAAAACAAAAACAACATTCTGAAAAAGGCATTGTAATTTGTAAATGAGCACAACCACCAGAAACATCATCTTTACTATATCTGATTTTCTAAAACCAAACTAGAATTTAAGAATTCAATGACATGCCTCCATTGCATTAGCACAAAATCCACATGCAACTGAAGGGCATGACTACTGTCAGCTGCTCTTTGGAGAAGCCAGAAAGTCCAATTTACTTTCATGATCTCAGCTACAAAAAGATTTAGCTGCCAAGAATTCAATCTCCTACCGTTCTAGTTTCCACAAAGACAATTGTGCATCTACCATACTTATTCTTCTATCCACTTTCGAGAATGAGTCACAGCTGCATTAAAATTTGCAGATGGGACCAGCTTGATTACTTAGATGGCAGAATGTTTCAATCAAAGTCAAGGGAAAGAAAAAATACATTAATTTAAAAGAACAATCTTAGTCCCTTTGCACGTTATATCCTCCATGAGCAAAAATCCAAAAGGAGGCTAAGAAAACATACTCCTCACTAGGGTGAAAACAGCCTAGACCAACTTTCACCTTAATAATCCAGGCCTAAATTGTAACTCTTTAGCCTAAGCATGGCCTGTGGCCTATTATAAACTTTATTGCAAGTCTAAGTCTGGCCTATTCAAAAGTTTAGTCTGACTATAATTTATAATTCATAACATTTGAAAAAACATTAAAAAAAAAGCAAAAAAAGAGTGATCAACGGGTCAATAATCTAATAGGACATCCAATTTAAATTAAACAAAATAATAAATGTTTAAAAGAAAAAATTATGCTCATGCACAACATAAAAGTTGTGGTGAATTATTAGTGGTTAACG
This sequence comes from Dalbergia oliveri, assembly GCA_030441495.1. Lineage (NCBI taxonomy): Eukaryota > Viridiplantae > Streptophyta > Magnoliopsida > Fabales > Fabaceae > Dalbergia > Dalbergia oliveri. The sequence continues at coordinate 12,732,601 of JAMLFY010000009.1, forward strand.
AAATGGAAGGCTAGGCGAAGGTATAAGGTTTGAATCTCAATTTTGATATTCTACAAGTTTAAACAATATAATCCTTAACAGGTAACCTTGACAAGCTTGGTAGACTATATAATAGCCTAGGCTTGGTCTTTTAAGGTAAACAAGGTATTGAATAAGCTTGAACCTAGTCTTATTTTTATATAGGCCAGGCCAGGCCAAGCCAAATGCAAGCCAGGTCATAGGCTCTACAGGTCACCTGGCCTATTTTCATCTATACTCCTTACACAAAAACATTCTTTTGGCCCAAATAATGTACCAATTTTAAAATATTTTTCAAATTTCTACTTTAAACTATTTTACCTAAACACTCCAGCATGGACCATGCTTATTTATTGATTTTATATGCAAAATAACAGGTAACACTTGGAGACTTCAACAATCCAAATTACTTCAAGAGTAAGTCTTACTATACTTATTCCATTAAATAATTTTTTATAGACATCAAATTCAATCAATCCAACCATTGAATTTTAAGTTCTCACTACATAGATCAAGTGTATATAATTTCATAAAATTACAAAACAATTTGATACTTTATTATCCCTTTTTATTTGGACATACAAGGTAATTTTGAAAATATATGTAAATTTTGAATATTAGATAATATATCTATTTATGTCCAATTTTTCTGAAATTTGGTATACTTAATCATCAAGAAAATATCATATAAAATAAGTAAGTGCATCATGCCCTTGATTAAATATGTTGCTGATAAGAAGATATTCAATAGAGTAAGTATAGCAAACTTACTCTTGGAGTAAATGGTCCCTCTTATATATATATATAGTACAAAGAAGATTATTATTGCAAGATTCTACTAGAAGTATTAGTAACACCTAAGCCTTGTTCCACTAGATTAGTTCAGCTACATGGATCAAACAACGTCATGGTATTCTATCATAGTACATTTTTACCTTTAAACCATCAACATTTAAATCTCCTTTAATTGGTTCATTTTCCCCTATAGATTTTTGTAGGTCCTCTTTACCTCTAGTTACAAGACTACCCTTTATATGATCTACTTTCCTTATTGAGGTTTCTATAGATCTCCTCCATAAATGTCCAAACCAACTAAGGTAAGATTCCACCATCTTCTATACAATGGGCACTACCCCAACTTTCTCCCTAATATAATCATTCCTAATCCTATCATGTCTAGTGTGTCCATTCATTCATCGCAACATCCTCATCTTCACAACATTTAGCTTTTTTTCTTGTTGAATTTTTACCACCAAACATTATATCCTTACTACCCATAATTAATACGGTACATAAAATTAATTAGTGAAATTTGGCTCCTAGTACCCAAAATATGATACTATTTTATGTATCTTAACAAGGAACACTATATCTCAAAGACTTCAAAGCACATCTTATTTTGATTTTTTTCACACTCCTTTGTTATAGCTCATGCCTATTGATGAAATCATATGAAAACTATAGTACATTTTTTTTCTATTTGTAGAACCATGTATACTAGGACCACCTAAATAGACTACTTGCATATATCTAGTATAATGCAGCTAATCATATGGACCTTGGCTAGGTTTGCAATACTCTCCTTATGCTTCTTCACCTCTAGAATTATGATCTCAAGACCTTCTTTACACTTGTAACATACCTCGAATCCCTAAGTGCAAATTAGTTAGAAGTAAGGTTGCTAAGCTAGTAACTCCATATATGGGTGGGGTGATGTTGGGAGTTGGGATAGAGGTCATAGGTTTAATACATTGTAAACGAAAAAGTAGCAATGAAAATAAAAATAAAACCTTATGGGCCAATATTAGAGAGATAATGCAGTGTGTTGTTAAATGGCAGGCCTAAAAGTCAGAAAAAGAGTTATCAAAAATAAATATGTGGAAGCGTAAAATAAATGACATCAAGAATTTACGTGGTTCGTCCGGCAAAGGCGACAACCAAATATTTTACTATGGAAATATGATGGAGATACAAAAAATGGACACACTTCACACAACCCAAATCCCAAATACACCCAAAATACCTCACAGTATCTTTCTCACTAGTATATACTTCTCAACTCACAAAAGAGAAGAATTTATAACAAACAAATAATTCTACTCTTACTAATAAAAGGAGGAGATGTGTTGATCTCGATTGTGTTTTTGCAGCTGCAATTAATGCTCTATTTATAGAGCCATTTGATCAATATTTTCAAACCTCTTTTCGATACCTCCACTTGCTTTAATCAATTCACCATCCATGCATGTGCTTTGGTTTGCAACATTTGACATTTGTTTTCAACAATTCATGGCTCCACCGAAAAGAGCATGGACTTTTTGTCCAGTGGCGTGTTATTGGCTTGAAAAGCAAAGCCATCACTTTTGACAAATCTCCACATTGGCTTGATTTTCATCCATCTTCAATTTTCTGAAGTCGCCTTTTCCAATGTGCCCATAAGTGTAGATTCACATGTTGCAAATTCCAATTAAGTCCAAGCAATACTTAAACTTGGCAATTGTGATTGACTTCGTCAACATATCTTCTGGATTATTTGAGGTACCAATTTTTTTCATTGTAATGGTACCTGGAGAAATAATCTCCCAAATAAAATGATATTGATGTCAACATGTTTGGTTCTCTCATGATACATTTGATTTTTGGCCAAATGTATGGCATTTTGGCAGTCACAATGAATAGTTGTAACATCTTGTTCCAAGCCCAAATTGCCTACCAAACTTCTAGTCAAATAGCTTCCTTCACCACTTCTGCTCCCATGTATTCAGCTTCTGTGATGGATAATGCAATAGTAGACTGTAAAGTCACTTTCCAACTAATTGGACTACTCGAGTGAGTGAAGACATATCCTATCAGAGATCTTCTTTTATCAACATCTCCATAATCAGAGTCAACGTAACCAATAACACTACCACCATGTTAGAATTCCTGTTATATACTAAGCCAACATCTGTCATACCTCGAAGATATCGAAGTATCCATTTCACCGCCTCCAATGCATCTTGCAGGATGCCCCATATATTTGCTAACAATACTAACGGCATGTGAAATATCTGGATGAGTGCAAACCATAATATACATTATGCTTCCAATGTACTAGCATAGGAAACATGTGACATCTGTTCCTTATCTTCAATGGACTGGTGAATGTATGGTTGATAATCTGAAATGGGCCCAATGGAGTACTCACAAGCTTTGCATTTTGCATCCCAGCGCTCGAGTACTTTTTCAATATATTTCTTCTGAGACAAATATAATTTGCCAGCATGCCAATCTCTATGAATTTCCATGTCCAAAATCTTCTTAGCTGTACCTAAGTCTTTCATTTCAAATTCGCCACTGAGTTGCTCCTTCAGCTTCTTGATATCAGACATACTCTTAGCAGCAATGAGCACGTCATCAACATAGAGCAACAAATAGATAAACGAACCATCTAGAGCTTTCTGGTAAACACAACAGTCATAGTCACTCCTTGAGTAACCATGACCTAACATAAAAGTGTCAAATCTTTTATACCACTGCGAGGAGATTGTTTTAAGCCATATAATGACTTTTTTAAGAGACAAACGTGATCCTCCTTGCCTTGGATAATAAAACCTTCTGGCTGGTGCATGTGGATCTGTTCTTCAAGCTCACCATGGAGAAAAGCTATCTTGACATCGAGCTGTTCAAGCTCTAAGTCAAACAATGCAACCATAGCAAACAACACCCGAATAGAGCTATGTCTTACAACAGGAGAGAATACTTCATTAAAGTCTATTCCTTCTCGTTGGCTACAACCTTTTGCAACTAAGCGTGCTTTGTATTGAGCCGGTTCAACTTTAGGGATCCTTCTTTTTCTTGAAGATCTATTTGCAGCCAACAACTTTATGTCCTTTAGGTGGTTTCACCAACTCCCAAGTTCAGTTCTTATGAAGAGACTCCATCTCTTCACTCATTGCAGCAATCCATTGTGCAGACTTTTCACTTGAGATAGTCTCATGATATGTGGTAGATCTTCTGATTCCATATTTTCTGCCACTGATAATGCAAAAGAGATTATGTCTGCATGACCATACCTCTAGTGGTTTTAATTGTCTCTTTCTCTATCTCTAGTAAGACTATAATGCTAAAACTGTCATGCATCTACGAAATCTACAATATCTTGTTCTTCTTCTTCAATGGGCTAATCAGAGGCATTTTCTTACATCTGCTTTGGTGGTTCAACTTCAAACTCCACCTGCTTGCTAATATCTTGGTCTTTTCTGCATTGCCAATATCCTTTTGGATGAAATATAGATGATTCATTGAACTTGACATCTCTGTTGATTATGAATTTAGATAACTTAGGTTCAATGCACCATAATCTATAACTTTTCACCCCAGTTTATATCTAGAAATATGCATTTTATTGCTCTTCGCTCAAGCTTCCCATCATCTATATGAGCATATGCAGGACAACAAAAAATTCTTAGATTCGAGTAATCAACAGGAGCACTAGACCATACCTCAATAGGAGTCTTCAAATTGATCACAGTTGAGAACCGATTCACCAAATAGCAAGCCATATTGATAGCTTCAGCCTAAAATTCTTTTGACAAACCATCATTAGAGAGCATACAACGAGCCCTCTCCAAAAGAGTTCTATTCATACGTTCTGCTAATCCATTTGTTGCGGAGTCTTTCGAACAATATGATGTCTTACTATGCCTTCATTTTCATAGAACTCGTTGAACTAACCTCCACAAAACTTCAAACCATTATCTGTTCAGAGGCTTTTGATTTTCTTGCCGGTCTATTTCTCAATAAGTGCTTTCCATTTCTTGAAATTATGGACACATCATTATTGTGTTTCAGAAAATAAACCCATACTTTCCTCGAGAAATCATCAATGAACATCAATAGGTATCTAGCACCATCTTTTGACGGAAGGTGCAGGGCCCCATAAGTCAGAGTGAATGCAATCCACTGTGCCCTTAGTCCTTTGGAAGTCTGAACTTGACTCTGGTCTCTTCCGTAGACATAGTGTTCACAAAAGTCAAGCTTCCCAATTTTACGATCACTTAGCAAGCCACACGTGCTCAAAATTGACATTCCTATTTCACTCATATGCCTAGACGCATATGCCATAAACGAGTGGTTTTTGAATCTGAATCAGAGGAAGATGATCCTGAGGCAGCACCAACTGTACTTCCTTGAAGTAAATAAAGTTCGTTAACCAACTTGCCTTTTATCACAATAAGAGCTCATTTGGAGATTTTTAAAACTCTACCTTCAACAGAATACTTATAACCTTGAGAGTTAAAGATGCCCAAGGATATAAGATTTTTCTCCAAGTCTGTTATATCCGAACATCCTTCAGCATTCTCACAACTCCATCATGCATATTGATTTAGACTGTCCCAATGCCAATGACCTTATAGGGCATATCATTCCCCATAAGGACAACACCACTATTTGTTGACTGAAAAGTTGTAAACCAATCCAGTTCGCCGCATGTGGTAGGATCAACAGAATCAAGCATCCAAGTATCATTATTGAAGTGGTTGATCCTGAGAACATTATTAGTACTTCAGCAACACTTGTTGCATCACTTGAATATTTGTCCTTTTTGTCTTTGAGCCTTGGAAATTCTACTCTCCAGTGCCTCCTACTTGCAATATCGACACCTGCCTTTACGATGTCTAGACTTAGATCTAGACTTTCCTCTACTACTACTCGATCCAATCTCCTTTGACCTCCCTCTAGTAGCTAGGCCAGATGCAATATCATTTCAAGACCGCGTATCGTGCTCAATTCTGTCACGACTTAAAAGTGCAGATTTAACCTCATTAATTTTGAGGCTTTCATGACCATATATGAGTGTTTCATGAAAGTGCTTGTAGGAAAGAAGTAAAGAAGAGCAACACCATTGCCTATTGCTCACTTGAAAATGTCTCGTCCATATTTTTCAAATCTGTGATGAGTGACATGAACTCAGCTATGTGAGACCGGATTGATGTTCTTTCTCCATACGAAATATGTATAGACGTTACAGCACACCGAGATGATTGGCCACCGTCTTAGTCATATATAATGACTCTAACTTGGTCCACAACAATTTTGTTGTTTTCTCTAAAAGGACCTCCTCCAGCACATCGTTTGTAATACATAACTGAATAATAGAAAGAGCCTTTTGATCAGCATTTTCCCATTCAGATTCCTTCATTGTCTTGGGCCTCTTCAGAAAGTGCTACTTTTACACCTTGTTGTACAATAACAGCCATCATACGAACCTTCCACATTCCAAAATTAATGTTCCTATCAACTGTTGAATATCGAATTTTGCCAAAGACATTTTAAACAAATTAGCCTAGAACTCTATAAGAGCTCCAATACCAGTTTGTTGTCAAATGGCGAGCCCAAAAGGTAGAAAAAGTGACCAAAAACAAATATGTGGAAGCGTAAAGTAAATGACACTAAGAATTTACGTGGTTCAACTTAAAGCCTATGTCCATAGGCAAATGTGACAATCAAATATTTCACTATGGAAATATGATAGAGACACAAAAATGGACACACTCCACTCAACCCAAATCCTAAATACACCCAGAATACCTCAGTATCTTTCTCAGGTGTATTTCTCAACTCACAAAAGAGAAGAATTTATAAGAAATAAATAATTCTACTCTTACTAATAAAAGGAGAAGATGTATTGATCTTGGTTGTGTTTCTAGCTGCAATTGATGCTCTATTTATAGAGTCATTTGATCAATATTTTCAAACATCTTTTCGGTGCCTCCACTTGCTTTAATTAATTCACCGTCCATGCATGTGCTTTGGTTTGCAACATTTGACATTTGTTTTCAACAATTCATGGCTCCAGAAAAGAGCATGGACTTTTTGTCCAGTGGCATGTTATTGGCTTGAAAAGCAAAGTTATCACTTTTAACACGTGTTTAGATAAGGGTAAGGAGGAGGAAGAAAGGGAAAGAAATGGAAAACAAAATATGTCCCCTTGTTTGGATGATTTTTAATAAGAGGTAACAGGAGACGAAAGGGGAAGTGTTCCATCTCAAACTAACTTTTATTGCCCTCAAATTGAGGGGTAAGGAGGGTGATAGAAAATAGTTTGCCAGAATGTTGGTTCATGTCAAATTCATAGTGAGCTTTCTATTTGAGATATTAATCCATGTCATCCTTATCTTCCAAATCTACCCATCTAAAACCTAATAAACATTTGACCTAACAAAATTGGAAAAACTGAATTGTTCTCCCTCTCACTTTGTCCACGATCTTCATCCCCCTACCTTCTTTCTCCTTCCTTTCATGTTCTCAACCATGAATGGTAAAGCATCATGGCTAGCTAGCTCAAGCTAATGTTAATGGTATTGTAAGTTGTAACAAGGAGGAATCTATGTAGAAACATTTACAAATATAGACTCAACAAAAATTTGGGGGGAAGATGGGGAAGCATAGGGACATATTCAAAAATCATTATAAATTGTAGGGACCAAAATCTTAATTTAACCTAATAATAATAATAGTGACTTCATCAAAGTAGCATAGGATAGATACATTACCAAATTGATCAAAAAAGCATAATAACCCTAAAAGGTTTCAACCATCGCCCAACAAGACAAGAAGTTTTTCTGCAATAAATACATGATTCATTAAGAAATCAAACTTTTCCAGGTGTTCCCACATCTCATCATTTAGTTCATCAATGATTTTAATCAACACTTTTATCCTAAGATGAAAAAGTTAAAATATAATAAAATAATATCATCAACTAAGGAAAATGCTAGATGAATCATGCAAATTAGGAGAATACATAGGGCAATGATTGTTTTCCAATATTTTTGAGTGACTGGTAAAGTGAAAAAACCTATTATTGATACCCTAAGTGCAGTAATTCATAGCACTCTTTTAGAGTTCAGTACTTCAATCAAAACTGGACTTGATTAATAATACCCTCAATGAACACCACCCTTCCCCAAGATGAAAACACAAAATACTCCAAGCCAAACATCCCTAAAATAATAATCATGATGATGATGACAATAATAAAAGATAATAGTAGCAACAACTTGTCAATCTCCATAAATAGCCTCACTTCTGTAATTCTTAACTGATACTTGTTCATTGAGGGTTAGAGAAGAATTTACCAAGCAAGTTTAAGATTTAGATGCTTGAGGATTATCCTTTCTATTTTTGGTACGCCATGGAGTGATTTACACACCCTTAAGCCCTGAACCCAAATCCCTATAGTTCCCAATGACCTGTTGTCCCTTAGCTTGAAGCTCATCATCCTTTCTTAATACATATGTATACTAGTTCTCATGCATTACAAATTATCTAATAAATATATTGCCCTTTGATGAAAACTTTCCTTCCTTCAATGCTCCTTTTCATCCAACAAATTCATATCTTCAATTGCATCACTATAAGAAAATACTATAACACAACAAAAATACAAGAAATTTGACATAGAGAATCAATACCACAAAAAAAACCATAGAAAAGATTGAGGGTAGATTACTCTCATCATCAGAAAGATTCGCATGTAATTAACAATTAGAACACCAAAATATGATTTCAAAAAAGAAAAAAAAGAAAAAAGAAATTCATAAAGTTGAGGAGAGAGAGAGAGAGAGAGAGAGAGAGATTATATTGTTAATGTATGTGGCAAGCAAGGTGGAGAGCAAGACATCATCCAGGGTAGCCCAAGACATTGAGCTAATTCTTGTGTGGCACCTGAAATTGCAAAAAAGCAACCAACTTTGATCCAAAACCTTCTTCTAATTCAATTACACTCTTAATTCAGCCACAAATCTCAAACAACAAAGCATTGTGTATTTGTGCAATCTACATGCATTATAGGTTTCATATCATAAAACTCATAATTCAGCCAACCAACAAAATTAAAAGACAGAAAAAAATAGAAACCTGTAATTGTAAGAAGAAAAAAGATAACCTTTTATTTTTTTTCTTTCAATTTGCCTAATGTGTAAAGGGGGATAATTTTGTTATGAAATAATAATAATACTAATAATAATAATAATAATAATAATAATTAGAAACATTTTGCATTTTTAAGGAGTTAGGTTAGACCCTCTTGATCAGCAACTTTCGTGAGAGAAGGGATTGCTTCTTTGTTGCTCTCTCTCTCTCTCTAAGCTTGGACTCTCAGCTCAGCTTGACTTTTGAGCATTTGAGAAGTTGATTTGGTTTTACTTTGTAAGTTTTAGAGGATGCCTATGCATCTTATTGCCATTTTTGCAAAATAATAAAATAATAAATGAGTTTTGATTTTGATTGCCAAAAAAATAAATTTTGTGGGCAAATATTTCCAAAATTATTTGGTTATACTCTTAAAGCTAGTATATCTATGTTAAATGCTAATTTGATTGATAGAAAAATCATAATCATACGTGTTATGATCAATTTGTGGTAAAGTTTTGACACACATGATCAATATATCACATACAACTATTAACTATCATGTAGGATTGAATAACATGTTTGTTTCACTGGGTTAGTATACATTCTAATTGCAAGACTAAAATCGAATAATTTTGAAAAATTTTAAATCAAAACCAAAATCAAAACTCGCTATTTTTTAGTGACAAAAGATATATTTAACCTAATAATAAATACTAATTTCATCATTGAATAATTATCTAATTTTAAATGCTAATTAGAATTACAGAAATGATTGAAAAAATATTAATGCTAAAAAAAGTTAAAAATAAATTACTTAATTATTCTTCTTCTATCAATTTTTCTCTCCCTCTTCACTAATGAGTTAACAATATTTAATAGGAATATTATTAGAAAGAAGTAATTAATATTACTTAAAATTTTTAAATAGACAATTATTTCTAGATAAAGAAAATTTTTAAAATAGATAATTATTCAAGAATAGATAAAATAATAAATAGAATAAAAAATGAAAGTGGACGTTTTAACCCAAAAATGTTGAAAGTGGGCCGCAATCATCATGGACTATCACCGAAAGTGGTGTTTTGGCCCAATTTCCTGAAGTGAAGCACTTGCGAAAGGGTGAAAACAAAAAAATTACAGATGCTTTAAAGTGGAGGGTTTGATGATATCATGATACCATTGAAAAGCTTAACAAATTTCAATTCGTTACTGTTCGTTATTCTCGTTTTTTATCCTGTTTATGAAGTGGCAGAATTATTAAAAAGTTTAATTAATAAGCATTTGTCTATTTGTAATACGCTCTATTAAGATATATGTTCTACTTTCCTCTTGACTGGGGAAAGATGTCAGAAATGGAAGAATATTGCCTGTTGTTATTTTACTCATACTCATAAGTATTACTTTTTATTTTCCATTTACTTATGTCAATATTCAGATAAATAAGTGAGAAATAGGTGACATAACATAGTTTGTCATTTTCTTAAATTTTGTTATCATATATAACAAATAGTTAAATGTTTCTTGGGATTAAATTATTCTCAGTGAAAAAAAGGGAAAGAATTTGATTTTATAAAATATTTTTAATTGAAATTACTAAATATTTATTTCTATCGAAAAAAGAAAAACTTTGGAGTTATTTTTTTCCTAATTTAAAACAAAGGAGCCCTAAATCTTCGAACCTATACGCAAAATCTATCATCTACCAAAAAGAAAAAAACGCAAAATCTATCAATCTATCATGTCCAACCATTGTTCTTTCAAAAGCCAATTAAAATTAGGTATATACCGAAGATTAAAATTAGTAGCAAGATTAGTTCGTTATTCTCTCTTAAGCATATATATATATATATATAAACTTCTTATAATATAAATTTGAGTTTTTCTAGCTAATACCTTGTAATAAGATAAAGTTTTCGTGGAAAAGTGTGATTTTCAAGTTTTCAAAATATATGATCCACTTAAACGTTTATAATTTTACATTTATTAGAAATATTAACCAATGTCCCTAGAGCACTTATCAGAAAAATCATATAAACTTTAGTAACAAAATTAATTTTAATTTTGAGTAAATCTATATTTTAGTTTTGAAAAGATTTTTATTTTAACACTTTAATTTTTAAAAGATTAAGTGTATACATTTTAGTTTTCAAAAGATTTCACATTATAACATGCTAATCTCTTAACAGGAAAATCATATATACATTAGTCGCTAAAATATTAATATATTAAATACCAATTTTTCAAGAGGCGGCTAAAGATTAACATGTTAAAATCTGACTTTTTTTTTCCTGGCCTAATATGTTAAAAATTGATTGGTTCTTAAAAGGTAACGTGAAATCTTTTGAATAGTAAAATATATATATTTAATTTTTTAAGGAATGAAATATTAATGAAAATTTTTAGGATTAAAGTATAGATTAACTCTAATTTTTTTTCCCTAAATTCACTTTTATCCTAAAATTAAAAAAATTGAATAAACAACAGATATATATTCTATTATTCACTATCTACTTTCTTTTGCCTCTAATGAAGTGATGTAGCAACATTAAAATTTGAGATATGTTATTTGAATATCATATTTATATGAGAAATTAAGTTTGTACGTCAAAAGGTTAGACACAATGAGATAGTTGGTGAAAGGAAAAACAAAGTAATGAATATTGAGAAGGAAAGTGTGGAGGAGTTTACTGTTTTTGTATCTTACATATATATATGTCTATACTATTTCAATTGTGTGTGCAAATAAATTTTTTTTATATATATATTAATATAAGGTACTATAAGATTTATGTAGTAGAAAGTACCAAGAATACTAGTGGTTAATTGATTTCGATATTTATTTTCTTTAAATAAGATTTTAAAGTTTGAGCTTTGTTGATGGAAAAAACCAATATTAAGGTAGCGTTTGGTTTCTCCTAAGGCAGTGAAGGCAGAGACAATAAAGACGGTAGAGAATGAAACATAAAAAATATTGTCTTTGTATAGTATTTAGTAGTGGAGTACAAGACATGACAACTGCTTTGTATTTTGTTTGGAAATATGGGATAAGGGAAGAAATACATGATAAAGAACTACCACTAGATCGCAGAACGCTGCCAAAATGTTGCCGTTGCCGCTGAACCACCCACGATAGCGAGGAAAAAGAAGAAAATATTAAATATTTCTAGGGATATTATTAGAAGAAAAAAATATTAAATTTATGTCTCCGCATATTGTCTTTCCTGTCCTTTCATTTTAGAAGTATAGAAATTTTCTGTATTTTGTACCTATCTCCACAAATAAATAACTTTGTATCTCCAATATCTTCATATTTTCTATCCAGAACAAAAACTAAATGCTACCTAAGAGTGCTTTACTTGTACGCTATAATAAACTAACATGGCTTGAGCCATACTTGAAGTTTTTTGGTGAGAAGTTATAGTTAGAAGTTTAGACTTAGATGTTGATGGTTTGACCAAAATATATATATATATATATATATATATATATATATATATATATATATAGACACACACACACACTATGAGTTTTCAATTTTAAATTTTTTTATTTTACTTATTTCGCATCTTGTTACTTGATGGAGTCAGGTAGTTGGTCAAATGATTGGTTAATTTTATTAGCCTGTAGTTAAAGCTGAGTTGTACTCTTCAATTTTTAGTTAAGGCTAATTATTGTTATATATAAGCAATAGCTTGTGTAATCATCTAGTTAACTCAATTCATTATCTCACTTTCTTGAATTCAATACAAGTTCAGTTTTTCCTTATTTCTACTTTTCTTAGCACTATTCTTTCTTCTATTATTCAACCTAGATACCATTTTCACATGGTATCAAAGCTTCTCTAGGAGCTTTGCTATGCAAACTCTACCATTCATGGCTAATTATTGTTGAGTTCAATACAAGTTCAATTTTTTCTCATTTATACTTTTCTTAGCACTATTCATTCTTCTATTATTCAACCTAGATACCATTTTCACATGGTATCAAAGCTCCTCTAGGACCTTTGCTATGGAAACTATACCATTCATGGCGAATCAAGATCAAGCTCAACCTCAAACACAAGGAGTGGGGTTCTAGTTTCAACATCGATTCCAGCATCCATAAGAATTCAAATTCCAGTTTCCATGATGAATTAAGTTCCTCTATGGGGAATCCATTGTTGAATCAAGTTCCAATTGGTCAAGTACACATGATGAATCAAGTGCTTACAAATTAACAATTTTCTTTTTTGCAATATCTTTTAGAATCCTTTCCCATCGTGTATTAGGCACCAAATCCTTTAAGCAGATCCTATGAGCCCTTTTTATGTGCAACCAAGTGAAAATCCAAGTGTAGCATTAACTTTTTTAACTCCTCACAACTATCATAGATGGGATAAGGCTATGGGATTTATTCTCAAATCCAAGAATAAACTCCTTTTCATTGATGGAACCTTTGTTCTTTGCATGGGATAAGTGTACCACCTTTGTAGTTTCTTGGATTGATCTTTCTTTGGAAAGACCTCAAGAAAAGGTATTACAAGGAGATCTCATTAGGATAGCAGTGCTATAGGAAGAACTTATTGCAACCAAGGGGTAAAATGTAGACCAGTTTTAACAGTCCATATGGGAGGAGTTGGAGAGTTTTCGCCCAATACTTGGCTATTCATGTGTGCATGGGTTAAGAGTAATAAGGGAGTACAAGAAGAATGATTATGTTGTAAGATTCCTAAGAGGGTTAAATGAGCAATATACTCATGTGAGATGCCAAATATTGCTTATGAGACCTTTGCCAGGCATTGATACAACACTTTCTTTGTTGCATGCAACAAATGAACACTCTAATTCTAATTGCTGATTCAGTTACTTTCTTCAGGTTTAGAATAATAGCTGTGGTAGAGGAATGGGTACTCGAGACATATTGGTGGAAGAAACCTTATGGGCAAAGGGCATTCAGGAGTAAAGATATGTTTCTTTTGTGTAAAACAGGAACGTGTTGATTCTTGATACAAGAATGAACTCCCCTTACCTCACGTCTAAATCAGGATTTGCACACAATATTGCGATTGATGGTGAAAGTGAAGACCTCAAGTCATGAAGCTTCCAACTAGAAGGAGGGTAATGATAATTCATCTTCTATCTTTACTCTAGCCCACACAAAGCACTTCTGGCCCTCCTTCAACAAGAGTCACTCATATCTCATTCTGCAAACCAAATCACAATCGACCCCTCTTCCTACTAAGCCAATAGATATTATCTATAAAGTGTCTTTTAACATAAATACAACTCTTGCTTTCAAAATAGCTGATTCAAAATCTAGGTAATAGATACTAGTGCAAAAAACCATGTATGCTATTCCATGGATAATTTTCACCAATATACTAGGATTAAACCAATAATAATCAAACTCCTTGATGTTTCTCACACAATAGCCAATATTACTAGAACTATTATATTGTCCTTACTAAAGATTTTTATCTCACAAATGTTCTTTACATTCCAACTTTCACTTTCAATTTTCTTTCTATGTCAAAGGCAATTTCTAAATTGAATTGAAAGTTTTCTTTCACTAATAGTGGTTGTGAGATACAAGGTTACCTGACTTTGAGAAAGATTGATGTAGCTGACTTGAAAGGAAGCTTATATATACTAGAACCTTTTGCAAGCTTTCATACTGCTTGATGCAATTCTATGCTACTACTAATTCAAATCACACTAACACACATAAAGGTTCTACATTGTGGCATTTAAGAGTAGGACATATATCTAGATCTAGATTGAATGAGATGCAACATGATTTTCCTTTTATTTCTTGTACAAACAATTTTTTACCTTGTGACACTTGTCATTATGCCAAACAAAATAGGCTTTCATTTCTTGCAAATAACACACAATCAATAAAAGTTTTTTTATCTCATTTATATGGATATATGGGGACTAGTATCTATTATTTTTGTTAATGATTTTAAATATTTCTAACTGGTAGATAATAAAACTTGATTTACTTGGATTTATTTCATGTGGTTGAATTTTGAAATTTCACTCCTTGTCCAATATTTTGTTACATTTGTTGAAACACAATTTCCTAATTAAGTGCATTTGTGTAGATAATGGACCTGAGTTCAAATTGGTTTCTTTTATGTGTCCAAAGGCATTTTACATCAAACCACATGTGTTGAGAACCCCCAACTAAATAGAGTCTTAGAGAGGAAACATCAACACATCCTTGAAGTTACTAGGGCACTGCTTTTCCAATTATATTTACCTATGTCATTTTGGAACTTTGTTGTAGCTCATGAATTACACTTGATAAATAGAATCCCTAATACTATACTTCAAAATCACTCCCATTAGCACCTTTTGTCTTCATTTTACCTGACATTGAACACTTAAAGGTTTTTGGTTACTTAACATTTGCTTCTACTTTAGCATCTAATAGAAAGAAATTAGATCCCCAAGCTAGAAAATGTGTCTTTATAGGCTTTAGAAGTGGTGCTAAAGGCTATCTTTAGTTATATTTGCATACAAATGCAATTTTTCTATCAAGAGATGTTGTTTTCTATGAGAACATTTTTCCATTTGCATTACACTCACCTACACATTATGTAGAACTTGTACACTCACCTGCAATTCTCCAATCTAATCTTTTCACATATGAACCAATCCATGATATCATCTTTGTCCATAGTTCACCGCCTACAACATGACACACATCACACTAGAAATTTCAAACCAGAACACATATTAGTATCCTGAAACACAAACCACATATAGGAAGACTACAATTCCTAAGCTTGAAAGCCTTCCCTCTCCTCAGCTTGAAAGCCTTTCCTTACTTCCTATAGATCAACAATCTAAAGCTGCATTCTTCAATCCACCACAACTTTTAAGGAGATCCACTAGACCAAAGAAATTCCCTTCTTATTTGCAGGATTTCCAATGCATACTAGCTACCAAAAAGTTAGACCTCAAATCCTTCCCTAGCAGATATCCTCTCTTCTAGTTCTTGTCATATGATGCCTTGTTTACCAAATGCAAACATTTTTCCCTTGTCATTTCTACAAACCCTTAACTTCAAAGATTTGAGGATATTGTGACTCAAGATTGTTGAAGAGATGCTATAAGTGTTGAATTCAATGCTCTTGAGCAAAACAAAACATGGAAAATCATTGCTCTTGCTCCTAGTAGGAAAGCAATCGGCTACAAGTAGGTCTTCAAGGTAAAATTCAAACCCAATGGGTCTATTGAAAAACACAAGGCACGTTCAGTGGCCAGGAGCTTACTCAAACAGGTAGGCATAGACTACTTGGAGACTTTCATCCCTGTTATGAAAATGGCTACTTTGAAAGTCTTTTCATCCCTTGCAGCTGCAAAAGGGTAGCACTTACAATAATTGGATGTGAATACAACCTTCTTACATGGTGACTTGGATGAGGAGGTTTTGAGGTTCCCACTTGGCCTTGACGTTGCTAATAAAGGCCTTGTTTTCAAATTGGATAAGTCCTTAATTATATGGCCTCAAAGATGCTAGTAGGCAATGAAATTCAAGACTCACATCTATCTTACTTAATTTAGGCTATGTTCAATCCAAATTGGATTGATCTCCATTTGTGAAGCCATCACTACTTCCTTATGTGGATGATTTAGTTCTCTTAGGAAATGATCTCTCTGAAATACAACATATGAAGATGATCCTAGATGACAAGTTCAAGATCAAAGACTTAGGAAATTCAAAATTCTTCCTTGGCATAGAGATAACTCGATCAAATAAGGGTATTATACTCTATCAACACAATATACTCTTGACCTTTTATCTAATTATGGCATGCTTGGTGCTATCACCTTAACTCTCCAAAACTTCTGGTTCTTCACCATTAGACATCTCATGTTATGGGAGATTGGCAAGTAAGCTAATGTATCTGTCACACACTACTTAACATTTGCTATGCAATTGAAAGATTGAGTCAATTGTTGGATTGCCCTATTGATGTCCATCAAAAGGCTACATTTAGAGTTCTTAGATACTTGACGGGATCTCCAACCTCTGGTCTTCTTTTTTGTGCTAGTTCTAATTTTGGCACTAATTGGTTTTTCTAATTCAGACTAGGTGCTTACTGTGACACCTGCAAGTCTATATCTGCCCATTGTTTCTTTTTGGGATCATCATAGGTCTCTTGGAAGAGTAAGAAGCAGCAAACCATGGCTAGGTCATCAACTGAAGCTAAATCCTGATCCTTAGCATTGGCCACTTCTAAAGCTCAATGGTTAATTGCTCTCCTCAAAGATTTTGGCATTAATTGGGCAAAGCCAATAGCTTTGTTTTATGATAACCGCAGTTATCCAAATTGCAGCAAATTCGATTTTTCATGAGAGAATAAAGCACATCGAGATTGATTGCCATGTAGTGAGGCACAAGATTCAGGAATGTGTTATTCACTTATTCCTTATTACTTCTGCTCAACAAGTAGTAGATATCCTCACCAAATCACTTGCTTTCAAGCCCTTTTGATCTGTCATATTCATTCCAAGCTAGGGATGTATGACCTCCACACCCTAGCTTGCGCACGCGTGTGGGGGGGTTGCTAGCCGATGGAGTCGGTAGTTTGTTAAATGGTTGGTTAATTCTAATAGCTTGTAGTTAAGTTGAGTTGTACTTTTCAGTTTCATTTAAGGCTAATTATTTTTGTATATAGGCAATAGCTTGTGTAATCATCTGGTTAACTCAATTCATTATCTCACTTTCTTGAGTTCAATACAAATTCAGGTTTCTCTCATTTCTACTTTTCTCAGCATTGTTCTTTGTTCTATCATTCAACCTAGATACCATTTTCACACATCTCACTTACAAATGTTCAATAAGACATCTAAAATGCGGTAGAAAAAGAAATTTCTCTGAAAAATTGAACACTTCATAGTTCCTCCAAGCTTTTACCTTCATGTTATATGAACCCTTGAATTGTTTTACACGATTATATAAATAATGGAAGATAGGTGATAACCATCCTTTTTGATTGGTAAATTATGGCAAGCGTGTAAACATTTGACAGCTGTTTCCCATCTTTAGCGAGAGAGGTAGTTAAATTATTTGGTAAATTGGCATGTGTGTCAATTAGTTTATTTTGTATTTTAAATAGTTTATAATTAAAAAGTTTAGTTTATAATTAAAAATTAACTAAATAAGCTATTATGTCTTAGTTAAATTAGAATTAAAATTTTGTCGAAAACTCAGATATGTGGACCGATTTTGTACTTAACGCTGTAGAGGGTGGAGAAAACTGAGATTCTGGCTTGAATACTGGCCTGTGCATTACACATACATATAATATATACACCCTTTTTCTTCCTCTCAAGCCAAATCGTTAAGTCACATAACTAAGGCTTTGACATGTAAAGCTTCCTTGAAAGCTTGAAAATCAAAAAGCTTTTTATTGTTTATCACTTCATTAGAATACAGAAATTAAAGTCTCCTGCAAGAACCGGATTATGCTTTTTGATGTTCATGTGATATAAATGTTAACTTTTTAACTTTTCTTTTCCCGATTCATTCTCCAATTAGCCACTTTTCCTTGGTGTGGTTCATCCCTCAAAAGGAGTCGGTACATTTCCATCCTGTTTAAGCTATTAGCTTCCTTGGGCAGGGTTGACCACATAATCAAAGTAATAGATATGAAGAAACCATTTATATTTCAAGAACAATATCTGCAACCAAAAGATAGACATGTCAGAATGTTGCAATCAACTTTGTTCCTAGACATCTTGGCACCCTACATAAGGTATATAGCTTAGTAGATAGAAAATGGGAAAAACATTATTGTAAACAAAAACAACTCAGAGATTATTACCTGACC
Organism: Dalbergia oliveri; assembly: GCA_030441495.1. NCBI lineage: Eukaryota > Viridiplantae > Streptophyta > Magnoliopsida > Fabales > Fabaceae > Dalbergia > Dalbergia oliveri. The sequence goes on from JAMLFY010000009.1 coordinate 12,751,346, forward strand.
ATTTTGGTAGTGTGTCGCCTGCATTTAAAAATAAATGCCGTTTTTGGGTTTTTTAAAAATTTTAAATTAATTGCGATTTTTGTATTTCAATGATTATTAATTGATTTATACATATTTTACACATTTATTTATTGGAGCGAGAATTAGTGAGTGTGAATTACAACAATATTAGCTGGTATTTTAGTCTTTTAATTTCATCTTTTTAAAGGATATGGTCATTCGATACTTTAATTCTTGTGTAACAAGGAAAAAAAATGACATTTATTTTGAAGCGAATAAATATACGACAAGTGATCATAAAACTAAATAAATAAAGAAATCAATGTATAGTACTTACATTCATCATCTGTCTTGACCCATTTACATCCTTTGCCTGCATCAGTAGTAAATTCATCTTCATCATCATCATCATCATCATCATGAGACTGAGGCATTGGTCTGGTTTCCAGGTACTTCTTCATTAACATTGTTGAAGATGAACCTTGGGAAGGATATATCTTTTTCTGAAGTATTTCCCTCAAAATCTGCAATCACAAGCAAAACAAGAAAGTGGATAGTGGTTTTGGAATGGTTTTTCTCACAAGGCAAAGCTTAGAGTAATTAAGACAATCGTAAAACGAGTAAAGTTTATGGAGGAGGGGTGAGAACTGATAAGAAAACAATGGCTTTGGAATGGTTTTTCTCATTTTTTACCTTCTCCATTCTTGACTCTGTGGAGACTGGATCTCTGGGAAAAGGAGGAATAGGCTCAAATCCACTCCTGCAAACAAACATCTTCTTAAGAAGAAAAGAAAGTGATTTCTTGCCAACACCACTCTTGCTGTTATCCAAACAACGATCTTTTCCCCTGATGTACATTACACTGCTGTTTGGATAGAAATCAACACTTTTTATGCTTGAGCCTTCAGCAGAAAGTGTCTCATTCTCTTTTTCTTTTCCTTCATGTTCGTCCAAGCTTGAATGTTCACTGTTCAATTTTTTATTGATCAGATCATCGTCGGGGTAATTATTATCTTCCTGTTCTGCAGCCGAGTAGTTTGATTCCTCCAGTCCCCGGAAATATATGTTCAATTCATTCTGAAGACTTATGGTGAATTGTTGCACACAATCCCGAAAAGAAGGTGAATCCTCTGCAGTTGTCTTGGTCTTATCTGAATCTTCTTTCAGGTTGTTGGCACCAAATGTTCCAATTGCAAGGAGTCCTTGAGGCCAGTCGCTGAACTCTTGTTTGCAAGGTTCATGTATCATATAATCTGTTGAGAAAAAAAAAGGAAAAAAGAAAATAAAAGTCACTTATCAAATTGAATTGGCTTTGCGAATGATGTGATGTAATATGAACTCAGTTCTTTGCAAACTAAGATGAATAACTGGAGTAAGGTGATTTATCAACTGAAACTGAATTATATATAAAAAAATTTTAACTGTTACTTTCTTCTTGTCCTCCTATTTGGAGATTTGGACATTACAATGACTCCAGCCTAATAACCTCTACACATTTCTTTTCCTGTAGAAATGAGGGAAGATTGGCCAACATGCAGTGGACTCCACAAAACCTTAGCCCTGTGGGTACTATTGTGATCTTAACTGTGTAGAGAATAGTGTTTTTCTTTTTTTTTTAATCATTATCTACATCTAGAAACAAAAATTCATAGTAAAAGTCATAATCAGCCCGTGTACTAAGCCATGTAAACTGTGGCAAGTGTGATCAAGAGCCAAGGACTATTATTGTTGGTGATCTAGCATGAGGATTTTCCTGTCATGGAATAGTGCTAATGATGCAAACATAGACAAGGTTGAACTTGAAAGATGATTACGAGTAGCTGAAATTGAGCTTGGTTTCTTTTTCCCATTGTTCCCATTTAGCCTTTTTTGCATCCATTGAAGAATCTGAAAAAAAGACAGATAATAATCCTAAGAATCCATAAATGTAACCATATATGGCAATGAGCAATAATGTCAACACATAAGAATATGCTGTTCTTCCTTACCTTCATTTTGATGAATCTAATATGGGGGGTCCTCTGAAAAAAAAAAATTGTGGAGATTTTGCAAGGTATTAATGAAGTTCACAGTGCACAGATCTCACAAGCCAAGTCCAGCAGGTGCTGAGCTGCAAAAGAATTTATATAGACGTGCTACCTGGTTCAAGTTCCCAAACAATGACTTTTGAAACCTCTTGATTTCTCTATGTTGTCTTTTTATCATCCCTCATTCCAACCACATTTTTTTTTATGGAGGAAAGGTAGATTTAAATGGAACTAAAACAACCTTAGAGAAATTTGATCTCACAAACTTTGACAGTCGGACACAATCATCCAATCCAAATATTCTTTCTTCTCTTCTTTCTTGCTTTTTTCTTGGAATATATATATAGAGGAGGGATCCGTTTGTTCCAAGATTAAGTCTATTATATCCAACTATTCAATTATGTAATATTATTTTGATAATCAAGCATATCAAATTTTAAAAAAATTGGATATTAGTAGATATATCATCTAATACTCAACATTTATAAATATTTTCAAAACTATGTTGTACATCCAAATAAAAAAGGGATGATAGAGTATAAAATTGTTTTGAAATTTTATGAAACTTTATACACTTGATGTTTATAGTGGAAACATATAAATCAATAGTTGGATTGATGAAATTCAATGTCTATGAAAAGTTATTCAATGGAGTAATAATCAAGACTTACACTTAAAATAAAGAGGTATATATATAAGGAGGGATCTCTTTATTTTAGGTGTAAATCTTGGTATACTTACTCCATTGAATAACTTTTCATAGACACAAATTTAGTGCATGCCATGAGTTTTAGTGATACATCTAAATAGCCTATTGGGAAGAGACCATCAACATGAATGAATTAGGTATGAATATACAATGAGTGACTCAAGTGAGAGTGGTAACTTATTGTGAGAATGAGGAGCAAATATTGATTTTTGGAACTACATGAATTATCAAGATTAAAACATATAATCAAGTGATTTTTTAAGTGACCACGTGAGTATTAATTGTCATTAATTAACTTTCAATCATGACAATCTATATATAGTTATACGGCTAAATTTATCCATTTTACTTTCATAATAAACTATTTCTCTTACTTTAGGCGTATTATGGTGTAAACATAAATGAACTAGGTTATTTGATATGATACAAAATTTGTAAGAAGCAAGCTATTAAATTGTTTGGTTTCCAATTCTTTCATTGTTTGATGTGGGATTAAAATAATGAGAAACAAGTTGTGTATAAATCGTATAGCTAAGTATTTTTATATATTTATTTATGTATTAAAATTAAGTTACATTAGTGTAATTTTAAATAACTTTACACCATTAATGAACCTTTTATCAGATTAATTTTCATCAAAATCTACCATTCAATTAGAAGTTCATGTCATATAAACTATGTCTACAAAATTTTAATTAATATAAAATTATTCGACATAGTTTTTAGATACATCAAAATCAACCTAATACATGCGCTTAAAATAAATAAGCATAAGAGTTACATGATTATATTTTTATTAATGTTCAATTTTGTATAGAATTTGGTACAAATAATTTTTATGATACGTAATTGCAATTCAATGGTTAGATTGATAAGAAAAATATTTTATAGAATGTTATTAAGTGATGTAATTATGTTTAAAGTTACATCAATATAACTTGATTATAACCTTTTGTTTAATTATGTATATTTAGTCTAACCGGTTCAACCACCCACTGAATTGAACAAATTACCTAATGATATGATTCTTTAGCAAAGTCAATTGTTGGGTCGAATTTTATATGAGTAAATAACATCTTTGTTGCTAACATTATTAATTCGATATCAATTTGATTATAATAAAATTTTTAACATCAATTTGACTCTAATAAATTTTTTAACATCAATTTAGTCATAATATTTCTTTTATTTTGACATTAATTTAATCCTAATATTTTTTATTTCAATATCAATTTAGTCATTACATCAACATGGAGATCCAACAAAATGGCTAAATTGATGTCAAAATTAAAAATATTAGAACTAAATTGATGAAAAATTGTTTTAGGATCAAATTGATGTCAAATTAAAAATATTAGGATTAAAAAAAAAATTACTCAATTTTATATCTATGGTTTAACCTTTCATTAGGAAATAGATGCTTACTAAGTCTAAAAGGCATTTTATTCTGGTTTTGATTTCGTTTTGTTATATGTTTCATCTTAATTTCGATTTTTGCGTGGGTTGGTATTTGTGACTCTTTTTAAATATTCTTTTAAAAATTTGAGGTTGATCCGTTAAACACTTCGATTATCTTGTTTTTCATTTTAAATTTCCAACTTTAATTACAAAAAGTATCATCTTATTTTCAATTTTCTTTGTGCATAAATTTTGTAAAAATAATATAATCTTATTTTTCTTAATTTATTTTCTATTTTCATGGTTTTTCACAAAATTCCAAAACGAGAAAAAAAAATTAAAAATAGAGTGATATTTTTATAATCAAAACTAAAAATAAGAAAAAAAAATGAAACATGTGAATTCTAAAAACACGTGACAGGAGAAATTCATTAGTTGTTATAAATATGCCATTTCTGAAATCGGTATATCGTTTTTTTCTACTACACATATACAGTAAAAATACGCTTAACTTACCTGTTTTAACTTATGGATAATGGCCAAAAGAAGGAGTTACAGAACATGCGAACCGATCATGAATTAATAAAGCACACAATGTTTACACCTTTAAAACAAAAAATTGCAAACAATGCATTGCATGCTCCGTGGCACTGTGGCACCAAGCTTGCACAACGTGTGGGGGCGGCTCCACCTATGGGTCAAGGGGCAGCGGCCTCCTTCAATTTTTTTCTTGAATTTTTAAATTTAACCCCTTTTAAATTTATTTACTTATTTTTATTTTTATTTAATTTGATATTTAAATATTATAATAAATAATATATTATACATATCCTTCTCAAGTTTTGTTTATAAAATATTTATTTTTCCATATGTTATGACTTTTATTGAAGTTTTTAAGTAAACCAATTTATAAAATATATTTTCTTTTCATAAAATTAACGGTTAAATACTCTTCCCAACAAAAGTGTCCAACACGATCTCTACCGTCGATGATGTGGTGTCCTTACCAAAAATATAGTGCATTATTAGTGTCTCATCATCTCTGACCAACTGATATGTAGAGTAATATTTCTTTTTTTTTATCATTTTACATACTTTGTTTAAAAAGGTTAATTTAATATATTATCAACATAATTTTCTATATAGAAATTTAATTATATATTATTATTTCATTAAAATTTAATTTTTATAATAATTAATTAATCATCTTAAAAACATACATATACTATATAATGATCTACTAACAATATAAATTACTTTATATTAACAATATATTAAAATTAAACTCTTACTTACAACTATTAATTAATGTGGTCATGTTTGAGATCGGTTAAGCAAATTTGAGTGCGTTTGAACTGAATTTTAAAAAAGAAAATTGTTTACTTAACCTTTTTTAGTGGAGCTTTTTTTTAAAAAAAAAAAAAGCTATTTTAGGTTTGGATAGACAATCTAACAAGTTATTTTAATTATTAAAAATACTTATAAATATGTTTGGATAAACAAAAATAAAAAACACCTTTTGTATACCAAATTACATAAAAGGATAAGTACAAAAGTTCAACAATATAAAAACACTAATAACGCATTTTATGTGATAACTGATCCTCATACTATTCCTTAATTCCTTCACTACTTTTATATCTTCTTTAGTTGGTTCCTCCCAACATGAGTGTATGTCATGCTCGTCATCACTCTTGTCTCTTTCAAAGTCTTCTAACTCAAAAATCTTCTCAAACTGTTGAAGGATGCTCACATTATTTGAGTTCATTCTTATATAATTGTGTATAGCAAAACAAGTCAATATAATTTGACACGAGTTTTCAACTTAAAGTTAGTCGTCTTTTGTAAAATTCTCTACTTTACTTTGCAAACTCCAAAAGTTCTCTCTATAACACTCCTCAGACTTGAATGATGAAAATTAAAAACTTCATCATGTGATCTAATTAAACGAGAAAATATTATGTGTTCTAAATTATGTCCTAAATGAAAAGATGGTATCTTATATTTTAATCAGGTCCTAAACGCCTTTAAATGTAGATATCCAGAATCAACCAAATACATCACTACTTATACATCCTTTCCTAAAGGTGAAAGGTGTCTGTTTACAAAGGTGTTACCCAAGTGGTCTCAATGAACTCAAGAGGGGGGTGAATTGAGTTCTAAAACTTTTTCTTTGTTTTCACGCTTTAATAACTTTTTCAACAAATTTTGAAGAGATGGTTAAAAACTTGGTTTAATGTATGCAAATGCAAGAGATATGAGAGTGTGAGTATGTCTATGAGAAAGATTGACAAGACAATGAAAAGTAAATTTGCAATGAATGTAAAGAGATAAGGGAAGAGAGATTGCAAACTTGGTTTATACCTGGTTCGGTCACCTCTTGTGACCTACATCCAGTTCTCTCAAGCAACCCACTTAGAGAGTTCCACTATCACTTCAACCTTTACACTTTGAAGAGCACTCTTTACACGTTGGGATCCCTCACCCTTGTGTTTGAGTCTCTCAAGAACCAAGAGATGCCCCACTCTTGTTCTATCAAGGGATACCTCACCCTTGTACACAAACTTAAAAGAGTATTACAAGAAATCACTCTCTGAATAGAGTAGATGTTACAAATTGAAGCCCTATAAGGTTTCTCTCAATAATAAGATGATTTGGCCAAGTATTGAATAAAATGATTGATGAATGAGAATGATTATTGAAATGATCTTTTCAATATGTTTTTTTTTTATATGTTAAAGAGTGTTAAAGAATGGTATTTATAGAAAACAATTCGTGTGAGCCGTTGTGGATTAGCCTCAAGAGATGTGTCTCTTCAAAACACACCTTTTTGCAAGTTTCAGGCCATGGTAATCGATTACTCAAACATGTAATCGATTACATAGTTCAAATTTTTGAAAACAGCAACGGTCACCATTCTGGTAATCGATTACTTTCTCATTGTAATCGATTACATACATGAAAAATCAGGTTCTGGGCTTCACGAACAGCATTGTAATCGATTACTCTGTGTTGTAATCGATTACATACATTCCAGAACTTGAAAAAATGAAAATTTAACATAGTGTAAAGATATTCTTCCATTTGAAAAACATTTTAAAAGATCTTTGATATAAATCCGATCCTTTCAAATCAACCTTGTATCTTTACAAGTTAAAAATAAACTTATTCATTAAGATTAAATCAATCAAAGCATGATTAATTAGAGAGTGGCCAAATGGACTTATTAAAGAAACCTTTTAACAAGATTAATCTAAGTTCTAGATATCCTAACCATAGGCTTGATCAAATGCTTGTACATCTTTAAGAACTCCATGTCATTTTGCTTCTATTCTTTTTGTCTGATTATTCATTGGCATCATCAAAACCTACAACATAGCATTCACAACAGGTACATGGATAGTTATATGAGGTCTATATTTGGGCCCAATGCAATCCTTAAGGACTTATATCATTGATCCTCCCTAATGTGGTTAGGAACATCTCTAAATAAAATCTTTGACAAGTATACATAAATGAAAATGCATGAAAGTATCTTGAAAAAACAACGAAGCTCGAAATAGAGTTGGAGTGTAGGCTTATCAGATGGGTGTGTGTGCGTGTGACCTAAGGAGATTAGATGTGTGTGCAAGACTGTGAGGAGTGAGAAGGAAGGAGCTTTCTTAAGGGTTTGACAAGGGATAGAGTTGTAATTATAAATAATAGTGATAGATAGTTTTGGAATGTAATTTTATTAAAAACCTCTTTTGTCTCTACTATTTTTTAGAAGCTAGGTATTACTAGCTTAAAAAAAGTGGTAAAATCAACCTTTTAATTTGAGGTTTTTTTTTTAAAGCCAATCTAAACACCCTAAAAAAAATACATAGAAGCACTTTTTTAAAAAAGAAAAGTGCTTGTTTTTAGGGAAAATAAAAGTACAAAATTAGTAATAAGGCAAGAGATATAAGTAACATCTTATGCTTGACTGATTTTGGTAGAAGGAGCAGACATAGGGTCTTTTATTTATAGTTTGCAAAACCATAGTTTGATTTAATATTTTTTTTAACTTGCATTTAATCTGTAATTTAAAATAAAAATTTATAGTAAAATGCAATTTAGTACGATTTTATTAATTATATTTAGGGGTGTTCATTGGATTGAAGCAATCCACAAAGCACCACTTTGAATCCTAGGTTGAGTTAATGGATTGGGTTGAATTGTGAGTTTGACAATTTTCAACTCACACAACCCGTCAACCCATCCTTTTTCCTCAGTTCAAACTTTTGTAAAATTTGTACAATGCCATGCATTTTATTGTTAAATTGAAGAATTGTTTTTATTGGGTTCAAAGACAGTTTTAATTAGAATGAAAAAAAAAAAAAGACTATTGTATGCTTAATTTCTTGAAAACTATTAAAGCTTATATATGTTTTCTTGAAACTTTTATGACTTACGCATGTTTTCTTGGATGCTTCTAGAAATATTTTCTTAAATTTACATTCTAAGACTTATAGTTATTGTGCTTGTTAAAAGTTTTGATATTTATATTAAAACTTATATTATACATGTTTAGATTTATTATATTTGATTATATATTTTGACCTATTTTGATATCTAAATGTTTTATTTACATATATATTGGACACATGGGTTTGACCTAACTCAATCAATTAAGAGTGGTTGGGTTTGGTTAAAAGAAAAATTTTACTCAATTTAACCCAACTCAGTCCATTGTGAGTTGGAATGAAAGTTCACGATAAGCCTACTCAATTAACCATGCTCAGTCATAATCATTTTTTTTTTTTCGATTGAATCCAGCTCAAATTACCCAAACTGGAAGGAGCAATGTTTGTTCAAACAGAAAAGTTTACTGAAAATACAAGCAAACTAAAACTAGATTATAAACTAGTAACAAGAGAGCACCAAGAAGGCAAAAAAAAAAAAAGAGGAGAGAGTAGCTCCATTTATCCTTTTGGCATCACCATTTTGCCCTTTATATTAGAAAAAGGGTCATTTTTACATAAATACTTCTAACCATTCATTTTTAAATGAGTGTTTAGCTTGAGAGGAAAATTTGGGATGTTACAGATGATTGACAATTAGCAATGGATGACAATGATTAAGGGTTAAAAAGGTGGCAAGTGGCTATTAGGGTGGATGAAAGATAGTAATAGACTTGACACAAGAAGAAACTAAGAGATAAAAGGCATATAAAAGACAGAATTTTTGGTAGGTTTTGAAATTCACTCGTTTTGAAAATATCTCATGAAAATACTTGAAGTTGTAAAATCAATTTATATTGGTATCCAAAGAATTTTATACTAAATTAATTAAAATCCTCACAATCTTCTAAAAATGTTCCATCCAAATACACTCTTAGATATGTATGTGAATTTGATTTTTGGGGAGAAAATTTTTAAAATTTTATTTTACAAATCCCTTTCCTTTCCTCACTTTCTCTCCAAAATCAAACACACAAACACACCCTTAAATTTTATAGCTTGTCTGGTTGGAAGGAAATTGGAGGAAGGAGATCATTTTTCCTTGTTCTGTTAGAAGGAAAATGTGAGGAACAACTAAATAGTGAATAGTAGGATGTGAGACCCACCAAATTTTTTCCCTCCATATTTGGGTGGAAAATAAAAGGAGAAGTGTGCAATTTTTCAACATTCCAATGATACCCTTACAACGTCATGTCTTCTTATCTTCTTTCTCCCCAAGCAAGGGGTGACCTTCACTTTACTAATGTATGCTTTTTTATTTGATAATAATTAATATAAGGTTTTTGCTAACTAATATACATTGCTGGTTAAGGATACTAAATAAGACAAGTATTCAAACTTAGTGGTGGGTCCCAAATATTGAAAATACAAAAGTTCGTCTCCCAAGATAAAAGTTTTCTATTTTTCTTTCTTAACCAGTGTCCTTAGATAAACCTTTAATATGACACAAATGCTTTTATATAAATATAGAAGATCAATTTTTGCTATATTTATTTATATTATGTTGGTAGATAAATTTACGATAAAATTGTATTAACTTTTATGTTTTCACTAATTTATTGCTTGATTCCATATTTATTGTTGGCATAACCATTTAAAATGATATAAGAGTAAAATTGTCATTTGGTAATATTATTTTTATCTTCCTTCTCACTTTTCCCTACAAACAAATAGGAGAAAGTAATTCTTCTTCTATTCTATTTCCTTTCATTTATTTCATCCAAACATACTTATAGAAAATAAAAATCCACTTTATTTATTTCCTTTCAATTTCTTTACTCTCTTTTTCTTTCCTTTGCTAGACACACCCTTAGAGAAAAGAAGCAAAATAGCTCTAAGTAATTGAGCAATCCCCTTTTATCGGTAGGAGGCCTATAAGAATAGGATCGATTCTCAAGTTAAGTTATGGTACCTTTGCATATAGTAGCTGAATATGCCTATGATGTGCTTCGTAATAATGGTTGTACATGCTTTTCAATGGGAAAAAATAATATTTTTACACATAATTAGTAATTTTAAATATTATTTTACATTTACTTATTTAGTTGTGATTTCAAAAAGGTGAATTTTGAAAATAATCAATTTTTAATTTTTCCAAAGAAAGAAAGTTTCTAATTTTAAGTAGCAACAATAGAAAATAGGAAACATATGCATTAAAAATGAGGTCAATTTCATTTTCAAAATTATCCTTATCAATTTTTTAGAATGATAAATTGTGCCCTAACTTAATTATTCAACTGCTTAAGGGGTTGTTTGCAATTTTGTTTAGTTTGATTATCAAAAGGAAAAAAAACCGATTGAAATAATAAATTTTGTTTTGATTTAGTTTGATTTTTCAATTTTATATTAAATATAAAAAATTACTATTTAAATTTATTGAATTAGATTCATCATCAATATTTTTATAAAATATTCAATTATAAAATCTAAATTAATTATTAAAAGTTATATTAATGTCTAACACTAACAAGCTAAGTAAATAATAAAATTTTTGAACAAAAATCATAGGTAAGCTCAAAACTAAGAATGAAAAGATTATTGAGAATGTAATTGAGTTAAGATGCAATAAAATTATGAGTTAAGATGCAATAAACATATAAGAATAATTTCAGGATTGAAATTAGGGGTTTATACTGGTAGGTTTGGATGGATTTAGATGAAAACCAAATCAAAATCGATCAATATTTGATTTTTTTTTCATAAGCTGAACCAAATCAATTTGATCAAATTTGAATTGCTTCAAATTGGGTCATTGGATTTAGTTGTTTTTCTTTTCCTTACAATTTCTACCAAAATTTTCAATAAAAAAATATCGTAAAAGAGACATAAGTCTGAAGACAATCCTAGTTGTAATACCACAATACAACATCACAACTCAAACAATTCCAATATAAAAACAATTCTAATATCAACTCATGGGATATCAACAACTCATAACAATGGGAAGTGGTAACACGAACAAAGAGATTTATGACTTGTGTTAGTAGTAAGTTTAAGTTAGCAAATAGTATAATAGGAATACAAAAAATAATTATAGGGGATTGAGTGGTTCGTTTGGGTTCAGTTTTGGAAATGGAAATATGATATACAAACCAATATATGATTGGTTATAACTGTGTCCAAATTAATTGACTAGATACCTGAATCAAACTAGTTTGATTGCATTGGTTCTAGATTTTCCAGGTTCATCGATAAGTAATCAAATTACACCCCCAATTAAAATATTATAGAATACACTTGTATGCATCTTTATATGAATATAAATTTGGATAAGTAGTATGTGATACATAACATACCTAAATGATTATATGTAATTATCTATGTGTAATATATAGGTGGAGATCCACTTACTCCAAAAGTAAGTCTTGATACACTTACTTCATTGAATTATGTTGAACTCCATCAATCCAGTTGTTAAATTTCAAGTTTCCACAACATTGGTCAAGCATATTAAATTTCATAAAATTTAAAAGTCATTTGATACTTCATCATTCTACTTTTTTTGTTTCCCAAGGTATCCACTATCGGCAACAGTGACTAATCCCTTGAGGTGGGAGCTTCCCTAAAAGGGTAAACCTTTGGTCACGATATTCTTTTCATACACACTATCAAGAATCGAACCATTAACTAGATGTTTAGGGAAATGTTGAATAGTAGATCATATTACTATTGATATTCAATTTTTCTTACATTTTACATATTTGATCATTATAATAATATCATATGTCTTGGCCGAATTATTGAAATTCAATGCTAAAAAATATTAAATTGAGTAAATATACATGACTTACTCTTAAATTAAATAAATCTCTTTTAGTGTGTAATTTATAACCAATGTAGTTTTGTTTAAATTGGTTTTAATAACTAACCGAAAATTGAACTAAATTGATCGATTTTCATAAAATAAAAACCAATTCAAATTAATTTATTTTGATTTTGATCTAGTTTTGACTTTTTTTACTAGTTTTCAATTTAAATTTGATTTTGAATACCCTTGAATATTTCCTTTGTACGGTAACACTTCTTACCAACATTTGAGATTAAAATTTTCTTAAAATCTTTGAATTATCAAGGTGTGAACTCTAGATGTTGGAGGTGAAATTCTTAGAACATGTTGTGGCTAGAAGAGGAATATCAGTAGACCTTAATAAGATAAAGGTTGTGATGAGCTAGGAGAAACCCACTACAATGACCAAGATCAGGAGCTTTTTTAGGCATAGCCGATTATTACTATGGATTCATAAAGGGTTTTTCTCAAATTGCATTACCCTTGACAAAGCTTATTAAGAAGGATGCCTCGTCTAGGTGGACAGAAGAGTATGAGAGTAGCTTCATGGAGTTGAATCAAAAGTTGTCCACAACTCCCATGCTTGTGTTACCTGTCCCTAGTAAGCCTTTTGAGGTTTACTGTGATTTCTCTAGTAGAGGTTTAAGTTGTGTGTTGATGCAGCACCGCCAAGTGGTTGCTTATGCCTCACGGTAGTTAAAGCCTTATGAAGGCAATTATCCTACCTAAGACCTTGAGCTTGCAGTAGTGGCATTTGCACTAAACATAGAGACACCACCTTTTTTTGGTGTGAAGTTTAAAGTTTTGTTCAATCATAAGAGCTTGAAACACCTCTTTGATCAAAGAAGTTGAACATGAGACAAAGGCAATGGATGGAATTCCTCAAGGACTATGACTTACGTTGAATTATCATTCTGGCAAGACCAATATTATGGCTGATGTCTTGAGCAAAAAGTCATTGCATATCTCATATGATGGAAAAAAAAAAGTTGAGCTCACAGAAGTTTAGAGACCTTAACCTTGGAGTGACCTTTACCCCTATCAATATAAGAGTATGTCGGGTGAAGTGTCTAGTAGTTTCAGAAGGCAAATCGCTAAAGCTTAGAGAGAGTACGAAGAGTTTAAAGGGTTAGTTAAGGCGATTGAGGAGGAAAAGCTAAAGGGTTCTGCCTTGACGAAGGTGTATGGATGTTTGAAGGCTGGGTTTATGTGTTGTCGAGTGGTGACCTCTAGAAAGGAATTCTAGAAGAGGCCTATAAAAGCCAATTCACTATTTATCCATGTACGATAAAGATGTTTTAGGATTTAAAGAAAATGTTTTGATTGTATAGGATGAAGAAAGATGTGGCAGATTGGATGAGTAAGTGTTTGGTGTGCCAGAAAGTGAAGATTATATTGAGCATTACGGGCCTTTAGGCTTGTTGCAACCTTTAGAAATCCCTAAGTAGAAGTAGAGGAGCATCTCCATGGATTTTGTAATGGGTTTGCCTAAAACCTTGGCTGACCATGATGCTATATAGTTTATTGTTTGACTAAGTTAGCTTACTTTTTTCCCATTAAAATGGCTTACTCCTTAAATAAGTTGTCCTAACTCTATATCTAGGAGAGTGTAAAGCTACATTGAATGCTATCGACGATAATATTGGATTCTAATCCACAGCTTACATCACATTCTTACATCACATTTTTGGGAGCCTTGCAAAAGGCTTTTAGGATGAGATTGTGCTTGAGAACAACTTATCAACTTCTAACCGATGGTTAATCCAAGAAAACTATCTAGACTTTGAAGGATATGTTAAGAGCTTGTGCTCTTGATGAAAAAGGAAGTTAGGATAAGTATCTCTTTTTGGTTGAGTTTTCCTATAACAACAGTTTCCATGCTAGCATTAGGAGAGCCCCATATGAGGCTCTTTATGGAAGAAAGTGTTAGTTTCCCCTATATTGGTATGAACCATGTGAGAATAGTGTGCTACGACCCAACCTTATGAGCCAAACTATGAAAAAGATTAAGAGGAATAGGGAGAGGATCCAAACCACTTAGAGTTGCCAGAAAGTTATGCCAATAAGAGAAGGAAACCTTTAGAGTTTCAAGAAGGTGAGCATGTGTTCCTCAATATCACTCCCACAATGGAGATAGGATGTGCTTATCAGATGACCTTACTTCCCAACCTATCAAACTTTCATGATGTTTTCCATGTCTCCTAGTTACATAAATACTATTCTAATCAAAGTCATGTTCTTGAGCCCAAAGAAGTATAGCTAAGGGATGACCTAACCTTTAACCTTCTTCCATCATGGATTGTTTATAAGGGTGTCAAGTAATTATGCAATAAGACAGTGCCCTTGGTGAAAGTGGCTTCAGGGAGAGTTGGTGTAGAAAAACTCACATGGGAGTTAGAAACGAAGACAAGACTCGGAGTTATTTACAGGTAATGAATTTTGAGAATGAAATTCTTTTAAGGATGAGAGAAATGTAATACCCTGATTTCTGTTTTAATCTTGATTATGTGTTAGTTAAGATTAATTAGGGATCAATCACCCTAGTTAATTAAATAATGAGTAATTAATTATTCTTAGTTAAATTTAGCTTCTTTTTAATTCAAATGCATGAATATGTTAATTGTTATGTTTAATTGTTTAAAAGTTAGGAATTAGAGTATTTTGAAAATTTAGAACTCCTTACAATCCTAAATTTCAAATTCCCTTTCAAAATCCAAATTTCAAGGTACATCATCAAAATTAAATTTATTTGAATGAGTGATGTATGGAAATATTATTTCAATGTAGTCTTGGGTTTATTTAAATATTATTTTAAGTGTTGTGTATGAAATTAACTAACTACCCTCACGTACCCCTATCATATTACACTTACACCCTCTCCCTACCCACCCTAAAAGAAAAGAAGCCCTAAACCTCACCTTCCCCTCTCTGTTCACTCACATACCATTTCCTCCTTTTTCCCCTTCCCACTTCAGACTAAAGAAACCCTAGCCATCATCATCCATTCCTTCCTAACATCTAAACCCCAACTACACCAACCGTTACCCACATCTATTTGGAAAGCAAAGCTTACCCCTTTCCTCTATTGGAGCCAAAATCGGCTACATTGGAGCAAGGAAAAGGAGATTTTGTCTTCTCTTAACTTCTTGAAAGCTCCAATAACCCCACTTTCTGGAGTCTTCAAGTTATGGACGGGGTTTTTGTTTCCGTTGTCTGCTTCTGTGAATTTTGGGTTGAATATTCAAGCTTGGGCTTAGAGATTTGGGGTTTCCCTTGGTTATTTTTTTCCTTGCACAAAAAGTGTTAAACGATGTGAGATTTGAAGGATTTGATCTGTGAAGAGAGTTTAAAAATGGTTGTTTCAAGTTTTAATCGGTTAGTTTTGTTTGAGATGTTCTCAAGAAGCACTAAGATTGGAGTGGGCTGGGTTTGAATGCCTTTGGAAGGTTGAATCTACAGAAAAGTTGAGTTTAGAGTTGTATTAATTGATTAAAATGGATCTTTAATCAAGTAATATTGCTAGAAACAGCACCAGGTGCATTCTAGACATATGTTAACCGATTAATAGCAGGTGTTAACACAAGCAGAAATGGGTCCCAATAGTATTTCAGCTTCTTCAATCAATTAAGGAAAGGTTGTATGTTATGACTTTGTATGCTTATATGAAGCATTTTGACTTGAGTTGATGCATTGTTGAATCTAATTAATGAATATGCTACCAAAACTCGGTCCTTTTCCTCGACAATTGCTTTAAGCTCATTTATGTTTATGCATTGAGTTGTTCTCAAATTGGAACATCAAAATTTTGGTAAGTGTGTGATTAGATGTTATGTGCATAGGGAGCGTTTTGTAGATTACGTGACATAATGTAACTCATTCTAATCTGAAGTGTGGATCAGAGTGTTATTATGAGTTAGGATTATGTCTTATAGGCCTTGGAATGCAAACCAAAATATGTTGAATGGAAATTTTCAGCTTATTCATTGAAATGCATAAAAGTTGCGATTATGTCTGCTAATAATTTATGAGATTCTACATTATGTTGCATGGTTATGATGTGGGAAAGTAGTTAAGAGTTTGATGCGGGCTATTGCTACCCGCAACAAATTAAAATTTATTTAAGTGACTGAATTGCACCAAAATGCAGGAAGGGTGTGATCCAAGTCGTCTCACGTGGAAGTGTTGTAATTGATTCCGAAAAATTAGAATTTTTGAAATTGTTGAATGCAAATTAAATTGAGAAGAATTCTAATAAGAGAAATTACCTGGACAAAGGTTCCTTCGGATTAAAATTGTTTAGTCATTGATTCGAAAGATAAAATTATGGCGGTGGTTGCTTCCATTAAATTGTTAACACATAACAATGACATAATTCTACTAACGGATATACAATCGTATCCTTGCTAAGGGTTTGGCTAACATATGAACTAGTAATTCACCAACGTGATTCTATAAACCTATGTTAGTCTAACTACCAATTATAGCAACCTAATCCCTAACGAAATTAATTCCAAACCTTTACCCAATGGATAAACAGTACATCAAAAGGACAATTCTAACAAAATTACAATTGCAATAATCTACACAATCAATATTGAAAGAATTGACAAAGGGAAAGGAAAACCAACCACAATTCGCGATAAAGGCATAAGAATCTCATGAATAATTTTAATTTTCAATCACCCTTGTGCACGTAAGGAAATTACTCCTCCATAGGGGGAGTTTCACAATCAAGGTTTTAAGAAAGCTGTAACTACAACCAGAAAAGTCCAAACAAATAGTAACAAAGTCTCCTAAAACCCAGAGAGAGAGAGAGTAAGAGAGTTCTAGTGAGAGAAAATGTATGAAAATTCAAACTAAGACTAGGTTACAAGTGTTTCTTGCCGTCTCCAAAATTGTTCAGCGTCGTTCCTACATCAAGGAAAAAGGGCCCATAAATAGGCCCAAAACGAATCAGCAAGCTAAAACAAGGTAATCGCTAGCGTCAGCTCATGAATCAAAAACAACTGCCACAAAGTTCAAAATTTGATGCTTCTGCTAGCGCTGGCGCTCACCCGAATGGTGAGCTCCTGCATCTTTTCTTCCTTACAATCTCAACTTCTTCCAAAGATTCCTAATCTTTCCTTTAATGTGTTGCACACAATCTAATGCTCTTGTATATAGAAAAATCATACTCAAAGAGACAAGTTAATTGCAACAAGGATCACTTTTCTAATTATTCCCAAAAGCGGTGCAATAGTCATTGATTCCTTAAAATTGTGTAATGAGGTGCAAGTTAGGAATCATTATCATTTACCTCAATAATACATCAAAAACTCATGCAAAAAGCCAAGGTTTAGAAGTTAAATAAGTGGCATAAATGCCTCTTATCAAAGTTTAAGTAAAGTTTTTCCCCCTCTATCCCTATTTAGATCTAGTGATAACTAGTAAGGTTAAGCTATTCCTAAGCAATAGATGATGTAGAGTATAAGTGAAGGTTAAATCACCTAGACAGTAATGTGGTTGGTCAAGACGACATGAGAGAGGGTGGTAAGTTTAAAGAACTAGAGTTTAAGTAAATAAAAGTGCTCAAGAATGTGTCATGTCTTACTTGTATTTTCATGTATGTCTCATGCTATATGTTTCAACATGTTAGTAATGCTATGTTTTCCATTTTATTATTTTTAATCAATAGATTTTCTCAATACTTAAAATACGTGTCACTTCAGAATTCTAATTTGCCAACTGATTAAATGAACTAAAGTATGTTCATTTATTTAAACCAAAGTGATTGGAGACTACAACAATGACACTTGAACTGATTTTATTTACCTTGACTTTCCTTTGGATACTCACCCTATTTTCTTTGTTTTATTTTTTTTCTATGTCATCTTCAGACCAACCTGTGGGCATGAATGCGGGAACATTGTGACCTATCTTTGGTGATAGCACATGCTAGGGGAATTAGTCATTTCACTATTACTCATCTTGTATCTTAACTCCCTTGGCATGTAGACTATTTTATTTACATATCCTTTGGCTTGTGTTTACTTTGAGATATTGTTATTTTGAGGATTATTGTATTTGAGACTAGGCCTTAATACCAGCTCTTAATTATGATTTATTTATGTTGTGCTCTTTATTAGGATGTATGTTATACCTTATGTGGTTTGTATTAGGCGTGGTTGTCCTCCATGGATCCATGCCCGCTAATGACATATTAGTACCTTAATCTATTATAACTTGATGACATGTCATGATGAATGTTTATTATGTCCAAGACCTGTCCTTCTATGTGTTTATTATTATGAAAATGTAATTTCACTCATAAATTGTGTTAGTTTTAGTTATGTGTTAACATACGAGGCTCTTGCCCTTTTAAGTTTTCAAAAAAAAAAATATGCTCTATTTTCCGTTGAAAGTATTTTCAAGCAAACTAAACAAATAAAATCAAAATGTAAGAAATCTAATAATTGGTCAATTATGATGTACGTATAAGAGGTTAATATTTACGGTGTTACAAATTGGGTGGAAATTGAGGTTAGACTTAGCCCCACATAATTTGTGTTAATTTGTGTTAATTTGCATGTTATGATTCTCTCATTCCTCTCTAGTTAGTGTGTGATGCAAGTTTATGATTATGATTTGTGCTGCATGCTAGTTAGGTGTTTGTGTTTATATTCGTAGATATATGAGCATGGATGTAAATTTGGGAATTTGAGATATTAGGAGTCTAGTTAGGTCCTAGGTAGGATTTCTTTGAGTGGCAGAGGTCTCGGCTTACGATGGTTTAACCTCATAGCTATGCAATTTTATAATTTAATGCCACAGATTGAATTGACATGTGTGCACTAGGAAACTTGAGCTAGGTCTTTTTTATTTGGTAGCCTCTTTTATTTTACTTGTGTTGCATTAAATTCTTTGAAATTAAATTTCACAAATCCCCCATTTTACATAGCCTATTAGTTTCCAATATTGTTGGGATGACCCGAGTTGGATCACTATAATATGTTTTTGTTGCAATTTGGTTTAAAATAAATTGTTAATTTGGTAAGTACGAATTGCGACATTCGTGCTCATCAGGAGTTTAATTAAAAAAAAAAAGAAACTTCATCTCCTGCAAGCTTTTATATGATTGGTTGAACATGGCTAAAGTACGATCTTCTTTTAAATAGAATAGTGTTATTTCTATATAAAATAAATCTCTTGAGATTATTAAAAAGTCTTCTTTATTTGAAAAAAGGAGACAAAATATTTCATAGACTAAGCATAAGCTCCCATCAAAGCGGTTTTTATTAATTTTTGCCTTCGATAAATTAGCTCTTATGAATAAAAATTTGACATCATAGTCTTGAATTTTTTTTTTTTGAAATGTCAGATAATTTATCATTTCATCAAGTCTTTCCTTTAAATATTATATATGACATGGCTTATTAAGTAGTTAATGTCACATTATTATCCATACCTTATTGTTGTAACCACTTTCATTAATAAAATGACATTTTTTCTGTTTCATTAAGAACACAAAACACCATAACATATTGTAAAATAATGCATTGTAGATTTAATTCTAGCCCTACTAATTTCATTCACAAAACCCTAATTACTCACTCAAACAAGAGATGACAAAGCAAGTCATCAATCAGCCTGTCCTCACCTCTGCTATTACGACCTGCCAATAGTGGCAAAGCTTGAAGAAATATTTTAGGGGCCAAGCACTTTAATACGTAGATTGATTGATGACAATCAAGAGATTAATTTTGATGTACTAAAAGTGTAGAAGAGTTTTATGCTGTCATCTAATCATATGCTTCAATTTGTAAAAATTTTCAAGGTAGTGGTTGTTGATCAAAGTTTTTGTTGATATAGCAATACATAATTAAATTTTTGTAAAAAAAAGTTTTACATTGGCCATACATATAAACTAAATTTGACAATCAAATTAAAAGTAATTGTATATCACATATACAAATTTTAAAGCAAATGACTAATATAACAAATGCTAGTATGCATTAGTTGTGAGACAAAAATTATTTTAAAAATATCATGTTTAGATGTATTAACTTAAAAAAGTAATTGTAAAGTAGTGTGCTTTGTTTAAATGTGTGGAAATTATTGGTTTTGTGTGTTACAATCTAAAAGAATTAGTACTTACTTATAATTAATTTAAATCTTAAAAAGATGTTCACTTATAAGTGAACTTTAGCTTTAAAATTAGGAATTTTTTTTAATAATTCATTCAAACTTTTTACCCAAACATATCAAATTATTTCAAACTAATTTTTTTAAAAAAAAAACTATTTTCTTGCATTCTCACACATACACTTAACAAAATGAAAAAATTTATAAGCATCACTCATAATCATATCAGAGCTTAGAGTTAACAAATTCATTACTTGATCATTGAATATGCTATTCAACTTTTGTAATTATTGATCTTATATTATAAAAAAATACACCCTAATATGATGCCCAATTGTAATTAATGTGACCTTTTGATTTTTATTTTTTAAAGAAAAATAAGTTAACGAAATTTTAAGTTGGAAATATACATTCATATATATTTGGGGTGCGTGGGGGATGGCTCATTGTCCGTTTTAAGATTCACCTACTTGCCTAAAATGGGGCGAGGCATAATAGCCTGCCAAAATTATTAAAGATTTTTAAAAATTATTTATTTACAATGTTTAATGAATTTTTAAAAAGTAAAAAAATATTGATAAATTTTTTACTTAAATTTAACAATGAGATAATACTCATATAAACTTTTAAAATTAAAGTTACATAATTTATAGTTTTACACATATATTAAACTACATTCCACAAATTATATCTTTAATAGATTATAAGAAATGAGAAATCCTTGCAAAAATTAATCATAAATCCATAATAAGCTTATAAAAGTCCACAAATTAGTATTGCAATGTCCATGGTTATAAATTAGCATTGCAATGTCTACAATTATAAAGCACAATCAACAAAAAAAAAAGAGGACTCCAACATGTGGGGCAATCCCAACCCACCTCAGTTCTAAGTTAGGCAAAGGGGGTTAGATGAGTTGAAAATTATTTATAGATTTAAAAGTTCAACCTAATCCATAAAAATTGTCAAATTAGATGGGTGAATCTAGGAATAAATTTCATTGCCATCTCTAGCTTTAACACACCACTTACTCAATACGCTAATCATATGTAAGTGGCATAAAACCGCTTTTATTGTGAGAGAGAGAGAGAGAGAGAGAGAGAGAGAGAGAGAAGTCAAAAGCTACACCGAATGCACAATGGCATCACTATGCATTGCATAATAATTTCACGTGAAAGTATTGAAATCACGGGAGTTATTGTGCATGCATAGTAATGCACGGAACTTCATATGTGAGCATCTAAATCACAAGATGCAGGAACTTTGAGCTTTTATAAATAGAGGTGAGCATTCCGTTATTGAATGCAATGCAAGTAACAGAGAGCATTTCCATAGAGAGTGTCTTTTGAGAGTTCTCCTATTTTTATAGAGAGGTATATTCTCCTAGTATAAGAGACTGTTATTGTTTTCTCTTTATATTTAGAAGAGGTATAATTTTATCTTTTACATAATAAAAATCTTTCTAGCTCTTGTGATTTTCCTCATCATTAGGGGGTTTTCCACGTAAATATTTTATATCAGTTTCAATTCTCTCAACTCTATTTTAGTTGCATTGATCTGTTTCTATAACTCTAGTACCCAACATCATATTCACTGTGACCCAATTTCACTCACAAATCTAAATCTTGTTCCTTAGAAAACCCTATGTAGCATTTGGTAAATATCCCGTGATATAAATGAAAACATTGAGGATAGAAACGTATTTGAGAAGGAGACAAAAAACAAAATCAAAATTGTCTCCATTTCAAGACAATTTTTGAGATAATTTTTGTTCCCTTAAGAATGATGAATACTAAAGACATGTCTCTGAGATGTAAATTGAAAATATTTTTTAAAAAATATCCCTTTAAATATTTTATATTTCATCTTTAATCTTCTCACTTTTTAATTTTTCATTAAATTATAGCATAATCTTCTTCTTCATCTTTTCATCAATTACTATGTCTTGTACATCATTATTAAATAAAGTTTTATCTCTAATATCATCTCTATTTTACTCTTCTATCTCCATCCTTTTTGTCTTTGAACAGAGATAGGTACCAATCGTAGGGATATGTGATACATAAATATTCACTCTATCCCACTTGGTTTCTAATTTGTTTGTCCAAAATCTTAGAGCATTGGTGGGGATGAGATTTACAATATGTTATTTTCCAACATGTTAAACGATATAATTTTGGAGTGACTAGGATAATATAGTAGAGAATATTTGTGTCACAAACTATTTAACAATTTAAATCATTGAGTTTAACAAAGAAATTCGACAAAAGAATTAAATTGTGGGATATTTCAAAATGTTAAAGACTTCAATGTTAATTTTTCGAGATTCGTTACGAACATCGATCAAGATCATCTTTTGGATTTGCTCAATTTGACGATGGCAAAACTCTTTGTGGTGTGGGAGGTGGACGAGCCTGCAAGCTACCCACGAAGACGATACAGTCCGTGTCATGCCTAAGTTGAGGCTCATGACGAGCAACGTGTCAAGACATTATGTGATCAATGCTGACTGGACAGGGTCTAAATCTGTTAAGTCTTTGATGGTTCGTGCTCTTGGTCTTGATGGTCTGTTAGGTCAATTCATATATAAGATCTTTCTTATGATAAAATAATTTATACAAAGTTTACTAACTTTTTGCCATAAACGGTAGGGGGCTGTGTCCCCACTCTTACTGTCGAAGGAGTATTCTATTATCTCCTTAAAAAATTATATTTTGAAATAAAAAAAATAAAAAGTTACGTATTTTTATTATTTTAGTAGTATTTAATTCATTTTATACTATTAATTTAGTTAGGGCTATGGACACTCTTTTTTCTATCTATATTTCCTTCTATTTGTGTATAACTAATGTTTCAAATCATCGTCAGCTAAATGAATTCATTTGTTTTTTTGGTAGAGACCTAAATGGATTCCTTTTGTTCTATTAAAAGTAGATTTTAAATGTGTATATTACTATTTATCTATTCACACTCTTATCTAATATTAATTACTTTTACCTTTATTTTCTCGAAGCTCGTCCTTCTAACTCCAGCCATCATTGTATTTCAAACTATAAGTAAAATAATGTACGCATGAGACATGCTTTAGTTAATCACAAAATAAAAATTAACTTTTTATTTATTTATTATCTTAACTAAAATTTTCTAATGACATATGAAATTATAATTTAATTAACCTTAATGTTTTAAAGTTCAATCTTCGATTGTTTTTTTATTTTTATTTTTTTTCTTACATATGACTTTTGTAATGTATATATACTAATATATGTTATGTTTTGAAAAATTTACCACCGTTTGAGTTTCTTAGAAATCACCAAGGGCGAGTTTATTTTTGCAACAATGATTTTATCTCAAAAATAATATAATAATAATAATAAAATTCCAATAGTGATTTTAATAAAAAAAAAGTATAATAATAACTTTAAATTAAAATTGCCAATAACGAATTTATCTATACACTACACCTATATAAATTCCCTCATAATCCCTTATTCCAATATAAAACTTATCCAAATATCATATATAAAATAATTTACTTCAATTGTGATTCCTGTTTATTTTATACCTTGTCAAATATAATAAATATTAATTTTTTTAGACGTTCATAAGTCCTATATTATATAAATACATTTCTGGAATTAAATATGGATAATAGTATTTCATTTACAAATTCGTCTACTTTATTAATTTTTTATATTAATTTTGATCTATTTTTGGCATAAAAAAGTATATTATTATTTAATCATATACTCCTATTTATAAAATTTTTAAAATAATAAATAATTAAGTTGAATACTTTAGTAATATAATCATATACAATTAGATTCTCGTCTAGAGAATAGAGTAGTTTTAAAATTCATAGTCAATACCTATCTTCTTAAATGAACCAATAATATGTGAAGGGGTTAAAAAATATATATAATTGTATATTTATGAACAATTTTTTTAAATTTCGATAGTGCATTTTTTTTCTTTTATCATTCGAATTGCAAGGAAATTACTGCTTTGCATCCAAACCACAATCTTTGTCTCTCGCGTAAGGTACGGGGCAAAGTTGGCGGCGGATGTAAGGTTGGCTTTTGAGGCGTAGTCTGGTCACCGCCATAAGGATTGATAGGGAAATGTAATTAGGACAGTAGGAGAGAAAAAGTCATCTTGACAAAATTATATGATCTATTTAATTTAATTTGAGCTTTTAGTTTTTATTTTTAATTTTTTAGATTTTATGAAAAAAATATTAAAAATTTTAAAAATTATAAAATATAATTTTCAGTATTTTTTTTATAAAATCTTAAAAATTGAAAAATTAAAAATAAAAACAGGTCATAGTTTTTATGTCAACAGTTATCTCATTTTTCAAGTCTTGCTTTCATTTTGAAATCATGAAGAACGCATCGATTTTATTGCTAATTTTTTAATGAAAAAAATGAATTCATAAAGAAATCTAACAATGTCTATAAATCGAAAAAAAATGTATCAGATTTAAATTAAATAAAAAATATATATATTTTACATTCTGAACAAATCTATATGATTTGTGGTTCTGTTTTTTATCTAAAGATTATTGATGTGTAAACGTATTTCACATAAAACACTAACACAAAAAAAGTTGTAATTAATTTGAAAAAATATATTAAGTCACTTTGAGCATCTTTATCATCTATGAAATCATTATAATAATAATACTCACAAGACCATCAACTTCTTTGAAGATTTATGAAAGAGATTACAAATCGTTTTACTAACAGGATAATACTTGTATGAGGAAAAAATTCTAAAAAAAGAGAGAAAAAATTATGGGCAACTTAATTTTTATTAAAGAATAAAAAATAAAAACATATATATTAAATATGCGTTACGGCTCAAAGTTGAAAAAAAAATTTAAGCCAAAAGATTAACTTAATTATTGGAAACGAAAGCTTCGCAACTGCGGAACTTTGTTAAGTGTTCACATTTTTTTAATATGAAAATGGTATTCACTTGAAGAAAAAAGATATATATATATATATATATATATATATATATATATATATATGGCATTACATAATTTTTCAAAGAGAAAAGATATTTGAATTTCAAGTTATACTCTCTTAATTTGATACTTTTAATTTTTGGAGTTAAAAGATTTAAAAAAAATTAATGTGCAAATGATAAAATAGTAAGACTCATTCCTTTTAATTATGTTTAAAACAGTGTATAAATTTCAAAAAAACAAGTGTAAATACTTTAAAAGAAGAAGAAGAAGAAGTGTATAAATAACAAAACCCCTTTTTAAGTGCTAACATTATCAAAGGTCCACTCAAGATGGCTTTCTCACGTGTTCTTCTGGGATTTGCTAATCCATTCCCTCTTCGTTTCTTTCTACGTTGTCCTTTCTACCTGAACCGGCCATATTGAAAACACCAATTATGGCAGTTGTAATGCAGCGGATTAATACACAATTCTATGAATTTTCACACTTAAAAAGGACAAATTACATAGGCGTTTGATGAGGTTAATTTTGTAAAATTCAATCGGACTTCCTTGTCCAACCTATAATGACCTCCTATGTGCTACCAACTAAACAAATACCTTTAAATTTACATTCTCCAAATTACCCTTTCTCTTATTCACACTCTCCTCTTAACTCCCTGCCCCAACCTAAATTAGAGCTCACTCATTCCCTTGGTCCAACAACTTTCTAAATCGTGGAACTCTAATAGCTTCTTCTTTAAGGGCTAGTCGGCACAACCAAGCTTGTTTGGTATCTCATCCTCCAACAAAACTTTCGATGGAGTTTGGAAACAATTTTTATGCCCAAATCTTTCCACATTCTACTAATAGAAGAATAGGATACATAAAAAGTTTTGCTTTATAAAACAACCGTCAATAATTAGAAGCAAGCTAGATGCTTTCCAAAACCTTCCATTCCCAAACTTTGAGTCAAGGAATTGAAGGCATAGAGATTACAGCTTCAAAACTTCAAAATTTAGTTACTTCAATTTCAGCTGCAATAAACTATAAACAAACAAATTTATGCAAGTAAGAGAGACAAAAGGGTCAATTTATAAGATTAAATGGAAAAGCAGGAAGATGAGACTAAAGGGTCGAAACTATCTCGTTAAAAAATGAAACTTTTTGGTGGAAAGAGTATCCTTGGGATGGAACCAAATTCTGAAAAAAGAAAGAAAGAAGTGGTTACCTGAAAGGAAGGCCAAACTTGCTTACTTGACGATAGTTGAATAGTGGTCGTGAGGGAGAGGAAGAGATACCAGAGTGTGAGTGAGAGGAAGGATAATTTGGAGAATGTACACTTGAAGGTGTTTGATTTCTTGTTAGTACAGAGAATTTCATTGTAGGTTGGACAAATAGAGAGGAGCGAGGTTGGATTTCATAAAACTTCAAGGAAGGTTAGTGTAATTTGTCCTAGAAAAATATTATTTATATTTATATTGTATGAGATCTATGTTAAACTAATATCTTATCTACTTATATAAGATGTGAATCATACTCAAATTGTACATCTACACTAATCCATTGATAAAACTCACATAATTTGTATGACATACTTAAATATAATACAGAGATTCTAAAGAAAAATACTTCACAACTTCCTCCATTATATATATATATATATATATATATATATATATATATATATATAGGAGAAGTATAAAAAATATAAACTCTAAACAATATGTAAAATTCAACATGGTTCGGCCTTCACTATCAACATCTATGATTTCACAAATCAATCCATATCTTTAACTATTTATAGCTTTTAAACAGTAAAAGTTGCAAACTATCCATACAATCTTTCACTACATGGATAGCTCCTAAAGCTTACTCATATACAATGAATCACCCCCACTCTTGAAAGATGAGTAACCCAAGGCCAAAGGCTCTATTTATAAACCAACACTTACATCTTCTCAATGTGGGACTTTGGGTTAGATCCCAACAATATGGAGTTGGGAGAATTATCATTTTGGTCCTGGAAAGATTATATATCGCTAACAAAATAGTCCCAAAAGAATTATCTTCGTCCATGACAATCGAAAGATCCATTTTGTTTGGGAAAAATTCACCTAAATGTAAACTGACCTCGCTTTCTATTACCAAAAGCAATTTTTTGGAGGCTATTTTATCCATGATTTGATCTTTTGGGAGCTAATTGCCATTCTACTATGCCACTATGCCAACTCAGCATAAAATGTGACACGTAATCACTTCAGAAAACAAAAATTAAAGCCAGTTGACTTTTCAAAGATTTGTCAAATGGATAATGTTAGCTCAGAACTTCAGAAAACTTTATAGCTTAAGTTTTGAGTGACAACAAAACAAATTTTGTTAAAATGTTTTAAAGAATGGACTAATGTTTCACTTGAGTTTCTGGAGCATCTAACAGGACAATTCTCAAAGCCTTTAAGTTCTATTAACGAAATACTTTTCACAATATGATCATAATCTCATTCAAAGAGACTCGGAATTTCAATGATGCGAAAATAGTTTTGAAAATGAATTGAAATATGTTAGAGACTTAAGGAGGTGCTACGAGCATTAGAAACCATGCTAACAACATCAAAAGTATCACGCTTATTTAGAAAGCTCGACAATCAATGAAGAAATGTTTTGAGCAAATGGTGATCAAGATCATCAATCTACATAAAGATCAACTCTAAAGACATCCTAAATGTTGAAAGAATGATTATCAAGCTCAGAGTTGTGCAAAGAAGATCAATACAAGATTAGAAGGAGTAAAGCTAGACCAAAAAAGTGCATCATGCAGTTAGAAAGTACTACATCCTTGAAGATATCAATTTTTTCCTGAAGTAAGTTGTGATCACAGTCTTCAATCATGATGGGAAGATTACTATCAAGCTTAAAATGAAGCAAAGAAGATCAATGAGAATATCAAAAACTAAGGAAGCACAGCAAGTATGCGTATTCATAAAATGTGCTGACTTTATAGAAAGGAGGGAAAATTTAAATTCAAATAAGGTCAATGCTCAAAAAGCATTGATAGTGACACATTGCTTTTATACTTGGTAAAGTACCCTAGCTTCTAGATGAAGAAGTTTAGAGATTATGTCCAGAAAGTAAAAAGAAGTTCTGAAGATGTATTCAAAAACCACAATGAATCCTCCAACTATAAAAGTGGTTCTGAGACAGCCAAACTACTCTGCTAGAAGACGTTCCTAGGAAACAGAAAGAGGAGATCAACACGTGTCAAGAGGAAAGGAAATCAAGGGGCAATGGTCCAATTCAAAACCGAAGTATAAAAGGAAATGACCTTCATACAAGAAAAAGACTTTTCAAAAAAATCCTTTGCACATAAATCTTGTTGAAAAGCCTTCATGCTTATCCCTCTTATTTTCTGTGAATCATAACATCTTGCAATCCATTTGGAAAAATCTTCTTTCTAGCTTTCATTAGATAACATGTTCTTCTTAGGAAGAATTTTAGGAAGAAGTCACTCAAAGTTTTCAGGTCATACTCTATTTTATCTATAGAAAAATTGAGTGTTTATTGTTGGAGAAAACCAACTAATCACAAAATCATTATACCATGATCTGATAGTGATTATTGTGAGGGTAGCTTGGAGAGGCTAGTAAAAAGACTACTTGGGGTTAGTTTAGAGAGGCTAGTAAAAAGACTATTTGGATAGGCTAGTAAAAGGATTACTTAGAGTGACAGTAAATTGGAACTCCTGCTCATTGGAGTTAGCTTGGAGAGGCTAGTAATTAAAAATACTACTTGGAGTGACAATCAAACCATGGCAACTGGAAATAGCTTGAGAAAGTTATCCAAAAGCTATCTAACTTTCTGGTTTGAGAAAGGTGTGTTAGTGAAACTCAACAAGTTGTTGAGAAGGGATGTAGGCAAGATTGTTGAACTAGTATAAAATCATTGTGTAATATCTCTCTTTCCTTATCTCCTTTATTATTCAGAATTTATGATTGTTTGCATTGTATGTTTCCTGAAAATAGTTGCAAATAGTTTCTAAGTTTTGCACATAGTTCAGAAAGTAACCTTAAGAACCATACTAACGAAAGTTTAGCCTTCAAGTGAAAAACTTGATAGACTTTGTTTAGAACTTCAGAAAGCAAAACGAAGTTAAAGCACGATTCAACCCTCCATTCTCGTGTTATTTTCAACCTCCAGATAAATCCTTGAAGGGCCATAGATGAATGTAATTTCTTTTAAGGGCTATTTTCAGTGACATGATCTTAAAGGTAAAATGGTGGTTCTCCCTATAGAGTTTCTTATTTACATGATCTTTTAAGTAATAGATGTGAGAGTCAACTATATTTAATATGATAGTACGTTATTAAATATTAGTGTATTTGTACATCATGTGTGTGTGTGTGTGTGTGTATATATAAAGTTAGAGAAGTGATTTATTGTGAGAGTGAGAGACACAAATTTGGGTTATATAACTATATATAGATGATCAAGATTAAAAATTAATGAATGACCACATAACCACATAAAAATGTCATATGATTTTTTGTTTTGATCTTAACCATTCATATTAGATCCAATGGTCAAGAGCTACTTCTCGATCACACTCTCATAATTAACCATTTTTTTCACCTACTCACCTCCTTGTTCAAGATATATTTTCAAGCAATTTCTATACATGAAAGTTATTCAATTGAAGCACATCAACATTAGACAATCTAGTCAAAGAAAAAGAAAAGTAAAATTATTGATCAAGGAAGAATGTAACTTCACTTGATTAAGCAAGCCAAAAATAAGTATTGATCTAACCCATACTGCCTTATTTAATTTCATGGTTTAATTGCTCCAAAAGTCCTTATAGTTTTACTCAATTTTTAATCAAGTTCATATCATTTAAAAATGTATAATCAAGTCCTTATACTTTACTAAAATTTTCAATCATATCTCTATAGTTTAACAATTTGTGATCAAGTCCCCATACTATACAAAATTTTTCAATTAAGTCTTATAACTTAAAAATGTTGTGATCAAGTCCCCATGTTTTGTGTAGTATAGGGACTTGATTGAAATTTTTTGTACAATATATTTGATTGAAAATTTTTATACAATATAAGACTTAATTACAAACTTTTAAATTACAAGACTGATTAAAAATTGAGTAAAATTATAGGAACCTAAAGTAATTAAACCTAAATTTATTTACATAAGTGCATATATTACTATTCCCGATCCATTTTTCTGAATCAATTTGAAGATTGTGATTAAGGCAAATTAATCATAATATGGTGGCAAAAGAGAAAAAAGGTCCTAGCATGAGGCTTCCAAGGATACGAATGCATGAGATTATGGCCATGATGTGATAAACTTGATTGAGTAAATATTAAGGCCTTAGAGACTATTCCCTTTTATGGTTTGGTAGGCTTTTAGGCCTTACAATTTCCAGCAGGGGCTTATAGCCCTGCTTGAGGCATCCTCAAGTTATGGTGGGGAAGCTTCCCCTTCTCCAGATAAAGGACGCCCTAATGAAGAGAAGAGAGAGATCACCCTTTAAAGAAGAACCTGCTCCCAGTAACAAACCCAACCCCACTTCACAAGCTAGTTATATATAGGACATCCTAAATAGAGCAACAACTGCAATTGAAGCCCCCTAGGAGCTCTCCGTGGCCCACAACTCAAAATCCCACTTTTGTTATCATGTGAAAGCTAGTACAACTTTGTGTCCCATCAATAGTGTATTGAGCCTAGGACTACCCACTATACACGAAAGCCATCCCATCGACAGCTGGCAAGGAAGAGGGAGTCTCATGCTTGATACCAAAAAAAATAGGAATGGATCCCATGTATACAAGGGCTCCCCGTTCCCATACAACAATAGAACGGAACACATGATCATTACCCCTCAAGATCAACCCTTACACGAACACAAAACCAGACCCTCTTACAAAGTGACACCCATACACAGAGAAGGCAAGCAAAAGGTACGCCCCATTCTGAAAATCAAGAGACAACCCAAGAGAGCGAACCATAGAGAGAAGAACAAGGCCAGCATCCTTACATCTGGGAAGAGGAAAAGTGCTTCCATTCATCCTCCATCCATCTCTTCTGGTTGGCAAGGTCTATTCTCTGCCAAGGCCATCCAATAGAGTTGTTCTCACTTTCTGCCATTTCTCACTATTTCTCATAAGCTTGCAAATCTAGATATTAAAGTCTTATTTAATATCTTTAATCCCTTCTACAAAATCTGATATGAAACAATTACAATAAGACATATTTAATTTATAAAAGGCAAGTAATTAAGATGATAATTGATTCTCTCCTTCCCCCACATCATTGTAGCAGGGAAAAGTAGTATGTTTACATAGATATGGCTGGTAACCCCATAGTCTTCCACCCAAGATTTTTTCTCTATCACAAAATTTATATTAGTAACAACTGCTACAGTAGTTACTTGATATTTTGTTTTGGAGTTGACGGAAGCCAATATTTTGTCGTGCCTCAAGCTATGTCGCGTTCCAACTGTATGCCCCATGTTGAAGCCTTCAGTTTTATGAAAGAGAAAAATCTTAAAAATGATCAAGCTTGACCTTATTTGGCTATATATGTTGCTATTTGTTTAACAATTTTAAGTTTTAAAGAAATAATTTGTGTAGAAATTAAATTCATAATTAATTATTGGAATGATTTTAATAATCTCACAGATATTCTTTTTGGACTTTGAAATTATATTGATCATATGAGATTAAGGTAAGACTTAATGTATATTGACCAACACAAACTAGTATTTGTTGTAGTTATTATTTGCTTTAAAATTAATTTTTATATGTGATATTCGGTTACTTTTAATTTGGTTGCCATTGTTTAATTCACATGCCAAATATTGAAAAAGGAGAATGAGATGCATGACGAAAAAATGCTTAATTAAGATTCAAAATGGCATATTACTAATTTTTTCCATCAAAATGACGGTGTTTTGATCTTCTTTTTTATTGATTATGTTTATACATTCTCAAACCCCAACCTCATTCATTCTCTCGTTCCTTCTCTCTTTTCACACATTTCATGCCAAAACAATGTTTTAGTGTTATCATAGAATTTAATGGATCCATGTCGACAGTTTAACAACCATATGTGCTTTTTTTTTTGCAAGTATTAGAATGATGAGTTGACACAAGGGCTAACGTGTCCCATTTTATTGAAAAATAAGGAGCTAGATGAGACTTTCAAATCTTAAAGAATGAATTTATATCTTATAATATTAATCATAACCAACTTGAACATTTAGCCTATTAGTTTTTCATATATCAAGTTAATAATGATACCATCTCATAAATAGACAGTTTCATCACTCTAGAGGCTAACATCTTTTTAACTGCAAGGGTAAAACAAGATCCTGTTTATTGAAACTGTGTCTTTTCTAAATATAGCAACTCCTCAAGTGGGTGCTCACTACAACCAAACAAATATAAATATAAATTCTATGCATAGTACGATTTCTATTTAACTCGGACCAAAACAAATAATATGAACTAGAAACTTGCAACCTATTGGCATAGCGAATGCATTATGGTCGTGCGTTTGCCCCCTCTAAAAATGGAAGTCTCTATTCTCTAACTCTGACTTGCCCTTAGTGGAAACTGGAAAGTACGTAGTTCATGTGACGAGGAATATATAACAAGAAGTAATGATAGTTACAGCTTTCTACGTTCTTTTAGGCCATTCTCAAATAAAAAGTTTAGTATCGGTAATTGATGCGCTACATGGATTAGATTATCATAATTATTTTAGTATTGAGAATGATAAATTCCACCTATAATGAAACTAACGAATACAAGTACACTATGAATTTAATTATGTATTATCATATAAATAGAAAATTTTAATTTCTACAATTATAGTAATAATATATTAAAATTAATTAATCGTGTATATATATATATATATATATATATATATATATATATATATATATGAGCAAATTGTGATTTCAACCATTAAAGTAAACCGGAAAGAGGTGGTGCTAATGCTTGCTATCACCCCAAATTATATAGTAAATAACCTTTTTTATTTTAATACTTTCAATTTGAAATCAATTTCATTCTAATAATTTTTTAATATTAATCTAGTCCTAACATTTTTAATTTCTACATCAATTTAATCATTTTGTTGGATCTTTATTTTGATGTAATAACTAAATTGACTTTGAAATAAAAAATATTGGGACTAAATTGATATTGAAACTAAAAATGTTAAGACTAAATTGATATAAAAAAATTTGTCAGGACAAAGTTAATGTTGAAAATTTTATTAAGATAAAATTGATGTTAAATTGAAAATATTAGGACCAAAAGATTGTTTACTCCACATTATATGAGCAAAAAATTACGACACTAATTATAATGGCTTACCGGAATTAATTATAATACTTGAATTTTAAGTATATGTACGGATGGCAAGCTTGAGATATTCGAGAAATATTTAGGCGCTTTATAGCAAGAAGGAAACATTGTTTTGTACTATTTATTATTTAACACATTAATTATTATATTAAAAATATAAAAAAATAGGGGATAATGATAACTCATATATTATATGTCAAATAATAAAAATAATAAAAAGAAAAAATTTCTTTTACTCTTAGAACATTTAAAATTTCCGTGAGATCCTCTCCAAACAAGTTGTCAAAAGTGTCGACCAACCATGTTGACATTCTAACTCATCAAAACGATTCCAATTCAAAGAAGGTGCAGATCCAAGAAAAGGCAAAATATATAGTAGTTCAATTGGTCACTGGTTTTATCTTGACCATGCAGATAAAGAGGTTTTATCTTGAACACTCTTGGTGTTGGAATTTATATGAATATAGTAACATTAATATTAAGTTGAACTTAATGATTGTTAGATAGCTTATTGATTTGTTCTTATATTTTAACATATTTATTGGTAAATCCTCTTAAACCATTCTCCTAACATATTCCTAATAATTCATTAATTAAAACAGAAAACGTGATTCAATACTTACATAAGCATTAATTATTATTGTGCATTTCACTCCTTAAGATTTTAAAATTTATAATTTACCTCTTTTAAATTTATTAATGGAGTATACAATATCATCCCATCAAATGTCAGCTAAATAATTAATTGTGTTAGTGTTATTTGACTTATGCTTAAGATATTCCTTAATTAATGATGAAGGATTGTTCATCTCCTCTTCCCAGAGTAGACTCATATTACTCGCCTGAATTCCTGCACTGCCATTCATCTCCAGGTGATTAGTTTGTTATTATCTATGATACGACCTTCACTTGAATCACAATAACCACTTTGTACTAAACTCAAAAAAACATGTCCACATCTAGATGAAATGAACATGATATGGATGAAATATGGAGATGGGTTTTAGCATCTCTAATGGGTAGATTCCACTTTAAACCCCCACCACATGCCATATCAACATTTGTAGACCCATACATCATAAAAAGTAGAGTGTCTCAAAAATGGACTCTCCTCTTCAGTAGAATAGACAAACTTTGATCTCAACTTTGATCCAGCTCCATTTTTTAATGTTTTAATCAACATATATCAATCAAATAGTGGCCACAAAAATTGGGAC
This sequence comes from Dalbergia oliveri, assembly GCA_030441495.1. Taxonomy (NCBI): domain Eukaryota; kingdom Viridiplantae; phylum Streptophyta; class Magnoliopsida; order Fabales; family Fabaceae; genus Dalbergia; species Dalbergia oliveri. The sequence continues at coordinate 12,786,426 of JAMLFY010000009.1, forward strand.
CAGTCCGTAGTAGTTTGGACCAGTCCTACTTCTAGTACTGGGCCCACACAAAAATGAGACATCACATTTTAAGCTCAGATGGAGCTACACTAGTTGTCCAGCCATTTTGGGGGATTAGGACGCCAAAGTGGGATGGGACGATTCCATTTTCCTTTTCTTTTTCTGTCCAAAGGGCCGGTCCCATTTGGAAGAGATACATTGGGTAAAATGGGAAATTGGGGCCAGTCCCTCTTAACTAGGATGAACAAAAAATTTATTCTATTATTTTATTCATATTCTATTCTATAAATACAAATCTTTTCTTATTTTTTTTCTTCACAATTATCTATATTTCAGTTATATAATATTTTAACTATGTATAGTTCGGCTATGTAATATTTTAATTATAAAACACTTTTAGAAAAGAGTCTAAATTTTTTAATGTATTAACTTTCGAAAAAAAAAGCAACTTTTGAAAAAAAATAGCGTGTAAAATTTTTATTTGCAACTTAATTTTAAAAAATAATAATGAAAAATTCTTTTATTGGAAAAATTTAAACTTTACACTGTATCCAATCAAAAAATAAAATTATATATTTATAATAAAATATTAGATAAATAACATTTTTCATTATTGAGGTTTGTGAAAATGATATTAAACCCTAAACTTATAGAAAATTGACACCCCACCATCCCATTGTTTATTTGTCGTGTCTACTATCTTATTTTAACTGTTAAGATATACAATTTTATATGTTCTATCATATCTAATAATCATATTAATAATCTTATCTTACATTCTATAATAATAATACAATCAAAAACTTATCATAAAAAACGTTTTGTCACATGGCAAATATACTTCAATGAGAATTCAATATATGATTATTTTTTCTAAAAAAATTATGAACATCCTATCAATTTATTATAATATTTTATCAAATATTTTTTACTATGGCATAATATTACCATAGCCAATAAATACTATCAACTAACAAATAAATATTATCAATCAATCATTTCTTAATTACATAATTAGAAACCTATTCCAGATAATTTTGACACATTTTGAATTTTCCTTTAATGAGAATTTAATATATAGTTATTTAAAAAAAATATGAACATCCTATCAATTTATTATAGCATTTTACCAAACTAAAAAATTATTATTTATCAAATCAATATTTAAAAATGTAATTCTTTTTCAATAAAATTTATATACATAAAAATTAAGAGAAATGTCATTTTGCTTGGATATCTTTGAAGGACATCATAACATGTTATTTAAATATATTTAAGGTATAGTTTATAGTACGCTTTTAAAATTTTCCTTAAGAAATAATACAAGTAATATTACTAAAAAACAATAAAAAGGAAGTGGCTTTTGTACTATTTTTTTAAACTAAGATGTAATACTATTTAACAATTATAAAAGTGTTCATTAAATTAAATTGATTTAATAAACTTAAAAATATAACACAAATAAATAAAATTGATTAGAATTAGTTTGGTTATTTAGTTCTCATATTGGTAATATGCCAGCTTAGAACTCAAACATGTCACTCAACCACTTGATCGTTTATACCTTTTTAATTTTGATAAATAGTAAATTTTGAGTTTGATAAAATGTTATAATAAATTGATAGGATATTTATAATTTTATATTTTAAATAATCATATAATAAATTCTCATTGAAGGAGAATTTGCAATGTGTGAAAATTTTCTCTAGGATAGTTTTATAATCATCTAATTAATAAATGATTGATTGATGGTATTATGTGTTAATTGATATATTAATTGACAGTACTTTTTGCTACAATAATATTATGCCATAATAAAATGATTTGATAAAATATTATAATAAATTGATATCATGTTCATTTTTTTTAAAAAATAATCGTGTATTGAATTCTCATTGAAGGAAATTCAACATATGACAAAATTTTCTTTATGATAAATTTCTAACTGTAGTATTATTATAGGATAGGATATGATTGATTAATGGCAATATAGTTATAAAAGTGTATATCTTAACCCTAGTTAAATAAGTAGTTAGTGATGAGATAAGACAATGGGTGGAGTGTCAATTTTCTATAAGTTTGGGGTTGAGTGTCATTTTCACAAACCTTAAGGATGGGAAGTGTTATTTACCTAAAATATTTGATAAATATGTTTATATCTTTTTTAATTTAGAAAAAACTGGACCAAAAGCGTGATTAAAGTAGGACTTTCCATACATTGGATGTGCTCCTACGAACACTAATAAAGTTTAAGTGACAGTAGCGGATATGTTGGTCCAATAGTTGTTTTGGACTATTTGATGGTTTGCATTTATTTACATTAGATTAGGTTTCATTTAAATCTACTGGTTAAAAATATACTTAGTTTATTTTGTTGGAAAATCTAGTTAGAGCAGTGGAAATGTTTATCTACTCTTGTAATTACTAAATTGATCTAATTTTCAATCTCTAATTCACCTTTCAACCAACGCACCTTCCTTCCTCTTCACCTCCGTTGTCTAACTACTTCACCACTGTCACCATCAAAGTCGTCATTGCTGCTACCTCTACTTGCCACCACTGCTATTGAGACATGATTGATCCGACTCACAACCTCGATTCCTCACTAATCACTACCACTCTGTCTATGGCTAGACACCCTTTGAAGGTCATGCCCTGGGGCCTCGCTTCCTTCAAGGCACACCCGCGATGGTGCATGTTTCCATGGACCAGTTGTTGGACTACACCCAACCTCTCCCAAGATCCTTTTCTTTCATTCCATTTTTTCCTAATGTCATAATTCTCGTACCTGTGAAATGGGTACTTGTCACGACTTGATCTGGGCACATGACACGTGAGAAATCTCATTCTCATGTGAGCCTGAACCGTTACTGCCTCTATGCATGCTCGTTCTCGAAATCCATGAAACATAGAAAACTTGACTTTTCTACATGCAAATCACTTTTTCTCTAGAATCAAAATAATCGTGTTTGAAAACTCATGCTCTGTTCATAAAAGTCTACTTAAAACATAATTTCACTTTCTCTAGATCAATCGTTTATTTTCTGAAATCAAAAGAATCACACCTAAAACCTCATAAAGCTTGTTTCATCCAAAATTTCAAATTCGTTCATATCATTGAAATACTATCGAAATATGCTTCAAAGTTTTATCATGATATGCTGAATGCAACAACCCATACCCTAGGTCCGAAACCCTGCCTACTTTCCTAGCGCTCTAGATAAAATCAAAATACTTCATTCTGGTGAAGCTTACCATCTGACACTTTACCGTGGATGTGTAGGATTGGCTGCCATTGTTCTTATTGAAAAAATGAGAGAAATGAGAGGGGTGAGTTTTGATACCAAAACTCATAAGTGAGCCCTTACCTGAAACCCCTTTCATAGGACATCAAAGAGCAATAGATAAAATAAATCATAATAATATTAAAAGTACTTGAAAATCTTATGCAATTACATGTCTCTATATAAATATATTTTCAAATCATCCTTTCATGAAATCAATAAAAGCAATTTCTTTAATTCATTTTCTTGTCTACAATCACCTTTTCCCTTTTACATATTTATATACTTTCACCAATTCAAAAGTGATTTCCTTTATTCACTTTCATTCTAAAATCATATAAGTTTAAAACCATAAACTCTTTCATACTTTCTAATGACTACTTTATCAATTCAAAAGTCACTCCACTAGTTAACTTTCGTATTTGATATTAATTACACTCATTATAACATAATTTACTATAATACCTGGTATTAACTAATTTTATAAGGTAGCAACTCCTAGAGAAACAAAATCTCGCTTTGGTTATGCACAATATTTGTGATGTAACAAAACTCTGGATATAATCTCTAGTCAAAGTGTGACAATAATAGATACCTAAATAGGTCCCTTCCTGAATACTCTGCCCAGGGCATACTTGGTATCAAGGTTAACGATTTACGTTAACACACACCTGTTCTTCTCCTGCTCCTCTAAATTAATCTGAAACTTCTTAAAACCATTTTATTCTCTAAGAGCTTTGAATCTCTATAACTCTAATAGTTTGACCTTACCATAACCTTGACCATGAAACCATACATAGTGATTTCAAGTCCACAGAATATGTATCCGCTAATTGCTCTAGTCACACGAAGATTCATGCTCTAAAATCCTTTTATGTCTAAATCTCTATATCATTTCTTATTAACAATAAACTTGTTATATTCTGAAAACTTGTGTCCATTCGAATTCTAACAGTCTAACCTTAGCATAACTTGTCTGGAACCATATCCCATGAATCACCCTTTGTGGACATTGAGATTCCAACCCTCCACAGAATATGTAGCCGCCAACTTTTAAATTCGTGGAAACTCATGCTCTAAAACTCTTTTATTGATTATCAAAAACATCATTCAATCATCAAAACTCTTTAAATTCAAACTATTAACTTGTTAAACATAGTTCCAACCATAAACTAGAAAAACTCAATATCATATGCTGAAATCATAGAGTCTAAACTATTATTTCAATCCTTTTCTAAACCTCGTATCTAGGTATAAAACCATAGCATAAACATAAACCAGTTCCAAATCCAGTAAAACAATCATAAAATCCTCTAATAGTTACACATATAATCAATTCTACATAGAATCAGTTCAACAACCATGGTCCCATGAGTTTTATCAAAATACAATTTCATGCTCTAAAACTAGTAGTGCAAAACATACCAACCAACAGTAATCCCAAATCCTTGTATAGTAATTCTCTAAATCAAGCAGTAAATCATAGTTTTCATGAAAATAACTATAATGCATAACATAGAAGTCACAGGTGTGAATCCACTCACCTGGAAGGGTAGAAAGGCAGAAACTACACTAACATATCTCTAGGAAGTGAAAATGATATCTTCTCTGTCATGGAAGCAGCAGAACTCTAAATTAACCTCTAAAACCTCAAGAACCCTTTTCTAACAAGGTGGAAAGCTTCTCTCCCTTGAGAAGCATGGGAACCACCCATAACCCAAGAAAACTTGAAGGAAATAAAGCAGAATCAAGAGAACAACGTACCTTTAAGCCTTAGGGATGATAGATTCTCAATTAAACTTGAAGAAATGGAAGCAAATGGAGTTTGGAGGTGAAAATAGGTTAGGAATGAGATTTTCATGTGAAGGAGGGAGAGAACCATTTTGAAGTGTTTTGGACCTCGAAATGAGGTTTTTATGCTCTCTGTTGACCGCCTCAGCGTCTAGAAGCTTCACATTGACTTACTCTATTGACGGCCTGGGGCTCTCAAAAGCTTCAGGACACTTTGCTCTCTCTAATTGCTTGGCGTTAATACTAGAAGCTCTAATCTCATTACCCATTAACTTTAAAACATAAATGTAAATAAGGAATACCCCCCATTTGGATTCAAATAAAATATTAGAAAAATCAAAATCTCAACAAATCAAAATCTAATTCTTGGGTTTTAGTTTAAATTCAAAAATCTTACAATTTTATAAACTTGTAAGCTAAAAACGAAGTACTTAAGGGTTATATAAAATTCGTTAAAAATCACTTTTCAACTCATTTTTCTCTAGGGAACAATTACCGACTTTTGGTCCCAAGAATATGGCTCTATCATATAGCCTTCCAAGGACGTGTAGGTCCAAACTTAGCAAAATTCGGACCTAGACAACGTTAACAACAATCGACACCTTTATTGGTTCAAAAAAAATTTCTAACCATTTTATTTATTTTGAAAAAACTGGGTATTACAGGATTGGAATGGGTTTTGGTTTTTCACTCTTTATTGAAATTTTACATTCATCATTTACTTGATTTAGTTTCAGATTGCATTCCAATGGTTTGTGTTTGATGTATTTTTCCTTTGAACACACACACTACATATCGTTGTGTGTTACTCCCTTATGCACTTCTTGGTGGCACAGTTTAAGGGCCAGCAAAGGTGGATGGTGCGGGGAGAAGAGTGGATGAAGTTCATAGAATAGATCTAAAGTGATTGAGGGACCATTATGTAATGTGAAATTAATGTTAATTTTATTTTTATTTGTTCTTAAAAAGATTTCCGTCGTTAAAATTTTAACTATTAAATTCAAAGGTATAAATTAAAGGACCATCAAATACTCTAGAACATATGCGGACCAAATTATCATTCACCTTAAGTGACTAATTACATTTTCTATAATCTCAAGAGGTAAAGTACAAGTATATTAAAATCGAAGGGGTAAACATTATTTTGGCCTTAAATAAAAGGCATGAGCATTTATTTTTCTTCATTTTAAGATATTAGTCATCTTAGTGTAAAATAAAAACTCCATGCCTTAAAAATCTCAGGACATAGTCATATATGATCTTTGACATTAATTCCAAAGATGATATCCAAAAAAGACATGTGACATAAAATATTTAAAAGTGAAAGATCACGCATAACATTGCGATGTTAAATTTTAACATAAAATGATCCATTCCCATGACATGGTTGTTGTTAACAAGGAGGGGTTGAAAAAGCATATTTACTCTTGCAAGTCCTAGCACTTTGAGTCAATGAATGAATGAATAAATAAATAATTGCCTATACTCTCCTTTTAATTAGTAAAAACATAGATGCATGTAATATTATCTCTTCAAATGCCTAAAACCTTATAATTTTTTTTAAACGCAATACTTAGTAACTTAAACAATAAATAAATAAAACACAGAGCCTATACTCTCCTTTAATTTAACTAGTTTGGATTTTCATAAATTTTGATTCCCTATAAATTATTTTTTTTGTTTTTGTGGTGAATGGGCTGGAAGCCCAAACAACAACTAAACAAGTATAGGAAAATTAAAGCAACCCTATAGGGCATTGTGGCTCATGGAATGATTTTATAATCCTAGAAATTCTATTCAAAGTTATTCCCAGGAATAGCTTTCTTGAAAATGCAATATAGAGGCATTTGATATGCCAATTGGTATTCCTGGAAATAGTGGATTTTTTCAAAAATACCCATAACAGGTGGTAGTTCGGCAAGCTTTGATGAGGTTAATGGTGATCCCGGTGGTCGACAGGTTTGGTGGTGGTTCGGTTGGGGCAATCTAGTTTTTTTTTTTTTTCATTTCCTAAAACATTTCCTTCTCACGAGAATCTAACATTCCCATGGTGTAGAATGGAAATGAAAATAAGGTATTTTCATTCTTGGGAATACTTTTTTTTTTATCTGTGAACCAAATATGAGAACCTTACATTCTCCCCTTAGATTCCTAGTAATATAAAAGCATTCTACGAACTCACACCCCTAAAGTACATGTGGCAGCGAGTTTGATCTTTCATTCCCATGCATGATATTTTGAGAGCATTTGGTAAAATGATTAAGCTTCAGGAATCTTGTCAAATATGCATGGGAATTAACATTTCTGTGTTTCGTTGTCGTTTATATTATCAGGAACATTTCATAATTTTCCAAAATACCCTCAATTTTAATGCCAAATACAAGAAATTTGACTGAAAAATTAACTATTTTAACTAGAAATTAGAATGTTAGCTCCAAAATTAATTATTCTAATTAAAAATTAACTATTTTAACTAAAATTGAATAGTTTTAACACAAAAATTAACTATTTTAATTTATAATTAACAATTTTAACTCAATAATTAATTATTTAAACTAAAATTTAACTATTTTAACTAAAAAAATTAGCAATTTTAACTAAAAATTTAACCTTGAATTAAACTTAGGACTTAACTCAAAATAAGCACAAATATAATCCATCATAACCATAACTATAGCTATATTCAAACACATAATTTTATTTTTAACAACACTAGATCTATGAGTACCAATTCAAACACATAATAATGTCAAATCTACATAGTCAAATCCAGTATAAGGGCTACCAATTTATACAAAAACTTTAATTCAAGTCACATAATTATTCTAAAATAAAAAATAAAAATTGGTTAAGGACACCGAAGACTAGTTCTAGGCTATCTTATGGTGCAAGTGTGAAATGTAGTCAGTTAAATATTTTTCCTTTGTAATGATTTGCCAGTTCTAGTCTTTTTTTATTTGACAAGTTATCAATCTCTTTCCAGAGTGTAATTATGTTGATTCTCTATTCAGCTCCCCCCTCATCATGTTTGAAACAAGAAATAGATTCAAGTATATTATTCATTGATTTCTCATAAATATTTTCTATCTTGTTAATTATTTTCAACAATGCCTCCATAGCATTAGACCCTTTGCCTTTTTTACTTTTATTATTTTCTTGTGTAGATGAATAACCCATAGCACCTAGAGTTGTGGGTTCACTTTTAGGCTATGAAGCATGAACACACTATTTGGGTACTATATCTATGTGTCGGATCTTGCATGACACACTAAAGACATATATTTATATATATTTAATTTAAAATTTACTTTTCTCTTGCTTTAACATAAAAAAATACAATATAAATAACGTTATAAAAAAAAATAATATATAACTTTTTAAATTTATAAGAAACTAAAGCATAAGTAAAACTTATATATAAATGATATTTTGAATAATGCATCATTTTCTTTAAATGTTTTGCTACATATATTTCCTGTTCGTATCCTATAATTTTTCAATTTTGGTGTACCCCCCATGTCCCATGTCTGTGTAATATCTGTGCTTCATAGCTTTCATGCATCTAAAAATGGTAGGTAGTTGTGATAGTGGATAATTATTTTCTATAGTTTGTCATTTTAATAAAATATTGATAGAGTAAAGTATTATACGCTTTAAGTATATAGAAATTAAATTCATAGTTTTATATTATTAACTAATCAAAATTGAAAAATGCTAAATCATATTAAATAACTACATCCTATAAGGTAATCACCTACTGTAATAATTACTAATCATCATGGCATAAAATTTTTGAGAAAACAATCTTTTAATTCTAATATTTCCAATTTGATATTTGTTACGATTCATAATAATCAGTTTGTCACTTAGCTGGGCCCATTCTGATAAGGCCCAACAGTAGGCCCAAAATCGAAATCTTGACGCTAGGTCCATATAATTGGATGCTGCCCAACATACTAAGACACCAAGTCACGGATCAATCAACCCAGGACCCGCTTAACAAGGTGGGGAGCAACCCACGTGCCACGATCCCCATAACATGGGCAAATCGACTGGGCCCACTAAACCACCTTACGAAACTAAGAAGTGGTAAACTCACTCCTAAACTTCTACTATATTACTTTGTTAAGATATTAATTTCATCATAATAAAATTTTTTATATCACTTTAATTATAATAATATTTTTTTATATCAATTTAATTTTAATATATTTTATTTAAACATTAATTTAATTATTATATCAGAGTTGAGATTTAATAAAATAATTAAATTGATGTCAAAATAAAAAAAATATTATGACTAAATTGATATGAAATTTTTTTGTTAGAATAAAATTTATGTGAAATTAAAAATATTAGGATAAATTTTTTTTTACTCTAATATTGATCTACAGCATCACAATTAAACTCAAACAATTTACTGGCGATAATTTTCTGCATTTCAGGTTGGATTTAATTTGCAGACTTTTTGAATTGGTTTAGAAAGTGGAGAAATTATGTGTTTAGTAGGTAAAAATTTATGAGTTTAATTTCTGATAGAATAAAAATTTTTCTATATTATTATTCAACTATATTTTATCACATTAATAAAAATGATTAAATTTAACACGTACTATTTTAAAAGTCATATAAATAAAAATAATAATAAAATAACTGTGTAAAAAAATTTATACTATAGAAATTATACTCAAAATGTATTCAAAAAGTGAATTAAATAAATCTTAGGGTGCAAAAATGTAACTGAACCCCCAATTTCGTGGTGACCTCGCTATTAGATTAAATTTCATAAGGAAGCTACACGTGTCATTTTGTGGAGTGGCATAGTAGGGTTATAATAAACGTGTCAATCTGTTACGAAGACATGGCATGGATATGCGTGATCGTTGCACTTGCAACATTTCGTGAAACATTTCGCAGTTTGGATTGTGGATGACACGGGTTTGGTCGGTAACATGATCAACAGGTCAGTTCTGGCTTATTCTTTTTTTCTTTTTTGACTCGTTTTTGGTTCATGGATTCCCATCTCCATGTGGTCTTTTATCCTTTGATTGTGTTTTGTACAGCACAAATTTAATTCCAACTGTTAGTTTGAAAGCATGAATTTCAGATTTGTTAGTTTTCTTGTCATAGTAGAGTGTAGAAATGTAAGAATATCCCTTTTGAAGAATGTTATCCCGGTGACAAGATGCTATATAAAGTATAAAATGTTGTCACACAAGGCATGTGAAACGTTAAAATCAACAGAGTATTGGCTGACATTGAAGCACACTATAGTAGTTGATTAATGAGACTCATAAGGTGTGTCGTCAACAGATGGAGTCACATGTTTACTTTAGAGGCATCACATAATAATTCCAATAAACATGAAAATGGGAGCCATTGATGAATGAGAAATGCAGATAATTAGCATGATTCATAATATGGTATAAGAGTTTCTATCACCAAGAGGTTTAGATTTTGATTCTGGTTGTTTCCTATTCTTCTAAATTGTTCACACTTCAAACCCAAAAGGTTCTTGCACGAGGGCCGTGTTAGAATATAAAGCCATTATGTGCTTCTATTCAAAGGCTTAAGCTTAAGCTTCTGAGATTAAACACATCATTATTTGATGTTGCATGCTTTTGTGATCATGAATAACAGCGATAGGAAAAGTTTCCATGCATCTCCATTGGCCTAAAATAAGTTCTGAAGTGTTGGAGTGGAAGATGCTTGAAGAATGGCATCAAATAACATCTCAAACTATGAAGGAATATATAAGAATGTTCGCCCACCTGCTCTCGTAATTGCAGGGTGTTGTGCGCTTGCTGCTCTATTGCTCTCCATTATTCTCATTCTCCAGCACCTCCGATCATATACCAACCCTGAGTTATTTTTCTCACAGTTATTAAATTTAACAGATAAAATTTTTTTCTAAGCTTGTAAGGCAAGTTTTGATGGTGCTTGGTCCTTGGAATTGTCTTCAATATGAAGTTTGTGTTTCCTGATGTTGTATTTACTTGCAGTCATGAGTTTTTCAAGATTAGAATATGTAGTTCCTTTAATTATCGCATTTGTATATGAAACCATTCATGTGCCTCTACCTATCAGCTTAAGCTATGGGTGTGATGGTTTTATGACACCATGAATATGCTCAAGCTCATCACTTTAAGCTTTTAAAGAGATGGTTTCATGACTAAGCAAAGAAAGGGAAAACAATACATGCTGTAGGTGTATGCTTTCACATACTTTGTATTGCATCCTTTTTGCTTTAGGAAAAATTTGACTAACCCCAAATAGCTTGGTTTGTATTCAGGAACGAGAAGTGGATTGTTGTTTATTGCTATGGTACCAATCTATGCTGGTCTGTAAGGTTCTCTACTCCTGGAAATACATTCCTAAATTCTTTTTGGCATTATTGTGTGTCCAATCACACGCACACACACATAGGGTAAGATGGTAGGCTGGTCCAAGTCTTATTTATTTTTGTGTAGTCTACTTAGGGACCTAATGGTGCACATGCAGTATTGTTAGTAGTAGGAAGGATGTAAGATACCATCCTTGACATTTGATTAAGATTATTGCTAGAGTTATTATAAAATAATAGAAGATAGAATCTGGTACAAAAGAAAAAAAAAATCCAATTTCTTTTACATGAATTAATTCAAGACTAAATCCTCAAATTGGTCCTTGCCAAATATTTTGAGGAACAAGTGGGTCCATTAGGATTTGAAAGCATCCCATGGTCCCCCCTTCACAAAAAGGACATGTTAATCTCTCTATCAACTCATTATTGCAATACTTGACAAAAGCAGCACACATGGCTTGTTAAATTGTTAATGTGGTTCGATTAAACTCAATAATAGCACCAATTGTCATTTTTTTGGCTTGAGATGTATGAAAATGAAGAAAAAACTATCGAGTGAGGTTAGAGTTTGAAGATACATAAGCATGTAGTTATTGAAAGAAAAAAGAAGATCAAAATATAGACGTTTCAATGAAAGTGATTAGTAATATATCAATTTGGACCTTAACGGGGGTAAATAAACTATTTAACTTACCAAATGTGTCCCATTTTATGAAAAGTGAGAGACAATGTGTACGTTGTTTTTTTTTTTTTTATGGTATTGGAATGATGAGTTAATAGAGGGATTGACATGTTCCCTTTTGTGAAAAGTGAGGAACCAGGAAGACTTTCAAATCCTAAGGGATAAATTTGTCCCTTGAAATGTTGGTTAGGGACCAACTTGGGAATTTAGTCTTAATCCAAATTTAACATTATGATTATTCTTCATGAATTACCAAACATTTTTCACTCTATTCCACTCCATAGAGGGAGTAGTAGTAATTCTAGAAAGCCAACTATGATAAAGAATTAAGGGGTCATGTTTGACACATCTCCTCTGAAGCTATGAAATTGCATGGTACACCACACTTGTGGATGTTCTTATGAGCTCCTATTTCTGGACTTCTGGTCCATATCCCTTGAATCCAAGTTACATGTCCTTTGTTAAACTAAGTTGAAAGCTGGGTAGTTGTGATGATGTCTTGATCAAATCTCTACATCTGATGAGTTAGAGTAGTGACATGAATAATAACTTAGCTTTTGTTTTCTCTATTTCTCTGCTCTTTCAGATTCTATCCTTGTGGAATCCAAGAATATCTCTTGCATGTGACATTTTAAGAAACTACTATGAAGCCTTTGCCTACTCTTTTGGCAGATCTCTGATTGCTTGCCTTGGTATTTTACTTAGCTTCTTTGTCTAGCTAAGGATGCTTTGGATATTTTGCATATCTAGTCTTGCTTTCAGTTAAACATGGCTAATTCTTGGACTATTCAAGAAATCCACATGGAGTAAAGATAAAAATACTTGTGTTATCTATGCAATTGAATTTAGCTGATCTTGAAGGTTATGGAAATTGATTATAAAAAATAGTTATGCTGACCTAAGCAATCCCTTCACCTAGGCTTCTCCAAAAGTATAAATATGCTAAATTCCCCCTTTCTTTTTTTGGCTCATATTTTCCCTTTAGTATTATTCTTAGGGAAGACCATTTCATGATGCTAAATGTCAGAACTAATATGGGCTTATTTGGTTTTAGTTTTCCAATTTCAGGAATTTGTAAAGAAAAAACTGAAAATTGAAAATATTAAAGTGAAAACTGAATTTTGTAGTTTTCACAGTTTTCAGTATTTCCTTTATAAAATCTAAAAAATTGAAAATTGGAAACTGAAACCAACAGGCCCAAGTTTCTCACTCAATTCTATTTTTCAAATGAAAATTGTTAGGTGGTGAAGGAAGGGTTGTACAACTACTTGAAGATGGATTGGAAAAAAGTCTTAGAAAATCCTTGTTGGATGATTCAGAATGACACTCATGGCATACAACAGCAACCATTTTGCAACTTCGTTGGCGTCCTAGCATGCTCGGAAAAGATCTTCTCGCAATAGAAAAATTTGGCCTTGTACAATATGTAAGTCTTTGAAGTTTCAATTAAATATGGATGTGTTGTCCTAGTGAAGCGACTCTAATGTCACCAATATATAGTGCAGATGATCCTGAAGACTGTTTGTGCATTCTTAGCATTTGTGTTGGAACTGTTTGGTGTCTATGGTGATGGGGAATTCAAGTGGTACTACGGGTATGCTAAGCTTCCCATACAAAATTAGAATCCAATTCTGGTTTGTTTTTATCATAATAGTGCCTCACAATATCTCATTGACATATAGCTCCAATATGTTTCAATCTTGAACCATGCACTTTTCTTTTCTGTTGATTATACTAGGTGACTTATTAGGGAAATGCATCTTCAACTTTGTTCAATAGTAATCATGATTTCCCACATTTTGCAGGTATCCATATATCAGTGGTATTGAACTTCAGCCAAATGTGGGCATTATTCTGCCTTGTGCAAGTTCTATAATGTTACTCATGAGAGACTTCAACCAATAAAGCCACTTGCAAAGTTCATAAGCTTCAAGGCTATTGTGTTCGCTACTTGGTGGCAAGGTGTAGGTATCGCACTATTATTTACATTTGGAGTACTACCCAACGAGGAAAATTACAAACAATTCAGGACTTTTTAATTTGCATAGAGGTAGTTTCCTCTTCATCTACAATCCTTGTGTTTTTATTTATTAGCCACCTTTTTGGTCTTTACCAATTTTCAAAGTTTACTATACTTCGATTAGTCTAGTTTTAGCCGAGTCAGCTCACTACTAAGGGTAAAGCTCTCCCAACATTAGATTTTTTTTTCTTTTGTAGGACTCAAACCTCTAATTTAAGGGAAAACCAAATCACTTGAACTAACCAAATATTTATTTTCCGTAGTTAGTTTTACTCTATATAGTGTAAACACTTTAAGAAGCTATAAACATTTTAAGAAGCTAATTTTGATGGATGATTTCTTATGCTTATCTAGTAGAAGGGAAGGTTTCTCTAGTGTCATCTCTATTAGCTTGCATGCAATCCTAGCAAAATGGGTTTGAGTGGATGAAACATCAGGGTGATTATTTTCATTGTTTGTTTGGGGTGAATAAAGTGCATTACTTTCCTCCTGAGAGCAAAGGTTCAACTTTTAGTAACTTCGGTTATGATGTATAAAATTATTAAAATAGCATAATAGGAATTTTGCATGTGTTTGTGAGTTTTACTTTGGAGAAGGGAGCATGGAAATGGTTTGAAGAGTAAATCTCTAAAAAAAAAACTTGGTTACAATTTTTGAAAATTTTAAACTCTTCAAATCCCTTCTTTTCTCTTTATTTTTTTTTTCCAAACTCAAACTTACCATGCTTAGATATTTGTATGTCTATAAAAATGGGGAAGCGAAAAATGACAATTTCAAAGGCCTTAAAAAACATAGGGGCAGTTCCTTTCATGAAAAGTAGTGAAAATTGGATTCCTGATTTTTTTTTACCATCACAACCAGATCTCTTTTTCCAGAAAGCAAATGAAACTCGACCTAAAATATTTTAATTTCCTTGTCATCCAAGACTGCTTATCTCATATCCATGGTAATGCAGATGGCCACTGAGTTGTTGCTCATGTGTTTGTATTTTCAGCAAAACCATATCATTTTCTTCTCGCTCCTGAATATGCGAAAGTCACAAAGGAAACAATAGAAGCAACTCTAAAGATAGGTGAAGGGAATAAGGAGAAACCAGCTTTGCTTAAAGAGTCAACAACTAAAGTCGAGGCTCCAAGTACAAGCGTGAAGGAGAGTGTGCAGGATATTGTTGTTGAAGGTGGTCAGAGAGTAAGTTCATTTGCTTAACAATAGCTTAAGTTATGTTAGTTATTCCTGTTAACCCCATTAATTCTTTCGATCATGTTGTAATTTTTATATATGAAAGCGGTAGTCAAGGATGTTGTATTGACCATAAATCAAGCCATAGGCCTATGGAAAAGGGGGTGACGAGAATTCGCAGACCTTCCACCGCAAGACACTAGTTTCATCAATGAGGAGGAAGAAGAATTAGATGCAAAAGTTAATAAAGATATTCTCACCATTCATTGAAGAGTCACCAACTTAGTTTAACAACTTCTATTTTTTTTTCTATTTTCAGTTAGTTATTCATGTTGTATAAATAACAAGTTGTTGTCCAAAAGAAGTCTAGTTCTATTTCTATTATTTTCTTTCTTGTACGTAATCAATACTCTCAAAGGCATTCAATGAACTTCCTCTTCTTTGAGTTCTCTCTCTCTCTCTCTCTCTCTCAACTCTCAAATCCTGAAGTTTCACATGGTATCAGTTGGAATTTTCCCTAATCTTCTCTTCTTTTTGCTTTATCTTTCTTTTTCTTCAATGGCAAATGCAATCACTAACCCCTCAAGCCCATACTTCATTCATCCAAATGAAAACCCAGGTGTGTCCATCATATCTTCCACCTTGGTTGGTCAATTGAACTATCACACATGGGCGCGTGGAGTTTCTTTGGCTCTTTACCTTAAGAACAAGCTCCAAGTTCATTGATGGTTCAATTAAGAAACCTAACCATGCTGATCCTCTCTATGATACATGGTCACGTTGCAACACCTTGGTTCTTTCTTGGATAACTCGATTTCTGAGTCAAGAAATAGCAAGAAGCATGCTATGGCGCAATGAAGCCTATGATGTCTGGACCGCTCTACATATTCGTTATCACCAAGCAGATGACTTCCATATTTCAGCCCTTCTTGAAGATTTCTACTCCTTGAAGCAAGGTGATCGATCTATCTCTGCATATTTCACAAATCTTCAAAGCATTTGGGAAGAATTGGAAACCTTTCGCCCCATTCCCCTCATACATGTCCTGTGAAATGTTCTTGCAACCTTATTCCCACTATTAGAGGATACCAGGACAGAATTCTTGATAAAATTTCTTAAGGGCTTGAATGATCAATTTGCCACCTGCGATCCCAAATTATGCTACTCAAGCCTTTTCCTGAGATAAACCAAGCCCTTTCACTAATACTCCAACAAGAACGTGAAATTATTGTTGAGCCAAATCCCAATCTCATTGTTGCTCTTGACACATTTGCTCATAATGGCCACGGGAGAGGCGGAAGATCACGTGGTGGTGGCTGATGCAAGATTTTGGTCGCCTTGGCAATGGCCGTGGCAGACCTTATTGCACCTTTTGCAATCGGTTTGGTCATACCATTGATCAATGTTATCGTAAACATGGTCTTCCTCTCCATATGCAACAAGGCTATGGCTCCACAAATGCTGTTATCTCTTAAAATAATGCCGATGGAGGTACTACAACAAACTTCACTTCTTTGCAATCAAGCCGTGAAAACACAAGGGACATTCTCACTCCAGAACTCCAACAAAAACTCTTGGCTTTACTCCAACAATCTGAGTCACAATCACCTCATCTATCCAATCACATCTCAATCAATCCATCTTCATCAGGTATGTCTTTTTTACTTTCTTGCAATAAATATCATCCTAATTGGATCCTAGACATGGGTGCAACAGATCATGTCTGTTACTCCCTTGCATGTTTCAGCAGTTACAAGGAAATAAAACCACTCATTATAAGTTTACCTGATGGTAGTAAGATATTAGCAAATATCATTGGCACTGTAATGTTTTCTAATACCTTTTTCTTAACAAATGTTCTATACATCCCTCAATTCAGTTTCAATCTTATTTCAATTTCAAAATTTCAAAATTAACAACTTCATTACAATGCCAACTAATATTCACTTATCACAATTGTGTGATATAGGATCCACTTTCCTTGAAGATGATTGGCACTATTAGATTGAATAAAAACCTCTATGAACTGGATACTCATGATTTTGACAATCTCACTAGTTCAGCACCTCACATCAATTGCACACAAATACCTTTTCCAGCACCTATCAATAAATCAAATATATGGCATGCTAGATGAGGCCACATTTCTCATGATAAACTTTGTGTACTAGCTCACAACTTTCCTTATATTAGGAGACACAATGTAAATCCCCATTGTTCAACATACCATCTAGCTAGACAAAAACATTTGCCTTTCAATAATAGAAATTGTGTTTCCAATAATTGCTTTGATCTCATTCATATGGACATATGGGGTCCATTTAATGTTCCATCTTTATTTGGTCATAAATACTTCCTAACAATAGTAGATGATAAATCCAGGTTCACTTGGATCTATCTCATGAAAACAAAAGCTGAGACAAGATTGTTAATTCAAAACTTCATTCAACTAGTTAAAACTTAATTTGACATCTGCATCAAAACTATCAGATCAGACAATGGAAAAGAGTTTGATATGCCTCAATTTTATGCATTACTAGGAATAATTCATCAAACAACATGTGTTGAAACACCCCAACAAAATGGCATAGTGGAAAGAAAACATCAACACATACTCACCACTGCTAGAGCACTTATGTTTTACTCCAATTTACCATTGGTATTCTGGAACTATGTCATTTCACATGTTGTTTTCATCATAAATAGAATCCCTTACATCCCTTTATCTAACAAAACCCCTTATGAAGTCTTATTCAATTCTAGTCCATCATCAACTGAACTAAAATTTTTTGGCTCATTATGTTATGCTTCCACTATAATTGCTCCTAGAAAAAAATTTGATCCAAGAGCTAAACAATGTATTTTTTTGGGTTATCAACCTGGAACAAAAGGTTACATTTTATTTGATTTGCATTCAAGAGAAACATTTGTGTCTAGACATGTGTCTTTTCATGAAGAAATATTCCCTACCAATCCACATCCAACTTCAACACCCTTACCTTTCCTCAATCTACACCCATCACTGATTTCTTTCCTACTTTTCACAACACCACCAATACTGAAATACCTTATTCAGCACCCCTATTCATCAAATCAATCTTTAATTCACAAAACACTCCCTCAAACACTAACACAACATCAACACACCTTGACTCACCACAAATTCATCACTTACATCCTACACCAATACAGTTACACATGACATAAATTCTCCCTAACAATTACAACAGTTGAGAAAATCAACCCGAATGAAATCCACCTTTATATCTCTATCACTCCTTAACACCATCAATCAGATTCCAATCTTTTCCAAAATTACTTATCCCTTATTGTAACTAGCATCAGCAACAAGGAGCGGCTCCTGCGGAGTACATGAATGAACCGATTACACACCGAGGATCTAAGATAGGTATGAGACCAGGAAGGCTTATATGAATATTGGTACTACCTATGCCACAAAGATGTATCTTTCTAGCCTATCATGAAAGAACTCAACTTGGGATAATTTTGGGATGGGTGACCTCCTGGGAAGTTTTTTGTGAGTGAGGACAAAAATTGTTGTTTGTACTTAATCCATAAAGCTGTTACACTTATCACAAGTTGTGTGTTATGACAACCTTACGCCCAAATACAAATCCTTCTCCCTAGCCATTGCCACCCAAATAGAACCTGAAACCTTTAAATAGGTCATGACTCAATGATCACTGGTGTCAAGTTATGGAGAATGAGTTGAAAGCTCTAGAAGAAAATAAAACTTGGATTCTCAGATTTGCTTAAAGGGAAACAAGCAATTAGCTGCAAATGGGTTTATAAAATCAAATATAACCCAGATGGTTCAGTTGAGAGGTACAAGGCAAGATTAGTTGCCAAAGGGTTTACTCAAACAAAAGGTCTTGACTACAGAAACCTTCAATCCTGTGGCAAAAATGACAATAGTAAGGGTGCTTCTAGCTTTAGTTGCCGCCAACAATTAGCAACTCAAACAACTTGCGTTAACACATCCTTTTTACATGGAGATCTCTATGAAGAAGTCTACATGACACCTCCACTTGGCCTAGCTAATGTTCCTCAGGAAAAGTCTGCAAACTACAAAGACCTCTCTATGGTCTTAAGCTGGCCAGGAGACAATGGAATCACAAATTAACTCAAGTGTTGTTGCAATGCAAATATGTTCAATCCAAGGCCGATTACTCTCTTTGTGAAGAAGCATAATTCAAAATTCACAGCAATTCTAGTTTATGTTGATGACCTCATCCTCACTGGAAATGATATGACTGAGATTAACTTTGTCAAGCAAAAACTAGATGCTTTGTTCAAAGTCAAGGACTTGGGCGATCTGAAATTTTTTCTAAGAATGGAGATTGCTCGCTCAAAGAAAGGAATAGCTTTGTTCCAACGAAAATATGCTTTAGAGTTAATCCAAGATGCAGGTCTCTTGCCAACAAACCAGCATCAACTCCCTTAGATCATTCATTGAAACTACAAAAGCGGGAAGTCAACCTCTGACTGGTCCTTCAAGCTATAAAGACTAATTGGTCGCTTAGTGTATCTCACCAACACTAGGCCTGACATTGCTTTTGCCATTAGCCAACTAAGCCAGGACCTTGCAGCCCAATGATTGAACATGAACAAGCTGCACATCGAGTCCTCAAATACATTAAATCAGCCCCTGGTAAAGGCCTCTTCTTTCCTTCAACATCTAACCTTCGCCTCACCGGATTCAGCGATTTTGACTGGGTTCATGTCTTGACACAAGAAGATCCGTCTCAGGATTCTGCTTCTTCTTGGAAGTGCACTCATTTCATGGACAAGCAAGAAACAACAAATTATTGCCCGAAGTTCCTTTAAAGTTGAATATAAGGCATTAGCACATGCCTCTTGTGAAGCACAATGGCTCAAATACTTAGTAGATGACCTGCATCTATCTCCAACAGCTCCAACTCCTATTTTGTGACAACAAATCTGCCATCCACATAGCAACAAATCCTGTCTTCCATGAAAGAACTAAACACATCGAAATGGCCATAATGTTGAAAGAAGATTCAAACAGGACTTATTCACTTATTGCCTATCAACACCAAGGCACAAACAACTAACATTTTCACAAAATGTTTAGCTATAGGTCCTTTCAATTCCATGGTGTCCAAGCTTGGCCTTCTAGACTTATACAGGCCAGCTTGTGGGGGTCTCACCATTCATTAAAGAGTCACCAACTTAGTCTAACAACTTCTATTTTTTTTTCTGTTATTTCAGTTAGTTATTTATGTTGTATAAATAACAAGTTGTTGTCCAAAAGAAGTCTAGTTCTGTTTCTATTATTTTCTTTCTTGTAATCAATACTCTCAAAGGCATTCAATGAATTTCCTCTTCTTCGAGATCTCTCTCTCTCTCTCTCTCAAACTCTCAATATGGAAGTTTCAGATATCAAAGAAAACCTTATAGGGGAAGGGAATGAAGTGCAATGAGATAATTATGAGTATGTATATTATTTAGACTTCAAGACCATGCCTTCATTTTCAGGATATAGATATCATGTTCTACATACTGGGGCTAGATATTAGAATAGATTGGATAAATATGATTTCTTTGGTACCAACCAAAAGGAAAAAGGGAAAAAGAAAAGAAAATAATAGCAAGATGTTTTCCCTTAAATTTGTTCATCTTAAATAGACCTGAGCTTCTTACACAAACTAAACTATTCATGTTGAATGGGCTTTCAGTAGGACCTATTAATGACTCGATTAAATTTGTTATTTTGCAGAAATATTAATGAATTCATTCTCTTGAAAAATTGAATTACGAGTCACTTTTCAAAGCTAGTTCGTTGAGTTTTACTCACTGTACATTTCGAAAATGAACTTTTTACAAGTTTGTGGAGCTTAGCCTACACGTTTAACATGCCCTCCCTGACCAACAATCACTATTGGTGATGGGCACTGATGACAATGCAAATAGCAAAGACAATTTCTTCCAACATCACTTCAAAGAATGTTGTTGCTCATTACACCTTACCGGTGTCTACACCTAGGTCCAAGCCGTGCTCACCCAAGTCAACATCACCACCCAAAACCATACCATAGTCTTCAAACGCTACCGTTTTGGTAAATGGTGGACAATCCCTTGCTGTCGCACATTTTCAATGACCATTCATGCACAACCTCAAAGTTTGGTGAGTTCGCTTCCTAAAATGTTTGGAACGAGATTATGCTTTCTATTATTATAATAAAAAGAGAAGTACTATTCACCTAAAAAAAAGGAGAGAAGTAGTAAATTATTATTTTGCCCTTTTCAACCTCCCACCCCCATAATTCTTCCCTTGGTTCTAGCTCTCCTGTTACTATACCTTTGACAGTCCTCCACTATCTTCTTAATTTATATCACCATTCTATGATGCCATCTTCACCTCCCACTCACATAAATCAGAGCACTGTACATGCACAAACAACCCGACCATCCTTCCACTTGACATACCACTCATAGCCCCTTAATGAATCTATCTAATGAGGTCTGAAATAAGATATATATATATATTCGAAAAGTTAAGAAGACTTGGTCTCTTTTCGTAGGCCACTTAACCAAAATCCTTTCTTGAGTATCTAGGGGTAGTCACACTTAACCAAAAATATATGACATGGACTAGCAATGACACAGCTAGGTCATTAAACGGTGGTCGGAGGATGTGGCTCAAGTGTGGTGGCACAGTGAGGATGACTGGTGATTGATGGTGACGGTTGAGGGCAAGGGAGCGTGGTGGGTGGTGAGAGAAGATGTGGTATTAAAAAACGGAACCCAATGAATAAAAGGAAAATTGTAGAGAGGTACTTGAAATGAAGGGTAGGTTAGGCAATTTAATTGGATGTGAATATTAAAATATATTATTTATTATAGACTTATTTTTATATAAAGGAAATTAGTTTCAATCTCAGTTATTGAATGAATTTTTATATGGTTAAGATTTCAAAACCATGTGGTGCGAAACACATAACAACTCACCCTCAAAGTATAATGACCTAAAGATCTTCTGGATTGGATTTTGTGTTCAGGTTGGAAGCAGTGGTGAGTCGCCAATGGGCGATGGTTAGGTCAACGGTGGCAGTAGTGGCCAAGAAAGGATGAGAAGAGGATAAAATGGTCAAATTCTTCAAAGTTTCATGTTTTTCTACAATTAAAATAAAAATTTTAATTTTAATTGAAACTAAATTTTAACCATAAGTAATATTTGATGGTTGAGATTTAGTCACCATAATGGTAACAAATTCATTAGGTACCACTTAAGCATTCGTCTTTTTTATGCAAGATAACACATTGAAATTCAATTTCTATTGCACATTTAAACATGTCAAACTATAATCCCAAAATACCTGTATAACAACTCAAGCAAGGTAAAGGAAATGCATGACTCACGCATATAAAGGCGGCCAAATACAAGGCTTACTTGTAGGTATGGGATAACTATACGTTCGTTGTAAAGATACTATTTTCAAGATTTGACTCGTGATTTTCATATCACGAGACAACAACCTCACTGTTGTGTTGAGACTCTGACTCGATAACTCATGTATATACATCTCCAAAATAAACCCCGAAAACAATAAATTTCTATGTAATAAAAAAACAACAATCAATGCAACAAATTTTGAGATTTTCAACTTTCACTTTGGGAAATGCAAATTTCCGAACAGCAGCTGAGGCAACTGAAGCATCCTAAGCCAACGCAGAGCTGAGTCAATGCAGTTGCGCATTGGTGGTTTATCTTGGTACAGCACTGGATGCAGCACATGCAACAGCAGTGGTTGCACAAGGCGCCACAACAATTTGAGGCAGCCTTAACAAAGATTTCAGCACCATCAGGCAATCTTGGTTCTTCAGATCCTGGTGGAGTGTTTTCTGCAGTTGCAGTCAAGTCGCCAAAGCCTATACCCAAGCTTGGGAGCAAAATCATCCTCTGGCCTTGGACGCTTGTCCTTTTCCTAGAATAGATCTTTTTTGGCGCCTGTTTTCATTATTTCAGAAGAACTATTAGAAAGGTTATCATTTATATGTGTTGTTTATCTGGAGTCTATATTATTATTATTTTTTTATCTACTTTAGAAGCCAATATATGTAAATAAAACCATAATTGAAAATTGGTGTAAGAGCATTCAAGTATTACAAACCAACGAGTTAAACTTGGGCATTTCTATGTTTTTATATTTCCATATCCCTAAATACAGAAAGGGATATATTTCCAGCATTCAATGATAGAAAATAGGTTTACAAAAAGAAATTGCTTGTTGTTACAAAAATCTTTTGTACGAATTAAATGAAATTTTTGAAACATATCATATGGGTGGGTTAGTTGGTTAATGAGCCAAATGTGGTTTTTACAATTTGCCCAACAATTTTTCCGCAGCATTCATACGAGTTCCTCTTTTTCTTTTTTTTTTTTCTCTTAACATACAGCATTGCTCCTACAAAAAACATTGTCTAGCTTATTAGGAAAAAGAACCTCAGAACTTCTGATACATACTTCTTTCGTTCCATTTGAATCATTGACCTTCTTCATAAGATCTTTCTCAAGAATTGTCATACTGGTGTACTCGGACAAAAAACCAGTCTGTAGGCTCAATTTGGCAACCTGACAATTTAAATGATATGATAAAAGGAATTCTGTCGAAGTAAAAAAGGAAACAGCTGAATATCCAAGATAGTTAAAACACAGTTGAGAATTTCAAGTTTCAACTCAAGTATATTAGTACGTGGAGTGAGCACAGAAAATAATAGCAAACCTTCTGCTCTAATTGTTTATTTTCCGACAGCCATGCTTGAGCAGTAAGATAATCTATTTGATCTCTTGCAGATAGCTGTTAAAGAAAAAATTGTGCAACAGAGTAACAATTAACAAGGGAAATGAAACAGAATGATAAAAACTTGCGCACACTTGATACAGGGACTTTGGCTGCAAGAATCAAATGAAGCAAAACGGTATTTATGGATCATATACACACCTAAGAAGAACAATTGAAAAAAGAAAAGGCTGATAAACTATGGTTTATTATGTAACCACAGCCAAAAACATGAAGATGAATGAGGAAAAGGGTGTAGACCTAATTTAACATATCTTCTAAAAGCAAGACACAACTGCTAATCCATGCTTTATGAAATAACAGATCCTTCAAAGTTCAAAGAGGATCAGAGAGTACCGAATAGTTGCCTACCACCCATAAACAAAATTTGGAACCTCCTCTCCAGAAATTGTAATATAATGAAACAAAGAAACTTGAAATGTAAATATGCTAAGTAGTGCAGAGAACATTACCCTTTGTACAGGTATGTTCTTATCCTTTTGTATCTTCACATCCAATGCAAAATTACTGAAATCAGCCAAGACACCTTTAACTTGGAGATTTTCTGGAAATCTTCCCTTGTATCTTCCGGATAAAATCAAGGGACTCTCAGACGAAAGATCTGGAACTTGGGAAGGGTACATCTATCACAAGACATTGCAGATAATGCCCACAAGTTCAGGAAAAGTTGGACAAAATGAAACTTACAATAGTGCACATGAAACAGAGAATTAATTGCCATAATTGACAGGACAAATGGATTCCTTCATGGCCTCATGTATGAATCATCAGTTTATAATATTTCTCTAAAGAAGAGATAAACAGAAGATAGCTTGACAAAAATGTGAGTACAACACAAACATCGCATTAAGTCCCCTAAGGCATTAGGGAATTGAAATATGGAGTAAAATAAAAACGAAAGTCTCTGGCATATTTGATTTTATCAGAATGATAAAATCAGGATCTGTGATAAATTGCTCCAACAATGGCAGATATTGCATATAATGAGCTAGGGCTAAAGTACAAGAACTGAAGCCAAAGGGTCCATGAAAAACAACTTTCTGAACCAACACATTGATTGCAGTTGGAAGCAAGCATGAAAAATAGCCAAATACAGGAAACACAATTTTCACTCTATCTAGCCAGGTACTAGTGAAATGTTTACCTCAACTTCATCCAGATCATTGAATATGTCCATTGTAACATTAGCAAGAACAAGAGATGCAGCTTTGTCAAACAATTTCAGCATTTGAGGCTCAATCAAATCTGGCAATAAATAATTCAAATAGCTCATAGTGTCATTGAAAAGGCATATTCAGTTAAACAAAAAAAGGATTTCTAAATAGTGTAACAAAATGCTAATACACATCACAACCCTGCCTACTAGTAAGCAGCCAACCAGGAATGCTACACATTTCTTGCAACTGGACATGTGAGGGAGAGATAGAGAGAGAGAGAGAGAGAGAGAGAGATAATATGATATCTTCTACAAGATGAAGGTTTTTGGATAAAGTATTGTGGAACTTATATTTAAAGTCAGTGCTGTACCTCTTATTTGAACAAAGCACTTAGTTCATGGTAGAGTCAACAATAAGGTGCTCCAAAAAGAATGCATATGTTCATGGTACACTATGCAACCAACCTCAATAATTCTAATTGCTTATTAGGCACATGTTCAATGATATGGTTTGATGAGAAAAATTTCTCTAGAATCCAACAATGTCACTTATCTTATAACAAAATGAAAGATAAACAATGATAATGATATTTACTTTTTGAATTTAGAATTCAGAACTTGCCTACATCCAATGCTGCATCATGCTGGCCCCTTCCAATCATAGCAAGCATCCGCAAGAAATAATGATTGCAGAATGAACCTGGCATTCACTGAGGTTCATCAATTGACATAACAAATGAATGGAACAAAGAATTCTTACAATTGATGACAACTCAGAAAAGTATAAGAATCAAAAGCAATATTTTAATATTTCAATTGGAAAAGAATGCGATAATGTTCAGTTTCCAATCCAGTCTTGAATACTATAAACCGTACCTATGCCAAAAGTGTAAATTCGTGGGGAGATTGACTCTCTATTGATCATGTGATTCTTAACCATATCACAAATTTGTCTCTCATCTTCAACAGCTCCATCTGTAACTAGGAAAACTATTGGAACTGAACTTCGAGCACCAGATAGCATCTCTATTGCCTGAAAGAAAAGGCAAAGAAAGTATACAATACAACTCTACCCTTTGAGTCTATGACAGTCAATAGAAAAGAACTACTATGATCATCAATAATGTCATAGCTAGTCTGAGGGTACATTAAGAATGAAACAAACTTAAACGAATGGGTTCCCCATGGACAAGTTAAGCATATATTGATTTGTTTGCTCAGTAGACACTTTGGTTTGGTAAGTAACTACTTATCAATAATCTTTATGTTGAATGAGAAGATTAGAAGTTCAGAACCAAAACATTTATTTATTTGAAGACACTAAATATTGGTGTTAAATATATAGCACCCCCACACAAAAAAGTATGAATATTTAGTTACCTTGTTTAAGGGGTGTGAAATATTTGTATCACCCCCTGCAACAAAGTTGATGTTAATCCAGTCAATGGCACTTTGAACAGTATCCTTTGAAGCCAATTCTAATGATGCTGAAAATAGATAGCTCTCTCCATTAAATGCTATAATACTAAATGAATCATCAGGATCAAGATTAGAGAGAGCAACCGATAGTGCATTCTTTGTGTCATCGATTAGCTTTCCCCGCATGCTTTCACTTATGTCAATAACAAATATGATCTCCTTTCTGAATACCTAGACATTGAGTAGGACCAGCAATGAGAAAAAAAAGACTATATATATATATAATGGAAGAGAACAAAGTAATATATAAAGTGTATGCCTGCAAAGTTTACAGATACCATACCAACCTTCCTACTCTGAAGATTTCCAGGAGAAAGGTACATGCAGAACAACTCTCTCTGATCAAAATCTTCCACAGATGGAGATTCCAAAAGAACACTGCCAATATGACTTGAGGGGACCTAAATGAATATAGCACACTGATAAGTGCAAGTTTGAACAGCTGGAGCTATGATTAAGAATAACATTAAAGATGGCCATGAGTCTTACTGTATATGAAATGCTAAAATTTATTTTTGAAAATGAGAGAACATCAGAATCATATAGGAAACCCATACTCCCAGCACTCCGCCTCACTTCCTGCATAGTTGGGAATGGAAACACATGACATGGTTAATTGGTTATACATAAAATGTCAGCCATAAACCCATAATAACAGAACCAGACATGCACCTTTAGGGGGTGACTTATTGTCTTGCATAGAAACTCATTTCCAGTAACAGCATTCACATTTATTTGTATCTTTTCTTTTCTTGCCATTCTCTTCCCAGCAGGGTTGATAAAATCAGGAAAGTTAAATGGCACTTTCAAGGAGAACAGATCATTGCAGCATAGTATCTTCTGAGACCAACTAATTTTAACCGATATATTGGAACCCCCATCGATCTGTTACATGTGTGACATCAATTGTCAGAACACGATAATCAAAAACCAGATGGACTGCGAAATCAATAACCTTCAAGAATACACATAGGGTATATTTACCTGTGGTATGGTCAAGGTAAACACACTGGCTGTGAGAAATCCTCCATCTTGAGCTAGGATCCAATTCTCTTTACCATTGTCGCCCACCAGATCAACCAATTGAGTAGAATAGGATTTCCTATTATTAACACTGACCTCCACACCTAGAATTGAACCCTGTTAGCCAAATGGTATCAGAACACAATATCTGAAACACATTTAAAACATTATTCAAATGCAACAAGTTTGAGAGTTAGTTGCTATGGTTGGTAACCATATAAGTAAGTTGTAAAAGCGCTCATTAGCAGCTAATTCCACAATAACGCATCAAAATTTAATTAAAAATATACATGGCCAACAATTAGCAGATTTGGATCGCCTTCAATTCAACTGCCAAGTGTTAAAAATATGAATTTGACTACTCTAAAGTGAGGGATTCCCTTGAAAGGAAAGAGTATCCATTTTTTCCTGGTAGAGGAAAGGCAAGAGTATTGATATATCCTTCTAACAATTGACTTAAAAATTAAATTCTCCCATTTACCAAAAAGAAAAAAAAATCCTAATTCAAAATTCTGCTTAAATGCAACATTAAAAAACTATAATAGTGAATGAGAATCTGCATTAGAAGGATTTTCAAGCACATCAATTATGAGGATTTAAGACCCCCGAAGGAAAAAAACAAGGAGTCATAAACGTTAGGTTTGATCGCAGTTAACAGCATGATAAAATAAACTATAAATACATACATGTATATAACAAATTAGGAAAAAGGTGTTAAAAAATTTGCCGCCTTCGTTGTTTTCATAAAAAAATTATAACTCCACACTTTTTCTCTTAAAATCTCTCTTGTTAAAGCATTCAAAAGCAATACCGGCTCCACATTCTCATCAAAAGATGTGGGGCCCGCCATTGTCCCATGCCTTTTGTTTCTTTCTAATTCAAGTGCAGAAAATCCAAGCCCGCCCCTTTTCAACAAAAACTCAAAAACCCAAAAACATTTCACAAATCACCTCCGCCACCCTCAATTCCCCAAGAAAAACATCTGATGTAACCGGCCGTGCTGACTCACCCATTATCCACCTTTGAAACGATAAATCTTCTGTTTAAATATTTTGTTATCATTTCTAACGGAAGAATCAACTCGATCTTTGGATAAAATGAGTTCAAATAACACAACTCGTCTTTCTTTGACAACAGGCAAAATGCACCTGCGCACCCATGGGGACGGCGATCCGGCAGTCGCAGCTGCGGCCACACGCAATGCAGCCTCCACGTTCCGGAGATGGCGACAAGCGCCGTGTCGAGATAACAATCAGCACTGAGATCAATTGCGCTCATGTGGATGGGGATGAGTGCCGGGGGGTCGCACCTGCCGTGCACGTGCGGCTGGTAGCTGGGGATATCGGGGTTGTCGACAACGGCGGGGTCGTGGATGACGGCGTAGAGCATGGGGGCCGTCGGGAGGAACGCAACGTCGGACTTGAGCATGGAGGGCGGCGGCTTCGGCGGCGACACGGCGCGGTCGTTGCCGAAGTAGATGCGCTTGGCGAGGCGGAGGCCGTCCTCGACGGCTCGCGAGAAATCCTCGGCCATTACGAAATGAGAGAGCAATGTGGATGAAACGACGAAGGAGGAAAATGTTGAGGTTGAGGTTGAGGTGGTGGCGACTCAGCGCGGGGAGAGAGACACAACGGTCCCTCTCTCTCTATTTTTTTTTTTTCTTCTTTTTATTGTTTTCTGTTTTGTTGGCTGTGTGTCTGTATCTGGCCACCACCGCATCGAGGGGTTAGGATAGGAGTTGGAATTTAAATTTGGGGAAGTGTGCCCTTTTTATTTATGTTGAAAAATCATCATTTTAATCCAAAAAAATTATATCTTTAATTAAAAAAAATTTAAAAGAGACTATTTTCACTCCTGATCCTTTATTTATTTCTTTTGGTAAATTTATCCAAATGTCAAATGATTCTTATTTTCATTATCAAAAAGTAAATTTTCTAGGGACTATATTATTAAAGATATAATTTTTGAAGATTAAAATAGTTAGTCTACATTGTTAATTTAGCATGAAATATGGTATTTCTTCAAAAATATAATGTTTTGGGACCAAACTAGGGTCATTTTTTTGGATATGGTATGTGTTGGTAAAATTTGCCATAAAATGAGTTTGTTTGGTGATTTAATGAATATGGTGTATGAAATTCTAAAGGAAAATTTCACTAACTCTAAAAGGATCAATAATATTTAATAAAATATAATCAAATGAAATCTCACCAATGGCAATTTCATCAATAAAATATTATTATTATTTGAATAAAATATTATTTTTTTGAATAACGTGATCAAAATATTAATTTTTTAATTGGAAATGTTGCAATGGCAACATTTCAAAAATAAATATTTTTTTTGAAACGAAATCTCAAATGGCAAGATTTACACCATAATTATATAATTTTTTCTTTAATGTAATATATGAAGCATTGTTTACTCCATACACCATAAAAAAAATAATTACCCACCAAACTAGTGGTTCAATGGTATAAACTTGAGATAAAATAAAAAATATAATTACTTTTATTAATAAAAATAAAAATTGATTGATCTTTAGATGAATTTATTAAATGAGATAAATCTATGAATCTTTTAAAAACTATGAGAAATATAATTTTGTTTTAAGAATTAGTTTATCAATGAGTGGCCCAAAATGTTACTTCTCACTCTATTTTTTTCTTGAGTTGCGTTTACGTTTTTGATGGGGTGCTGGGTTTTTTTTTGTTCTTTATCGGGGTACGGTCCTCGTATCGTAAGGGATAAAAATAGGTTCTAAAATAATGGATTACCCCACGGATTACTGTGGACGTTGATATGGAACCTGGTTACATTGATTTCAGCACAAGTGACAATTACGATACGTGGCGAAAGTTTCAGACTTATGAACGACAGACATTAATAAGGACCCGAGACACGGATTTAAGTGACATCAAAATTGAAAAGTTATATGAGAGGAACATGACATATATATATATATATATATATATATATATATATATATAAAAAAAATTTTAAAGAAAATGATATATTATTTAAAATATTATTTATATAAATTTTAGTTATGTTTTATTTTCTTATAAACTCAAAATATTATAAATTATTTCTTTTTAATAATCTTGTTTATATTATGTTTTTCTATGTTAGAGTAAGAAAAATGTAAATTTATACAAATATATGTTAATTAGTATGTAATTAAAGATTTGACATGAACACGTGTCAAATATGTAAACACAATACCTAAATGATATATTCATCCTTTGTAGTTTAGATGTTAAGAGATTATTACTCTCTCTATCTTAGTCATTTTTGAGTTAGTTTTTCCAAAATATAAATCATTTTTACGTTTGAGTGACTCGCTAGTTATTTTAAATTTTTTTATTTCTCTATTTAATTGGAGAGCGAATAAGTGGAAGTGAGTTTATTTGAATATTTAGTTGAAGAGAATAAATGAAGATTGAGTGATAAAATAATATTTATATATTTCATTTTTATTTTTAGAAAATCAATAAAATGTAATCATTACCTTAATGCATAATTAAAAAATGACTTTCATTAAGACTTGAATGGAGTACTTCACTAAGGACATTGCTTAAGGATGTTAAAAGTGGCAAGTTTAAAAAAAAAAAATTCATAGACCCATGCTATAAAAACATAAAATCTCTTCTTTCCAATCTCAAACTTTTCTTTTTTGATTTCTTAACAAGTGCTTAGCAAAATCCTTACTTGCAATAGTGTCTTTGTGAAAAAAATTTACAAGGTAAACATCTATTTAGGTCCCTCATGCTTGATCAAAATTTCAATTCAATCCTAAAAGTTTTGTTTTATTATATTTTTTTCGTTAATATTTTCATAATATTTCAATTGTATTCTTTTGATAGAAAATATCCAAATTATAAATGAAAAAATGAATATAAATGCCAATTTACAATGTGAGACAACAAAATATAGAGTTTAATTTCTATATCCTGACAATATAAAATTTTTTTACATTGTCATTCAATCATGTATTACCACATCAATAAAAGTGGTTAAATCTTGCACCAATTATTTGAAAAGTTATGCAAATTGAATAGTTTGATTGAATGACAATTAGGGTCTAGAAATTAAACTCAAATATAAAATGTCATATTACAATATTAAGGATCACCACAAAGTATCTATATATATAAAATATCAAGTCTATATTCAAATTAAAATGTCCATGACACTCAAATTATAAACATAAACTTGATCTTTTATGTTTCGTTGTAGTCCATAATATTATAATATGACATTTTATATTTTGTTGCGACTTCCTAACATTATACTTTGGCATTTACATCCATTTTTTGTTTATAATTTGGATTTTTATTTTATCAAAAGGATAAAACTGAAACGTTTTGAAAATGTTAAGGACATAAATAGGAAAAAAAACTTTTAGGACTAAATTAAAACTTTGATCAAATGAGAAAGACCTAAATAGATGTTTATCCAAATTTATATTACTCCATTCCTTTCAATTTACTTGTAAAAATTAAAAAATATTTAAACACAAATATTAAAAAAATGATTTTTCTAATAAATGCCGTAGGGAAGTTCATATATATAATATAAGATGTTGTTTTTTTAGATAGATTCATATTTTGCTGTCAATATTAAGCTGCTTAGCTTAATTAGTCAGTTAGTTGAGTCACCTAACTAATTACATATGTTGTATTGAACTTAAAATGTAGACGATATATTATGTATATAATGTCTGAAACTTTTCATGAAACACTAGATCCAAATGTGCATTTTCTTTCAATAATTATTCAAAATTTCTTTTTCCCAACTCCCGGACTC
This sequence comes from Dalbergia oliveri, assembly GCA_030441495.1. Lineage (NCBI taxonomy): Eukaryota > Viridiplantae > Streptophyta > Magnoliopsida > Fabales > Fabaceae > Dalbergia > Dalbergia oliveri. Next base: position 12,819,038 of record JAMLFY010000009.1, read on the forward strand.
CCCAAAAGAGAGCAGTGGTATTTTTCTGTCCTAATGTCTTGAACTACCGCTACAATAGCCGAGAAGACCCCTTCCAGTCACTTATCTTCAAATGCTCCTCCTATACATGAACAAGCTGTAAGATTATTTTACATAATTATAGTGTGGTCTATGTAATTGATAAACTGACTTTAATAAGAGAAAATTAAGATGATGGTCATTAATCTCTTAAAAGTAAAATAGAGTTAGTGGGGGTTTTAAAATAATTATTTAAAAGTCTCTCCTCTCTCTTTTGAAAAACTTGGCGGTTACTCTAGATAAAGGAAATAGACACAACCAAAGGAAAACATTCTTTAACTTCTTTCACCATCAAAAGAAAACTAAAAAAGAAAGGAAGAGGGCCAAAAAGGAAGAAGAAAATATCAAGGATTTCAACAATGGATCCGAGTATGTCATTTTATTTCATCTTATATTCTATTATATGATAATCATAAAATCCAAGATTCTTAAGGGCTTTGTAATTTTTTATCCTGTGTACCAAAATGAAAATTACAATTAATAATTGGTATCAAAGCATTAGGTTATGGATTTTACGATTCTCCAAGATTGATGATGTTTCCTTTTCCTAACTTATATGAACCCTAAATTATGAAATTAGAAATTACAGGATTCCTATATGTCCGCTACATTATCGAACAATTTTTATCTTTGATTTCTTCGAAAAGAAAAACTCATTTAGCGAAGTTCTTGAAATGTTTTATGATCATTGTGGATCGATGATTGGCTTTAATTTATTTTCAAAGTAAATAATTGATATTCACGAACTGGTTAAAGGGGTGTTTCCTTTAGTCGCACATGTTCTTTTCAGTCCTCTGTATCAACATAAGAAATGCATTTATTAATTGACTTGACGGAACATGACATGTCTAATTGTCATCTATTGGCATGACTTAATAGTAGTATTTTAAATGCTTATTGGTTGTGATTATGTTTGGACTTTCATGTTAATAAATACATGTGAATGGACATTCAATTTAGATGGCTTCAAATTGTTATCATGCTTCCAGTAAATTAAAGTTTCATCAATGGACATACCATATCTTATATGCTTCGATATATGTTAATTGTTTAAGCATATTCAAGTGAAGCATTGGCATGAGATTAAAGTATATAATTTGTATTTTAGAATTATTATATATTAGATTTGTTAATCACCAAAGTGGTCAAATCTAAAAGTTATTTAATAATTCCAAATTTCATCATGAGATTAAAGAATATAATCTACACCTTGGAATTATTGTGTTGGATTTGTTAATCACCAAAGTGGTCAAATCCAAAGATTGCTTAATAATTCCAATTTTAGATGTTTTATTTCAATTACTCATATGATGGATGTTAAGTGATGATCAATTTATGTATGAGTATATTGAAGTTCATTATTATAAGACATTTAGGGATTACCCAAAGGTTGATTAATTGTTCTTATAATTATTGGACATGATGGTTGGTAGTATAGGTGCATTATTAGTTTTAGGGTTAAATGCATTTTACCCCTGAATTTTAGGTCATGTGCAATTTACACCTTGACTTTTCAAAACGTGCATTATGACACATGAACTTTCCAAACTATGCAAAAAAACCTTACTTTTCAAAGTGTATTACAACACCTGAATTTTTCAACCTGTAAAAAACCCCTCCAAAAAGTTTAAGTCATAACAAGATATCAAGTTGCACATAATAAAAAATTCAGGGGGTTAATTGCACATAATATTTATGGACAATGTGTCAAGTTACACACATTAGAAACATAGGGGGTTAAGTGAACATAAATCTTATCTTTACTAGTTACCAAAATTATACCAAGAGTTTTTTTCACAATTTGAAAAGTTCAAGGTGTCACAATGCATATTTTGAAAAGTCATGGTGTAAATTACACATGACCTAAAATTCAGGGGGTAAAATGCATTTATCCCTTAGTTTTATTTATATGTCCAAAGATAGTACATATTTCTAGTTAGTGCATGTATCATTGCCAAATAATATTAAATTTGTTAGCATCATTATGTTGTTATATATTAATGTATCACCCAAAGGAGAGCACATTGATATGCAATGAATGTTTAGATAATATTGTTTGAATCTATTAAGTTCAAAGCATTAATGTATGAGCTTGTATAATGTTTGTAGCTTCCACGAATATGTTTGCTTTGGGCAATGGAATTGTCAAGTTCAATGGGCTGAACTATGTTGATTGGTCTGAGCAAATCCACTTTAAGTTAGGTTTTATGGACTTGGATCTAGCATTAATTATGGAAAAGCATGCTGAAATTCCTGAGACCAAGTATGGAAGAGAACAAGTCTCTTTTTGAGGCTTGGGAACGGTCCAACAAGCTAAGTTTGAACTTGATGAGGATAAGAATGGCTGAAAATGTTAAGTCACCTGTTATGAACAAAAAATAATTGCATAAGAGTTTAACATGGCGTGTTGAGTCAATGTGATAATTAGACTTCATTTGGGTAATATTAAGAATTAATATGCAAATTTTATTAGCCAAGCCAAGGAATTATCATAGTGGACGTGTCCGTGTAAGGGAAGTGGTTATTGCATGTTAACTAGTCACATGGTTTGTTCCCATGTTTTATGAGCTGTGAGAATGGGGAAGTTATTGCAAATGGGGAGCTTATGTGTCATATGGAGAAGAGACAGTTATTGCATATTGGCCATGTGTTGGAACGGTTACAATGAGAGTCATGTGTCATACTAATTAGTCGTGAAACATTACTAATTAGTTGTGGAACAGTTGCTATGTAGCCATGGGTAGTTTTTTATTCAAAATTTACACATGCTTGAAGTTGGAAACTTTTCCTATGAACGTAACATTTATTTAAGACCAAAGAACTTCACAAGAAAGAGATCAGGAATCAACAACACAACTCTTTACATTTTATCCTTTTTCTTCCTTTTTCCTAGTTTTAGTTTAGTTTAGGTGTAGTTATCTCCTCTAAATTTTATTGTGATGCTTTAGCATGAAGTGTTGTAATTATTCTTGCTCAATCAATGAAATCCATTATTATTCTACACTTGCTTTTGTCCAAAATTTGTTCTTCAAAGTAGTTGGAGAACCCATAAGGGATAGATTCCCTCCTTGATGCAATCACTTGTACTTTGGGATCAAAAAGTGATTTGTGTTCTCGGCTTTGTTTATTTTCATTTAACTTAACTGAACCCAAAATTCACGATAACACCATCTATGCGTAAAATAGACGTGCAAAGGAATTTATGGTGAAAATTAGGGAATATTCTCAATTGGACATTCCTGACAAGTCCATTGTGAGCAACTTGATGATTGAGTTGACAACTAAAAGGTTGGAATGGTCACAAGCCATTCATGATCATATGATTGGAATGGCAAATCTAGCAGCAAAGTTGAAATCAATGGATATGGATGTGAGTGAATATTTGTTTTGTACAGTTCATCATGAACTTTCTTCCTCTTGAGTTTGGCCAGTTCCAGGTGAACTACAACACCCTTAAAGAAAAATGGAACTTTCAAGAAATTAAGGCCATGTTGGTTCAAGAAGAAGCGAGGTTAAAGAATATGAAAGATCATTCTCTCCATCTCACATTTCATGATGGTTCTAGTAACAGCAGACTAAGCTGGGTAAGAAAGGCAAAAAAGGACAAAGCGTCACTGAAGGTTTGTGAAGGCCAAATCCATAAGGAGCGAGATGCTTTTTCCAGGAAGGCTGGACATGTAAAGAAAGATTGTCCAAAAAGAAAGAAATAGTTCGAAAAGAAAGGTATTTACTATGTTTCAGTAATTTTTGAATCAAATCTTATTAAAGTGTCTAATCATACCTGGTGGTTAAATTATGGTGCAACAACTCATGTGTTACATGTTATGCAGGGATTCCTTTCGATCTAGTGCATTAAAGGAACTGAAAAGTTCCAGTATATGGAAAATAAAATGAAGGCACAAATAGAAGGCATTAGGACTTATAGATTGATCTTGGACAATGGCTGTTGTTTAGATCTAGAAAAGTGTATCTATTTCCTGTATGTGCTAGGAATTTAGTTTCTTTGCAAAGTTGGACAATGTAAGATTTAACTTTAGGATTGGAAATAATGTGTTTTCTTTGTTTAAACATATGTACTATTATGGTTGTGGTACTTTGGTTGACAGTTTATATCATTTCAATCTTGATGTTAAATTTCCTGAATCTTTGTTTCATGTTGAGCATGGTATTGGTAGTAAGTGTAATGCACGTAATGAGAATTTTGCTTTCTTATGACACTAAAGGTTAGGTCACATATCCAAAGAAAGGATGTTGAGGTTAGTGAAAAATGAAATCTTACCTCAATTGGATTTTGTTGATTGGGATGTGTGTGTGGATTGCATTAAAGGCAAGCAAACCAAGCACATATCAAAGAATCTAGCCACAAGAAGCGGTCAACTCCTTGAGTTGATACACACTGACATCTGTGGTCCTTTTGACATTCCATCTTAGGGTGGTGAAAAGTAGTTTATCACTTTTATTGATGACTTCTCATGATATTATTATTTGTATCTACTCTATGAAAAGTCTCAATTAGTATATGCCCTTGAGGTGTTTATTAAAAAAGTATAAAGGCAGTTAGATAAAAAGATAAAAGTTGTAAAGTCAGATAGAGATAGTGAATATTATGGTAAATTCAATGAAAAAGTTAATGTCCAGGTCCATTTGCAAAGTTTCTTGAAAGTAGGGGCATATGTGAATAGTATGCAATGCCTAGTACACTGCAACAAAATGGTGTAGCTGAAAGGTAGAATCTTACTTTTATGGAAATGGTTAGGAGTATGATAAATTATAGTAATGTACTTCTATCATTATGGATGTATGCATTAAAATTGTTGCGTATCTTAACAGGGTTCCTAGTAAAGTAGTTCCTAAGACTTCTTATGAACTATGGACAGGAAGAAAATCCAGTTTGAGACATCTTCATGTTTGGAGTTTCTCGGTAGAAATAAAGATGTATAATCCACATGAAAAGAAGCTTGATGCAAGAACCATTAGTGGTTATTTCATTGGCTATACTGAAAGGTCAAAGGGGTACATGTTTTATTGTCCTAACCATAGTATAAGACTAGTTTAGTCTGGTAATGCAAGGTTTCTTGAGAATAGCCAGTTAGGAGTGAGGAATCACGAAAGGTGGATTTTCAAGAGAATCATGTAGAAAATCCTACACCTGGTGTCTCCTCAGGTTGTTGTCCCTTTTGTTGTATCGCAATCACACAACATGCTAAGACAACAAATTGATATCCCAAACCCATAAGATGAATATGTGGATGATAAACTGATTAACAATGTGCAAATCACAAATGATCAAATGGTAAATGAACCACAAGAAATGACTTTAAGAAGGTCTGAAGGCAGAGACCAGCAATTTTGGATGACTATGTGGTTCATTCACTTAAGCAACAATGTGATTTGAGCATTGATGAGGATCCAATCTCATTTAAACAATCTATGGAATGTAACAATTCTGAAAGTTGGCTCAATGCTATGAAAGAAGAGATGAAATCAATGGATGACAATAAGGTTTGGGATTTAGTCGAGTTACGTAATGGGTTTTTAAGACCAAACGAGACTTAAAAGGCAACATTGAAAGGTATAAGGCTAGACTTGTCGCCAAAGGTTACACTCAAAAGGATGACATTGACTATAAAGAGACATTCTCTCTAGTTTCAAAGAAGGACTCTTTAAGAATTGTTGTGGCTTAGGTGGCTCATTATGACCTAGAGCTCCACCAAATGGATGTAAAAACTACCTTTCTTAATGAGGACTTGGAAGAAGAGGTTTATATGGACCAACTCAAAGGGTTCACGACCACAAGAAAAGAAACTTGGTGTATAAGTTAAATAAGTTAATATATGGACTAAAACAAGCTTCTTGACAGTGGTATCTCAAATAAAATGATACTATCTTGTCATATGGTTTTGTAGAGAATGTGTTGATCGGTGTATCTATATGAAGGTTAGTACGAGCAAGTTTGTCATATTGGTCCTATATGTTGATGACATTCTTCTTACTGCTAATGATCTTGGCTTGTTACATGATGTAAAGAAGTTTCTCTCTAATAAATTTGAAATAAAAGATATAGGTGAGGCGTCCTATGTGATAAGAATAGAAATATTTCATGATAGATCACAAGGAATGTTAGGATTGTCTCAGAAAGGCTATATCAATAAAGTGTTAGAGAGATTCAGAATGGAAAGTTGCTCTTCAGGAATAGTTCCAATTCAAAAGAGAGACAAGTTTAGTCAAATGCAATGTCCCAAGAATGATTTGGAACGAAAGGCAATGGAATCTATTCCCTATGCTTCAGTGGTTGGGAGCTTGATGTATGCCCAGACATATAGTTGACCAAATATAAGTTTTGCTGTTGGAATGTTGGGTCGATACCAAAGTAATCCCAAATAGACCATTGGAAAGCTGCAAAGAAAGTTCTTAGGTATTTGCAAGGCACCGTGGATCACATACTCACTTATAGGAGATTAGATAGCCTTGAGATGGTTGGCTACTCAGATTCAAACTATGTTGGATGTGTAGACTCAAGAAAATCCACATTTTGTTATATTTTTCTAGCTAAAGGTGCAGTTTCATAGAAAAGTGGAAAAGAGTCTATCATTGCTACTTCTACTATGGAGGCTGAATTTGTGGCATTCTTTGAGGCCATAGTTCATTCACTGTGGTTGCGAAACTTTATCTTTGGGCTTAGTGTTGTCGAGAGTATAGCTAGGCCGCTGAGAATTTATTGTGATAATTCTGAGTTATCTTCTTTTAAGAATGACAAGTACTCAAAGGGTGCAAAACACATGAAACTGAAATACTTGTTAGTCAAGGAAGAAGTGTAGAAATAGAAATTGTCAATTAAACATATTGATACATATTTGATAATAGTGGATTTGCTAACTAAGGGATTGCCACCCAAAATATTTTGGTCATGTGAGACGAATGGGTATCATTGACAAGTCCTTGTTAGCATAGTTGTATGATATGTATACATATGTATGGCTATCTTGCTTGCATTGTTGTGACACTTATGAATTCAATTAAAGTTATGTTTCTGCTTATTTTATTTATTGTCCACATTATGCTATGTACATGTAATATTTGGTGTGATAATATGCTAGTTCTTTGAAAGACATTATAGTCAAAGATTACAGTACACTTTGATTAAAGTTCTTTGATTTGAGTTGATTTTGTGATACATGGAAGGAACCATGTCACTAAATGACATTGACCGCTATGATCCGATTAGTTCAATTCAATTGAGGATGATGACTTGACTAATTCAATATAAAGCGTGCACTTATAGTTGTTGAATCTTCAAGTTGTCACATGGACCAAGTGGGAGATTGTAAGATTATTTTACATAATTATAGTGTGGTCCATGTAACTGATAGATTGACTATAATAAAAGGGGATTAAGATGATGCTCATTAATCCCTTAAAAGTAAAATAGAGCTAGTGAGAGATTTTAAAATAATTATTTAAAAGTGCCGCCCTTCTCCTTTTGGAAAACCTGGGTTCCTGTAGATAAAGGGAATAGGCACAGTCAAAGGAAAGCATTATGTAACTTCTTTCAACATCAAAAGAAAACTAAAAGAGAAAGGAAGAGAAGGGAAGAAGAAAAGATCAAGGATTTCAACAATGGATCCGGGTATGTCATTTTACTCCATCTTATATTCTATTATGTGATAGTCATAAAATCCATGATCCTTAAGGGCTTTGTAATTTTCTGTCTTGTGTACCAAAATGAAAATTAGGTTAACACGAGCAAATACCATATTAACAAGTCACTTATGATCTGACCAACTTGTAAGTTCTTATTAAGGACATTTGTATCCCCATGACTGCATCCTAGTAAAAAATTAGAGTGAACACCTATTTGGTCCCTCTAGCTTTTTGCATTTGACTATTTCGTCTTCTAAGAAAAGAAATTAATCTCATGGCCCCTCAATATTGAAAATAATAGACACATTAGTCTTTTGTTAGTTCTTCGTTAGTGGATTTGCACACGTGGCATACTACAACGATGATGTGTCATTAAAATATTATATGCAAGCTAAATGGCATTGTTGTAGAATATATTGCACTCATTTTAATGTCTAAAATTGCATAAAATTAATCACTTTATGACTTACAGTGAATATTTAAATAATTCATTTTATGAATTTCAACCACCAAAATGAGTTATTTTAAAATCTATTCTACTTCAAATGACATATGCATCACTCAACATCATGTTAACTGGTCAATATACAACTTCATTAGTGTTTAAAAAATTAAATACAGGCAAATGGACTAATGTGTCCTATTATTAAAATCTTAAGGGATCACGAGTTTAATTTCAATTTTTGAGGGATTAGATGAGATATTTACTCAAAAAATAAGATATTGGAACTGTTACTTAGCCAATAAATGGCTCTATCTCTAGACCTTTTCGAAGGCCAATTAAAGAGTAAACTGTGAAATTGCAAATATGTTTTACTTTGATCCCTAATCTAATCCTTAAAATTGCAAAAAATAATTTAAATTAGTCTGTTTGGTTATTTAAGTGTTTCCCCACAAATATTAGTATAGAAACTAATTCAAATCACCTTTTTTCGCAATTTCAAGAACTTCATTGATATTTTTTTCAAATTTTAAGGACTAAAGAGCTTGCATATATAATTTCAAGTACCGCAACGAACCTTCGCTTGCCAACTAAATATCCCCTCTCGACATCATATGCAAACTAGATTTGTACAGAGAGTACTTCATTCCATGTATCAGGTACACCAGGCAAGCACCAGTGCAAGCAATCCTGCACACCAGGGTTGGCAGCAATCCTGAAGCGCGATATATGACCCTCATCCCTGAGCTGAGAAAGAGCTGTTACGTCCAAGAGCTTCACCCTGGTTCCCTTCACCGCATCCGCAGCGGTTCGATCTATAGGCTCCTCCATCAATATTTCCTTTCCCACTGACATTGGTTTAGTGTTGTTGCAGCTGCCTCCTGTGTCCCAGTCCCCACCAACAAAATGCCTTGGGGAGATTGTCCGATAGAACACCTTCAAACCTGGATGCTTTGGAAGCTGTGAGTTCACCCAACTAACAACACTATGGACAGTGATTTTCTTGGCGCGCCAAATCACCGCTAACTTCTTATCAGTGCTTGGCACACCTCCAATGTGCATTACCCACCTATTAGCCTTGAGCTTTCCTCGGTTCCAGTGGTGGCCTGTGTTGAGAACCAGCACATCAAACTTGTGAAGATATTCGCGCAGGAACGCCGTCGGCCGGTCAAGGTGCATTGCATAGCCTGTCTCTGGATTATTCGCATCAATAGGTTCTGTGTCGCACAGAGTTGATGACCAATAGTACAGAATGGTGGTGTTGGTGCTCGAGAAACGGAATGCCCAACCATGAGGGCGGGAAGCACCCTCCGGTATGACTAATCCGTACTCGTTCCCCACGTCTTCCACATCACGTGTCTCCTCACCACCAGTGATCATGCACATCAGAGATTGGAACTGCTGTCGGCCCAATGAGTCTCCCACAAATGCTAGAGTTTTGTTTTGCAGCCTGAAATCACCAAGGTTGGGACCAGTTTGTCATACATTTATAGACTTCCTATATGTTGAGCACAAGACTTTAGGGAAATAAAACTTAAAAGAGAGTGCAAATGAGTACTAATCCCAGCGTGTTTGGAAACTGAAATTCAATTCTATTAATAAATTGAATTAAATTTCATGATTTGAAGCAATTTAAGTGAAGGAATTGAATTCTCATAGGAATTGAAATCACCAAAACTAAAAATTGAAATCAACCAAAGGGTGTGATTTGGTGTGGGAATTGAATTCCAACACATGAAAATACTAAAATAACTTTAAATATAATGTTTTGTTCATAACCTATTAATAAAGGATAAAATAGTAAAAATAATTAAATTTATTTATTTTTATACCCATTCCAAATCAAGGAATTCAATTCAATTCTTTAATTTACTTGTTCATTCCAAATATAAGAATTCAATTCAATTTCATCTCATTAAAGGTTTCCAAATGCCCTCCATGATGCCAAATTTGGGGCAGTTTTTGTCTTCTAAATGAGAGGAAATTGACATAAGGCATAGGCATGTTACAAGGCAGGAGTCATATATATGGCTAGGAATAATAATAACAAAAACAATAATAACATTACTACCATGCTAACACGTGCCTCTAGCAAAACTGACCTGTTCGAGGAGCATCCTGTGCCTCAACATGTTGAATGGCACACACTTGGTATCAAATCATTGAAATGAAGCCTAATAAAATTACACTTGAGTCCAACCTATATAGTGAAAGAGTGAAATACCTTCTCAAAAATTTAGATCCTTCAAATTCCTCCATTTGACAATCTTTTGGTTGCCATCGAAGGTTTTCATATTCAAAATCAGTGCGCTGCGTCAAGCGGCAAGCCCACATCCCTGACAGCCATCGCTTGCAGCCAAATCCTGAATACAAAGGCCGGTGGTTGTCTGGAACCCATTTTCCTTTTGCATAGTTACAAACTGGAGAAAGGTTCAACAAGAGAAACAAATGTATAGTTCATTAGTCCAAAAAGTGTGCTAGAAAACTCGCTTGCTGCAGGGAAACAAAATTTTGATCCTTTGATTTATTATGACTCGAGTATCATCAGACTAACTAATGCAAAAGATTGAATACATACTTAAAAATTTAATCCATCTTGTCTAATGTGAGAAATTCATTATCCCAGAATTATGGTACCTTCGTTTTCCGTAGCATCATTCCAATTGTTGGCATCTTTTCCTCCGATTGTAGATCCATTTCCATCAGCTGTCTCAATGTTTGTTAGACTGGAAAGAGTGGAGGAGCCATGGGTTTCCCCATCTTCGAGGAGATCTTTCGCTTCTTCATCTGACAAACTTGAGAATTTCTACACCAACAAAATGAAAGAGAAAGTTTAAGCCCAAATATAACACGAGATTAATATAGAGATGAGGAGAAAGAAGGAAGTGAAAGGAAATAGGAAGATCATGCATTAAGGGGTGTATGTACTGCTGAAGGGACGGTATCATCTAGCTAGACCCCATGTTGTGAGATAATATGACATACAGTATTTTCGATGAGCAATCAGCTTAACAATATATTTTAACTTAATCTAATAAACTTGGTTTGGTTAACACAATGGTAAGCACAACAATCTGAAAACTATGGCAAGGAACAGGATAAGCAAGTAAATAAATGACAAAAACAACCATATATCATCACATGCATGCTCACTTCACAAACCAGTACCTTCATTTTCTGTAGCATTATTCCCATTGTTGGCATCTTCTAGACTAATTAAAGATCTATCTTGTGAAGAGTCCATGACAAATTCTGCACTTTGTTCTTTTTTTAAGGTTTTCTCATCATCAGGTTCATTCCCTTTAGCCTCAGTTTTTGCTTGACTAGAAAGAGTGGGCACGGTATGGCTTTCCCCGTCTTCAAGGAGATCTTTTGCTTCTTCATCTGACAAGCTTGAGAGAATTTCTAAACCATCATAACGAAAGACAAAGTTTAAGCCCAAAGATAGCATGAGAGTAATAAACAAAGGAGCAGAAGGAGAAGGAAGTGAAAGGGAACAACTAACATGGCTATACTGATAAAGGGATGGTATCATCTAGACCCCATTTTATGAGATAATATGACATACAATGTTTTGGAAGAGCATTCATAAAAACAACACACTTAATCCAATAAACATGGTTTGATTAACACAATGGTAAGCACAATCTAACACTATAGCAAAGAACAAGATAAGCAAGAAAATAAATGAGAAAACCAACTATATAATCAACACATGCTCACTTCACAAAATCTGGTACCTTCATTTTTTGTAGCATTATTTCCTTTGTTGGCATCTCCTCCACTGATTAAAGATCCATTTCCTGGAGAGTCCACAACAAAATCTGTTCCTTGTTTTTCTAGTTTCGAGGTTTTCTCCCATTTTCTTTATTTGTTTTAGCCTTAGTTTTTGTTTGACCGGAAAGAGCAGGTATGCCATGGACTTCCCCACCTTCCAGGAGATCTTTTGCTTCTTCATCTGACAAACTTGAAATAATTTCTGTGCCATCATCATGAAAGACAAAGTTTAAGCCCCAAGATGAGATGAGAGTAACAGAGAGGGGAGAGAGAAGGAAAGGAAACGGAATATGAAGACCATGTGCTAAGAGTTGTTCTGCAGAAAGCAATGATTTCTTCAAGCCCCCATTTTATTTTTGTGAGATAATATAACATATAATATTTTTGAGAACTTTCATCATAAATTCATAAGCTTAATGTTGTCAACATAAGTATATTGCGTTGGATGAGTGGACATAAACAAAATAAAACTAGGAATAAATGCATTACAGTGAGTAAATAAATGACAAAAGCAACCATATATCAACACATGCTCCCTTCACCAGTTGTAATACCTTCAATTTCTGTAGCATTGTTCCCAATGTTGGCATCTCTATTGATTAAAGGTCCATTTTCTGGAGAGTCTATGACAAAATCTGTTCTATATTCTACTTCTTCCAAAGTTTTCTCCTCTTCTACTTCATTCTTTTTCGTCTGAGTTTTTGTTAGACTTGAAAGAATGGGAACGCCATTGATTTCCCCATCTTCCAGGAGATCTTCTGCATCTTCATCTGACCAACTTGGGAGAATATCTACATCATCATAACGAAAGACAAAATTTAAGCCCCAAGATAACATGAGATCAATTGAGAGGGGAGAAAGAAGGAAGTAAAAGGGAACAGGAAGACCATGTGCTAAGGGCTGTAATGCTAAAGGGTGGTATCATCTAGCGCCCATAAATATGGGATAATATAACATACAATATTTTGAAAGAACATTCATCATACCAGTATTTTTAAACTAAGCAAATGAACTTGGTTTGGTTAACACAATGATATGCACAACAGTCTGAACATTTTAGCAAAGAATAGGATAAGCAAGTAAATATATGACAAAAGCAACCACATATCAACACGTGGTTACTTCATGAAGAATAAGGTACCAGAAGAATATGAGGAGTGGTAAATCCCTTAAACCAGAGATCATCTTTAGTTCTTTACCACTGGTTGAAACAAAATGTGCTAAGAGATTCTATGACATGCAGATTGCAGAGTGAAAATACAGTCATTTGAGAGAAAAATCACTGTCAACTGACACTGATTTTTAAGAAACCTTTGCAACATATGTGCTTATGCCTTCATATGAGATAAACAAAATAATATTTCCATTTATTAAAGGAATATCATATCAGCTCTTTTCAAAGAAAATATTATATAAATAAAAGCAAACCTGAAGGCAGCAGCATCTCTGGATAAGGGGGAATGAGTCCAGTAAGACTAGGTGTTTTCTCCCATAACAAAATTAAGGTAGTTGTGGACATTATAACAATGGAAATAAGGGAAAGCTTTTTCCTTCTTAATCCATAGAGGCGGAAGCCCCCCTTCATCCTACATAAACATGGATTTACGAAAATAAGAAAGAGAAGAACAGGAGGACAACCTCTTGCCTTTTCAAAATTGGTGAAAATTAGACTCCAATTGACTGAGAATCTATGAAATAAGAATGAAAAATGTTCCCACAAGAAATGGGAGGAAAAAGTATCACTTTCAGCCAATATATCCAGCATCAACACACAGAGACCTGACAACAGTACCTTCCCATTACAAAGGACAACAAATTCTCGGTTCCTCAGAAATGTTAATCAATCAAAGTCTAACCAGCAAATCAAAGCCAGAAATTAAGAAGGCAATAATCTGTTTCTGTTTTTCCTAACCAATTTAAACTTTAAGCTACACCAACACAGAAAGAAAGAAACGGATTAAGCTTTAGTCCAAGATTTTTATTCAGTTTGATTAGCAACAACAACTAAGCCTCGTCGGGATCAACTACATGTACCCAACGATACCATATAATGTCTGTCCACTTATATTCAGTTTGATCACCCCGGATAAATAGTTCTACTTTCTTTCTCCTGGGGACAGATCCACATAGTTTAAAGTGGGGGCTCATGCCCTTACAATAATTTCAATTTTTTCTTTTGAATGGTTATGTCGACATATATATTTTTGTCCCATTATTTTATTAATTTGGATCCACACTGATCGTAAATAAGACAAAATAATAAGATATAACATATCTCATTTCTTATCATGTTTGTGGATTATTTTTGCCCCTATTGTGAAAATTCTCTGGATTGGCTTTCTCATGTATAGTTAAACTTGCTTCGGCTCCCTCACATTGTACACGAAAGTTTAATCAAAATGAATGAACAAATTTAACTAAAAAATGGCTTTATTTACTAAAGCATAACCATAATTTCTAAGAAGCAGAGCATTACGCATCACTCCCATCTCAATTGTGATCACTTCATGTTTTGTGAGTACACATAGTTTTACTAAACCACAAGCAAAAAAAGGAAATAAAAAAAAATTAACCACCGTAATGCAGTTAGGAAGCCACTGTAATGCATGCACAAGAAACCAAAAATACTCCACCCGCCTCACAGATAAATTAACTCAGTGAGTTTCTCAAATGAAAATTAACCAATAATTCGCAAGAACTCACCTGATTGGGAAGGGGGAACTTGAAACACCAAGGAAACAAATAAGAAATATATGTAGCGAAAATGAATGGTTTCAGTGTGGGGACGATTGAACAGTTACCAAAAGCTGAAAACTTGGTATTGTATTGTGTTTGAGAGGAAGGAACATGCAAAAAGTGATGAATCTACCAAATAAAAGGAACCAACTAGGAGAAAATTTGGAGGAAGTGTGTTTTGAATGAGATTTGGCAAAACCTTAGGACAAATTAAAGCAGGAACGATGAATGGGGAACAGAAACAACAAAGTCACGGGACAACATAAAGTTACATATGTGAATTTATGGGTGAAACAAGGCGGGAATATATACGTCACACTTCATGTCAGCGACAAGGACAAGATGACCTGTAACAACTGAAGAATAAATAAAAAAATTAATTTTGATGTCATGTGGCTTTATAACACTCGGGTTTTAGCTTTCACTATAACTTTTAATTTTTAATAATGATACAGAAATGATTGGTATATTTATCAAAAAAAGAAATGATTGGTATAAACAAGTCAGAAAAAAGAAATGAGTTGTATGATAAAAATTTTCACTATTAATTAATCGATTATGTTGTTCTTTCATGTAATACTAAAGTGTTTTAAATTATAATATATATCTAAATATTCATCATTCTAATGTGGTGAAACTTGAACCTTCCTGTTCAATAATTAAGTTCAATATTTGTATTTATTTAAATTTATGTTCTTAGTCTTTATTTCATGCAAATAACTAGTTTTGTAATTTTTGTTTATTAGAATATTAATTCTGGAAAACTCCCCTGCATGAAAAATATAAGAATAAATAATTTAAAATATCAAATTATGTGAACTAACACTCAATGGATATAAGTTATAAGAATCTTATTTCAGTTGTATAAAGAAACGAAATTATAAGAATCTAGACCTCACTTTTGTCCCAATACAGGGAATGAGTCAAGTGAAAGGAGTAATTTATTGTGATAGTGTGAGGAAGAAGATGAAAAATGTCAAGTGTGTGGGTGTGTGAGGGGGGCGATTGTAGGGGTTTCAAGGGGTTAGGGTTGCATTTTTTTTTGTTTCATTAAGGGTATTGTGGGTATTGGGTAAGGGCTAGGGGTAGTAGTGTAATTTACTCACATTCCATGAAATGATTCAAAATAATTGTAAGACAATAAATAAAATAATATTTCTTTGCACCATGAATTCAACTAATTTACATGATATTGGGTATCTTGAAACTTTAAACTTGTGGGATGGAATTTGAAATTTTGGATTGTAGGGAATTCTAAATTTTTAAAATACTTTAGTCCTTAACTTTTAAGTAATTCAACACAACAACTAACATAATCATGCACTCAAACTGCTAAGAGCAGTTAAATTAGGAATGTTTAATTATTCATTATCCAATTAATTAAGAAAATTAATTCCTAATTAAACTCAATTAATTATAATTAACATATAATTATGACTAAAATGAAAATTAGGACATTGCAGCCCCCTTCTTTCATTTCAAACATTTCCACCCTAGCCAACGCCCTTCTTCCTTCCTCTCCTTACTCTCACTCATGCAACCTCAGTAGTTAAAAGTGCAAATAGGTTGGTTCATATCGGGTATGAGGGGAAAACATATTTGAACTAATCAATTTCTAATCAGTTTGGTTTGGTTCATATTCATTATTTCTTTTCTAAAATCCAAAATAAATTGATCTGATCAAATTCAGGTTGGTTTGAATTGGGCTATTGAATTTACCATTTTTTTTTCAATTTTTTCCCAAAATTTCAATAAAATTACTGGATAACATCAAAATTTCACATAAGCAAATTTCTATATGCTAATGTGCTATTCTAATATACAAAGACTAGAAGCCTAAAACACAATACCCAAATAGCATGATTCTAATATGATAACATTTAAACTTGAAGTTCCTGGAAATCACAACATAACACCCAAAAAGCACAATTCTAATATCACAAAATTCCAAATTCAGAACATTAAACAACACAATTCATATTGTACGTCCATTAAATCTAAATTTAGGTTGGTTTGGATTGGGTCTTTGGTAAGGGGATGCAAATTCTATGACTAAACCAATATGTGATCAGTTTTAATCAAATCTGAACCAAACTAATTTAATTGAATTAGATTAGATTCATCATGTCTATCTTATTCGCTTACACCCATAATAGTGGCAAGCCAACTCCCTTTCTAGCCCTACTTTGTTTGCATCCTCTCTCCATTTCTTCATCCTTTCTATCACTTACCCTTCACCCTGTGTCACTCCCATGCATAGCCTGCATCAGTGTCACTTTGTGGCTTGAGTCACTCCCCGTGTGGCTTGTATTCGCTCTGCACTTGAAAGTTGATGTAGTGGTGGTGGCTCAATGTTACTTTAAAAAGCAATTGGCTGTCTTAAGTCGAGTTGGCGTTTCTCTAGCTCACTACAAAAACAAGCCAACCCGTTTCCTATTTTATCTCGTGACCCATGACGGGCCAACCTAAGTGAGCTGGGTTGGCTCACTTTAACTGCTCTAAAGCAAATTAATAAAACATCTTGTGTGAACTAATTTATTAGATATATTCTAAGAGTTAAAATGGTAGTTTACTCAATAAGAAAATATTTCTTTTGTTGTAAATTAGAATACAAACAGATGAGGAGTTAATTCACTAATATTTGACTTATGGATGAGAAAAATTTAATCTACCCTTTATTTAGTTGTTAATTAAAATAAACGCTTGTTCATTAAAAATTAATGAATAATTAAGACTGTAGTCGACTAGAAATTTTTAGATAATATTTTGCATTGTTCGTGGGTTGATTAACAGAAACACTGTTTTATTTACATATCAAGCGTGAATTTTATTATTTGAATTTACAAATGACAGAGCATCTTTCTAAGGTGATTGAAGGAGGAGTTCATAATGTTACATCTTACCAAGATGATTCAATTGAATGTGATGCACTCTAAATTTCAACTTTTTAACTATCATCTTTGAGCTTTAGTTTTATTTGCGACTAGTTAATTATATATTTTGAATGATATATAGGACAACAATTATTATTTCATTCATAGAAATTTAAAATTTTTCACTACAACAAATATAACAATACCAAAAAATGAAAATTACAAATGAAGTATCTGTATAGTTATTATTGTTTCTTGCAAGATTTATTGATGGGTATGTAGTGAAATATATTATTCAAAATCTACTTTTATTCTTGAAGAACATTCTCAAATTTCACGTAAAATATTAATCCGAATATTGAATTTGCATACTTTAACCAACTTTTTCTTTTTTATTATATCATATAAAAGTTATTTATATTTTAGTCAAATCTTGAAAAATTGAAAAAAGAAAATGATGATTATAAAACTATTATGGTTGATATATCAACATTATGCTAGATATTCAGAATAAGTAGATCCATATTATAATACTATAAACGAGTTGATTAAACTTTTAGTCTTTTAGACACAACCTATCCTTCATTGATGTGTTATTGAAATTGAATGCAACAAAGAAAGAGAATTTTTTTTTTTTTTACAATGAATAAAGAAAGAGCAAATTGATATTTATATTGAGTTTATTTTTACTTATAAAAACTTGTCATCACAAATTATTTAAATGAATATTCAAAGGGATAACATTGCAAACCAAGATTGCAAATTTAACATGGATAAGTACAATTACAATATCCAAAAGAATTGCAGCGCCCATGTGCATCCCAGTCATCATGTTTGTTTTTGCAATCATCGTTGCACTTCGCATCAATTTGGCAACCTGGGTAGAGGTTTTCTAGACACCATTTTGCCTTCGTAACTTTCAATAGCCCTCCATTTCCTATGCCATACACATACAATAGCAAATACATAATTATACAATTCAAAGTCACTCACTTTTCAAAAGCATCTAAATTACAAGAAAGAAGAAATTAAGAATTTGTCAATTGATATGCAAAACATACCAATACCAATGGAGAGAACAATGAAAAAAATTAAAATTAAAGAGATGACCTTCATCTTGAGTATGTATACCTATCTTCTATTTGGGCTATTGGGTTATATGAAGCAATACATACGTACACACACACACACACACACACACACACACACATATATATATATATATATATATATATATATAACAATCAATTGGCCCTGAAATACAATTAATAACAGTACAAACAATTAATGTAAAGTCAATGATACTATATTTTTATTATAAAATATATATTTTATGTAGGTATATGGTAAAATTTACTTTGCACTTATGAATATTTTAAAATTTATATAATTTTACATTAAAAATAAATAAAATAAAATAATTGAATTAGTGACCTCCACCAATTTTTTATAGCTTTGAAATTAGATCTCCTTATACCAATTGTTATGGTTAGAACTTAAAATACTATAAGCCATTGAGATTGGTCTAGTGGTGAGAGATTTGTATAATATGCATAAGGTTTTAAGTTAAGATCTCATTACGATCAACATAATTTCAGAAGTTAGAATAATATGTAAATTTGAAATTAAATTCCATAAACCATATCCATAGAATTTTAAAAACATAAAATATGCCATAATAATTATTTATTATAAAACATAAAAGTCAAATTCTCTCTCTCTCATTAAAGTTTTTCTAAGTCATTCTCTCTCCCATTTAATTGCTAGCGATCATGGTTATTGAAATTTGATATTTTCATAAAAATGTTATAATATTTAAATTTTCTTATATTAATTTGCATAAATATTTTTTAGAAAAACTTTTTGTCATTAAAAGATTACTATAGTATTGATTAAGTTTGTATCACTTTGAATTGTTATTAGAATTTTTATTAATTTTAAACTTTAAACCACATACGTCTATTTTTTTTATATACTACGGGGCTTAGGAGCCCAAAGCAAAATTACAAAGCAATAACTCTAGGGAACTTGGACCCTATAAAATCAGCAATAAAAGATAGGAGGACAAATGGAAGGAGAGCATCGAAACACATAACCTCATTGGAACATAGGTGTCCATGTTTAGCAAGGACATCTGCACAGAAATTCATTTCCCTGAAGATGTGAGAGATAAGCACCGAGGAGAATTGAGCCATGAGATGCTGAATTTCTCGAACCAATGGGGCAGCAACATGAGTGCCCAGTACTTGACCATTATAGAGAGTAACAGCAGTTAGGGAGTCCACTTCCATGATGACCCTGGTATAACCTTTCCCAAGACTCAATTGAAGACCATGAAAAATACCCCATAGCTCCGCAAGAGTGATAGAACAGTGCCCAAGATTGACACTATATCCAAAAATGAAATTACCATTTGAGTCTCTAAGGATCCAACCACATGCAGCAGCACTATTTTGCACCACTGAGCCGTCTGAGTTCAACTTAACCCAACCTTCTGTTGGAGGGGACTAGTTAACATGAACAAGAGATCCCTCTCCAATCGAATTACCAATAGTAGCAATAGTATTAATAGCAACAGAGTAGTCCTTAGCTAAATAGAAGATTTTATGTTTCAGGGCACTTATATCAATGGGAAGACCATAAAAAATGACTCAATTCCGGTGGTACCGCAATGCACTACAACAGGTCACAAAGAAAAGAGGCCACATAACCTCTTGGAAGGAGCAAGTTCGATTACTGAGATTCACTTCCAGCCAATCAACAAGAAAACTGGAGAAGAAGACCGTAGTGATAGAACTAATACCAGTGCTAATCCAAATGCTTCTCGCTACCATACAATCGCGAAGGATATGGAGCACTGTTTCATTATCATTATTACAAAGAGAGCAGGCTGCTGAGTCAGACAAGTCGCACCGCATACGGCCAGAGTTTGTGAGCAGGTATTAGCTGGCAGCAACATGAAAGCTCGCAAATGTTGATGGGCCTCCAAATTCCAGATAAGTTTGAACACTTTCAAGGGCCGAGAGTAGTCTGTATGGATCGAAGAGTTGTAGGCCGATTTACAGGAGAAAACACCATCAGCATTTGGGAACCAAGCCACCGAATCGTGAACATCGTTAGGCCTAGGGGCTTTAATAGGGTTAAAAAGGGAAATACAGTTTTGCGCAAGAACTTGAGAAAGAAGATACCAATCCCAGTGACCATGGGGTGAAACATAATCAGCCACCTTCTGGTGACTTAACTCTTCATCAATATCGATAATGGCAAAATCCCTTAGTTTATACACATTGGGAATCCAATGCTGATTCCAAAACTCTACCTGAAGCCCGTTGCCCAGTCTCCAGATCTGGTTGTTAGAAATGTTATTCCACACACTACAAATGCCTTTCCAAGCATTTGATGCCACAACCTTTGTTTGCACATCAGGGACAATATCAGTACCGCATCCGTTCTTGCTCCTTATTACTTGAACCCACAGGGTATCAGTATTATGTATAAGTTTCCGCGCAAGTTTCATTAAGAAAGCCTTATTAGATTCGCGACATCTACGAAAGCCTAAACCCCTAGTGGCCTTAGGACTACAAATTTTCTCCTAGCTAATCAAGTGAACCTTCTTCTTATCACCGGAATCGTTCCATATAAAATCCCTACAGATTTTATCAATCTTGTCACAAACACTAACAGGAAGCTTAGTTGTCTGCACCCCATACGAGGGAATCGTTGCAAGCACAGATTAGGCCAAAGTGACCCTCCCTGCCAACGATAATGTATTGGCTTTCCATCCATTGAGTTTCTCCTCCATTCTATAAAAAATGAATTGGAAGTTGGCACCAGATACTCAATCATGAAAGAGAGGAACTCCAAGATATTTCCCTAAGTTCCCAGTTTGTTGCATCTCAAGAATAGCAGTTATTTCCTGTTTCCTAGTGGGGTAGACATTTCTGGAAAAAAAAAAGCACATGATTTGTCCATACTTACTTTCTGACCTGAGCATCTACAAAAACAGATCCAGGACATTTTTAATCACTTGAGCTTGTTCACAGGAAGCTTTAGCAAAAAGGACAAGATCATCTGCAAAACAAAGATGAGATAGTTTTGGCCCACTTCTAGTCAAGTTAATTGGTTCCTACGTATTATTCAAAACAGCGCAAGAGATTAAATGAGAAAGTCGTTCGATGCACATCACAAACAGGTAAGGTGACATAGGATCTCCTTGCCGAACACCCCTTATTGGTTTAAAAGAATCAGAGGTTCCCCCATTCCACAGAAGTCTCATATCTGTTGAGGATAAACATTACCGAATAATATTATGCAACATCAGAGGGATACCAGCATCTTGAAGAGTTTCCTCTACAAAGCTCCAACTCAGACGATCATACGCTTTTCCAAATCAATTTTCAAAGCCATAAAGCCTACCTGGCCTTTTTTATTATGCATTGAGTGTGCCACTTCTTGCACAATAAGGATATTGTCAGCACTCTGTCTGTCAGGGATAAAACTGCATTGGTTTGGTCCAATGAGCTTAGACATCACAGACCGCAAACTAGTAGCAATGATTCTCGTGATGAGATTGTACATAACATTACAAAGCCCTATTGGACGAAACTGAGAGATTAGTTCAAGTTTGTCCACTTTAGGAATAAGAGAGAGAAGAGTGCTATTGGCTGCTATGATTAACTGAGGGATATGAAAGACATTATTTACCTATTCAATGATAGAGAATTTGACATGCTCCCAATTCTTTTGGAAAAACATTATCGGAAGGCCATCTGGCCCTGGTGCTTTCCAACCCCCCATGTCAAAAAGAGCTCCTTTAATTTCCTATTTCGAAACAGGACAGTCAAGCAGTTGAACTTCCAATTCAGATAAAGCAAGGAACAATCCAGTAATAGGCATCAGTTCAGATGGAGTATCACTAGAAAATAGCCGCAAGAAAAAATCAACACCAAGAGCTTTTAGTTGCGTTGGATCATCAATCCACTCACCATTATTATCTTTTAATGCCAGAATTTTATTTTTGCGCCTCCTAGCAGTGGCTAGGCCATGGAAGTATTATGTGTCATTATCACCCAATTTTAGCCATTTACACCTGGAGTTTTGTTTCCAGTAAGCTTCCTCCTGGATTACAAGAGCTTCATACTCCTTCAAAGATCGTGTTGAAGATCCTCTAAAAAAGGGTTCTCTTGGAAGGATAGACTCCTAGAGATTCCTTCCAAACGAAGGAGCACGCGGTTCTTTTTTCGAATAATATGCCTAAAAACCTCCCTATTCCAAATTTTAGCAGCTAACGTAAAGGTAAAAATATTGCTCATCAGATCATCATCACGTTGCCAGGCATTGCAGATCAAGTCCTTAAATTAGGCATGGGAAAGCCAGGGCACCATGAATCTGAAGGATTTAGTCTCACCAGAAACAATGGCCTTATCACCAAATTGAAGTAAAATAGGCACATGGTCAGATTTCAATTTTGGTAAATGCGTACAGGCTACTGGGAATCGCACTGACCAACCATTATTGCTAACACATCTATCTAGCCTTCTTTTGATATTTTGTCTCTGCTAAATAAAGGGTTGGCCATAAAACTCAATGTCATTCAGGCCACAATCAAATAAGCACAAGCGGAAAGCTTGGGAGTCACTAGAGAGATGAGAAGAGCCCCCAGTATCTTGTATAGAAAGAATGGAGTTGAAGTCACCACCCACACACCAGTTATCCAATCCCCTCAAAGCAAGAAGTCTGAGATTGTCCTATAAGTTGCAACGAATGATTGCATGAGGATTAGCATAGACAGAAGTAAGGAACCATGGATCACCATCTTCATATGTGACTTTTATATGAACAAATTAGAGCTCAGATTCCTCCACCTCCACAGACCATTTGTTCTTGAGCCAGATACACCAAATACCGCTAGAGAAGCCAACACCATCAGAAACATGATGTCCATCAAAACCAAATTTTTTAATAATCTTCCTAGATTTGTTGACACTCACATGAGTTTCAAACTTCAAAGAGACATATAAAGAAAGCCTGATAGCGAAACATCAAATCTCTAAGCAAGATAGAGAAACCTTTCCCTGAAACACCACGAAAGTTCCAAAAGATAATATTCATGATGAAACAGAAAATGAAAAGAAAGATCAAGCCAGCCATAGTTAACTATCTGGAGAAACGACCCCAACCTTCTGAATAACCTCCTCCTGTTGAGGAACGACCTCCATAATGGTGTCCACACTAGCAGGTTCCCAGGTCTCACCCGGGTCAATGGGGAAGGTGCCATCATGATGACTCATACCTTCACCATGCAGATGATTAGCCATGTAGATATCTTCTGTGGAAGGGGCATATACTTGAACTGATTGAAGATGGTCCCAGAATTGGTCTTTCCAGTTCTGCTCATGTGCGTGACGCATAAAAAGTTTAAAAGCTTCAAATTCTACATCTTTAGGGGTACGAGGTTGTAAGGGAGTGTCGTCAACAGGCTTGGGTTGGGCAGCCACTATATTTTTCTGCTTGTGGTCCACGGGTTTTGGCTTCATAATAGTGTTCCCCCTTGTTTGGGCTTTTGGCGCTTTGGGCCACCTCCCTAATGAGCATTAGCTTGCGGCTTCTCGTCAGCCTTAGTGAGCTTATGGGGCCCAGTTGGAAGCTTAACCCCTTTAGGTTGCTAAGTAACTTTTACCTGCATTTCTCCATGGTTCTCAGACACATTATTATGCCTCTCTATATTGGGTTCACTAAAGAGCACATCAAATCTCATTTCCAAGTTGAAGGGTGGGATAAAAAACTCCCATGACTTGGGAATCACAATTATTAAGCATAATTACTAAACAATCCCTCAATTATTTTATTTTTTCTCTCTTTATGATTGTTTTTTTTTTGTTGGAAGTGTAATTTTCATATGACATAATTGTTTTTTTTTTTACATTTTATTTAATTATTCGATCTGGACAAGATAAAAAATTTTAAAAAATAAATTGTTAATTTTACGTTAGTTGGGTAACATTTCTGAATTTATATTTTTTTTCTAGAAGTTAATGTGTTAAGGGTATTTTGGAAATTATAATGTATATTCTTAGGAATATAGATTATAAAACAAACAAGCTTTAAATTTATTTTCAAGAATCTTAACAAATAATTTCAGGAATATTTAATACTAAACAAACAATTTTTTAAAGATCCATGAAAATAATATTCTCGGGAATCATTCCTAGAAATGCAATTTCTAGAAACATAATTTTAAACCTTGAAGCAAATGCCCCCTAAATCATAGAAAAATCTTTTTTCATAGAATAATTAATACCCGGAAAAAATTTTATAAAGCTTGTAACAAATGTAGGAACATATCATTCCCAACTACCTATTTTTAAAATAATTAAATATACCCCAAAATAAACGCCCCATAAGAAAAGTCCATTTATTTATTTTTGAATTCCTTAAAATTGAATTATGGTATTATAATTTTATATGTTACTTCAAACATGAAAATTGAAATTGAATCATCCAGTTCTAATTCCAAGATCTAATTCCATGTTCAATTTAAAAAACCAAATGTGGAATAAGTTTTTAGTAGCAATAGGAAATTGGTTCACGTTAATTACCGAAATGATGGTACGAGGGTTTTGTACCAAAATAAAATTAAAAAAAAGATTACATATAGAAGTGCAACATTTTGAAGTTTATGTACGCATCTACACTCTTTTTCAATATTAGGAAATGGTTAACTCTAGGTGATTTCAAAACTTGCAAGCCAAAGAAATTGGTCAAGAGATAACCTCTTTTAACCCTTTCGTAACACACAAAAATCGGTCAAGTATTGGGTGATTTCTATGTAATCGATTATTAGTTTATGTAATTAATTACTAAACCCAGAAATGTGCAAATTGATGTATTTTGAAGAGACGCATCTTTGGGATTAACCCAACGGTCTACCGATTTGTTTTCTATAGATACCATTTCTTTAACACCTTTTAAGGCATGAAAAACATATTACAAAGATCAATTTAACAATCATTCTCGTTCATTAATGACGTCATACCCTAATTACATCATACCCTATTAAGTCAATAGCAAACCAAATACAACGAATACATAGAATATCCATCATCTATTGCCCTGCAAAAGATATTGTCATATTGCACAAGTTCGACTTAACATTATCAAATATGCATAAAACAAAATGGGATATATTTTTCAACAAGTAACTAAAATTTACAAACACATATAAAAATTAACATGGCTGGACTAGTGATCTCACTAGTTGCGCGAACTCCTATCTGGCTATCAATTCTAAATATATTTATTCTGTTATCTAACTATAATATTTACTAATCTAATTAAAATAGGTTCACGGTGCACTAATCTAACTAAAACAACTAACTAATCAAATTAAAATAAACAAATTTGCTAACTATAATATTTATTTACTAATTTCCTAAACATGTTCATAAATCTAATTAAAATATATTATTTACTAAACATGTTTATAGTATAATCTAACTATAATATTTATTAGTCTAATTAAATTATACTAATAAAATATGCTTAAGGTGCACTAATGTCCCTAAAACATCTAACTAATCTAATTAAAAATAAATAATTTCTAATCTAAAAAAATTAATTTCAATAAATAGGTTTTATTTTGAGTATACTTAATTTAATTTAATTTCAATAAATAGGTTTTATTTTGAGTATACTTAATTTAATTTAATTTCAATAAACCGATGGCCATCTAATAGGAGCTCGGCACAACAGACGAGTAGCATCTGACAGCTAGGTTAATTTTTATATGTGTTTTTAAATTTTAGTTACTTGTTGAAAAATATATCCCATTTTGTTTTATGCATATTTGATAATGATAAGTCTAACTTGTGCAATATGACAATATCTTTTGCAGGCCAATGGATCATGGATATTCTGATGTATTCAGTTGTATTTGGTACTCATATAGTACTACTGATGTATTTGCTATTGACTTAGTAGGGTATGATGTAATTGATGAACGAGAATGATTGTTAAATTGATCTTTGCATTATGTTTTTCATGCCTTAAAAGGTGTTAAAGAAATGGTATTTATAGAAAACAAATCGTGTAGATCGTTGGGGATTAATCCCAAAAGATGTGTCTCTTCAAACACACCAATTTGCACATTTCTAGTAATCGATTACATGACTGGTAATCAATTACATAGAAATCACCCAATACTTGACAAATTTATGTGTGTTATGAAAAGGTTAGAAAGAGGTTATCTCTTGACCGATTTCTTTGGCTTGCAATTTTTTGAAATCATGAGTTAACCGATTTTCCTAATATTAAAAAAGAGTGTAGATACGTACATAAACTTCAAAATGTTGCACTTCTATATATAATCTTTTTTTATTTTATTTCGGTACAAAACCCATGGTACAATAACATTTTTGTTGACTTTTATGAGTATATTCATTTAGTGAAATAAGGAAAGAAAATTTGTTTTAGTATGCATTGCCTTTCCTATTGTTCATTTTACTTGTTTGAAGCAAGTATTTCTACAAATATTTCAAGAGAAATACTTGCATAAAATTAATATATGCAAATTAAGTGTACTATATTAAAAGACTAGCAATTTTTACCAATGTGATACATAGGGTTTCAAAAATTAAGACTAATATGAATATAAAATTTTAAAAATTATAAGATAAAAGTAATTTATATTGTATATTAAATGTGTAAAAAATTTAATATTTATATATATAAGACTCATAGTTATGTTATTACAAGATAAATCTATACAAAAAACATTCAGCTTAATGTGAAATAACATTTAAAAAATATAATCATAAAACTATTAGTGAAATAATAAATGACATATAAAAAAATTTGTCTAAATCAATTTTATTTGTCACTTCATTATTGAAAATATAATTCTCTTTATAATAAATATTTTTAAAATTTTAAAGTGATGATAAATCGAACAAATAAAAAGAACAAGTGGATTCATTCCTCGTATTTCGCTAATCTATAATCTATCTATAATACTAATATTTTAAACTCCTATGAGGGAAAGTTTTAGATGTCACAATGAGAATGATTTAACCCACAATTTTTAAGAAATTAATCATTAATTATTTTTTTTAAAATAACCTATAATTATGACACATTATTATAATATCATTACAATCATCAATATTTGATAGTAGGATTCCATTATAAAAATTAAATATATTTAAAACTTATCGATATTTAATTAAATCAATAATACTAATATTTAATACTTGTTTCAACTTTCTAGGTCTAGTTTCCAGAGTAATTTAGAGC
The DNA here is from genome assembly GCA_030441495.1 of Dalbergia oliveri. NCBI lineage: Eukaryota > Viridiplantae > Streptophyta > Magnoliopsida > Fabales > Fabaceae > Dalbergia > Dalbergia oliveri. The sequence continues at coordinate 12,846,854 of JAMLFY010000009.1, forward strand.
CCACAAATTTTATAACTTTAATAATTAATATTTTTTAAACATATTATAATCATAATTAATATATAGCATTATTTTACTACCGTTAATTCATATAATTTCAATATTCATAATAACTATTTTTAATATTTGTGCAATTTATGTTGAAATCTACATGGTAAAAAATGTTATACATTATTTTGATAACCTTATATATTGGAGTTATTTAAAATAATTGGTGATAAATGAAATAAATAAATAATCAAAAGTAATTTTAAATTATATATTTTATTTTTAAAATATAAGTGTTTGAAAAAAGTTTAAATAATATAAGTTATGTTATTTTACTTATATATTCCTGATTATCAATTAATTAATTAATATATAATATTAATTAATTACTATATAATTTTTATACCTATTGATAAAATGATAACATACACACACACACAAAGTAATATAATCCATTATATTTAAATCAATATATTCGTTAATTTATAATATTTGTTATAAACTAGAAATTTAACCTTAATACACTAAAATGAGGTAAATGACTCTCATTATATTTCACTATGATTATTTATCAGTTTTATTTTTTTAACTCTTTTACTATCTTTATTAGTTATTTTTATGTTAGTTTTTTTTTAGCCTTTTTTTGTATTATATTTATGATCTCATGGTTAGTTATCACTTCTACATAATGACATTTATAAAAATCAAAAGAGAATTTTAAAAATATTTATAAAGATAAAAACTAAATTTTTAATATTCATAAAAGTCAAATACATATTTTAATATATTTATATTAAACTAAACTAGCAGCTTGCCGGCACTCTCATAGGATTATTTATTAAGATTTCAGAATAAGTTTAAAACTTATTTATTTTATAATCTATATTTCTGAGAATATATGTTATAATTTTCAAAATACCCTTAGGTCAAATAATTATGAGGAAAAAATCAAATAATTGAGGGATGATTCAGTAATTGCACTTAATAATTGTGATTCCCAAGTCATTGGAATTTTTTTCCCACTCTTTAACTTGGGAATGAGATTTCACTATCGGGGTGTTTGTTTTTATTTATTAAATATTAATATAATTAAATAGAATTTAAATTTAATATATGAAATAAAAAACACTTATTTAAATAACTAAAAGGATTTGTTGTTGTTTCAATTAATTCCTTCCCCCTGATACCTAGATTCAATAATTGATATATTACAAAAGTAAGTTTTAGTAAGAAACCATAAGGGACAAAAGAACATCTTAAATGAAATATATGATATCACATATAAAATAGGAAAAAGTTCATACATTAAACTATTAACTGAAGGATGTTTCAACGAATAATATTACATATTTACATTCATATCCTAAAATTATAAAAAAAAAGAAGAAAGCTTAATAAATATATGTATCTTCATGTTGTATCTTTGGACTTCCTTATATTCAAACCAGGAAATGTCCAGTCATCTATATATGCCCATCAACTCACAATTAATCAATGAGGTAAAAGTTTTTTTTTTATTAATCTATAATCTATTTAGAATGGAGTGATGTTCGCAAAAAAGACGTCTATAAACCATTTGGGCATTACTTTTATGCAACTTAGAACCATCGAGGTCATTGGACCATTCCCATCAATTAATGAAACATTATATAGACTATCTTCACACCCTTTGTTTATACTAATGATTCTTGAAGGAATCAATGGGAGTAACTGGCAATGCTCCCATTCTCTTTGACAGTTCCTTATGCTCTGCCAAACCTTAGCTTTTTGTATGAGTTTTATTATATTATTGATGTAATTAATAAGGATTTTGATTTATTCCTCATTATGTGATTTAAATAGAATTATTGGCTTTCACACTGATTTTGAAATAATTTGTAATTACACCTTATTGCGATTGACTTGTCTCTTTGAGCATGATTTTGTGTATAGGAGCTTTGGATCAAGTGTAAAGTGTCAAGAATAAGGCTTGGAATTCTCTGCATGGTGCTTGTAGCAACGATCAATTTTGGAGAATTTGAAAGCTAAATAGAAGAGTTCATGAGTTCATTTGAGCACATTTGCAGAGAGCATTATAATAGATAATCTGTATCTCTCTCAGGATCAGATTGAGACAAATAAAGATATTTTAGAAAGCTCAAGAAGTCCTCTAAGGGGTTTTGCATGCTAGATAAGATAAGAGCTAATAGTATAATACCTGATAGGATAAGACCTAATAGTATAAGACCTGATAAACTTTTAATATTATATAGTGTTTTGTGTAATATTGTATAAGATATTATATTTTATATTTTATAATATTACCATTTATTTATAAATAATTATAATATTTTAATAAAATAAAATAAAATAAAATATTTTATTAATAATTTAAATATAATTTTTAAATATCATATTTAAGTAAATATTTATTAATTAAAATTTAATTTATTTTAAATGTTATTATTTATTATTTCAATAAATTATATAAATATTAAATAACTCTTTTATATATTTTTAATTATAATTATTTAAATTTCAATTTAAAATAAATATTAACTCAAAATATTTTTATTATTGATCCTTACTTTTATATATTACATATTATTTATTATTTATTTTAAATATTTATTTCTATTTAATATTTAATATTTTATTTTATTTAATATTTATTAATTATAATTACCTTTTTATTTTTATTGTATATAGCTAGATTGATATCAAATATTATTTGTTAATAATATTTATTTATTATGAAATAATTTTATTTATAAATATTTACTTATTATTATTTATTTAAGAATTATTTTATTTAAATAAAATATTAAAAAAAAGTAACCTTATACGTTAAAAGTTAATCAGGCCTCCTCATGTTGTATCAAGTTATAGTATTTCAATGTATAAAAGAGTTATGATGTATAAGTTTATACAATATGTTGTCTACATCAAACAACATATAAGAGCATAATGTATAGCATAATCTTATACTATTATGCCTAATACAGCATATCAAACACACCTTAAAACTTTCATGTTCAGCTCAAAACCCAGTTCTAAGAGCATCTTAGTAAAAATTGAGTTGTAAGATTAAAAGTTGCTATGTCCTAATGTTGTCCAACTTGACCTCCAGTTAGTATTTTTGTAATATTTGGAGTTACAGATGTCCGATTGAGGTGATTTTGGTGGCATTAGAAAGCTTATTCAAAGGGATACAATCTCTATTTCTAGTGCCAAGGACAGATTCGAATGTTTAAGGGGTCAAAATAACCAAATACATTAAGATATCAATTTTGTCCACTTGCAATGCTAGTGCGATGACGCAAATAACTCATTAAATATATTTTTGGGCCCATTTTGACTAATCTTAGAGAGCAGTATATAAAAGATTGACATAGTCTTTTACCTTAGTTTTTTCTCACTTTTAGGTTAGCATTTTTAGTTACTATTATTCTCTCTCTACATCTCTCTAAGGGTTCTATTAGTGAAGGTGCTTTATTTTGGAGATTGTGGAAAGTTGCTATTATTTCAGGTTTATTTTATCTTCATTGTTGTAATCCTCCAGAGATAAAGGAGTAGATTTCGTTACTAGTATAGAAATTTCTAAATGGATTGAGATGATATTTGAGACCCCTTTTTTATATTAAATGGATTGGTTTTCTTAATATTCTGAGTTTCTATTTCTATAATTATTGTGGTGATTGTTATAATCTTTATTGGAATAACTAAATTGGCGATCGTAGTTTAGGGAAACCCTTTGAGCATAAATTGATAGATCTATTGATTTATGTTTGAGGGAGAACATTAGAATTAACTTTCCAATTGGCAGTTAGGCTATAGCAATTGGTTCATTAAATCAATGTGATTTCTAAATAAATTGAGATCTCGTTTATTAGTTATTTACATTGGTCAAATTCTAGATGTCGATCGATCAATAGTATAATTGCTAGTAATTTATTACTAATAGCCACCAATGAGTTTAATATTTGGTCAATGATAATTAATTTCCAATCCTGGAAATACATTGCACTAGTGAATATTTGATTAATGATAATTAATTTCCAATCCTAGGAATACATTGCACTAGTGCCTTCTTTTCTATTGCTATTGCTATTATCTTTTAATTTTAATTGCTATAATTTCATTCTTTAAAATCTCTAATTTTTTCAACTAAATATTGAAGCCTCCTTGAGAGATGACCTAGATTGTGCCCTTTATTACATTTTTTTTGCAACTTAGCATTAAAATAAATTTCTAATTTGAGAAGGTAGGCGACAGCCTCCATTCAAATTTTGGTGTTGTTGGGGAGACATTAAAACTTAATTGTTCATTTTCTCTATTTTTATTTTATTCTAGTTTTTATTCTATTTTATTTTTTATTTATTTATTTATTATTTTTATTTTCTACTATTTATTCTATTCTGCCCAAAAAATGAAAATAAATTAAAAAAAAATTTCTATTTCATTGTATGAGGTGTTCTCTATTAGCTAGAAATTTGATACCTCCTAACTCTAGATTGAGAAAACTTTGAGAAAATCAACAGGGTAAGGCATCAACAAGTGGAACCACCTAACATTCTAATCCTCTTTTTAGTGTTTCAGGAAATACCAATGATATGGGAAATAGTAACAGGACACTTAGGGAGCTCACTGCTCCTGATTTTATCCTGTAGCCCCTGGCAATTACATACCCCAGGGTTGACAATGACTTTGAGCTTAAGGGGTACATGGTTCATGCTATACCCAAGTTCCATGGGCTGTTTTGAGAAAACCCACACTAACACCTAAAGAAGCTGCATATGGTGTGTTCTAGCATGAGACCCAATGGGGTGGAGGTGGATGATGTTAAGCTGAGGGCATTCCTTTTCTCCCTAAAGGTGCAGCAGAAAATTGGTTCTTCAACCTTCTTGATGGGGTTGTAAATAACTAGACTAGGATAAAGAGGCTTTTCCTGGAGAGATATTTCCTGGCTCTAGTGTGGCTTCTATCAAAAAAGAGATCTCTGGAATCCGCCAGATTGATAAGACTCTACATGAATATTAGGAGCACTTCAAGCTCCTTTGTGCAATTTGCCCCAATCATCAGATTCGGAGCAACTCCTCCTTCAGGACTTTTATGAGGGGTTAGTACCTGTTGATAGATGCATGATAGATGCTGCTAGTGGAGAAGCACTTTTGCACAAGACTCTGGCAAAGACCCGTACTTTGATTGAGAATATGGCTGCAAATTTTTAGCAATTTGGTTCCAGAGCAACCACAACTACTAGAGGCCTTCATGAAGTAAGCCAACCAGAGAATCCATTGTTGACCCAGACTTTATAGCAACTTTCTAGCCTTATGCAGCAATGATGGCTAGCCCAGCATCTCCAATGGTTCCTAAGGCCTGTGGCATTTGTACTTCCAATGATCATCACACATACATATGGCCACCCCTACAAGATGAATCAAACACTTGAGTAGCAATAACTAACCCCTTCCAGAGTCCACCTTAGAATCAAGGCCAGTTCCCATTTAGGAACACTCATAACTCCACTTGGAAGAATCATCCAAATTTGAAGTGGGGAAATAATTCATAATAGGGCCAACCTTCATAGCAGAAATACTTGGCACCTCATCAGGGCAACGGCCCTCCTTACACCTCCATCTTCAGATCCTCCAATAACTAGGTTGATGAAGATGATGATGGAGCAAATACAGAAAATTAGAAGAGAAAATGCCCAGCTGAGAGAGGAGGTGACTCAAATGAAAAATAATAAGAACCAGCAAGCCCCACTCCAGTTACCTTCTCAGATCATACCCAATCCAAGGGGAAATGTTTGTATAATTACCCTGAGGTCTGGGACAATTCCAGAGGTAGCTAAGCCTAGAGGAAGACGGGCAAGACAAAACTGGGCCCGAAGGTGATTCTATTGAGTGCCACAGTGCTCAATTAGCACTGTAGCACTTAGCCAAGAGTGAGCAAGTAGCACGGCATATTTTTTTGAATGCCATAGCGCTAGAACTAAATGAACGCCCAAACTCCACTCCCCCTGCCATTTCCATATAGAATGCAACCCAGGAAAGTCATTGCAGCGGATTTGGATAAACACACTGGAAACCTTCCGAAAAGTGCAAATGAATATTCTTCTATTAGATGTAATCAAGAAAATTCCTAAACATGCAAAATTCTTGAAAGATTTGTGCATTAATAGGAAGAAAATAAAGGGCGGTGGGGAGGATAAGGTGACTATGGGGGTAAATGCTTCCTCCATTATCAAGCCAAGCAACCTACCAACCAAGTGCAAGGATCTGAGCACATTCACTATTCCTTCCACTATTGGGAACCTACACATCACAAAGGCCCTGGCTAATGTTGGAGCTGAAATTAATGTTATGCCTAAATCTCTACCAGTCCTTGCACTTTGGAGAACTCAAGCCCACCTAGTTGCAAATTCAGCCGGCCCGTAGCATCACAAGACTAGAGGGAGTATTGGAAGATGTTCTTGTCCAAGTAAATAATTTAATATTCCCTGCTGACTTCTATATGCTTGAAATGGAAAATGACACCAATGGCAACTAGCATACATTAATCTTGGGTTGACCATTTTTTAATATTGTTAGAATCATGATTGATGTTCATGTTGGCATATTATCCATGGAGTGTAGGGACATGAAAGTCCAATTTAGCTTATCTGATGCTATGAAATTCCCCCACGAGGAAAACTCTGTTTGGTATTGATGTTATTGACTTTCTAGTTGATGATGCTTGTGGTAACCTACTCTGTAAGGATCCAGATCCCCCTTCTCCACTTTTTCTTCTTCCATGGGATATGATGAGCCTTTGTTTTAGAATGTCTCAAGTTTTCAGATATGGGTACTCCACCGACGACTAGTCATTGGTTTGCCCGTGCCTTAAACCGCCTATATTGGGAAAGAAGCCTTGTGAAGGGCAGTGGATCTTTGTGCATGAGCCCAAACAAAACTGATGGTTGAAAGGTCGAAGTCTAGATAGAAGGGACCGTACTTGGTCACTCGTGCGCACCTTGATGGTGCAATTAAGTTGTAGAATTCCAAGATGATCCGGTATGACATTAATAGGCACCACCTGATGCACCTCTATGAAGTCCTTAAGGATTTGAAGGTTCAGATGGCTTATTTGTGGGTTGAAACTATACACCCTCGATGAAGGTCCTGACGTCTAACTTAGGGACGTTAAAGCAAAGTGCTATGTGGAAGACAACCCACCGTGAGATTTTTCTTTACCTTTCTCTTTTATTTTTCTACATTTTATTTTTTTGTCATTTTTATTTTTAATTCTTACATCATGTTTATTTTTGCTTGTGTTCTACATCATTCCTTTGGCATCTTAGAGATCACATGCATAGGCTCACACCATATGTGCTATATTGACATGCTTGGTATTGACTTTATTTTGTATTGCATGCGTGGTGGATTTACTATGCTGTTGGATTGAGTACATATACTTTTACCTGTGAGATTTTGAGCCTCTTGATTGAACTATCGTGTGCCATGCTTATTTGCTCATATGTTTCTCTCTTTGGATTTGTATTCTAGAACTTGCTTAGGGTCTTGTTTGAAAATATATTTTTCATGTGCATGCTTGAATATGATTGAGGCATTTTTCTTGTTTCTAACCATTTGCCCATATAGCCAATATTTGTATGTTATCATTATTTAGCCCCTTTGAGCCGTCTTGCCCATTCTTTTAATTTAGCACATCCTTAGCCAAAAGTGAAAAACCATGAAAAATCCCAACATTTTAAGCTTATGAAAGCAATTATGCATTTTTTTTTTATATTTGTTTGAGCATAAGTGTGGGAGAGAGCATGAGGACTTGCCCCATTTTAAGTGTAGGGGAGGAATAATGTGAACAAAAATAAATTCAGCAAGTGACACCAAAAAAAATAAATAATGAATGAAAAGTTGATAAAAACAAATTCTAAAAAAGTTTAGTTGAAGGTGTGCCACATTGCAAAAGAAAGGTCTGTAATTATGTTAATTTGGACAAAGTGTACCCTTAGGCATTTGTGCTCTTGGTGTATGTATTTGCTCTCCTTTGACTAGAGGTTTAGCTCATTGGCCTATATAATTATACACCTTCACCTAAGCCTCATTACAACTAAAGGTAAGTCCTCTTGATTTGGTATGTACATGTGTATGACAAAATGGAGAATAAGACCCGTGGCAAGCCTATGATAATGCATTTTCACTTGAGGTGATTGAGTGTGCATCTTAACCTTAAACACTTGAGTGAATGAGTGGCAAACATTGACCTTGAGAGGATTTTTGTACTCGATCCATACATCATATGTGGATTTTACCTTATGTGCTATGTTCTTGTTCATGCCTTGCTTGTTGCAATTCTCTTAATTGTTAGTGTGAAAGCTTACTATTATGTCTCTAGGTTCATTGGATTAGTGTATTGTCATTTCATGCATCTTGCATTTTCAGTGTTAAGAGTCTAGTGTAGTTTTTGTATATTGCTTCTCATCTATGCCTTGGTTTGATCTTAGTTTCACATGAGGACATGTGAAAGCTTAAATGTGGGGTAGTTTGATAAGAGACATTTATGCCACTTATCTTGCTACCAAACCTTAGCTTTTTGCATGAGTTTTATTGTGTTATTGATGCAATTAATAAGGATTTTGATTTATTCATCATTGTATACTTAAATAGAATTATTAACTTTTGCATTGAGTTTGGAATAATTTGTAATTACATCCTGTTGTGATTGACTTATCTCTTTGAGTATGGTTTTATGCGTAGGAGTTTTGGATCAAGTGCAAAGTGTCAAGAACAAGGCTTGGAACTCTCTGCATGGAGCTTGTAGTAAAGATCAATTTTGGAGAATTTGGGAGCTAAATAGAAGAGTTCTTGAGTTCATTTGAGCACATTTGCAGAAAACATTATAATGAAAAATCTGTATCTCTCTACAAGGATCAGATTGAGACAAATAAAGATGTTTTGAAAAGCTCAAGAAGTCTCTAAAACTTTCATGTTTAGCTCAAGACCTAGTTCTATGAGCATCTTGGTGAAAATCAAGTGATTAAAGGTTGCTGATGTCCTGATGCTGCCCAACTTGACCTCCAGTTAGTATTTTCTCAATATATGGAGATACAGATGTTCGATTGTGGTGATTTTGATGGCGTTAGAAAGCTTATTCAAAGGGCTACAATCTCTATTTCTAGTGCCGAGGACAGATTCAGATATTTAAGGGGTCAAAATGACCAAATATGTGAAGACATCAATTCTGTTAGGCAGAGCCAGCACTCAACAAAACTCAAAAAATTATTTTACTCAGCATAGCTCACTGCTAAGCGCTCAGCTCATTTAGTGCTGCATCGTTAGTGCGATGGCACAAAACAGCTTATTTAATCTGTTTTTAGGCCCCATTTTGACTCATTTTAAAGGGCAGTATATAGGATTGACAAGACTTTTACCCTGGCTTTTCATTCACTTTTAGGTTGGTACTTTTAGTTGCTATTATTCTCTCTTTACATCCCTCTCTTCTTCTGTCCTCTCTAAGGGTTCCATTAGCGAAGCTCCTTTATCTTGGAGATTATGGCAAATATTGTTGCTATTATTTTCAGGTTTCTTTTATCTTCATTGTTGTAATCCTCAGAGATGGAGGAGTAGATTTCTTTACTAGTGTAGGGATTTCCAGATGGATTGGGATGATGTTTGAGACCCATTTTTGATATTAAATGCATTGTTTTTCTTAATGTTCTGAGTTTCTATTCCTATAATTATTGTGGTGATTGCTATAATCTTTATTGGGATAACTAAATTGACGATTGTCGTTTAGGGAAACACTTTGAGCATAAATTGATCGATCTATTGGTTTATGTTTGAGGGAGAACATTAGAATTAACTTTCCGATTAACGATTAGGCTATAGCAATTGGTTCATTAAATCAATGTGATTTCTAAATAAATTGAGATCTCGTTTATTAGTTATTTACATTGGTCAAATTCTAAAGGTCAATCGATCAATAGTATAATTGCCAGTAATTTATTACTAATAGCCACCAATGGGTTTAATATTTGGTTAATGATAATTAATTTCCAATCCTATGAATACCTTACACTAGTGGCTTCTTTTCTATTATTGTTATCTTGTTGCTATTATCTTTTAATTTTAATTGCTATAATTTCATTCTTCAAAACCCCAATTTTCCAAGCTAAATATTGAAGCCTCTTTGAGAGATGACCTAGGTTGTGCCCTTTACTATATTTTTTGTGTAACTTAACATCAAAATAAATTTCTAATTTAAGAAGATAGGTGACAGGCTGTTCAAGGATATATCATCCTATGCTCGAGTATATGGAAAACGCACTCGGGTCAAAAGCATCAGTTTTCAAATACAAGAAAATATTACTTGAGTATTAGAAACTTATGCTTGAACGCCAAAACCCTAGGCCGTAAACCTAAAAACCAGACCCCTAAACCCTAATGAATATCAACTCAATGAATAGTAACCATAATGAATAGTGGAAAATATACTCAGGTATAGAGGATCACACGTTCAAATTCATTAAACTATTGGTTGGGAGTGTGAATAACCTATGCTCGAAATACATGTCATCCTATACTCAAGTATTCAAAGAGAGTTCCTTGTGCTAGAATACATCCGCTCTTTCAAAAACATTGAGCCCTAATTTGAACTGTCAATTATTCATCACATAATTATAGGGAAGATGGCATAATTTTTTTTTTATTAGTTTCTTGTTCTTGAATACGAGATGCAACGTACTAAAGTACGAGTTCATAATATTCGAGTACAAGTTTTATAGTTCATTTGTTATTTCATATTCAACACATAGCCTATCTATCATGACTCTTTGTGAACACTCGATTTTGTTCGGTCTATGAAACAAAAATAAAATTTTCCTAGCATATTTTCAGAGATTTGCCCATTTATAGACTCATGATGGTAATTTTATTTTGTTAAGTGAAATTGCAAACCATTTCAAGTCTTGTCTATAGTTCTTTGTTGTGTGTAATCCAAATTCAATTCAGACCATTTTTATTTAGATTCACTTACTGTTGCCTTACATTTGTTTCATGTGCATAAAAAAAAAAAACCAATCCATCTTCACCCAGTTAAAACGAATTGTTCAGCCCATTTTCACATAAAATAAAAAAGGATTCCAATCTATTTCAAGTCCATATCCATCTGTAAGAAAAAATAATAATAATAATAATAATATAAAATAAAATAAATGAAATTAAAAAAAAAGGGAAAGGGACAGAGGAGTCATGGACTCCTACTCCAGCCAAAATATGGCCACGTGAAACAATAGGATCGAGGGGAGGTATCAGAAAAATTTAAAGAAAAGGTGGTGAACGCCATGATGGCTCTCTCCACTGGGTGCAAGGCGTTAACATTCTTTCGGTGTGGATGAGGTGTGAAGGAGGTGCACAGCCCGAGAGAGTGAATCTGCCTCTCACCCTTTCATCATATAGACCCAACGCCTCCATAAAAAAAAAAAAAAGAATAACCTCCTTCATCCACCCTCTGCCACTATAGCCCAATATCATCAGATCCCAAGTCACAGCATACCATTCCTCAAACTCGATCAACAAAGAAGAAAAAGAAAAGCAAAAACCATCAGAAAATTTTCAAGCATATCAGAGAATTTTCAAACACTATACACATTGATACATCAAGCAAACAGAGAGATACACAAAAAAAAATCCTGCCAAATATGCAACAGAGAGGTATATCTTTTGACACAAAAAATATAAAAATTAAAAAAATTAATAGTGAGGCCGCGGCCTCCCCAGTCACAGCCGCGGCCTCCTCTTCCTTCTCATCTCATCCATTCCTCCTCCTTGGCCGCTTCATCTTCTTCCCTTCCAAATCCCACCACCAAGCAACCCACCTGAAATTTCATTCCCAAATTTGAACCAAACACACATCTCAAATTTTCAAAACACAAAATAAAAAGGGAAAACAGAACCTGAAAAGGAGAGAACCGCCACTGGTTGCGCTCTCCCTTCCTTAGCTGCACCACCGCAACCGCCCTTCCTCTTCCAACCACCGCGCAACCCCACTCTCTCCACCGTGGAAATGCCACCCCTCTGCTTCGTCCAGCCGGTGCCGCGGTCCTGCGGAATCACCAGCACCAGTAGCCACCGCCATGGCTCACGCCGCGCGCCGGCAACTTCACGGATCTCCTCTCTCTCAATCTCTCGCTCTCTTGCTCTCTTTCCCATTCCATCTATCTCTCTTTCTAGCTCTCTAATTCTTGATCTCTCTCTGTGTGTTTTACGTTTTTTTTAGTGTTTTGGTATGAGTGCATGCGTGTGTGAAGCGTGTGTCTGTGTGTGGGTGGGTGCATGTGTGTGGAGTAGGGAAAATAGGGAAACCCACATTAGAAACCCCAATCTAAGTATGCCTCTGTGTTCAAAAAAAAAATTCAAGATATATTAAAACTAAACCTCCGTTGTCAAGTCGCGAGAATGTTCCTTGTTGGTTTTTTATTTGTTTTTTTTTTATTTGCTTATCAGCTAGTGTTAGCAAGAGTGGGCGGGTCATGCTATTATTTTGTACACACCAAAAGGTTGTTCGTTTAATTAAAAAAATATTGTTTACAAAACCAATACTGGGTAATGTTTCCTAAGCTATTTTTGTACAGATACACATTTTTTAGAATGTTTTGGCTAAAAATTGTATTTTGGCTTGTTTAAAGATAAATAAATAATTGAAACTCAATTTTTTTTAGTTAACTTAGTCGCGATGACTTGTTAACTATGTGTTATGGAATATTTTAACTATGATAATTTGACATTCTAAATTTTTTACATTAAAATTCATCAACATAAAATTATTTTTACAGGACTACGTGACTTTGAATTTCCTATTGCAGAGAGGATACATAGAAGTAGACATCCTTGTCAAGCCAAAATTTTCTTTTAATTTTGTCTTATTTGTAAAAATTTTTTATGAATTTTATATTTTACTTTTATAGGAAGTATTTTATTTAATTACATTTAATTTAAATTATTTGTTCATTTAGGGTATTTTACTTTGAATAAAATGTTAATTTAGCTGTGATAACTTATTAATTTGATATTTTGGATATCTAAGTTATGACAGCTTGATATTCCAAATATTTCTCATAAATTTTTTTATTTTCTCTTATAAAAAGGGCCAAAAATAATTTTTTTTAGATTTTATTTGTAAATATTTATCATTTGTAAGAATTCTTTTATTTTAGTTAATTTAAATTATGCACTTATTTTTCAAATATTTCATTTCAAATAAAAATGGTTAATTTAGCCGATGACTTGTTAACTCAGCATTTCAGACACTTAGCTTGAGGTTGGTGCTAAAAAATGTTAGTTCTTTTAATAAAAATTTCCTGTTTATTTTCTTGTAATAAAAATGTAAATAAATATTTTGAAGGGTTATTAATAATTTGCACAAATCGATTAAAAGTATCGTCTAAGGACATGTGTATTAGGGGTGCTGTGAGATTAAGTTGCTATCCTTCCTTATGCATAACCAACTCCCAATTCAAATCTGGTTTCAAATACCATTTCTTTTAAATAAAAGGGTTTTTCCATGTTTTTTCCATTTTAAACAAACTTGGTGGTGACTCCAATTTTCAATAACTCTTTTTCGTTGTCCGTCGTGATCCAGTTTCGAGATGGTGACTCCACTGGGATTTGGAGAGTCAAGCTTAAATAATTGATTGTGCATATTATTATAACCTCAATTTTTCCTTTTATTTTATTTTTTTCTCTTTATTATTTTTTTGTGTTAAAATATGTTGTCATTGTGCTTGCTAACCCATTATTTTTATTTTGTTTCTTTATGACAACCCTAGGATAGATTACTTTTATTTTATGTTGTCTGTTTTGCACCTTTTTTTTTCTTTTTTTTTAGTTGTTTATTGCTTTCTTTTATGTTAGAATATATTGCTTTGTGTTTGTACAATTTTATTTATTTATTTATTCATTTATTTATGATAACCCTAGGATAGATGACTTTTATTTTATATTGTTTATTTTTGCAAATTAGTCATGGGTAGTTATAGGATTCTAGGTTTGTATGCTCCTTTCACACACAACATTCACACATTAATCACACACGAGTGGAGTCCTATACCCGGTCTAAGTGCAACTTGAGATAGGTAAGAGATTGTGTAGCAGTAGCTATATTGGATGTACGTCCTATTTGGTTATTGTGAAAATCTCATCTAGAGTGTGACTCTTTCGTAAATGTCCTACATCTAGCGGTTCACTTGCTCTGGATAATATTCCGAAAAGAGTTATTGGCTCTAAAGGCTTAGAATTCTAAATTCATAGATCCATCTGATGAGAGTCTTCACAAAGTAGAAAGCTTATGAGACCATAGGATAACCCTCCACAATTCACCTCAAATAGGACCCAAAGGGAGTATACTTCTTCTTTAACTTATTTTCTTTGTACATAAATTCTTTAACATGCTTTAAAATTGTTCTTTTTTCTGTAAAAAAAAAATCACATTTTCTTCTTTGTTTAATAGCTTTGTTAGAGAACTTTATCAAGCCTTGTTGTGAGTATTTTTAGAAAATGGAAACAAACATGAGATCAAACAATTATGAAGAAGAGAAATTGAAAAAGACTTTACATCTTAAAGCCAAGAAACTGACAGGAAAGCCTGAGATCCTTGAGTCAGCTTGTTGAAAGTCCTGCAACATCTTTCTCTTACCAAAAAATATGGAAAAGTCTTCAGCCTATTAGAAGTGGAAGTCCAGGTAGAGGCAATCACAACACTGGCCCAATGTAACATCCTCCCAAGTACAACCTCATCCTTAAGTCATGATATTATACTTAAGAGTTGTTACTTCCTAATTAGCGGACCTTTCTTAAGTATCTATAACGAAGAACCAAAACATTTATTTAAATACATAATTAAGTACAGAGGGAAGCTCTTCTAAGAGCTTTATTACACTACATTCACTGTTTCATTTATATACATACAACTTCAACTAAGCACAATAAAGTAAAAACATCAACTAATAAGTACTACGATTCCAAGTTCTTCAAGTTGCAGCTCCATTGTTTTCTGGATCAACCTGGAAGCAACACGGGAACACAAAAACATAGGGGTGAGAATTACACAATTCTCAGGAGGACAACTCCAAGTTACACCATCATAATGTCATCATCATCGCTCCAGCCACTTCGGTTTATTAAGAAAATGTGAGCATGCAACATATATCAAAGATTAGTTTTAATGTTAAAAAACCATTCTTCCGAAGTAGATTTCTTTTAGCATT
This sequence comes from Dalbergia oliveri, assembly GCA_030441495.1. Taxonomy (NCBI): domain Eukaryota; kingdom Viridiplantae; phylum Streptophyta; class Magnoliopsida; order Fabales; family Fabaceae; genus Dalbergia; species Dalbergia oliveri. Next base: position 12,862,089 of record JAMLFY010000009.1, read on the forward strand.
CAATCAATTAAAGCATATATCTCATAGTATTTTAACATTGAGTAAATCATCCTAGGTAGACAATTCAGAGTAAGTTGAGTAGCATATAACACATGCAATGAACTTATCTCAAAATGACATAGTTTTACTTATAGCCACAAAGATTAAATCAGTGTATTTTTCTCTTTTTATTGACATAGGAAAGACTTAGTTATACCCAACGGGTATTTGTCGTGGACAATTCCATAATAAATAATTTATACCAAATGGTATCTGTAGTGGTTTACACCACAAAAGGGAAATAGTCTGCTTATCAGGAAACTTAGTCTTATACGTAATCATCGAACTTCATTTTTTTCATTTCCGAATCACACACAGATATATTTCTAGCCGATACATCTATTGACTATAAATTGAGGGTTTCTCTTTAATTTCCTTCCCTCATTCAACCTAAGTCTTGTTTCTGTTTTGTTTATATGTCAGAACATGCACGACTGAAATTTATATATATTCTCTTTTCTCAAATGCAAGCATAATGCATATACAGGCATTCATTCACAATATAATCTCAATTATGCCTCTAGCATACTTTTATGTCACAAGTCACATGGCCAAATAGGTAACATCGAGTATTCATGTCATACTAGAACCAAAAATGCCATTAGTTCATCAACTCACAACATCAATCAATTTCCAGCACAATGACAGATTTCCTGCCCTAGGCACAACATTTAATTACCACATCAAACAACCATTTTTCAAGTACCACAACAATTCTATATGACACTTTAACATGTCTAGAAGACCCTGTAAAAATTTCAAGACAAAAAGAGGTCTATAGCTACTTCAGTAAAATGTACAAATTTCGGGTCAGGGGCCACCAATACAAGTCTAGACCTGAGTTTTCAAAATTTTTAACCCTAGTAATTGATGGAATCAAGGCACAAGAAAATTTGTAGTGATACTTCAATATGTTAATAACTTCGTGTTAGAATTTCATGGGCTAATTCAATCAATTGCTGTGATAATAAATTCAGACAAGTTTATTGTTTCAGTTTCAATAACCAAGACAACATCAGTCAAATTTTGATTCTTGATTTTTTTGAGGCAGTAAACTTTAAAATCAACACCCAAGAAAATTCATATAGTTATGTTAAGATGTTAAATACAACATATAATTTTTATAGCTCATGAAATTATCCACAACTATACCAAAAAATTCGTGCATAATTACTGCTTCAGGACAACTAGGAATCCAGCCTAGTCCCAATTTCCTTTGAGAAAAACCCTTTTCTAACCCCATCCAAACACACCACCAAAATTCACACATCAATATTAACATATTATCCAGCAATACACCCAGAAATTTCGGACCTAGGTCATGCCAAAACAGATCAGAAAAATTTGACAAGAAAAGACGTAAAAACCCTACTTGTAGTAACCTATTAGCTCCTTAGCTTTAAGATTAACCAAACTTGATTCCTTCTCCTCCAAAGCTCCCAATCCAACTTCAAACCCCTATGATATCAGTGAGGTGTGAGGTACAAGACAAGGTTTTGATAAGGAATGAAAATTTTGTTCGGTTAGATTGGTAGAGAATTATGTGTAGAACATGTTTTGTGAAGAGATCTTGAAGTTTTATCAAGTTTAGGCTAGGGTTTTTGAAACTCCAAGTTTTTTAATGGAGTTTGAGGGGAAGAACAATGGAAGAGAGGTTCTTGGAGTGTGCTGGCTGAAATTTTGATGCAAGGGAATGATAAGATGTTGATCTCATGAGTTTATGACAAAATGCATAGAATTTTCAAGTACAAAATGTTTTCTTTTCTTAAAGATAAATATGGAAATTTTGCAAACATCCTATTGGTCCTAATAAAGTGGAAATGGTGTGGCTTCTTCTAAGCCACACACTTGTCTAGTTAGGTGGCAAACTTTCATTACAAGTTTCATTCGTGTAAGAAACTACACAGGAAATCTCACCGAATGGATAAACACCGTACCTGATTGAACCGATATTGTCCGAAAATTAATTTTAAGTATAAAATTATCATTCCCAACTATTTCTAACCTTATTCCCATGTTTTCCTAATTTCGGGCACTCGGGCCCGAATCTAGGGTTTCAGCTTCTTGGCGGCTCGTGGGACTCGTAAGGTTACTATTCACCCAGGCCGAAATTTTTTTTTAAACGTCCGTTGGGCCACCCTCATCATTGTTAAACTATTATATTTTTAAAATTACGACTAAAAAAGCTCAAATTAATTTTTAAATAATTTTTAGGGTGTTACACCCAATATTATGATCCATCACTTCGATGCTTCACCTTTCAAGATTTCCAGTTGGCACCAACCTTTGAAGAATTTGATCGAATCCTGGGGTTACCACTAGAAGGAGAAAAACCTTACAATTACCAAAGACATTATGCTTCTTTGCACACTATAGCAAATGTCCTAAAGGTAAATCTAAGATATTTGTATGAAGCCCAGAAATGTAGAAATGGAACCAAGAAATTCACAAGAGATTACTTGGAGGAACACATGCAGCACTTAGCTCAAGCCGAAGATTGGGACACTTTTCAAATGTGTTGACCCTCACCATTTATGGCACTGTCCTATTCCCTAACATTGAAGGATTCGTAATTTAGCAATTGATGTATTCTGGCACGCAAATTTCGTGGTCAAAACCTTGTTCCAACCTTCCTAGCAGATGTCTATTGTTCTATGAACTTTTGCTATGAGAGGAATGGCAAAAACATCTTGTGCTATTTACCGATGTTATATGTATGGGCTCAGCGCACATCTGTCAAAGAAACTACAAGGCATCATGTCCCATTGATGATCTAAAAATGCATCATATCAAGAAGAAAGTGGGAGAGAATGAGCTGAATACCTGGCTAAACTAAATGAAAAGGTGATCCGATGGTACCCTTTGTGGGAAGATGGACAGACATTGATTTACCATGCGGAAACTTTCCAAATATACCCATTATGGGTACCCGAGGGTGTATAAATTACAATCCAGCATTGGTATTGCGCCAACTTGGTTACCTTATAATGGAATCATCTTCTCAAGCTGTAATAACTCCTTTCACCTTATATTACTTGGACTCCAATGATATTGTCCTATTACAAAAAGTTCGAAATGCTTGGAACAATATCATCCGAAAAGGGAAGGAATTAGGAGCTAGGAGTTGTGCGGTAAAAGAAAACTACCGCCAATGGGTGAAAAGTAAGGCTCAAGAGGTTAAGCTACCATTTAAAGTCATGACAACAATTACTCCTGACAAGACATCGACCTTTTCGTTTGAAATCTGAAACCATAGCAAACCATTCAGAATCAAGATTGGAGTCCACTTTCATTTGCCATTTTTAAGACAAGAAACTTGTCCTCAACCACTGTGAACCTGTAATTGAGTACATATCATCTATACTCCAGGATATGGAAAACACACTGGGGAAAAAGGCATCAGTTTTCAAATACAAGATAATATTACATGACCAATTATATGTTCAAGAATTTCTTATAGGGAATGAAAGTCCCATAAACATCCTTTATAAAAAGAGTGAGTGACTTATTATGAGAATAAAGGATAAGTTTGGGCTGTATATGAAGAATGTAATAATCAAGATCTTAACCATTATGGTTGACTTCCAAATGTAATTAAATAGTTAGTTGATTTTTGGGGATTCATTGCATGCCCATATATTTCAAAATTTATTTCTTTTTGTAGAAGGGTCCAAAAATCATTAAATCTAGATATTCAAGCATGCTATATTAATGAACAATTTATTCTATTATTTAAATTATTTTATAATTAAAATCTATTATTTTAAAATTAAATATCTACTTATTTTAATTATCCGCGCAAATGCGGGTTGGATACTAGTAATTATTTAAAGTTAATTAGGGTCCAAGATTGCTTAAGAAAAGTTTAAATCCCTTTCTTATTCAAAGAATTCTCATGAGACCAAAAAGCATAAAGTAGAGACAAAAAACACTTTCTCTCTCTTCCTTTCCTAAAGATTAGGACATGTATTCATGACATGTATTCATGTTTGAATTTCAAATTATTCAAATTTGATTCAACTAAACATGCAATACCACTTCTTAAACATGTCTTGAAAACCTTAACCACCACATTACAAATCCTGATACCAAATTATCAATTTCTAATCAAACCCCTAATTATAATTACCTAAAAACCCTAATTCCACACCCAAATGAAATGAAAATTCCCTCCCAAGCTTCCTAAGTGGCCGGCGGCCACACACACCATTTCCTTCTCTTATTTTGATTTTTTCAACACTCATACACTCACAAAAACTCTCATTCTTGCTATCCACTTTTTTGGTGAAGTCTTGCTCATCAAGACTTGTCAAAAAACACTCTTATTCTCTCTCAACTTAAGTTTTCCTTTTCTTCATCTTCAACCTTCAAGAACCTCCATTCTTGATCTCCATTCAAGCTACAAACATCAAACCACCACACCACCACCATAGATCAAATCCTAAACACCTAACCTTTCCATTCCCATACACAAGAACACAAGAAAAATTCTCCTCCCATTTCTTTCCCTCTTGGCCGAAACTCATCTTGGCCCCAAGAAAAGACTTTTCTTCTCATTTCAACACAAAGGACCAAACTTTCTTCTTGCAACCAAGAAACCTTCTTGGTAGGATTTTTATTTTTAAGTTTCGTTTTTATTTCTACTCCTTTCTTTGATATTGGTTGTGATCAAGGCCATAGCTTGATGATGAGTGTTCTTAATGATGATTGTGAAATCATCATGTATTTGACTTCTAAAACTCAAGGCTTTTGATCTTTGGTTTCAAAAGATTATAAGAAAAAGAATGTTTGTTGGTTTTTCTTTAGTTATTTTCTTTGAGCTTGATGATGAGTCCAAGAAATAAGGTTCTTAGGACCATGATGTTGAGGGACTCTAAAGCTTATTCCATTTTGTTAAGATTGATTGGGTTGAAAGTTTCACTCTTTAAAGTCTTGAGTTGATGAGCTTTAATAAGATGTAAAAATGGACTTGCATTCATATTTATGTTTCAAGTCTTGCATGTTCATGTTTATGTTTCAATGTCTTGCATGCCATGTTTATATTTCCAAGTTGTCACCTTAAATGTTAAAAACTTAAAAATGAATTTGCATCTTCATGTTTATATTTCAAGTCTTGCATTCCATGATATCACCTTATAATCTTAAAGACTTAAAAATGGACTTGCATCCTTATGTTTATATTTCAAATCTTGCATATCATGTTTATATTTTTAAGTTGTCACCTTAAATTTGTAAAGACTTAAAATGGGTTGCATGGCATGTTTATAATTCTAGTCATCACCTAAGTCTCTAAAGCTTAAGACTTGTCCCCTTTGTCTTAAATGGAAATTTTAATTATGGACACACATTCATATATGTATTTCGGCCTCATGAGGATATTGTGTTTAAAGTTGATTTTATTTTATTTTGATACCTAAATCTTGTGTCTTTAGTGTACAAATAAATTTTGAAAAAGGAACTTAAAAGAGACAAAAATATGATTTTAAGTGAGTAAAAACCTTATTTATGAAACTATAAGTTTTGCTATTGATTTAAATGATAAAAAATTAATTTCTAAGAAGGATAAAATGATTTCAAGTGTTTTAAGTGTCTTAGAATAGTTATTGAGAAAAATTAGTAACTAAAAAAGTTTAAAAATGCAATTTAGAAGCTATTTTGTAATTTTAATTTTTGGGCACTGTTCACATAGTTAAATATATGTTAAAAATTGTTTCATATACCTTAGATGTCTTAGAATAGTTTTGAGAAAAACTAATAAATAGAAAAGTTTAAAAATATAATTTATAAGCTATTTTATAATTTTAATTTTTGGGCACTGTTCATTACTGTTCACTATGTTCATATAGTTAAAAATATGTTAAAAATTGTTTCATCTACCTTAGATGTCTTAGAATGGCTTTTGGGAAAAACTAATAATTAGAAAGGGTCAAAAATGTAATTTTCTAAAGCTTTTGAAATTTTAATTTTTTGGTATTGTTTATTACTGTTCTGTTAATGTTCATTACTATAGGTTACTGTTCATATGCATAAAAATTATTAACAAGTGTTGTAAAAATTATTTTTAGTATTTTAGAAAAAACTAGTAATTAGAAAGGGTTAAATATATAATTTCCTAAAGCTTATGAAATAGTAATTTTCAACATTGTTCACTCCTGTTCAGCACTTCATCCATGTGATTACTGTTCACATACATAAAATTCATTAATAATTGTTGTAAGAATTATTTTTGGTGTTTTGGATGCTTAAAAAAATAATTACAAGCGTTAGTTTTGACGTTTTGCAAAATGCGAAAAGTTATGCTTTAAACTATCATTATGAAATTTTGGCCAAATGGATTCAATTAGAGTTAGTAATGATGTCAATGTATTCAAAATACCATTTATGATGTTTAGAAAAAGTTTTAAAAACATTGGCATTTGCTAAATGTCAAAAATGAAAAACTTTGCACTTCGACCCTTAAAATCTAACAAAATTTGGCCAATGACCCAAAATGATTTTTATGATGAATTTAAATTATTTCTAAGTGGTATGGGCCTCTTAAAAGTGTAAATTAATTTTGATGATAATTAGTTTGAGAAAATGTGATAAAATGGAAAATGTACACTTTGACCCACAAATTCTTAGAAATTGCAGTTTTGACTCCTTATGGGGCAAAAGAGTAATTATCAACAACTTCATAATATTGATGTGATTGATATGTTATGAAGAATATGTTCTAATAGTTTGGTTGGAAATTATATGACTTGAAATAATTGTGCAAGATTATGTATTGATGACTATGCATACTTGATTCTTGAATGAAGCAAGTAATGTTTTTCGATTATATTGTATATATCCTGTTGAACATGACATATGCATTAGTTGATCGGTCCTTGACTTAAACTGGATAAAAGCATGTTTACTTTTCAATGAGATATTAATGATAACGTGCTTATGGATAAATGCAAAGAATGTGATACATACTTACGTGATCAATGATATAATGATTTGTGACATGTTGTGATTACAAATGATTAATTGAGATGCATAATTGATATGTTATATGATGGGAAGCAAATTTGGGAAAGCTCAATTCCAGTTGTTATGCTCCTGGATTTCCGCCAAATTTGTGGACTTAGAAAAATTATGAAGTTTATGTGCATGAAATGTTAAATGATAAGTTATGATGATGGCTATGATTATATGCTCATGTTTGCATCTCTAAATAACATGCTAAGATTAAAGGTGACATAAGACACATGGAAATGACCCTTTAGACTCTAGGAATTAATGGTTATGAGAGGTGATCCAATAAGGAGATCCATCAGACTCCAAGAATTAATGGTTATAGGAGGTGACCCAAAAAGGTGATCCTTTAGACTCAGGAATTAATGGTTATGAAAGGTGATCCTATGCCCCCTATTTCGCACTCTAAGAGTCGGGAATTAGCTTATCGAGAAGATAAATGTAGGCTAGTGACGGCTAGTTAAATATGAGCTCATAACCTAGAAACTCTCAAGAAGAGAGAGTATTAGGGTGGTCCCATAGAAAAGAATGATAAGGTTAAGTCACCTAAGTGGACAAGAGAGAAAGATTATGTTACTATATGTATCTTATGCAATGTTAAGTTACTATGACTCTTGTGATATGTTGCGTTAAGTATTGACATGCATTCATGATATGGTATGGTGCATTCATGATATTAAGATTCATGTTAAAAGTCACAGGCCTTGACTAAGGGTCCGTATCCATGTCCAACATTTTCATAATGAAACCAAGGTTCCTGGGGACGAAGATGATGACATTTGCATGGAGGCGAAAGCCCTCCTGAGATTCTTATTTAAGTTTCCCATTCCCTCTCTCTCTTTCTTTACATTTCGTCTTCAAAGGGCGATGACAATGTTCGTGATCTACGTTGATGCTCCCACCTAAGAAATGCACTTCGATCTTGCCAACTGATCTTATCATTTTGTGGGTCGATGTGCCATTCGTTTGTTCGTCTTCTTGGACCTTCCTTTCGCACCTAGTCATTAGCTTTTGGTTTTCGAGCGTGCACGTCCACGTACATGTATAGAGCAGTTCCCTCATGGCCGCCTTGCCGCTTTAGCCATCCGTGACTTCCCTGTTGACATGCCTCAATCACCACCTGGTCCTCCAGAGCCATGGTTAGACCCATCAGAGGAGTCACCCTACCAGCTCTTCGGGAGATTCTACACCCATTGTTCCCATGGAGGTGGGGAGTAGTAGTGATGGGGATGCTAATGTGTTGTAGCCCATGAGAGAAGCCCAACATGCTCGTAGGGGAGCCACTCATCCACATGAGGAGCTCATGTTTATCCCGTGGGTCGTCTTGCTAATTCTCCTGAGCTTGCTCACGTGATCAGCTACACTCTTCCCTCTTGAGAGCATCGTTAGTAGGTGATGATGGTGGATCTCTTGGAGCGCTTGTGCATATCAAGGAGAGGGTAGCCTTCTTTTGATATTTTTGTTAAAGACTATCTACTCTAGGCGTGCCCTAATTGGAGTAATGGGAGGAGATGTTTTAGTAGATCATTTTAGTTTCTATCCACAAACTATTTATGACTTTTTCGAATGATTGTACCTAGCCCAACCTCTATTGGTGGAAATGATATCTTTTAGTAGTTTATTTTGGTGCATGATGTGGAATGGTTAATACTTAAGTTTTATATATATATATGATGTGCTTATGTTAACGAAATTGTTGTGTTTGTATTGCGTGCATGCCGTGAATTGTTTTTATTTCTCCTCTATGTGTGCAAGACAAATGATGGGTTTTTCTTAGTATGCGCGACTCACGTTTTATTTCAAAGTTTAAAAGAAAAATTTACCTGTATTTTTACTAAAGTAATTTCAAGAGTTAAAAACAAAGACTGAAACAAAAGAGTAAATCCTAATAATTAACTTGAATGCATCGTAGGCGTGTTGGAATAAATATCAGGGTGTTAAACTTGCTATTTTCAAGGCAAGAAACTTGTCCTCGATCACTGTGAACCTGTAATCGAGTACATATCATCTATTCTCCAGTATATGGAAAACGCATTGGGAAAAAGGCATCGGTTTTCAAATACAAGATAATATTACTTGAGTATTGAAAACCTATGCCAGAACCACAAAACCACATACCCTAAATACTGAAGTCAGATCCCTAAACCCTAATGAATAGCAACTCAATAAATAGTAACCATAAACCGTAATAAATAGTGTAAAACATACTCAGGTGCAAAGCACCCTACATTCAAATTCATTAAACTATTAAATAAGAACTTGAATAACCTATACTCAAATACATGTCATCCTATACTTGAGTATTCAAATAGAGTTCTTAGCGCTAGAATGCATGCATGCATTCATAAACATGGAGCCCTAGTTTAAACTTTACCTATTATTTGTCACGTTTTTATACCAAGAAGGTGAGAGGTTTTTTTATTAGTTTCTTGTACTTGAATACGGATGCAACGTAATCGAGTACGGTTTAATAGTATTAAAGTGCAAGTTTCTTAGTTCATTTGTTTGTTCACATTCACCATTTTGCCTATCAATCATGACTATCCAATTAAGGTCTAATATGAAAGGTTAGAAATTTGAACCATAGCAAACCATTGAGATCAAGATTGGAGTCTGACTTTTCATCTTGTCATTTTTAAGACAAGAAACTTACCTGAACCACTGTTAACCTTTAGTTAAGTACATATCATCGCATATTCGAGTATATGGAAAACGCACTCTGGTAAAAAGCAAAGTTTTCAAATACAAGAAAATATTACTTGAGTATTGGAAGCCTATGCTCGAACCTCAAAACCCTAGCCCGTAAACCATAAAGCCAGACCCCAAAACCTAAATGAATAGCAATTCAATGAATAGTAACCATAAACTGATGAATCCTGAAAAACATACTCGGATACATAGTATCTCATATTCAAATTCATGAGACTATTTGTTGAGAACTTGAATAACCTGTACTGAATACACATCATCTTATACTCGAGTATTCAACTGAGTTCATTGCGCTCAAATGCATGCATGCATTCAAAACATGGAGCCTTAGTTTGAACTTTATCTATTATTCATCACGTATTTATACTAGGAAAGTGACAAAGGTATTCATTTTAGTTTCTTGTTCTTGAATACGAATACAACGTCCTGGAGTACGGGTTCATAGTATTCGACAGGTTTCTTGGTTCGTTTATTTTTTCGTATTCACCATATAGCCTATCTACCATAAATATTCAATCAAGGTCAGATCAAAATCATGTTAGAAATCTGAAACCATGGCAAACCATGAGATCAAGATTGGGAGTCCACTTTCGTTTGCCACTTTTAAGGCAAGAAACTTGTCCTTGACCATTGTGAACTTTTAGTTGTGCACATATCATCCTATACTCCAGCATATGGAAAACGCACTTGGATAAAAAGGCATTAGTTTCCAAATACAAGAAAATATTACTTGAGTGTTGGAAACCTATGCTAAAACCCCAAAACCCTAACCGTAAACCCAACCCCCAAAAACTAAATGAATAGCAACTCAATGAATGGAAACCACAAACCGTGATGAATAGTAGAAAACATACCTAGGTACATAGAATCCCATATTCAAATTCATTAAACTATTTGTTGAGAACTTGAATAACCTACTCGAATACATGTCATCCTATACTCGAGTATTCAACAGAGTTCTTAGCACTAGAATGCATGCGTGCATTCCAAAATATAGAGCCCTAGTTTGAACTTTGTCTATTATTCATCACGTATTTATACAGGAACTTTGTCTATGGGATACAATGTACTCGAGTACAAGTTCTAGTATTCGAGTATGGGTTTCTTGGTTTGTTTGTTTTTTATATTCACCACATAGCCTATCTATTATGAATATTCAATCAACGTCATTCGAAATCATGTTAGAAATTTGAAACCATGGCAAACCATTGAGATCAAGATTTGAAGTTCGACTTCGTCTTGACATTTTTAAGGCAAGAAACTTGTCCTCGACCACTGTGAACCTTTAGTTTTGCACATATCATCCTATACGCCAGCATATGGAAAATACACTCGGGTAAAAAGCATCAGTTTCCAAGTACAACAAAATATTACTTGAGTGTTGAAAACCTATGCTTGAACCCCAAAACCCAACCTTAAACCTTTAAGTAGACCCTAAACCCTAAGGAATAGCAACTCAATGAATAGTAACCATAAATGTGATGAATAATGCAAAACATACTCGGGTACAAAGCAACCTACATTCAAATTCATTAAACTATTAGTTGAGAACTTGAATAACCTATACTCGAATACATGTAATCCTATACTCGAGTATTCAAATAGAGTTCTTAGCGCTAGAATGCATACGTGCATTCAAAAATATGTAGCCCTAGTTTGAACTTTGCCTATTGTTCATCACGTATTTATGTAGGAAGGTACAGAGGTTTTTTTTTTATTAGTTTCTTGTACTTGAATACGGAAGCAATGTACTTGAGTAAGGTTCATAGTATTCGAGTACAAGTTGCTAGTTTGTTTGTTTTTTCACATTCACCACAAAGCCTATCTATCATGGCTATTCAATCAAGGTTAGATCTAAAACAAGTCAGAAATCTAAAACCATGGCAAACCATGGAGATCAAGATTTGGAGTCTGACTTTTCATCTTGCTATTTTTAAGTCAATAAACTTGTCCTTGACCACTATGAACCTTTAGTTGAGTATATATCATCCTATACTCGAGTATATGCAAAATGCAGTAAGGTAAAAAGCATCAGATTTCAAATATAAGAAAATATTACTTGAGTATTGGAAACCTATGCTCGAAGCCCAAAACCCTAGACCGTAAACCCAAAAGCCAGACCCCTAAACCCTAATAAATAGCAACTCAATGAACAGTAACCATAAACCATGGTGAATAATGGAAAACATACTCGGATACATAGCATCCCACATTCAAATTCATTAAACTATTAGTTAAGGGCTTGAATAACCTATACTCGAATACATGTCATCCTATACTCGAGTATTCAAATAGAGTTCTTAGCGCTAGAATGCATCTGTGATTTCAAAAACATGGAGCCTTAGTTTGAACTTTGCCAATTATTCATCACATATTTATACCAGGAAGGTGGTCGAATTTTTTTTATTAGTTTCTTGTTCTTGAATATGGGATGCAATGTACTCAAGTACGGGTTCACAATATTTGAGTACAAGTTTTTGACTTCATTTGTTTTTCCACATTCACCACATAGCCTATGTATCATGAATATTCAATCAAGTACAGATTGAAGTGGTCAGAAGTTCGAATCCATTGCAAACCATAGAGACCAAGTTTAGGAGTTCAACTTTTTGTCTTGCCATTTTCAAGGCAAGAAATTTGTCCTCGATACATGTGAACCAGTAATTGAGTACATATCATCCTATACTTCAGTATATGGAAAACGCACTGGGGAAAAAGGCATCAGTTTTCAAATACAAAATAATATTACTTGAGTATTGGAAACCTATGCTAGAACCACAAAACCCCAAACCCTAAATACTAAAGTCAGATCTCTAAACCCTAATGAATAGCAACTCAATGAATAGTACCCATAAACCGTGATGAATAGTGGAAAACATACTCGGGTACAAAGCATCCTACATTCAAATTCATTAAACTATTATATAAGAACTTGAATAACCTATACCCAAATACATGTCATCCTATAGTTGGGTATTCAAATAGAGTTCTTAGTGCTAGAATGCATGTGCTTGCATTCATAAACATGGACCCCTAGTTTGAACTTTACCTATTATTCATCACGTATTTATACAGGAAGGTGACGTTTTTTTTATTAGTTTCTTGTACTTGAATATGGGATACAACGTACTCGAGTATGGATTGATAGTATTCAAGTACAAGTTTCTCAGTTCGTTTGTTTATTCACATTTATCTGCTAAAGACATTTTGCAGAAAGAGGTAAAAAATCTTGCATCAATGAAAATTTTTGCCCGATGGCAAGCAATCTTAAAGTGTTTTTTATTTTGAAATTGAGTACCTTAGGGGCACTTCAAACTTTCTTCCTGATTATCTTACTCATGAACTCTTAGAGGGAAACACATAGTGGAATCATGCCGAAGTCGGCAAATTCTCCTCTTCCATGGAAGGAAAGGGCAAACTAGTCCTTGTGGGACTAAACAAACAATCAAAATCAAAACAAAGTCATCAACCCAGTCTGTGTCGTCCGCTAAAAGCAATCATCTCTAGGTCAACCCCTAGGTTCAAAAAATCGAAGCTTCGTCTTCATCTAATCAACCCAAAAAGCAAACCAGAGCTGACTATGCCATCCCACAATCCAAACACTTTTAGCCTTCCAAGAGCAAGGCCTTACCCATCTACCACAAATGTCATGGGCTGATACAACCTCAGAAGAAGACAATCAAAATGGATCCCAATCCTTAGGTCTTCTCATTGAGGAAATGAAAAGTCAACCCTTCAGGTCAATCCTAAGAAGGAGGAGTTAGTTGTTTCCAGACAAATTCCAAAGTCCAAACACAAATCTCAAACCTAATACATAGCAAAAAACCAGTTTTAGCTATCTATCAAATGGAACCTGAATACTGGGATAAAAACCCAAACAAAGTCCTAGCAAGAATTTTCGCACAAGGATTCCATTTCAAACCACCGGCAACAAACAAAACACAACAATTTTATGAATTCATACTTGTGGATTCGAAATCAATCGCAAGATATTACAAACACAAGAAAAACCCAAATCAAAATTCTCATTCAACTTTGCAAAATCCAAAGGTCATATCTCCGACAAAATTTGGAAAAAAAATCCAAATAATTTGAGAAAATTCTACCAGAACTTTGATCCAATTGGATATAATTATTGGGATTACGTCCATGCCTGGTACAATGTATTATGGTATCAAAATGATAATTTTGGCCATTCTTGGCTAATTTATTTCAAAAGAAATACTCTATATAAATGTCCTCATTGGTTTTCCCAATGGTGGAATTTTTATGGACCAATCAATGATATCCTACCTTCAGAGGTTTTAGATGGATTTCAAACATTTTCAAAAAATAATAAACCTCACAGATCCTTCCAGTTGATCTCCATTTTTCTCAATTTTCATTGGCATGGATCTTTTCTTGGCATTATACATACAGGAAGCATGCTAATCCAAACAACTCCCATGCTCCAAAGGCAAGCGTTTACCAAATGGTGGGTAGATTTTGATGCCTCTAGTGCTACCTCGGACCAATCAAACTATGGTTCAGGGACCATCCCAACTGCTTTCAGCCTTTGATCTAGAATCATGCAAGTTTTTGGATCAGAGGTAAAAAAATTTATCAAGCCTTGTGCATCGTCCGGCAAAGAAGACTTTGTCCAAAAATTAGGTGGTATTCTGAAACTTCTCTAACCTGAATAAATAGATTCATCATCCAGACAAAACCTTCCATCTTCATCTTCATCGCGACCTCTTCAACAAGGTTTTATGAGAATGAAGATGACTGTTTGGAATTGACCTCAACAAAGACTAAGTTGTAACCCAATCTTCACAATCAGACAAAAGTGTCGACAAAGTTACTATAGCAATTTCTTTAAGCTGATATTTTCAATCTTTTCCTGTTGTAATCGTTTCGGTCATGTAACATGTACTATTCAATCTCATGTCTATTTAAGGAGTGCCTCACTTAGCTCTAGGCATTTGAAAATTGACACACCTATAGAGGGAGAGTTTGCTTAGGCTCTGAGAGTTTGTAAGTTTTCTTTTTCAATCAATACAATCTATATTTCAATCATCATCCCTCCTCCCTCCCGGTCCAGTGCGGACTACCACCGCTCTTCTTTTGTTTTCTGTATTTAATTTATGCATTATTAATTTACTTCTCTCCTTCCTTCACCAATCCAAGTGTGGACTACCGCCGCTCCAATTTCTTTTACTTTCTCCATGTTTAATTTTATGAAATAATTTCTTTCCTTCTCCCTAGACTGTAAGCATGCAACTCATTTGATTCACGTCATAAAGGAAACTTATTTAGAGTTCATCTACTAGACATGTTTCACATATCATCATATTTTATGCCCACTAATAGTCATCTTCAAAGCGAGAGAAAAAAAAAGAAAGGAAATCTCGTTTCAAAATCTACACCACCCAGCTCACTGTCATGACATATAGCTTTAGCCGTTTGACTTGTATCTACCACTTATATTTCAAAACCAGAAGTCACCATCATAGGATGCTTAAAACTTGAAAGATGCTCATTCATGCCGCATCAAATTCAAAGATTGAAAACTCTACAAACAAATTGCTAGCAATTTCAAAAGCCCCACCCTTTAACATCGTCGGTACAAAAACAAGAAAGAAAAGGGAAAAAGAAGGGGAAAAAAAGAAAAATTAAATCTTTGAAACATACCAAGCAATTTGCACTCAGCCCTTGGCTTTGAGATCCTCAAACTTATCCTACAAAACATAGGGAAAAAAAACAAACAAAGATGAGACCAAATAAAGATTTAGAAAAAATAAAAAAGAAAATGCGAGATTGAAGGATTAAGTGTTTGGTGCAAGAAGTAAAAACCTAACATCATAACAACAACATCAACCTCCTCCTCCTCCTACTTCTAGTGTGACAAGAACAGACATTAAATCAAAATTGAATCACCAAGATTCATTTGCTATGACAAGAATAGTAGAAGCGTAATTTCAATTTTCATGTGAGAGAAAGAGGGAAACTAACATGAGTGGTGTCAAAGTCGGTGCTTGGAAGTGAAGAGAAGCTTGCCACGGTCATCGTCATAGATGAATCCAACGAGTGGTTTCCGAAAGATGAAGGCTTCAACGTTTAAAGCGTTGGAATCTTACGTCTTCATCTTCCTCAGTTTCAATCTTTTCTTCTTCTTCTCTTCAATTAGAGAGTTTGGGAAAAAGGAGGGTGTAGAAAGAGAGCAATTGAGAAGGGAAGGCAAGATTAAGTCACAAGGACTCGGAAAAGGAAGTGATTTTCTTTTCCTATCAACTTAAATAAAAGAAAATGAAGGCAACGAACACAAAAATAATGAAAAATACAGAGCAAAGGGAAGAATAGCATACTATTAGCAACACAAAAGGATCAAACATAATAATAATGAAAACGTAAGAAACATAATGCTAAGAAAGAATCGTTACCTTGACTAACTATTCAAATTACTTCGAAACACTAAAAGAAAAAGGAAAACATAAAAAAAAAAACACAAACACCTTATATGGTAGGCATGGTTGTTAGGAGCGTGCGCCAAAGTGTAGGAGCATACACTCGTACGCTCCTTCGACGAGCCACCGTGCTCACTCCTGCTCTTGGGTGCATTTTCGTCGAGCGGGGAGGAGCGACATGCTAGAGCGTAAGAGCGGTAGGAGTGGCCATTCGCAAGCTCCTGTTTGGCCCAAGGACCCAGCCCAAATTTAAAAGGAAAAATACCTAGATGAAGCTTCACCTAATAGAGTTGTCTTCGAAGATCATTCATAGATTCACTGTCTCAGAGTTCTCTCCCAAAACGTCTAGCCGTTCTCGCCATCGTCCGCGCTCGCCCACCACTCTCGTCATCCTCAAGCCACCGATGCGCACCCCTTGCGCCCTAGTAGCGTCTATTCGTGTGTCAGTTTCTCCCAAGGTCACACCGCCATCGCCCCACTAGTAGTGTCGTCGCCCTCCATTCTGCTTCGATCTACTTCTCTCTCTAATTCTGCTTCCAATCTCTTCTTCAAAGAGAGAGAGAGAGAGAGAGAGAATGTGAGTTTGGGTTGTTTCCTGTTTGGCACTTTGGGTTGAGAGAGAGTTTAGTGTTTTGAGTGTATTGTTTTAATTTATTTACTTTACTGCCATTGGTTTTTTTAATTTCAATTTATAAATTTTTTTTTGGGTGTGGGTAATTGAAAAATGTGGTTGGTTGATTATGAAGTGGTGTTGATACTGATTATTATTATTTTTTGTCTAAATATTTTTATTGATTGTTAATTAGGTATTATTTGGCTAAGAAAAAATATCATCAAATGAAGGGGAGTAGAAGTCCTGTTGAATTGAAGCTAGGAGTATTCAGGAGTGGAAATGTGGGTAAAAAAATTAACAAGAATGGTCCGGGAAATAAGAGTGATATGGCTTGGAGTCATGGGACTTGTAGTGATGGAGAATCAAGAAAAATAAAATGTAATTATTGTGAAAAGGTGTTTAATGAAAGTATTTATAGATTGAAGCATCATTTGGTTGAAACACAGAAAGATGTTTCAGCTTGCTTAGCAGTTTGATGAGGTGAGGAAACAAATGTTTAATGTTGTTCTTGGGTTGCAACAAAAATTGGACCAAAAAATGAGATTTTGAAGGAATAGCAACCAACAAAGATAGCGGTGAAGATGATTCTTCTGTTGGTGAAAAAAAGGAAGGGGAAGGAAGTGGAAACACCTGGAAATCTTTTCAAGAGAAAGGGTGTTAGCTCTCAAGCCATTATCAATACCATATTTAAGAAGAATTTGAGGGAAGAAGCATGTCTAGAAATTGCTTCTTTTTTCTACAATAATGCCATACCTTTTAATGTGGCAAAGAGTTAAGAATTTGATAAGATATTTGAAAAGGTTGCTAGGCATGGCTTAGGATTTAAGCCACCTTCTTATCATAAATTAAGAGTCAAATACTTGAAGCAAAAAGTAGATTTCACAATGGAATCATTAGAAGAACATAAAGCTGTTTGGAAGAAGACGGGTTGTACTATTATGGCTGATGGTGGACGGACAAGAGAAAGTGAAATATATTGAACTTCTTGGTGAATAGTCCTAAAGGGACTTTTTTTTTAAGTCTGTTGATGCCTCCCATATTTCCAAAACTGATAGGATATTTCAGATGATAGATGATATTGTTGAGGAGATTGGAGAAGAAAATGTTGTGCAGGTCGTCACGGACAATGCAGCTAATTATAAAGCTACTGGAGAGATGTAGATGGGAAAAAGAAAAAAACTTTATTGGACACCTTGTGTTGCACATTGTATTGACTTGATGTTGGAGGACTTTGAAAAGAAGTTGGAGCTTCACAAGGAGACAATTTCTAGGGAAGAGGAATTACAACTTATATCTATTCAAGAACCTTTCTCATTTCCTTATTGCAATACTATACCAAAGGATCAAATTTGGTGAGACTAGGTATGACTTGTTTTGCTACATCTTATCTCACCTTGGGTTGCCTCCATGAGAAGGAAGCTGCATTGTTGAGAATTTTTACTTCCAATGAATGGAATTCAAGCAAGTTTGCAAAGACAAGGGATAGGAAATTTGTTGAAAATGTTGTTTTGGATAGGATATTTTGGAGAGACATTGTTCTTTGCTTGAGAACTACTTATCCTCTTATGCATGTGCTTCGTTTAGTAGATTCAGATGAGAAGCCAGCCTTGGGGTATATCTATGAGGAAATGGACCGAGCTAAAGAGAAAATCGAAAAAGCCTTTCAAGGTGTTCAAAAAAGGTAAACTACAATAGTCTTGCATTCTTTAGTTTAGTTTAAATTAGAATATTATTATGTTTGTTTAGTGGCTAATCCAATTTTTTTATTCTCTAGTTATATGCCATTGTGGGAAATCATTGATGCAAGATGAGATAGTCAGCTTCATAGGCCTTTGCATGCTGTTGGCTACTACTTGAATCCTTAATTGCATTATAGTAATGGATTCAAGATTGATTATGAAGTCAAGAGAGGACTATATGACTATCTAGAAAGAATTGTGCGAAACATAGAGGAAATAACCAAGATTGATGCTCAACTTGAAGATTTCAAGAGTCCAGCAAAGCTTTTTGGGAGGGAAGTGGCTAAAGCTGCCCTTAAGACCAAAACTCCAACACAATGATGGGATTCTTATGGTTATGAACACCAAAAGTTCCAAAGATTTGCCATTTGCATGTTAAACTTGACATGTAGTTCATCAGGATGTGCATAACTGGAGTACATTTGAGATGGTAAATTTTTAACTTATCACTAATATGATTTATATTTCATTTTAGAATATTTATCACTAATATGATTTATATTTCATTTTAGAATTACTTTTCTAATTGCTATATGTTGAGTTCTTTGTATTTGTTTAGGTCCATACAAAGAGGATAAATTGTTTGAAACGAAAACCATGAATGATGTTGTATTTGTGATGGCTAATTCTAGATTGGCCATGAAGAAGCAATCTAGAAAACATGCTGAGTATAACATTGATGATTTGGATTCAAATGAAGAATGGATTGTGGAAGATGAAGAAGGATTGGATGGTATTGAGGATTTGGAGATCCCTAATGATCTTAACTTGGCCCCTAAATAAGATGGTGGTAGAGTTGGCCATTCAAGTGATTTGGAAATTCCTGATCTTGATGAAGATGATTTTGATAATTTCCTTCAAAGAGAGGGCAATGGGATGGAGGAGATCACATAGAAGATGAAGAATATGATGATCATAATCGATGGATTTACTTTAGATGTCTTTTAATTCTAGTACTTGAATACTTGAGTTGTGTTCTTTAATGTTCTAGTTTTAAATCATGTCAAAAACTTATAGGTTGTGACTTTATGCATTTTTAATTGGAGTATTACTATGTTAATCGTGACTAATTTTGCTTATTTGTGTTGGTATATGTGTATATATTTTTGTATGAATGCAATTGTTCATTCTGGTAGGAGCTTACGCTTTGCTACGCTCCTACGCTTTACGCTCTTGTTTCACCCTTCCGCTCAGCGTAGAGCTCGCTCCTGACAACCTTGATGGTAGGTGTTCACTTTAAGCATTGCAGTGCTCCTTGTAATGTGGAATAAAATTTCAGCAAACCTGCCCTGAAGATATGCTCATGAACACCTAATATGGAGGTGGACACACCCCGTTAAATTCTTCCTGAAGGTTACACACTTTCAAACCTTCTCCCAAGTAATTATCCTACAAGAATTTCACAAATAAATTACCATCATACTTATATATAGGCACTCACACCTCCTGTAATTTGTTAGAGCTAATTAATTCCAAAGGTTATAATGTTTTACCTGGTTCATGTCAATAGTCTGAAGAGCTTCCCTTCTAGTAAAAATGATAACATGATTTTGATTTTTGGGCTTCCCTTCTCCTAACTTTGCTGCACTTAAGATTCTATATATTTCCTAAGAAACAAAAAGATAAAACCATAAGTTTTAAGGTAACCAAACCATGCATGATCAAATTAACTTTATATTGTGACATAAATGGCATTTACTTGGTCATGGTTGTCACAGCTTTGACCAATCAGAATAATAAACTCTCTGTACTTATCCACCTTCTCTTTCTTCAACTTCATCAATGTAAGCAACACGACAAGGGATTACTACAAATGAAAAACCATAAGTTATGTTCTCAAATCAAGTGCACCAAAAAGCCAAATGAACTTAATTTAATTTATCAGTTGGACTTGAAAAACCAACAACATAACCATCAAATTCAGGATGTCTGGTGCACGCGTCCCGCTACACTTCTGATTCCGTAGTTTTGAAAAGTAGCGAACATATGTGAATTTCATGTCACATACAGCCTCAATCCTGAGGTAAGGATCTCTGACTCTTCTTTTATTCCTCAAATTGAACAATAAGAGCCTTATAGGCATCTAGTATCTCTGCACATAAGATAGTAGAAAACCATAATCATCTTGGATGATAACTACTCTTTTGTCAATAAGAGGACAATTGATAAGTCATTTTATTATATATGTAATGAAATGCATGCTGCATGTGACTGTTGTGTTTATGTACTGATACAAGACAAGGCTAAGGCCTAATGAGAATTGAAAAAACTTCTAAGTCACAAACCATATATAGTACCAAAGAAGATTTAGCTAAATTAGCTTTGAATAAAAGGAAATCATCCTTACCCGTTTCATTAGCCATATCAAGAAAAGCCTGGAGGTTAAGAGCCCCCTGGTAGTACATCATTCCCCTTCATTGATTTTTACAAGTACAAGAGAAAAAATATTAGTTGACCAAGCTTTGCATACGGAAATGGAGAAGAAATTGAAGAAACCATTGTATACTCCTGCAAAAGAGTTTATCCATGTAAGGATGCCCAATAGCATAACTCAATACATTCTCCTCCTTTTCCCATACCTCTCTGGGATAAATTCTCTGATACGATGAAGGTTTACAAGAGAATGAAGTATAGGGCAGTTGGGAAAAGGAATGCTGGCTGACTCAAGCATAGGGGGAAGGATTTTGTGGGACCATAATTGATTAAGGTCTAACAAAATAGGGTATGAAGGAATAACTCGTGTAGTTTGTTAGAGGGATAATGGTATATTTCTCTTAGGGGAAGAGAGGATGAGGGAGGCATTCAGTTAGTGCAGGGAGTTGAGCTACTATAGTGCTCAGGGCCTCTCCCTCTATAATTGCTTCTATAGCATCTTCTATCTTTCACAAGTCTTATATGCACACTTTAGTATATTTCTTCTTTTATTTGTTACTCCATTAATTGGTATAAGAGGTATGTCCAAGGATGTGAAGTGTGAGGTAGGAACAAATACATCACATTATCACCAACAGGTCTTCTCCAACCCTTGCCAATTCCATCCCAGGTGTGGGAGGACATTTCAATGGACTTTATTGGGGGATTGCCAAAGTCCCAAGGTATGGATACAGTCTTGGTAGTGGTAGATAGACTCTCTAAATATGTTCACTTCTTAGGCCTTAATCATCTCTATCCTGCGAAAATAGTAGCTGAGGTTTTTATTAAGGAAGTAGTTCGTTTACACGGATTTCCAACATCCATTGTGACTTATCGGATCGAATTTTTATGAGCAATTTCTAGTCTAAACTAGTTAAACAAACGGGAACTAAGCTGAAGTTTAGTTCAGCTTATCACAAACGGATGGCCAAACGAAAGTGGTGAATCGGTGTTTGAGAGACATACCTCTCCTGCTTTGCGAGTGCAAAACCAAAACAATGGAACAAATGGTTGCCCTGGGCTAAGTTATGGTTCAATACCACATACCATTCTCCTGCCAATACATCCTTATTCAAGGTTCTTTACGTAGAGACCTCCCTACACTGATTAAAGGAGATTCACTAGCCTCAGGAGTGGAAGATGTAAATCAATTATTGGCTGAAAGGGACTCCATGCTTGAGGAGTTAAAATGGTATTTAAATAGAGCCCAGGAAAGAATGAAGGATCAAGCAGACAAGAAGAGAAGAAAAGTAGAATTTGAAATAGGGGACAAGGTGTTTTTGAAAATTCAACACTAACGGCTGAAGACTCTTGCAAGTCGATGTAATCAGAAGCATAGTCCCAAATATTATGGTCCTTCTGAGATTATTGAGCGGGTGGGGAAAGTTGCCTATAAGTTCCTGCTTCTTCTTGGGTCGTTGGTGTACCCAGTTTCACGTTTCCCTACTCAAGAAATGTTTGGCACCTGAAGCTAAATGTAAACCACTGCCTAGAGGACTCACTAAAGAATGGGAACTCAAAGTGCAACCTAAATCAATTTTAGCAACCCATGTAAATGAGCAAGGGGAGAAGGAAGTCCTGATCCATTGGAAAGACCTTCCGGACTTTGAGAGCACGTGGGAGATTGCGGCTGATATCAAGTTTTCCAGAATTCCACCTTGAGGACAAGGTGGTGGTTCAAGAAGGGGGTATTGTTAGGGATAAATTCCCTTATACGATAAAGATTTACAAGAGAAGGAAGTATAGAGGCAGTTTGGGAAAAGAATGCTGCTGACTGGCATAGGGGGAAGGATTTTATGGGACCATAGCTGATCCTAAGGTCTAAAGGAATGGGGTGTAAGGGAATAACTCATGTAGTTC
This sequence comes from Dalbergia oliveri, assembly GCA_030441495.1. Classification (NCBI taxonomy): domain Eukaryota; kingdom Viridiplantae; phylum Streptophyta; class Magnoliopsida; order Fabales; family Fabaceae; genus Dalbergia; species Dalbergia oliveri. Next base: position 12,884,909 of record JAMLFY010000009.1, read on the forward strand.
ATTAGAGGGAAAAGGGGTATATTTCTCTTGGGGGAAGGGGGGTGAGGGAGGCATTCAATTAGTGCTAGGCTGGAGAGTTGAGCTACTATAGTGCTCAAGGCCTCTCTCTCTGTAATTGCTTCTATAGCATCTTCTATCTTGCACAATCTTATATACACACTTTAGTATATTTCTTCTGTTCTTTGTTACTCTATTAACCTCATTGTATTTCTTACAATCAAGTCGCCCCATGAAGTTATTCCATTCATCTGGAAAAATTCCTACAACTTAGTCAACCCTTTCTCTATTAGCAAAATGCAGTCAAGCTATATGGTGTTGGCTATTACATACTAGGGTAGATCTTTTGCAGGTAACATAGGATTAAGACACCATCTTTGTTACCTCAAGATCATTCTTAGGATAGACCATCTCTTCCTGTAGTAATGTGTAAGGACACTAGCAGCAAGAAGCAAAATGTTATATAAGGCATAAGACGGCTTAAGAATACAACAGATTTCAAATTTAAGAAGATCATTTTTATATTGAAAGCAACATTGTACTCTTAAATCACAATTTAAGGAAAATATAACACTGATGATTCTCTGGGGTTGTAGGCATTTGATATGAACTAGTTTAGTGTGCCAAAGAAAAGAATGACTTCCTTGTAGTTTATCATACAAAGCGTGACATTCAGACATTGGCATATTTCTTCATGGCCATTAATTCTCTAGAAATAAGCAATATCAGACATGAATGAGAGCACTTTACGAACTCCTGGAGCACTGGCAAATCCTTGAACAACGAATTGGAAAAGAATGCAATCCTTCTACGTGCTTCAAGGTTTGTTGGAACCTCAATAGCAGATATTCCCTCACTGTCAAGAGTAAATGAAGACATCTCATCTGAAACAACCATAATGATTCAATTATAGAAGCATCTGAATACTTTAATAATAATATAAACTATAAAAGTGTAGTAACTCTAATTTATGACAATATGAATAATTATTGTTCCTACCATTGTGTTGTAACCACAGGAGGGAAAAATATGGCCAGTTTTGCATCAGTACCAAGTGAAAAGTTGTCTTCTGGTATCCTTTACTACTTTGTTTAAGTTCTGCCAATTCATGTGTTGATGAAGATCACATCATGAAAAGCACACATTAAAACATTTTACTTTAATGAAAGTACTACAAGAATAATTATATTCCTAGTTTATAGTGACTAAAAGTTAACCAACTTGAGCTCATTCGCCATCATATCATGAGTAAGCAAACACTTATACAACAAGGCCACCATTGTACCTCGCTTGGACAAGTCTCCATATTTCTCTATCCAGAAGGAATATGAAAGTATCCAAATAAGATAGCTAGAGAGACAAGAAACCATACAACTTGAAGATATATATGACTAGTCTTCCTTCAAATGACTCACCAAGATTTTGACAAGCTCCTCAAACTTCTTAGAAAGGGTTATGATACTTGTAAGAAGCATATTCTTGGAGATGTTCCTTTCAACTTCCGTAATGATGACCAAGATTGTCCTTTTCCATCAGAATGAATTCAGAACTGCTGATAATGATTTGATATTAATGAATTAAAGAATAAAAGCACATCATACAACGCTAATTGCTATTCATTGAATTCAATAGAAATTGCAAGAGCTAAATTTGATCAGTCTTTGTTCAAGAATGAACTTCGAAGACGAAAGAATGATAGAATGCTAATAAAAATCAATCTCAGTTGGCTATCTAAAATAACATGGGGGTGATCTTACACTAATGATGGTTCTATCATTAAGTGTAAACTAAAATAGACAAAGATCAACAAAAAGAGATTGTAAAAACTACCTTTTTCAGCTTGGCCAACCACCAAAATATTCAGGACATTTAGAAGATTCATAGCATTCAGTGACAGCACATTTCATATATTCATCTCCACATATGCACTTCCAAAGAACATAGTGGATCAAAGTCCTTTCCATGAAATAGAGTTGCCATACCTAGTGCTATTGGAATCTACAAAAGTAGCCATTGAATCAATTATATGAAATGGTAACAAACACAGAAAAAAAATTGAATTCACACTGACCTTGCTTGCAAGCAGAAAAGGTGGCCACTGAATTATGTTAAGGCTAGGTCTGAAGAGTAATGAGCCATCAAAATATCCATCTCCCCAGTGATGTAAACATTTAGACCTCAACAGGTGATGGATGAGAAATCGAAAACTAAAGTAGAAGGAGTTGAAGCTAGGATTGAGGACAGAGAGTAAGTAGAGAGTTTGGTTCTAAGGGATTCTTGCCTCTCACTTTCTGAACTTCCGCACGGAACTGCAGATAATTTTGTTCCATAATTGGGCAAATTTAGCAGTGTCACTCCTTCTGCCTAAAGAAACCTATAGTATAGTATCACAAGCAAGGAAATGTAAGTGAAGATAAATAATTACATTTACCTTACTCTAGTTAGCAATGTAAATGTGATAGAAACCTCAGCAAATTGCTTTGACAAAGAGAATCTCCTTTTCTATTTCTTGTCATTTGGAACCAAGTATGTGTTGAATACACCGCAGTGACTGAAGGATGATCTTAGCATGGTCAAAGTGCATATCTGCATAATCAAATTGTTAGTAACATTGGTAGTATAAATTTCTTGATTAAATAGGTCCAATCTTTTTTGTTTGCACAAGTGTATAAATAAAATAGTAAATTCTCAAATTCTCTGCTTATTATCAAGGTAGAAATAAAATAAAATTGGCAATGACCTCTCCTAGACAATCGAAGGCTCCAATAACACCACCGCACAAAGTTGAGAAAACAGGATACTAAATTTGAGCGTCCATGAAATAGACCTATATTCAGAATGTAAAATGAGATGTCACAGAGAAAAATCCATCCCTACACAAATAATGAGATCAATGTATGTGAACATAACTAGGAAGTATAGCGCGCACACACACACCCCATAATCACAAGCACCCAAAGAGCAACAACTGCACCATAGTTATGTTGAGCTGCATAAATAGGATTTAAATATTAGACGATATCAATAGAACTAAATGTCAGTTAAAATGGAGAAATTAAAAAGAAAAAGAAACTACCATTGGGGAAGAACACATGCCAAGAAAAATCAACATGCCGAATCATCATTCCTTAGTTAGCTTGACTAAAGGTTTGATCTGAAGAGCAGAGGCAACAGTTAAAGAGATCCAACAACTTAACAAGGAACCTTCTGGAAAAAATGACTAGTACAGCATGTATAAAAATTAAAAATTACCTGGACAAAATAGCTGAATGCAAATTTGGTAGCCAAAAGAATCAACCAAAAAGGGTGTACATGAAATTGAAAAAACAAATTTAGGTGATGACACCAAATTTCAAACAAATGACAGTAACGTAGTGTTACAGTGCAAACTCACTTCCAGAGAGCAAATTGACTTTCATGAATTCCTTTTCCAACATAGATTCTTGGTCGCATAGGTTGAAGAATCATTAAGAAAATGAAAACGTTGAAAAGATCACAGGTTATATAGAAGATGGGCATGGACACTTTTTAGCAATACATGTAAGCTTCTGAAAGATACAAAGTCACAAATTCAGAGTATTCATGCATTTAGAGCATCCATAAAAGAGCGGATTAACAAGAAGAATTAGTGCCATCAGCCTAAGGTATGGTGATCACCCACTTGAGAATACATAGGCACATGGAAAAACTAATGTGAATGAGGTCAATACGAATTATTTAATCTTAAGGGATATAATGTGTTTAAATTATTAAAAAATTAAATATTTTTTCATTTAACAAGAAAGATTGAATTATTTTATATAATAGATAGATTAAAAGATTGTTCAAAAAAAATAATAACTACTTAATAGTAATAAATAATCACTCTTTATAAAGTAGTAGTCCTTTGTAATTTTTTTTTAATTTCATGTACTTCAATTGTAAATAAACACTTTTATTTCGTATAGCTACTTTAGCAAACAATTACTGTAAAAATTAATAAGTGCTTATAAAATTATTTTAAATGATAAATATAACAAAATAAAAAATTACTAAGTAGTTCATGAGAATAAATAACAATTCATAAAATATAATAATCTTCCATAAATTCAAGTGTAACCTCATATCTAAGGACCCATGGCAACCAAAAAGTCTTTGCCATGTGAATTAGCTATATGTTCTTCGCATGTGAGATATCAGTATTTTCAATTCGAGTAAAGTTGACAAAAAGTTTTATTCATACCCACCTAACAGGTTTTTATGATAAGAGGCATATTTGCATTTATTTCACAATGAACAATAGAAATTAAACAAGTTTCAAACCAATAAAAAGATTTCAAATTGTAATTATGAAGAGAAATATCAAATCGTTCATATGTGTGAATGTGAAAAAAAGAAGAAGAAGAAACAAGTACCTTGACCACCATAAAAGGAATCTAACTATGTGCCAATCTGGGTTTCCAATCCAATGCCTAAGCATTGGGAAAAGAAAGAGAATAGCTACGAGTACATTTGGAGGCAAATACACTCCAATTCTTGCAGTGTCAATAACATTAATAATTTGTCCATCACTTGGAACGGTTTTCTCACTCCAATTCATAGATTCTTGTTACACCAGAGGAGCTTGACCTTGACTTGAAAGCCTTCCTTCCAAGAATGCTATTACATGTTGCAAAACACGAGATGGTAAGGGAAACAACATAAAAGAAGAATAGCATCAATAGAAAAATGGAAAAAATAAAGGAAGATAAGCTATGAATCAATCAATGATGCAGTAGGTTTCAACCACAAGGTAACACATTCAGATGAAAAAAAAAAAAAAAAAACAGAACTAAACAAAACACACATGGGAATGAACCAGTACTTACACATGTATGCTTGGAAGCAAGGAGTATGAAATGGAAGAGCACTGGAACTAATGACCGTGACCCCAACCCCCACATCAAAAGCTCTCGCTCTCAAGGCCTTGGACTCTCGAGGTGAGCCCAACCCCCACATCGAGAACCCAATTCCTTCATCATTCCATACTCCTTGCCTCTAGCATGCATCTCCTTCCTTCTTGACATGCATGTGAAAGTGCATAGACCAGGGCGCGACTGATGACCGTGAGCCAACCCCACATCAACAGCTGTTGCACTAGGACTCGAACAACTCTTGACCGTGAGCCCGACCCCCACATCAAGAACTGCATTCCTTCCCAATCCATACACTCGCACACACATATGATTAGAAGGAAGGCAAGAGAGGAAAGGTTCGAATTCCTTTAAACAAACAAACAAGACCCAACCAAAATAGCACAAAACAGAAAAACACAAAGAAGCAAGAAAGAAAAGAAACACATCCAGAGATAACACAACACAAAGAAAGCCCAACACAGCACAAGTGAAATGCAATCATTATGGCATGTTAAAGTAAAGAAGCCAGAAAAAGGAGAGAAAGGGAATGTGTCCTTATCTTTTAAAGGAACAAAGGCATGCTTGCTTCTTCTTGCTTTCCTTTCTTGTATCGGTGATATCATTGCAACGTGTTATCTTTATCTTTGAACCACCGCTAGCGCCGATATTCCTGTTTATACAAAAATCAGCAATCAATTCATGCAACGGATACAGATTATTCCAATTCCCAACAGAACCTTAAAACTAAATCATCAATCAAATACACCAAATACAAAATCACAGTAAAACAAAAGAGAGAAACAACATCATAATGAACAACATGAACAAAGAACCAGCAACGTGACCAAGATTAGAATCGTCACCATCATTTAATCATTAAAGTCCTGCATGGAGATGGAGGAGTAGATAACAAATAAATAACCTAAGTTGAGAATAAAAAGTTCTTATTCGTTCAAGAAACACCAATAGAGTGAAAAAAATCCGTTTCAATCAGATAAGAACCCATCATCATAAACAATAAGGTGAACCAAATCACAAAACAAGAATCAAGGTGTGAAAAAAGCAATCAAAAGAAGAAAAAGCTATAAGATAGATTAACAAAACTAATTGGAAAGTGAGAGAGCGCAGCTATTTACATGTTGCAAAACACGAAGAAGAAGAAGAAAGGGAGGGATTCAGAGATCAAGTGTTTGTTGCAGCACTTAGAGTGTAAAAACCCTAACATTGTAATGCATCAACCTTCTTCTTCTTCAATATAGAGAGCGCAATTGAGAAGGAAGAGAAGAATGTGAGAGCGCGGCTATTTATTAAAAAAAATATGATAACTTTACCGTCATACACTCACTCTAGTGTAGGTCTCTAAAAGCAGAGTCTCTCGTATCACTACAAAAACAAGAAAAAAAACAAAAGAAAACAAAAGAACAAAAAGACTTTGGGTTAGGGATATTGGGCCAGATAATAGTTTTGGATTGTAATGGGTTTCCGAATACAAGTTAAGGAACAAAGAAACCCTCAGATTGGCGATGGGTTACAAACCTAAAACCGTGAACAATCGTGCATAGAGCCAAATTGCACAAGTTCAAAATCGCTTAATGAAATCGAAAAAGAAACCCCAAAGGCCCAAAGTGTGGAGGAACGGCGACGAAGATTCGCGATGATTTCCCGTGGTGACAGGTCTCCAACTAAGGCACGTGCGCAATTTTGCCACGAATGAGCTATAGTATCGAAAATAAAAAGAAGCGATTTACACTCCCAAAAAAGAAAAACCATAAATCATAATCTATAATTATGTATTAACAAAGAGTATTCACTTTTATAACTATTTTTGGTGTCTCCTAACTCTATCTAATTTTTTTTAAAATTCATGAATTCAAATGTTTGCCATATTTTTTATTTCTCCTTTCTCAGACTTCTTCTTTTGAAAAAAATAACTACCTCACCTTAAACAATTTACAAATAAAAAAATTTAATAATTTATTATTATAAAATTTTCTTAATATTTAAAAGATAAAAAATGTGGCTTGACTCGCACTTAATGCTAGTCAAACCGCTAGTATATATTACTTTTGTAACTCATTTTTTGTCTCCCAATTATATTTAATTTATTTTGAAATTCATGAATTCAAATTTTTTTCATATTTTCTAATTTTCCACTCACTTCTTCTTTTGAGAAAAAAATAACTACCTCACCTTCAACCATTTATAAACAAAAAATAATAATAAAATATAATAATTTATTATTATAGAAAAATTTAGTTTTTTTAACATTTAAAAGATAAAAAAATGTGGAGTGTCAGTTAAGTCGCTAGTCTATACTATATATAAATGGAATAGTCCTTTTTAACTACTTTTTTGTGTCCAAAATTCCTATTTTCCAAAATACCCTTAGTGCATAGGGAGTTGGAGAAAATTATAAAAATAAATAAAAAAGTAAAAAAAAATTAAAAGAAATTACAAAAAAAATGGATTAATAGGCACTTCAATTCACTAGTATATATAAACGAAATAGTCTCTTTGGTGTCCAAAATTTTTATTTTCTAAAACACTCTTAATGTATATGAAGTTGGAGGAAATTACAAAAATAAATGGAATAAGCTAAAAAATTAAAAGAAATTATAAAAATAAAAAAATGTGAATTAATAGGCATGCAAATGCCTATCAATTCATAGTCATTGTAAAAAGAAAATAAATTATAACTGGAGTTTACTTTTGATAAATACACAATGTGTTCAATCAAATCTTTCTGTTATATGACTTTTTAAATAATAGAGGAAAATGTTAACCATCTGATATTATATTATATAATTGGATAACTGTGTATAAAATTAAATCCTTATAGAGAAGGAAGGAAATTACTTTTGTTGAGTTTCACATCCACTAACTCAAAAGAAACCACTTTTTACCTATATAACAGTATTTGATTGGACATAGATAAAATAGTAAAACTACTATTTTACACTGGATATATATATTAAACTCTTCAAATTAAGTAAATCTACTTAAAATTGGTTTTTCGACATTTAATTTTAAAAAAGTTTAATATCAAAATGTATTAAAAGTTTTTTTTAACTAATCAAATTATTCATTTTGCATAATTTTTCAAATAGTAAATTTAGAGTCAATTATATTCAAAGCCCATTTGAAAGAGTTCATAGATAACACATAATAAAATAAATCTCGTTAATATTCTAATACCATTTGATGTTTTGTATGTTTACCACTCTTGGTTCCAAGACTTAGGATTTCATGCCTAACCTTCTTCATGTTTCACACCTAGCCTTTTGGTCTCTCATTATGTTGAATTTCACATAAAAAAATATATTAAACTTATTTCTCAAGTCCACATATATTTCAATAACTTATTGCGCTATAATCAAATTATATAATTTCTACATTTATATATAAAGCTATCTAACAACTTTTAACATTATCTGGTAATATTACTTATAAAGATTATCTTTTTAAATTACATATATATAGTTTAATTAATTTTAATTAACATTTTAACATAATATAAATCTTTTATCACACTTTATATTTTATGATTCCCTTATATTTAATCAGATTTGAAATAAAAAGACTTGATAGAATTCATTTAGACTTTTAAGAAATATTTTTTATTTAGAAAACGATAACCAAGTTAGGTTTCAAACTCTGATAATTCTAAACCATCTATATTCTAGATTAACTAAGATAGAGTATAGACTAAAATTGCTAAGAGAATGACTCATTTTATCAGCTTGCAATCATGTTTATTCTCTCCATAACGCTCCTCAGCTTTGGTATTAGAGCCTAAGTTGTGAGAGACTTAGGTTTTGATATGAATTTGGATTTACAAGTTTTTCATATTTTGTTATTTATACTATTGAAATTATAGGAGGCTATTGCCACTCCATATTTATTGTCTCCACTTACATGATTCCTAAAATGCCCTTAAACTTGTTTTAATATTTTTTTTTCAATAAATAGTTCCCAAAAGCTCTAGCCAACAACATAGACTAACTAGAGTGGAAGTTCAACACAATACAAAAGACAAAGCTAGAACATCACCCCTCACGAACGTAGTAGTCTAACAACCTTTGCCATTTATAAAAGCACCCTACACTCCTAATATTCACTTGTAAAGATCTACTCCCTCTAATTTCAATCACCAAAATAGAAGAAAACATATAAACAAAGCCTTCATTTTGCCTTATCCACCATGATTCTTCCACGTTATTGAGTTACAAGAATAAGAGTGCATCGGTAGGAATAACATAGGAGAAGGCCGCAATACATCAGCATCCAAATAATCCACACAACAGTGTATTTTTAATGTATTGTTAACACAACAATGTATTTTTAATGTATTGTTACTATGGTATTTTTACTTGGATGCATGCAATCAGGTATTGTTATATAAGTAAAAAGTGGTTTCTTCTGAGTTAGTGGATGTGAAACTCAACAAAAGTAGTTTCCTTCCTTCTCTATAAGGATTTAATTTTATACACAGTTATCCAATTATATAATATAATATTAGATGGTTAACATTTACTACTATTATTTGCAAAGTCATATAACAGGAAGATTTGATTGAACACATTGTGTATTTATTAAAAGTAAACTCCAATTACAATTTATTTTCTTTTTACAATGACTTGTGAATTGACAAGCACTTGCATAACTATCAATCCACATTTTTTTATTTTTGTAATTTTTTTCAATTTTTTAACTTATTTCATTTGTTTTTGTAACTTCCTCCAACTCCATATGCATTAAGGGTATTTTAGGAAATAGGAATTTTGGACACCAAAGAGACTATTCTCTTTATATACTAGTGAATTGAAGTGCCTATCAATCCATTTTTTTGTAATTTCTTTTAATTTTTTTTAACTTTTTTATTTATTTTTATAATATCCTCCAACTCCTATGCAGGAGTATTTTGGGAAATAGGAATTTTGGACACCAAAAAGTAGTTAAAAGTGGCTATTCCATTTATATCTAGTATAGACTAGCGGCTTAACTGACACTCCACATTTTTTATCTTTTAAATGTTAATGAAACTTCTATAATAATAAATTATTAAATTTTATTATTATTTTTTGTTTATAAATGGTTGAAGCTGAGGTAGTTATTTTTTTCCTAAAAGAAAAAGTGAGTGGGAAATTAAAAAAAAATGAGGAAAATTTGAATTCATGGAATTCAAAATAAAATTAAATACAATTAGGAGATACCAAAAATCAGTTACAAAAGTAATATATACTAGTGGCTTGACTAGCACTAAGGTGTCAAGCCACATTTTTTATCTTTTAAATATTAAGAAAATTTTATAATAATAAATTATTAAATTTTTTTATTTATAAATGGTTTAAGGTGAGGTAGTTATTTTTTTTAAAAAAAGAAGTAAGTGAGAAAGGAGAAATAAAAAAATGTGGCAAATATTTGAATTCACGGACTTTAAAATAAAATTAAATAGAGTTAGGAGACACCAAAAAATAATTATAAAAGTGAATCCTCTTTATTAATAAATAATTATAGATTATAGATAAAACAAATCTTGTTTTTACAAACTTTTGCATTTGAGAGCTTATAATTTATTTTTAATCCTACTCGCTTGCTTCTAAAACTCTTCAGTTGCTTTTTCATAATATTTTGTTAGTATTACTCCTTCTTTTATAGCATTAATGTCTGCTCCTGAATCTACTAAGGCCTTCATAGATTATGATCCTCCTTTAGCATCTACTTTCAACAAGCATGCATAATAGACGTCCTTGAAGTAGAAAAGCAAAAAAATGACAAGATAAGTTGTTTGTCTTTTAGTCATAGTTAGTTACGAGTCATTGTTGTAACAGTAGGTTAGCATCTCTATAAAAGAAGTATTGTAAGCAAAAAGAGGCACGAGACCTCCCTATCAACAAAATCTTGAATTTGACCTCATTATCAGAAAAACCTTGTATCAAACCCTACTTGTACAATTCCAAACATTCAATAAAATCTTCGAAGTTTGCAAGTTTTCAAGATATATTTGTAAGTCTCTATACTTTAAAGTTTTCTATGATTTATACTCATATAATTAAAAGTCGTCTTAAGATTTTAAAGCACAATCAAAACAGAATATTAGATTTAATAGATATTATTGAAAATAAACCAGCACCTTATCCTATAATAAGAGCTCAATTATATGAAATGTTTCATACTATAGAACTTTATATTGATTAGTATGAGAAAAATTTAGGTGTAGGCTATTGTTAAATATATCTTTTGTATTCACTAAAGTTAAGATTAAAACTCCTTAAGCATATTAGAAAACAACTTTTACAAGAAATATCTAATTTACCAAGAAGACAATAAAATTATCCTACTATTATGAGAACAAATCATTTATATAATAGACTTTTTACTATTGAGTATGGGATCAAGCCTTTGAAAGAAAGTTTACAAGTACTAGCTGTATAATAACTTTGTATAACACCTCTATATTTTATGTATTTTTCTATGACTACTTTGTATTATTTTATGTCCATAACTATCCGCCCCGCTCTGGTATCAGAGCCTAAGTTGGGAGAGGCTTAGGTTTTGAACTGGATACAACCTTCTGAGTTTGTTCTTTATCCTGTTAAGTTATTTCTTTGTTAAGTTCTATTGTTTATCTTTGTAAGTAAGTTCTATTTGTTAGTCTGATTTAGAGTCTCCTAGGCGAAAGCCATTCATACTTTGGTCAGCCCAAATAGTGGTCATGGTAGTAAGGCTTGAAAGGGGTAAAGGATTGGTCAGCTAGGGTGATCAGAAGCATAAACCTGATAGGATTAATGGCAGTCTTCTTAGAACTTTAAGTAACTTGAACTTAAGAAGAAATAATGAGACGATAATAAGAACAAATAATGAAGAAGCTTCAACATCCAATAATAATAACAATAGTTCCTCGTAGAATTACAAATAGCAAAAATAGAAAAAATATTACATAATTGGTCTATACCAATTGTAAGAAAAAATGAAGTATATAAAAGTCACCATTTTTGGCAACAAAGAGATAAAGAAATTCATATGTTAGAATATAGTTACCCAGGAACAAGTAATAACAATATAATAAATATACTAGAAGCCAAAAAGATAAGAGAGCATAAAGAACAAGGATTTAATTTTATACACTTAGGATTAATACAAGTCGCAACAAAATCAAACTTTAAGATAGGAGTAAATATTCCCATATTAATGATATTAAGAGATATAAGGTTCAAAAAATTTGAAGACTTATTAATAACTACCTTAGAAAGTAACTGTCATGATGGATTGGTTTTCTTTAATTGTTATCCCAACTTTGCGATGAATATAAACAATGAATATATTTCAGAGGCCATGAAATTATATGTAAAAATCCCTAATGATATAATAGATGAAAAATATGATCTTTTTAGATAATATATAGAATATATTATAAGGTAACCAAGATAGATTATAACTTTAGAGCATTAAGACAATCTCTGAGAGATGAAACCATATTAGTACAAGCTAACTTAAGAAAGACCACGTACAAGTCCCTAAGAAATTAAAACATTCAGAAATAATAAAACACGTCCCAAGAATAATGGTTATTAGAAGATGTAGTTGAACAATTGAAATGTGAAAATACTAGATAAGAGAAATAATTCAAGAAGGAAACAATATAAAGTTAAGAATGAATAGATCATCATTTGTAAAAATTCAAGAACCTTATATATATAAATTGAACCGTCTAGACATTCAATAGATGACTCAACTATTAACCTTGATATAAGAATTGATAACAGTAAAGCTAGAATAGCAACCCAAATCTATGAAGATAGTACCCAATATTCACCAACTACATCACAAATATTAAATGTATTAAATAAAGAGGAATCTTTTAAGATTGATGAAGAATGGATAAGAGCAGATTTTAAAGCTGAATATAATAGAGAATTACGAGAATGGTTTTTTGGAACTTTTAGCAAAGGAGAAACCAAAGAGATTAGGAAAATATTTTATCAATATATGGAATATAATGAGATTAATCTATATTTCTTTGTTTGGTTAAAAAATAGTTATGATAATGAAGAGATAAAAGAAATTTGTCCCTTAGTAAAAATCATGTCTACTTGGAAGATAGCCTCAAGAAAAATAATAGAATCATAATACCCTTCAAAAGAAAATGCAATAATAAAAGTTTCAGATAATACTAAAGTAGAAATAGCTCGCTGTAAAGATATTAGCTTAGAAGGAAATATAGAAAAGAAGGATATTAAGAAGATTCATCAACAACTAAATTATTCAAACGTAATGTTAGATATCATGAGTAAGCAACTAAGACGAATTGAAAGCAACACAGAAGAAAGTAGTACTAGCACTAGTATAAGTAAAAGCTATGTAACTTTGAAACTAATAGAAACTCCAATACATAAGATAAATAATAACTCTGAAATTTTTAAGCCTAAAATGACAATTAAAGCGGATATAGAAAATATTAAAGAAAAAATTAAAAATTTGAATATAGGGAAAAAAGCCATAAATACTTTAGAACTATAGATAAATAAATTAGGCAATAAAGGGAATAACTATCCAAGATTAAGAAATTATTATACAAGACCTCCTGCAATTGATTTAAGTTTTGAAGAAAGAAGTTAGATAATACAAAATTCCTTTAGTGGAACAAACTTAGAAGAATGGAATCTAGATGGGATGACTGAACAAGCTATATTAAATCTTACATGTCAAATAGCAATGGCAACCACAACTTATAAGTCAAGACATATGCCTAAAGCCGATGTAGCAAAACTATAGCTCATGGGTTCCAGGACAATTAAAAGGATGGTGGGATAATTTCCTAACCCAAGATTATAGGAACATTGTACTTAATAGCGTAAAATAAGAAAGTGAAACTATAGTATCAGATGCAACAACAACTTTAATCTTTTCAATAATTAAAAGCTTTATAAGAGATCCAAATATATTTAGAGAAAAATAAGAATCTAACTAATTAATTTAAGATGTTTAACTATGTCTAATTATAGATGGTATAAGGATGTATTCATGTCCAAAGTATTAATGAGAGAATATGCAAACGCAACCTTTTGGAAAAAGATATTTGTAGCCGCCTTACCAAGATTATTTGTTGTAAAAGTAACACAAAAATTACAATCTCACTTTGATACTCATATCCCTTATGAACGTTTAACTTTTGGTCAACTCTATAATACTATAGTAGAAACGGAAATAGAAGTTTGTATTGATATAAAATTACACAATAAAATGAGAAAAGAAAATCTAACAGTAAAAAGAATTAGGAATCTTCTATTAACAATATGAAATGGATCCTATAAGAGCCCTAGTAGCCAACGTAAGAAACAAATTAGGAAACAAACTAAAGCCATAAGAACTTATAACCCCAAAAGATATCATAAAAAACAAAGCTATCAACCTCTACAAAATTATCAACACAAACCAATTCCTACAAAGAGAAAGTATAAAAGAATAATTAAAAAAGAAAATGTGTGCTGAAAGTGTGGAAAACTAGGATATTATGCAAAAAATTGTAGAGTACAACAAAAGATAAATGAATTGACTAATGAAAACTTAAAACAACTTTGTTAGCAATATTAATTAATTCTGAACCAAACAGAATTTGAGGGACAAGAAATTATTACTAGTGAAAAGGAAGAAGCCGTAGATAATGAAATCTATTAGTTAGATAAAAACTCATTAGAAAATCAAGATAGAGGAATAAGAAAATTAATGTTTAGGACCAGGTTTATGTAATTGTGAAAATTGTATAGGAAAAACATTAAATGTTTTAACACGAGACCAACAGCAATATTAATATCAATAATAGACAAGCTAGAAGATTCACCATTAAGGAATGAATTCTTCCAACAATTGAATGAATTAATTACGAAAGAAGAAATCCATTGAGAAGAAATAAGACCTAGAAATAAAAGAAGTTTATAATAGATTTAAAGCCCCTAAAGAATCAATTACAATAAAAGATTTACAAAGTGGAATTAAAACACTAAAATAAGAAATTTTAGATCTAAAATAACAAAACATTGCATTAGAGTTCATATTATTTAAATTAGAAGGAGAACAAATTATACAAGTACAAAAGTCAAAATCAATAACCATAAAAGAAACTGAAGAAGCTGAGAGTTCTATAGCTTTTATTAATATATTAAGCTTAATGACCACTTATAAATGGTGGACAAAAATCACTTTAATTGTAAAAGAGGAAAGATTTGAGTTAATAGCCTTGGTAGATTCAGGAGTAGACATTAATGTTATAAAAGAAGGAAAAATTACTCAAATAAAATAAAAAAGGAGAGAGGTTATGTAGATGTCTCCTTTCCAGTTTGTTACATATTTGTCCTTTTTTTAAAATAGAAGTCGATTTGAATTGACTTCTGTTAAGTATAGCAATTTTTGCTAAACCCTCTGAAGTCGACTAGAATCGACTTCTTCAATGCCATCAAGCCAGACTCATGTTGTGTCAAGTCAAATCATGTTGATGGGCCAAAATGAACAAAAGTTGACTATAATCGACTTTAGAAGTCGATTAAAATTGACTTTGGACACATGTCAGAACTTGTCACAAGTGCAAGTGTCGATTACAATCGACTTCTATAACACATAAATTAAATCGATTTATGTGTAATACAAAGTCGATTGTAATCGACTTAACATCTTCCTAACACGTTCTGACACATTTCAAGAACGATTTTAATTGACTTCTAAAGTCGATTATAGTCGACTTTTGTTTGATTTTGTGTTGCTCCACCTTTATAAATACAACTCCAACTCTCTTGCATAACAAAAGAATTTAGTGAGTTGGTATACAAACTTTGGTAAGGATATGGCTGAGAGTTACGTTCATATTCTTATCAATTATGATGGTGAGATTATAAACATAATTGAGGGTGACACATTCGTTAGTGATAATCAAGCGTGGTTGGTTGTCTATCCACCTATCAGTTTGTTGGACTTGTAGAGAAAAATATTAGAAGAGTACGACGTAGCAACAAGCAAATAGCAAAAATATTTTATGGGATGTCGGTTGATGTTGGGCCAAATGGGATCCGATATGGAAAGTTTAAAATTCGGAAGGATGAGCACATCGATCACATATTTGCTTATTTTCATGCATTTGCCAAAGTTCTTACAATAGATCTATTTGTAAGCTCCAAGATGATTCTCTAAGCTCTGAGGTTAGATTCCAAGTCTAGCATTTCTTCCGGACCTAGTGTATATGTGTCCCTTGAAGTTCCACGTGATCATGTCCAAAGGGCATATGTAGTAGATGATGACAGGGCTTATCTAAGCTTTGGGCTTGTGAGGTAGATAGAAGAGCCATTGCGGCTAAATCCATAACCGGTGGCAGAAGCTGCCACTTGGGGATTTTGATTTTATTGTAGAGCACCAAGATGAAAATGATGAAGAGGAAGAGTTTGGTCATGCCTGCAGATGATGATGAAGAAGAAGAGCGCAGTTGTTTCACATACAAAATTTGTGTGAACAGTTCATATCAGTCTCAATCTTGACAGGCATCCTAGTCACTATTCAGCGAGTGGATTTTGATGCAATGTGCTCTGATGTAAGTTAGTTTGGTTCAGTTAGGCTTGGTGGGAGAGAATGAGTTAGAAGTTGGCCAAGTGTTTAACAATAAGGAAAAGGTTTTATTTGCCATTAAACAATACATCTTCGAAAGGCGTGAGTACAAAGTTGTTAAGTTAAGATTCTAATATAAGTTGATGACAAACTAAGCATCACACATCCACTATCTTGTTTTTCCAAAAGAATAAAGAACCAAAGGGAAGAATATTATGATTGTATATTGAATATTGGATTCAAGCACAACACTCTAGATTGTGGGTTTCCCATTTCACCATTACTAATCTATAAAATAACATAACAAAGAAAAGGGGGAACACATTCTTTAGGTTTGAGTACATGGGATTGGTAGAATACATTACTAAGCATATTTTAAGAAGCATTATGGACAAATGGCATTCTTTAATTAAGGAATCTTTCAAAGCAACAAAAAGTTGCAAAACACCATAAGACTGTTTCTTGGCCATGCTCTTACGCAAAGTTCTCCAGATAGCACATGACAGTGTATGGTCATGCCCCTCACACATAAGTTGACTACATGGACAAAAGTTTCTTTAAGAATGCAGCAACATTTGTCCCCCATGATCTCGGTGCGTGAAGATGGGAGAACAAAAATATTCCAAGAGCCAACGGTCCTGTAAGAATTCTTTTTAGCTAACCATTGTATTTAAAAGTGAGAAGCTATCTTGTTCAAAGTGTGGGATTGTATACAAAGTTTTTCTAATATATAGCGAGTGTCCTAGAGAGATAGTCTTTAAGTGAAGATGAATTAAAAGATAGTATAGAATTTGAGAAGAGTCACTATTTTATTGTAAAAATTTAAAGCATAGTGAAATCTTTCGTATTGGCGAACTGGATGTAGACTTTGGAATTAGAAGTTGAACCAGTATAAAGTTTGTTGTGCTAAGTTTCTCTATCCTTATGTCCTTTATTTTCATTTACTTATCTACATTTATTAATAGGAGAACTAAACTTATCTCATATATTATCAGTAGATTTTCGTGAGTCAAGTTCATTTTGCTTGAGATTTTTTTAACCTATGCATTCTGTATCTAGCCTAAAATAAAGAAATGAAGTAAGAGACTTGATTCAAACCCCCTACAAAGTTTATGAGTCTGACCACATAAAATTTCATTACAAATGTGTCAAGTTTGGTATTGACTATAATTGGAGTATACGCATCACGTTTTGCTGGAAATTGTAGATGTGGGAAGTGCGCAAGCTAAACGGACCGCACACGTGTATCTTCCTGAGTCTATGGATCAGCATGCCCAAATGGATTATCATATTATCTATGCGTACATCTATCCCATGGTGTAAGCGGATCCAATAATAGCCATCAAATCACTGCAAGCATCGGTAGAGGCGGAGTTGAGGTTCAAGACGATATATAGGAAGATATGGTTGGCTAAACAGAAAGCAATTGCTATGATTTATGGGGACTGGAAGAATCATACAATAAGCTTCCTAGATGGTGGGCGGTCTGTAGGCTTATATGCCAGGTACTATTGTCCATTTACAACTGGATCGTACTATATTGGTGATGCTATAGATAATAGTTGCTTTTTGTTCCATCAGCTTTTTGGACGTATCCACCATGCGTAGAGGCATTCAAATATTACAAACGTCTTATTTCAATTGATGGCACTTACTTGCATAACAAGTATGCTGGAACATTGCTGATGGCTATTGCCAAAGATGGCAACTCTAATATTTTGCCCGTTGCATTTGCCATGGTGAAAGAAGAGACAAAAGAAGCATGGTTTTTTTTCTTGGGAAACCTTTGACGGTATGTGACACCACAAAATGGCATTCTTGTAATATCTGATAGGCATCATGCTATGAAAGCGGCTCTAAAAGTAGTGGGGAGTGGCTGGCATCCTCCTTCAGCATATCATGCATCCTGTTCTCGTCATATTGCGTCAAATTTTACTATAAAGTTCAAGAATAAAGATGCCAGCAGTTGTTAATGAATGCAGCATATGCAAAGACTGAGCATAATTTTTTGTCCTGGTTTAGGGCATTGGAGTATGTGGATCCTCGATGTGTGGTGGGCTAGCAACATACCGCGAGAGAAGTGGGCTTACTATGCTCGAGGGCCGTCGATTTGGGCATATGACAACCAATTTGTCAGAGTGTATGAATGCAGTCATGAAAGGCACTCGCAATCTTCCTATTCCTGCTATAGTAAAGTCAACATATTACTAGCTTATTGAGTTGTTCGTTAGAAAGGGGATAGCGGCAAAGACCCAACTAATAAGTGGCCGAAAATTTCAAGACTCTGTTGAATGCGATTGAGGAGCATAGGCAACACTTTGGCAGCATGAGTACTACTCATGCACCTGAGAGACTTTGGAATACTTGGTGTTTGAGCAAGATGACATCGGTAGTCATGGTCGGCGGGAATTTAGGGTGAATTTAATAAGGCGATGGTGTGATTGTGGCGAATTCCAAAAATTGCACTATCCATGCTGTCATGCGCTTGCCACCATATTTGATGCTCGATGAGAGTAGACCTATTGGGTTCATGAAGTTTACATGATGGAGTCAGTGTTCAACGTGTACAAAATGGAGTTCTCTGTAGTTGCTAATGAAGACATGTGGCCACCATATCCTGGGCGTCCTATCCTGCAGATCCGTGCTTAAGTGAACTCCTGACGTCGTCCAGATTTCCACCAAGATTCACAATGAAATGGACAAGGTTGATCAGGACAGCAAAAGTTATGCGGACTATGTAAGGGGTGGGGCACACTAGACGATCATGCCCCCATGCTCCATCTTCTAGCTAGCGTCACTGATTCATTGGGTTCTTATTGTTGTTTACATGTTATGTTTTATTGTCATTTAGTCAGCTTATTATTGTTTCTCTTTATGTGTTCAATACTCAGTGTAATATTGTCATTTTTCTTTGTAGTTGTGGTGTACTTGTTAGTGTAACTTTATTGTGGTCTCTCAGTTAATGTAACTCTTAATGTGACCTCTATGTCATTAATCTAAATATGTTATTTACTCTCTTGTAATTTACATGCAATATGTAACATGATTAATAGAAACACCATATAAACACTATTCATATCAACACTATATAATATGAAAAGTCCAAATTACAAAAGTCCAAATTACAAACAAAAAGTCCAATTTACAAAAGTCCAATTTACATGTTATACATAATCATATAATCCTAATCACTCCCCGCCTCGCCCAGTGTGTCTAAGTCCAACAAAGTGATTCCCTGTGAAATAACGGCGAGGTATAATCTGTCGTCTAGGCTTGGCATGTACATTCTCCTGCCTCCTCTCCTCTCGTCTTGCTCCTCATCCTCCTCTCCTGCTCCTCCTCCTGACCCTCATCCACTGCTCCTCCTCCTCCTCCTGATCTTTATCCTCATCATGCTCCTCCTCTTGAACCTGTTCCCGCTCTCGATCTAGCTCTGCCTCCTACGAGACTCATGTTGTGAAGGATTTGGAATATGCTCACTGAAGTCGATAAGCATGATCTGGTGGTTGGAGCACTGACTGAGATCAAGCCATGTCGGATAACTCAAACCAAGCCAACACCTCAGAAGCGAGAGGATTGTCATGTTGAATGATATGTGTCGAGCTATGTCACTCTGGGAGGTCCGTCACGACTCTGACTGGGGTGAACAAAGGGTCTGAAATGACTGGTGACTAGGTCTAGCCATGAACCTGGCTGGACATCATGAACTGCTGGCTAGAGGGGCCAGGCATGACTGGTGAGAGGAGCTAGGCATAACTGTTGGTTGGATGGGTCAGGCATGAGCTGGTGTTGCGGGGCCACCCATGGCTGTTGCTGAGTAAGGTCAAGCAACAACTGCTAATGAGGACCAGCCATGACTCTCCTGAGTGGAGGTCAAGCATGAACTAGTGCTGAAGAGGGCCACCCATGAACTGGTGCTGAGAAGGGCCAGACATGAACTGGCTGGGGTACACAGGTGTTGGGTGGTACGCTGAAGGACTGAGGCTGATGTATGGTCTTTGGCTGAGGCTATCGATTGGGCTCTACTTAAGGCCGCTGTTGCACTCTGGGGGCTGTCTCCTGGGCTCTCTAAGGCTGATGCCTATGCTCTGTTCGACTCTCTATTGCGCTATGTCCGAGTGTGTCTACTAGGCTCTAGCTAAGGCTGATGGGTTGCCTCTACCTCAGGCGGTATAATCATCTAGTCCACCTTCATCATCACTAAATGCATCCTCTGCATATTGTCGTCTATAGCACGTGTTAGGCACGGACATGACGCCTCAATGGGCATCGATCCAGGACATCAGCAAGGTGTGGGATACTTGGTGCTGGTGGGGCATGCACTGGTACATCACCTAGCAAATCCAAAGCTCAGGGTCCTGGGGGCTCATCTCCAATAAAAATCTATTTGCTCCTGACACAAACCACTGGAAGTACTCAACAGATGGTCGATCATCATCAATAGTGGATCCTGACCTCCGCTCCCTATGTGCATCCCAAGCACATGCCATGGCACATGATACTCAGGCCACCATATATCTAAATCCCCTCTACCATCCTTGGCGTGCAATTGATCAATATTTATCGGGATCGATGGTATATGTTGTCCTCGCCAAATTGTTGAACAACATGATCGCAGGGTGCCACTCAATGATAGCAAACTATATAAGTGCTGTCACAGACACCAACATCACCTCTTCATAAACAAATACAGGTGTTCCGTCCCTAACTTCATCGAAGGTTTAGGAGCCACCTAACCTGCAACAGTGGACAAAAAATATTAGTCTAACAGCTAATAAAACTCAATATACACGTTAATAACATGACCATTATATACTACTTACCCAGTAATGCCAATCGCATCAATACCCTTCCTGAGCGTGAGGGCAAGCTATGTTTGACCAAGTCGAGGACCTAAATCGACTCCATCTGCAAAAAGTATATGTAATTTGTTTTCATGGTTACAATTTTATGCATACAAATAATAACAAAATAAAAGTGTTCACATATGTATATACCTCAGTGCAAGTGGAAATGTGAGTATATGGTGCTATCTAGGGGCTAACTGGGCATTCTATACCATGCCCAAGATTGTATAAGGGCTAAACAACCTGCAATCTCGATGACATTATATTTCACCGCTAGCCAAAGCTCGCGATAAAGGGACCTTAGAACTCAGAGCCCAACTATAATTTGTAGTCTCATCAAAATCAATAAGAAGGAGCCACTTCATGTGAACCAGAACCTTGATTTGTCTGGGAATAGAACCCCACCAAAAAGAATCATAATGAAATCTCTGTGTAACGAATAACTGTCTGCCGATTGCATTTCGCAGCAATGATCCAAATGTATCTGTAAACCAATTTAGATTGATCGAAAACCCTTTTATATCCTTCTCATTGGAACTGCACCAAGTAGATCTCTACACATTGACCATATATCATGATCATAAAATTTCTCCCATGCACCGATGCATCCATTGCAGGTAGTCCATCAACACGCAAACCAAGTTGGAACACCACATCTTGCAGTGTGATGGTACACTCGTATGGAAGATGAAAAGTACGTGTCTCGGGCCTCCAATGCTCTACAAGTGCACTTATGAGAGCTCTATCATAATCAAATACCGGAACCATCTATGCAACATGCCACAAGCTAGCCAGCCTAAGAAAAGGTTCCATTCATGGATCTGGTGCCGCCATCAAGTTATATTGCCTACTTTTTAAAATTCGTATATCCTGTATCATATATATATAACATGACATGTTACATTTAGCAAACTAAAAAACATATAACATATCAAAACTACACCATAGCAGACTTCACTTCAATTTCACATTCGATACAAAATGGGCATAAATTACAACAAATGGCTTAAAATTAAATATGCCACGAAAATAAAGTTAACAAAAACTAAAATTCAAATTTTTAAAGTTTGTTAATTAATCTACATGCTCACACTTAAAACTAATCATAAATATATATTTATTATAACAAATAATAAATATTACACAACCAAATTAAGGGCTACCATTCATTTAAATTAAATTTTAATAACACTTAATAATAAATTACTATAATATGTTTTAACTACCACTTCTTACAATACTCTACTGAATTATACTACCCTAAATTATACTAAAATAAAATAAATAAATAAATACATACAAGCAAATTAAACTATAACAAACTTAAATTAATTACATTTCACCGACAAATTAAACCCACAAAATGATGCTTAAAGCCATTTTTATTTTTTACCATTCCAATAAAATTAACAAAACCTAAAATTAAGCTATCCAAATTTGCCAATTAAGATTAAATTAAATTAAATGCCCACTAGTTTTCTAAAACTTTAATAACTTCCAATAAATTATTATAGCAAATAAAGTATTTTAACACATTAAATAACCAAATTTAATACCATTTTTATTCTTTACTTACAAAATAATATACAATTCTATTAACAATAAAATAGTAATAATTGGTCCTGTTCTGTTTTAAAGGAAATAATAAAATTAAAAATAAAATAGAAGATAAAACTTTATTATTTTCAATTTTTTAACAAAATTATGGAAAAGATTAGAAAGCTGAAAATAAAATTAAAACTGAAAAAATTATCATTAATATTAACTGTAACAAGAAAATAACGTTCAACAACTCAAAAATTATTAAAATAAAATTACAAATAAATATAAAAAAATATATAAAAGTTGATTCCTTAATTTATTATTTTTTGTTTTCACATTGCTCTCCTAATTGATTTTCTATTCTTTTTGGTCCCTTATTTTTGTTTTTCATTTTGGGTATAAATCAAGAAAACTAAACTATAGGTTGCTAGCTATGGTATTCCAAACTAAAATAAATTTAACATACCAGAACAATAAAAAATAAATAACACCATACTAAATTCAAATTTAACTACAATAAATTTTAAATAAGATAAAATAAAATACAACATCATTAAATAAAAAATTAAATTAAATTACCTGGTTCCAGCTTACCCATAATATCAACAGCATTAAGACGATGGAGCCCGCCCTCCATAGCCATCATGTATACACAAGTGCAAGTAACCTTCCTGAGTTCCTTACTGCCTTCCCTCACTAGTTCTTACTAACTGAAACAAAAACAAATACTAAAACATATTAAGATGGCTCAGTTTTATTTTTATGCAAATATAATTAGGATGCTCATGAAGCTCGTGGAAGTTCCAAGATCCAATACAAAACTTCAGCCACAAACACTATACTGGCAAATAATTCTAAAGACATACCATGGAATATAGCTCCAACTTCAACGATCAAAGGCCCTGCCACACTTTCTGCTACCTTCCCTCACGCTTTCCCTACTACTTCTTCCTCCACTTCTTCCTTTTCACGTCCTCACTTTGCTAAGCGCACGAAATCGGGTAAAGCCATCCTCCATTTATGGTGTGAAGCTGAGAGGAAGTTGACTCAACCGTCTACTTAGATCATTGACAAGAAAGAAAAGTCGATTCTACTCGACTCTACTAATGCGCTCACAAGTTGACTTCAGCTAACTTCCCTTGGAAGCTAACTTCCCTTGGAAGCTGACACCACCTACAAACGCCGCTTAGGAGAGGAACTGTTAAGTCATTTCTAATCGACTTTCCTTGCTTCTAATGCTGATTGACTGATTTGACGATAGGTGCGGGTCAGGTACACTTTAGTCGATTATACTCAACTTTGATGTTTTTTGAAAATTTGAATTTTTGCAAGAAGTCGTTTCTAATCGACTTCTATTATACAAAAAGAGGACATTTTTGTAACCAACTGAAAAATAGGAGAACCACATAACATCTCTCCTTTTAAATTTTATTTATGTAATTTTGCCATAAAGGAAGGAGTAATACCAACTAAATATTATGAAAAAGCAACTGAAAGAGTTTCAGAGCAAGCGGAGTAGGATTAAAAATAAATTATAAGCTCTCAAATGTAAAAGTTTGTAAAAACAAGATTTGTTTTATCTATAATCTATAATTATTTATTAATAAAGAGGATCCACTTTTATAACTATTTTTTAGTGTCTCCTAACTCTATTTAACTTTATTTTGAAGTCCATGAATTCAAATATTTGCCATATTTTTTTATTTCTCCTTTCTTACTCATTTCTTCTTTTGAAAAAAATAACTACCTCACCTTAAACCATTTACAAATAAAAAAATTTTAATAATTTATTATTATAAAATTTTCTTAATATTTAAAAGATAAAAAATGTGGCTTGACTGCACTAAGCCGCTAGTATATATTACTTTTGTAATTCATTTTTGGTGTCTCCTAATTGCATTTAATTTTATTTTGAAATCCATGAATTCAAATTTTCCTCATATTTTCTAATTTTCCACTCATTCCTTCTTTTGGGAAAAAAAATAACTACCTCACCTTCAGCCATTTATAAACAAAAATAATAATAAAATTTAATAATTTATTATTATAGAAAAATTTAGTTTTTTTAACATTTAAGAGATAAAAAAAATGTGGAGTGTCAGTTAAGCCGCTAGTTTATACTATATATAAATGGAATAGTCCCTTTTAACTACTTTTTGGTGTTCAAAATTCCTATTTCCCAAAATACCCTCAGTGCATAGGGAGTTGGAGGAAATTATAAAAATAAATAAAAAGTAAAAAAATTAAAAGAAATTACCAAAAAAAATGGATTGATAGGCACTTCAATTCACTAGTATATATAAAGGAAATAGTCCCTTTGGTGTCTAAAATTTCTATTTTCTAAAATACTCTTAATGCATATGGAGTTGGAGGAAGTTACAAAAATAAATAAAATAAGTTAAAAAATTAAAAGAAATTATAAAAATTAAAAAAATGAATTGATAGGCATGCAAGTGTCTGTCAATTCACTAGTTATTGTAAAAAGAAAATAAATTATAACTGGAGTTTACTTTTGATAAATACACAATGTGTTCAATTATAGAGGTAAATGTTAACCATTATATTATATTATATAATTGGATAAACTGTATAAAATTAAATCCTTATAGAGGAGGAAGGAAATTACTTTTGTTGAGTTTCCACTAACTGAAGAAACCACTTTTTACTTATATAACAGGACTTGATTGGACGTCGGATAAAACAGTAAAACTACTATTTTACACAGTATATATAAAGTAAACTCTTCAAATTAAGTAAATCTACTTAAAATTGGTTTTTCAACATTGAATTTTAAAAAAGTTTAATATCAAAATGTATTAAAAGTTTTTTAACTAATCAAATTATTCATTTTGCCTAATTTTTCAAATAGTAAATTTAGAGTCAATTATATTCAAAGCCCATTTGAAAGAGTTGATAGATAACACATAATAAAATAAATCTTGTTAATATTCTAATACCATATGATGTTTAGTATGTTTACCACTCTTGGTTCCAAGACTTAGGATTCCATGCCTAACCTTCTTCATGTTTCACACCTAGCCTTTTGGTCTCTTATTATGTTGAATTTCACATAAAAAAAATATATTAAACTTATTTTTCAAGTCCACATATATTTGAATAACTTATTATGCTATAATCAAATTCTATAATTTCTACATTTATATATAAAGCTATCTAACAACTTTTAACATTATCTGGTAATATTACTTATAAAGATTATTTTTTTAAATTACACACACACACACACACACATATAGTTTAATTAATTTTAATTAACATTTTAACACAATCTAAGTCTTTGATCACTCTTTATATTTTATGATTCCCTTATACTTAATCAGATTTGAAATAAAAAAGACTTGATAGAATTCATTTAGACTTTTAAGAAATATTTTTTTATTTAGAAAACGATAACCAAGTTAGGTTTCAAATTCTGATAATTCTAAACCATCTATATTCTAGACTCACTAGATAGAGTATAGACCAAAATTGTTAAGAGAACGACTCATTTTATCAGCTTGCAATCATGTTTATTCTCTCCATAATGTTCCTCAGCTTGGTATCAGAGCCTAAGTTGTGGAAGAGGGTTAGGTTTTGATCTAATTTAGAATTACACGTTTTTCATATTTTGTTCTTTATACTATTGAAATTATAGGGAGCGGCTATTGCCACTCTATATTTATTGTCTCCACTTACATGATTCCTAAAATGCCCTTAAACTTGTTTTAATATTTTTTTTTCAATAAATAGTTCCCAAAAGCTCTAGCCAACAACATAGACTAGCTAGAGTGGAAGTTCAACACAATACAAAAGACAAAGCTAGAACATCACCCCTCACAAATGTAGTAGTCTAACAACGTTTGCCATTTATACAAGCACTCTACACTCCTAATATTCACTTGTAAAGATCTACTCCCTCTAATTTCAATCACCAAAATAGAAGAAAACATATAAGCAAAGCCTTCATTTTGCCTTATCCATCATGGATCTTCCACGTTATTGAGTTACAAGAATAAGAGAGTGCATCGGTAGGAATAATATAGGAGAAGGCCGCAATACATTAGCATCTAAATAATCCACACAACAGTGTATTTTTAATGTATTGTTAACACAACAATGCATTTTTAATGTATTCTTACTATGGTATTTTTATTTGCATGCTGACATCCAATCAAGTACTGTTATATAAGTAAAATGTGGTTTCTTTTGAGTTAGTGGATGTGAAACTCAATAAAAGTAGTTTCCTTCCTTCTCTATAAGGATTTAATTTTATACACAGTTATCCAATTATATAATATAATATTAGATGGTTAACATTTACCACTATTATTTGAAAAGTCATATAACAGGAAGATTTGATTGAACACATTGTGTATTTATTAAAAGTAAACTCTAGTTATAATTTATTTTCTTTTTACAATGACTAGTGAATTCACAGACACTTGCATGACTATCAATCCACATTTTTTCATTTTCGTAATTTCTTTCAATTTTTTAACTTATTTCATTTGTTTTTGTAACTTCCTCCAACTCCATATGCATTAAGGGTATTTTAGGAAATAGGAATTTTGGACATCAAAGGGACTATTCTCTTTATATACTAGGGAATTGAAGTGCCTATCAATCCATTTTTTCTTTTGTAATTTCTTTTAATTTTTTATTTATTTTTATAATTTCCTCCAACTCCCTATGCACCGAGGGTATTTTGGGAAATAGGAATTTTGAACACCAAAATGTAGTTAAAAGTGATTACTCCATTTGTATATAGTATAGACTAGGGCTTAATGACATTCACATTTTTTATCTTTTCAATGTTAATAAAACTAAGTTTTTCTATAATAATAAATTATTAAATTTTTTTATTATTTTTTGTTTACAAATGGTTGAAGGTGAGGTAGTTATTTTTTTTTTAAAGAAGAAGTGACTGGGAATTAGAAAATATGAGGAAAATTTGAATTCATGAATTTCAAAATAAAATTAAATACAATTAGGAGATACCAAAAATCAGTTACAAAAGTAATATATACTAGCGTTTGACTGGCACTAAAGTGTCAAGCCACATTTTTAATCTTTTAAATATTAAGAAAATTTTATAATAATAAATTATTAAATTTTTTTATTTGTAAATGATTTAAGGTGAGGTAGTTATTTTTTTCAAAAGAAGAAGTTGGTGAGAAAGGAGAAATAAAAGAATATGGCAAATATTTGAATTCATGAATTTCAAAATAAAATTAAATAGAGTTAGAAAATATCAAAAAATAGTTATAAAAGTGAATCATCTTTGTGAATAAATAATTATAGATTATAAATTATATATATATATATATATATTTACGATGATTTATCGTTTTCTTTTTTGGGAGTATAAATCGCTTCTTTTTATTTCCGATACTATAGTTCGTTCGTGGCATAATTGCGCACGTGCCTGTAGTTGGAGACGGTGTCACCGGCATTTCTCTCTCTCTACGGGGAAATCATCGTGGATCTTCGTCGCTGCGTTCCTCCACACTTTGGGCCTTTGGGGTTCTTTTTGATTTCATCAAGCGATTTCGAACTTGTGCAATTCGGCTTATGCACGATTGTTCACGGTTTTAGGTTCGCAACCCATCATCAATCTGTTAGGGTTTCTTTGTTCCTTAACTTGTATTCGGAAACCCATTACAATCCAAAAGTATTATCTGCCCAATATCCCCAAAGTCTTTTTGTTCTTTTGTTTTCTTTTTTTGTAGTGATACACAGAGATTCTCTTTAGAGAGACCTACTCTAGAGTGAGTCTATGACGGTAAAGTTATCATATTTTTTTTAATAAATAGCCGCGCTCTCACATTCTTCTCTTCTTCTCAATTGCGCTCTCTGGATTGAAGAGAAGAAGAAGAAAGTTGATGCATTACAATGTTAGGGATTTTACTTGTTCTCCTTGCTTGCAAACATGTAAATAGTTGCGCTTTCTTACTCTCCAATTAGTTTTGTTAATCTATCTTATAGCTTTTTCTTCTTTTGATTGTTTTTTTCACGCTTTGATTCTTGTTTTGTGGTTTGGTTCACCTTATGGTTTATGATGATGGGTTCTTATCTGATTGAAACGGATTTTTTTTCACTCTATTGGTGTTTCTTGAACGAATAAGAGCTTTTTATTCTCAACTTAGGTTATTTATTTGTTATCTGCTCCTCCATCTCCATGCAGTACTTTAATGATTAAATGATGGTGACGATTCTAATCTTGGTCACATTGCTGGTTCTTTGTCCATGTTGTTCATTATGATGTTGTTTCTCTCTTTTGTTTTACCGTGATTTTGTATTTGGTGTATTTGATTGATGATTTAGTTTTAAGGTTCTGTTTGGGAATTGGAATAATATGTTTCCGTTGCATGAATTGATTGATGATTTTTGTATAAACAGTAATACGTAGCGGTGGTTCAAAGATAAAGATAACACGTTGCGATGATATCACTGATACAAGAAAGGAAAGCAAGAAGAAGCAAGCATGCCTTTGTTACTTTAAAAGATAAGGATACATTCCCTTTCTCTCCTTTTTTTCTGGCTTCTTTACTTTAACATGCCATAATAATTGCATTTCACTTGTGCTGTGTTGGGCTTTCTTTGTGTTGTGTTATCTCTGGATGTGTTTCTTTTCTTTCTTGCTTCTTTGTGTTTTTCTGTTTTGTGCTATTTTGGTTGGGTCTTGTTTGTTTGTTTAAAGGAATTCGAACCTTTCCTCTCTTGCCTTCCTTCTAATCATATGTGTGCGAGTGTATGGATTGGGAAGGAATGCAGTTCTTGATGTGGGGTTTGGGCTCACGGTCAAGAGTTGTTCGAGTCCTAGTGCAACAGCTGTTGATGTGGGGTTAGGCTCACGGTCATCAGTTCGCGCCCTGGTCTATGCACTTTCACATGCATGTCAAGAAGGAAGGAGATGCATGCTAGAGGCAAGGAGTATGGAATGATGAAGGAATTGGGTTCTCGATGTGGGGGTTGGGCTAGGGTCGAGAGTCCAAGGCCTTGAAAGCGAGAGCTTTTGATGTGGGGTTGGGCTCACGGTCATTAGTTCAGTGCTCTTCCATTTCATACTCCTTGCTTCCAAGCATACATGTGTATGTACTGGTTCATTCCCATGTGTGTTTTGTTTTGTTTTGTGTTTTTTTTTTCCATCTGAATGTGGTACCTTGTGGTTGAAACCTACTGCATCATTGATTGATTCATAGTTTATCTTCCTTTATTTTTTCCATTTTTCTATTGATGCTATTCTTCTTTTATGTTGTTTCCCTTACCATCTCGTGTTTTGCAACATGTAGTAACATTCTTGGAAGGAAGGCTTTCAAGTCAAGGGCAAGCTCCTCTGGGGTAACAAAAACCTGAATTGGAGTGAGAAAACCGTTCTAAGTGATGGACAAATTATTAATGTTATTGACACTGCAAGAATTGGAGTGTATTTGCCTCCAAATGTACTCGTAGCTGTTCTCTTTCTTTTCCCAATGCTCAGGCATTGGATTGGAAACCCAGATTGGCACATAGTTAGATTCCTTTTATGGTGGTCACAGGTACTTGTTTCTTCTTCTTCTTTTTTTCACATTCACACATACGAACGATTTGATATTTCTCTTCATAATTACAATTTGAAATCTTTTTATTGGTTTGAAACTTGTTTAATTTCTATTGTTCATTGTGAAATAAATGCAAATATGCCTCTTATCATAAAAACCTGTTAGGTGGGTATGAATACAAACTTTTGTCAACTTTACTCGAATTGAAAATACTGATATCTCACATGCGAAGAGCATATAGCTAATTCACATGGCAAAGACTTTTTGGTTGCCATGGGTCCTTAGATACAAGGTTACACTTGAATTTATGGAAGATTATTATATTTTATGAATTATTATTTATTCTCACTAACTACTTAGTAATTTTTTATTATGTTATATTTATCATTTAAAATAATTTTATAAGCACTTATTAATTTTTACAGTAATTGTTTGCTAAAGTAGCTACACGAAATAAAAGTGTTTATTTACAATTGAAGTACATGAAATTAAAAAAAATTACAAAGGACTACTACTTTATAAAGAGTGATTATTTATTACTATTAAGTAGTTATTATTTTTTTTGAACAATCTTTTAATCTATCTATTATATAAAATAATTCAATCTTTCTTATTAATTGAAAAAATATTTAATTTTTTAATAATTTAAACACATTATATCCCTTAAGATTAAATAATTCGTATTGACCTCATTCACATTAGTTTTTCCATGTGCCTACGTATTCTCAAGTGGGTGATCACCATACCTGAGGCCTGATGGCACTAATTCTTCTTGTTAATCCGCTCTTTTATGGATGCTCTAAATGCATGAATACTCTGAATTTGTGACTTTGTATCTTTCAGAAGCTTACGTGTATTGCTAAAAAGTGTCCATGCCCATCTTCTATATAACCTGTGATCTTTTCAACGTTTGTTCATTTTCTTAATGATTCTTCAACCTATGCGACCAAGAATCTATGTTGGAAGAGGAATTCATGAAAGTCAATTTGCTCTCTGAAGTGAGTTTGCTCTGTAACACTACGTTACTACAGTCATTTGTTTGAAATTTGGTGTCATCACCTAAATTTGTTTTTTCAATTTCATGTACACCCTTTTCTAGTTGATTCTTTTGGCTGCCAAATTTTCATTCAGCTATTTTGTCCAGGTAATTTTTAATTTTTATACATGCTGTACTAGTCATTTTTTCCAGAAGGTTCCTTGTTAAGTTGTTGGATCTCTTTAACTGTTGCCTCTCTTCATCAAACCTTTAGTCAAGCCAACTAAGGAATGATGATTCGGCATATTGATTTTTCTTGGCATGAGTTCTTCCCCAATGGTAGTTTCTTTTTCTTTTTAATTACTCCATCTTAACTGACTTTTAGTTCTATTGATATCGTCTAATATTTAAATCCTATCTATGCAGCTCAACATAACTATGGTGCAGTTGTTGCTCTTTGGGTGCTTGTGATTATGGGGTGTGTGTGTGTGCTACTTCCTAGTTATGTTCACATACATTGATTTCATTATTTGTATAGGGATGGATTTTTCAGTGTGACATCTCATTTTACATTCTGAATAGGTCTATTTCATGGACGCTCAAATTTAGTATCCTGTTTTCTCAACTTTGTGCGGTGGTGTTATTGGAGCCTTCGATTGTCTAGGAGAGGTCATTGTCAATTTTATTTTATTTCTACCTTGATAATAAGCGGAGAGAATTTGAGAATTTACTATTTTATTTATACACTTGTGCAAACAAAAAAGATTGGACCTATTTAATCAAGAAATTTATACTAACAATGTTACTAACAATTTGATTATGCAGATATGCACTTTGACCATGCTAAGATCATGGTTTCAGTCACGCCTGGTGCATTCAACACATACTTGGTTCTAACTGACAAGAAATAGAAAAGGAGATTCTCTTTGCCAAAGCAATTTGCTGAGGTTTCTATCACATTTACATTGCTAACTAGAGTAAGGTAAATGTAATTATTTATCTTCACTTACATTTTCTTGCTTGTTATACTATACTATAGGTTTCTTTAGGCAGAAGGAGTGACACTGCTAAATTTGCCCAATTATGGAACAAAATTATCTGAGTTTCCGTGAGGAAGTTCAGAAGTGAGAGGCAAGAATCCCTTAGAACCAAACTCTCTACTTACTTCTCTGTCCTCAATCCTAGCTTCAACTCCTTTTACTTTAGTTTTCGATTTCTCATCCATCACCTGTTGAGGTCTAAATGTTTACATCACTCAGGGAGATGGATATTTTGATGGCTCATTACTCTTCAGACCTTAGCCTTAACATAATTCAGTGGCCACCTTTTCTGCTTGCAAGCAAGGTCAGTGTGAATTCAATTTTTTTTTGTGTTTGTTACCATTTCATATAATTGATTCAATGGCTACTTTTGTAGATTCCAGTAGCACTAGGTATGGCAACTCTATTTCATGGAAAGGACTCTGATCCACTATGTTCTTTGGAAGTGCATATGTAGAGATGAATATATGAAATGTGTCATTGAATGCTATGAATCTTCTAAATATGTCCTGAATATTTTGGTGGTTGGCCAAGCTGAAAAAGGGTAGCTTTTACAATCTCTTTTTGTCGATCTTTGTCCATTTTAGTTTACACGTAATGATAGAACCATCATTAGCATAAGATCACCCCCATGTTATTTTAGATGGCCAACTGAGATTGATTTCTATTAGCATTCTATCATTCTTTCATCTTCGAAGTTCATTCTTGAACAAAGACTCATCAAATTTAGCTCTTGCAATTTCTATTGAATTCAATGAATAGCAATTAGCGTTGTATGATGTGCTTTTATTCTTTAATTCATTAATATCAAATCATTATCAGCAATTCTGAATTCATTCTGATGGAAAGGACAATCTTTGTCATCATTACGGAAGTCGAAAGCAACATCTCCAAGAATATGCTTCTTACAAGTATCATAACCCTTTCTAAGAAGTTTGAGGAGCTTTTCAAAATCTTGGTTAGTCATTTGAAGGAAGACTACTCATATATATCTTCACGTTGTATGGTTTCTTGTCTCTTTCTAGCTATCTTATTTGGATACTTTCATATTCCTTTCTGGATACAGAAATATGGAGACTTGTCCAAGCGAGGTACAATGGTGGTCTTGTTGTATAAGTGTTTGCTTACTCATGATATGATGGCGAATGAGATCAAGTTGGTTAACTTCTAATCACTATAAACTAGGAATATAATTATACTTGTAGCACTTTCACTAAAGTAAAATGTTATAATGTGTGGTTTTCATGATGTGATCTTCATCAACAACATGAATTGGCAGAACTTAATCAAAGTAGTAAAGGATACCAGAAGACAACTTTTCACGGTACTAATGCAAACTGGCCATATTTTACCCTCCTGGTTACAGCACAATGGTAGGAACATATAATTATTCATATTGTCATAAATTAGAGTTACTACTCTTTTAAAGTTTATATTATTATTGAAGTATTCAGATGCGCTTCTATAATTGAATCATTATGGTTGTTTCAGATGCGATGTCTTCATTTACTCTTGACAGTGAGGGAATATCTGCTATTGAGGTTCCAACAAACCTTGAAGCACTTAGAAGGATTGCATTCTTTCCCAATTCGTTGTTCAAGGATTTGCCAGTGCTCAGGAGTTCGTAAAGTGCTCTCATTCATGTCTGATATTGCTTGTTTCTATCAGAGAATTAATGGCCATGAAGAAATATTCCAATGTCCGAATGTCATGCTTTGTATGATAGACTACAAGGAAGTCATCCTTTCTTTGGCACACTAAACTAGTTCATATCAAATGCCTACAACCCAGAGAATCATCAGGGTTATATTTTCCTTAAATTGTGATTTAAGAGTACAATGTTACTTTCAATACAAAAATGATCTTCTTAAATTTGAAATATGTTGTATTCTTAAGCTGTCTTATACCTTATATAACATTTTGCTTCTTGCTTGCTGCAGTGTCCTTACACATTACTACAGTAAAGAGACGGTTATTCTAAGAATGATCTTGAGGTAACAAAGATGGTGTCTTAATCCTATATTACCTGCAAAAGATCTACCCTAGTATGTAATAGCCAACACCATATAGCTTGACTGCATTTTGCTAATAGAGAAAGGGTTGACTAAGTTGTAGGAATTTTTCCAGATGAATGAAATAACTTCATGGAGCGACCTGATTGTAAGAAATACATGAGGTTAATAGAGTAACAAATAACAGAAGAAATATACTAAAGTTTGTATATAAGACTGTGAAAGATAGAAGATGCTATAGAAGCAATTACAGAGAGAGGCCCTGAGCACTATAGTAGCTCAACTCTCCCAGCCCACACTACTGAATGCCTCCCTCATCCCCCCTTCCCCTAAGAGAAATATACCCCTTTCCCTCTAATGAACTACACGAGTTATTCCCTTACACCCCATTCCGTTAGACCTTAATATCAGCTATGGTCCCACAAAATCCTTCCCCCTATGGAGTTAGCCAATTCCTTTCCCAACTGCCCCTATACTTCCTTCTCTTGTAAACCTTTATCGTATAAGGGAATTTATCCCTAACAATTCCCCTTCTTGAGCCACCACCTTGTCCTCAGGTGGAATTCTAGAAAACTCAGTTGATATCAGCTCCAATCTCCCACGTGCTCTCAAAGTATGGAAGGTCTTTCCAATGGATCAGCACTTCCCTCCCCCTTGCTCATTTATACGAGTTGCTAAAACTGATTCAGGTTGCACTTTTGAGTCCCATTCTTCAGTGAGTCCTCTAGGCAGTAGTTGGCATTTAGCTTCAGGTGCCAAACATTTCTTGAGTAGGGAAACGTGAAAATTGGGTGCACCAACGACCCAGGAGGAAGCGGTAACTTATAGGCAACTTTCCCACCCTCAATAATCTCAAAAGGACCATAATATTTGGGACTAAGCTTCTATTACATCGGCTTGCAAGAGTCTTTGGCCGATAGGGTTGAATTTTCAAAAACACCTCGTCATCTACTTCAAATTCTACTTCTTCTCTTCTTGTTTGCTTGATCCTTCATTCTTTCCTGGGCTTTATTTAAATACCATTTTAACTCCTCAAGCATGGAGTCCCTTTCAGCCAATAATTGATTTACATCTTCCATCTAGGCCAGTGAATATCCTCTAATCAGTGTAGGGGTCTTACCATAAAGAACCTTGAATAAGGATGTATTGGCAGGAGAATGGTATGTGGTATTGAACCATAACTTAGCCCAGGGTAACCATTTGTTCCATTGTTTTGGTTTTGCACTTGCAAAGCAGCGGAGGTATGTCTCCAAACACCGGTTCACCACTTCCGTTTGGCCATTCATTTGTGGATGATGAGCTGACTGAACTTCAGCTTAGTTCTAACTTGTTTAACGTTTAGACAGAAATTGCTCAGAAAAATTCGATCCGATCAGTCACAATGGATGTTGGAAATCCATGTAAACGAACTACTTCCTTAATAAAACCTCAGCTACTATTTCGGATATGGATGATTAAGGCCTAAGAAGTGACATATTTAGAGGGTTTATCTACTACTACCAAGACTGTATCCATACCTTGGGACTTTGGCAATCCCCTAACAAAGTCCATTGAAATGTCCTCCCACACCTGGATGGAATTGGCAAGGGTTGGAGAAGACCTGCTAATGATAATATGATGTATTTGTTCCTACCTACACTTCACATCCTTGGATATACCTCTGATACCAATTAATAGAGTAACAAATAACTGAAGAAATATACTAAAGTGTGTATATAAGACTTGTGAAAGATAGAAGATGCTATAGAAGCAATTAAGAGAGAGGCCCTGAGCATTATAGTAGCTCAATCTTCCAAGCCCAGCACTAACTGAATGCCTCCCTCATCCCCCCTTCCCCTAAGAGAAATATACCCCTTTCCCTCTAATGAACTACACGAGTTATTCCCTCACACCCTATTCCGTTAGACCTTAATATCAGCTATGGTCCCACAAAATCCTTCCCCCTATGAAGTTAAAGCTAGATGTCAGGTCATGGCAATTGAGCTAGGTGGTGTAGATTTTGTAACGAGATATGCCTTTCTCTTGTTTCCTTTCTCTACTTTGAAGTTGACCATTAGCGAGCATAAAATATGATGATATATGAAGCATGTCTAGTAGATGAACTCTAAATAAGTTTCCCTTGTGACGTGAATAAAATGCGTTGCATGCCTGAGTCTAGGAGATTAGTAAATTTTTATTGTTTGTGCTTAATGTGAGTTCACAATCCTTACTTTTCTTCTGGCCGTGTGCTCCTGTCAAGGTTGTCAGGAGCGAGCTCGAACTTACGAACGGAAAAGGATACAGAACGAAAGCGTAGGAACGGAGCACAAATGGAAGTTCCTACCAGGATAGACAATTCCATTCATGCAAATATATATATATATATATATATATATATATATATATATATAGTGGAAAAATCAAGAGAGAAGGACTCTAAAAAAAGAAATTTTTTCATAAAATTAAACATGTAGAAAATTAAATGAGAAAGTAAAAGAAACCGAGCGCGGTAGTTCACATTAAAAGGAAAGAGAGAAGTAAATTAATAGTGCATAAATTAAATATAGCAAACAAAAGAAACCGGAGCGGTGGTAGTCCGCATTGGACCGTGGAGGGAGGGAGGAGGGATGGTGATTGAAATATAGATTTTATTGATTGAAAAAGAAAACTTACAAACTCTCAGAGCCTAAGCAAACTCTCTCCTATAGGTGTGTCATTTTCAAATGCCCAGAGCTAAGTGAGGCAC
Source organism: Dalbergia oliveri (assembly GCA_030441495.1). Taxonomy (NCBI): domain Eukaryota; kingdom Viridiplantae; phylum Streptophyta; class Magnoliopsida; order Fabales; family Fabaceae; genus Dalbergia; species Dalbergia oliveri. The sequence goes on from JAMLFY010000009.1 coordinate 12,922,052, forward strand.
TCGTTAAATAGACATGAGATTGAATAGTACATGTTATATGATCGGAACGATTACAATAGTAAAAAGATTGAAAATATCAGCTAAAGAAACTTATAGTAACTTTGTTGACACTTTTGTCTAATTGCGAAGATTAGGTTACAACTCAGTCTTCGTTGAGGTCAATTCCAAAACAGTCATCTTGATTCTCATAAAACCCTGTTGAAGAGGCTGCGATGAAGATGAAGACGGAAGGTTTTGTGTGGATGATGAATTTGCTTCTTCATGTTGGAGAAGTTTCAAATATCACCTAATTTTTGGGCAAAGTTTTCTTTGCCGATGATGCACCAAGGCTTGATAAATTTTTTTACCTCTGATTCAAAAACTTGCGTGATTCTGGATCAAAGGCTGAAAGCAATTTGGGATGGTCCTTGAACCATAGTTTGATCGGGTCCCAAGGTAGCACTAGAGGCATCAAAATCTACCCACCATTTGGAAAACATTTGCCTTTGGAGCATGGGAGTTGTTGGATTAGCATGCTTCCCATATGTATAATGCCAGGAAAAGATCCATGCCAACAAAAAATTTGAGAAAAATGGAGATCAACTGGAAGGGATCAATGAGGTTTATCATTTTTTGAAAAAGTTTGAAATCCATCCAAAACCTCTAAAGGTAGGATATCATTGATTAGTCCATAAAAATCCGCCATTGGGCAAACCAATGAGGAAATTTATAGAGTATTTCTTTTGAAATAAATTAGTCAAGAATGGCCAAAATTATCATTTTGATACCAGAATACATTGTACCAAGCTTGGATATAATCCCAATAATTATATCTAATTGGATCAAAGTTCTGGAGAATTTTCTCAAATTATTTGGATTTTTTCCAAATTTTGCCGATGACCTTTGGAATTTGCAAAGTTGAATGAGAATTTTTATTTGAGTTTTTATTGTGTTTGTAATGTTTGATTGCAATTGATTCTGAATCCACAAGTATGAATTCATAAAATTGTCGTGTTTTGTTTGTTGCTAGTGGTTTGAAATGGAATCCTTTTGGGAAGTTCTTACTAGGACTTTGTTTGGGTTTTTATCCCAATATTCAAGTTCCATTTGATGGACAGCTAAAACTGTTTTTTGCTATGTATTGGGTTTGAGATTTGTGTTTGGGCTTTGGAATTTGTTTGGAAACCATTAACTCCTCCTTCTTAGGATTGACCTGAAGGGGTTGACTTTTCATTTCCTTAATGAGAAGAGCTAAGGATTGGGATTCATTTTGATTGTCTTCTTCTAGGCTGCATCAGCCCATGACATTTTGGTAGATGGGTAAGGCCTTGCTCTTGGAAGGCTAAAAGTGTTTGGATTGTGGGATGGCATAGTCAACTCTGTTTGCTTTTTGGGTTAATTAGATGAAGACGAAGCTCGATTTTTTGAACCTAGGGGGTTGACCCAGAGATGATTGATTTCTAAGTGGATGACTTAGACTTGGGTCGATGACTTTGTTTTGATTTTCCTTGTTTGTTTAGTCTCGCAAGGACTAGTTTGCCCTTTCCTCCGCTGGAAGAGGAGGATTTTGCCGACTTCAGCATGATCCCACTATGTGTTTCCCTTTTAGACTTCACAAGCGAGACAATCAGGAAGAGAGTTTGAAGTGCCCTGAGATATTCAATTTCAAAATAAAAAACACTTTAAGATTGCTTGCCATTTGGCAAAAATTTGCTTTGATGTAAGATTTTTTACATCTTCTGCAAAATGTCTACCAGATAAATGTTAATAAACAAATGAACTAAGAAACTTGTACTTGAATACTATTAACCCTTACTCAGTACACTATCCCGTATTCAAACACAAGAAACTAATAAAAAAAACCCTCACCTTCCTGGTATAAATACGTGATGAATAATAGGTAAAGTTCAAACTAGGGCTCCATGTTTATAAATGCAAGCATGCATTCTAGCGCTAAGAACTCTATTTGAATACTTGAGTATAGGACATGTATTCGGGTATATGTTATTCAAGTTCTCATATAATAGTTTAATAAATTTGAATGTAGGATGCTTTGTACCAGAGTATGTTTTTCACTATTCATCACGGTTTATGGGTACTATTCATTGAGTTGCTATTCATTAGGGTTTAAGATCTGGCTTTAGTATTTAGGGTCTGGGGTTTTGTGGTTCTAGCATAGGTTTCCAATACTCAAGTAATATTATCATTATTTGAAAACTGATGCCTTTTTCCCAGTGCATTTTCCATATACTGAAGTATAGGATGATATGTACTCAATTACCTGGTTCACAGTGATCGAGGACAAGTTTCTTGCCTTGAAAATGGCAAGACAAAAAGTCAAACTCCTAAACTTGGTCTCTATGATTTGCGATGGATTCGGACTTCTGATCAGTTTCAGATTTGTACTTGATTGAATATTCATGATACATAGGCTAAGTGGTGAATGTGAAAAAACAAATAAACTAAAAAACTTGTACTTGAATATTATGAACCCGTACTCAAGTACGTTGCATCCGTATTCAAGAACAAGAAACTAATAAAAAAAAAAATTCTGCCACCTTCCTGTATAAATACGTGATGAATAATTAGCAAAGTTCAAACTAGGGCTCCATGTTTTTGAAATCAGGATGCATTCTAGCGCGAAGAACTCTATTTGAATACTTGAGTATAGGATGACATGTATTTGAGTATAGGTTATTCAAGCCTTAACTAATAGTTTAATGAATTTGAATGTGGGATGCTATGTACCCGAGTATGTTTTCTATTATTCATCATGGTTTATGGTTACTGTTCATTGAGTTGCTATTCATTAGGGTTTAGGGTTGACCTTTGGGTTTATGGTTTAGGGTGTTAGGCTTCGAGCATAGGTTTCCAATACTGAAGTAATATTTTCTTATATTTGGAATCTGATGTTTTTTACCTGACTACGTTTTGCATATACTCGAGTATAGGATGATATGTACTCAACTAAAGGTTCACAGTGGTCAAGGACAAGTTTATTGCCTTAAAAATGTTAAGATGAAAAGTTGGACTCCAAATCTTGATCTCCATGGTTTGCCATGGTTCTAGATTTCTGACTTGTTTTAGATTTGACCTTGATTGAATAGTCATGATAGATAGGCTCTGGTGAATGTGAAAAAACAAACGAACTAGCAATTTGTACTCGAATACTATGAACCTTAGTCGAGTACATTGCTTCCCGTATTCAAGTACAAGTAACTAATAAAGAAAAACCCGTAACCTTCCTGACATAAATACATGATGAATAATAGGCAAAGTTCAAACTAGGACTCAATGTTTTTGAATGCATGCATGCATTCTAACGCTAAGAACTCTATTTGAATACTCTATAGGATTACATGTATTCGAGTATAGGTTATTCAAGTTCTCAACTAATAGTTTAATGAATTTGAATGTTGGTTGCTTTGTACCTGAGTATATTTTGCATTATTCATCAATTTATGGTTACTATTCATTGAGTTGCTATTCCTTAGGGTTTAGGATCTGCTTAAGGGTTTAAGGTCTTGGGTTTTGTGGTTCAAGCATAGGTTTCCAACACTCAAGTAATATTTTGTTGTATTTGGAAACTAATGCTTTTTACCCGAGTGCGTTTTCCATATGCTGGAGTATAGGATGATATGTGCAAAACTAAAGGTTCATAGTGATCGAGGACAAGTTTCTTGCCTTAAAAATGGCAAACGAAAAGTCAGACTCCAATCTTGATCTCAATGGTTTGCCATGGTTTTAGATTTCTAACATGATTTTGATTTGACCTTAATATAATATTCATGATAGATAGGCTATGTAGTGAATATGAAAAAACAAACAAACTAAGAAACTTGTACTCGAATACTATGAACCTTATTTTAGTACGTTGTATCCCATATTCAAGTACAAGAAACTAAAAAGAAAACCTCCCACCTTCCTGTATAAATACGTGATGAATAATAGACAAAGTTCAAACTAGGGCTCTATGTTTTTGAATGCACGCATGCATTCGAGCGCTATGAACTCTATTTAAATGCTCGAGTATAGGATGACATGTATTCCATATAGGATATTCAAGTTCTCAACAAGTAGTTTAATGAATTTGAATATGGGATGCTATGTACCCGAGTATGTTTTCTACTATTCATCACGGTTTATGATTACTATTCATTTGAGTTGCTATTCATTTGAATTTGAATATGGGATGCTATGTACCCGAGTATGTTTTTAACATTTTTAACTATATGAACCCTAAAAATTAAAATTGCAAAATAATTTATAAATTGCATTTTTAAACTTTTCTAGTTATTAGTTTTTCTCAAAAACTATTCTAAGACATCTAAGGTACATGAAATAATTTTTAACATATCTTTAACTATGTGAACAGTAGTAACGGTAATGAGCAGTGCCCAAAAATTAAAATTATAAAATAGCTTATAAATTGTATTTTTAAACTTTTCTAGTTACTGGTTTTTCTCAAAAATTATTTTAAGACACTTAAAACGCTTGAAATCATTTTGTCCCTCTTAGAAATTAATTTTTATCATTTAAATTAGTTGCAAAACTTATAGTTTCATAAATAAGGTTTTCATTCACTTAAAATCACATTTTTATCTCTTTTAAGTTCCTATCTCTTTCAAATTTTTTTTGTACACTCAAGACACAAGATTTAAGTCTGAAAATAAAATAAAATCAACTTTAAACCCAATATCCTCATGAGGCCGAAATACATATATGAATGTGTGTCCATGATCAAAATTTCCATTTAAGACAAAGGGGATAAGTCTTGAGCTTTAGACTCAGGTGGGACTAAAAGTATAAACATGCCATGTAACCCATTTCAAGTTTTTAATATTTGAGGTGATAACTTGAAAACATAAACATGAACATGCAAGACTTGAAACATAAATATGAATGCAAGTTTATTTTTACATCTTATTACAGCTTGTCAACTCAAGATTTTAAAGAGTGAAACTTTCAACTCCATCAATCTTAACAAAATGGAAATGAGCTTTAGAGTCCTTCAATATCATGGTTCTAAGAACCCTATTTCTTAGACTCATCATCAAGCTATGGCCTTGATCACAACCAATATCAAAGAAAGGAGTAGAAATAAAAACGAAACTTAAAAATAAAATCCCTACCAAGAAGGTTTCTTGGTTGTAAGAGAGAAAACTTGGTCCTTTGTATTGAAATGAGAAGAAATTTCTTCTCTTGGGGCCAAGATGAGTTTTGACCAAGAGGGAAAGAAATGGGAGGAGGATTTTTCTTGTGTTCTTGTGTATGGGATGGAAATGTTAGGTGTTTAGGAGTTGATCTATGGTGGTGGTTTGATGTTTGTAGCTTGAATGAAAATCAAGGATGGAGGTCCTTGAAGGTTGAAGATGAAGAAGAGGAAAACTTGAGTTAAGAGAGAAAAAGAGTGTTTTTTTACAAGTCTTGATGAGTAAGACTTCACAAATATAGTGGATAGTAAGAATGAGAGTTTTTGTGAGTGTATGAGTGTTGAAAAAATGAAAATGAGAGAGGGAAAGGGTGTGTGTGGCTGCTGGCCACTTAGGGAGCTTGGGAAGGAATTTTCATTTCATTTGGGTGGGAGAATTAGGGTTTTTAGGTAATTATAATTAGGGGTTTGGTAGAAATTGATAATTCGGTCGGTATTAGGAGTTGTAATGTGGTGGTTAAAGCTTTCAAGACATGTTTAAAGAGTGATCTTGCATGTTTAGTTGAGTCAAACTTGATTAATTTGAAATTCAAACACCAACACATGTCCTAATCTTTAGGAAAAGGAAGAGAGAAAATGCTTTTTGTCTTTACTTTATGCTTTTTGGTCTCATGAGCATTCTTTGAATAAGAAAAGGGTTTAAACTTTTCTTAAGCAACCTTGGGCCCTAATTAACCTCGAATAATTATTTTGACTCAAGATTAATAAATAAAATTAATTTATCCTTCGTTAGAGCCTAATATTACATATATTTCCTTAATTACTTTAATTAAGTTTAAATAGCACTAAATATGGGCAAAATGACAATTTCACATAGAAACTTCCTGACCTCCCGGACCATTTCAAATATCACATATACTCTTAATTTAGATTCTCAACTCCCAAGTAATGATCGGGTTTTATCGTCACTTAATCCCGCATTAATTAACTTAGAGGCGTTTTGCTAATTTTGCTCACGAAAAAATCAGGAATTGAGATTTCCTTATCTACTATCATCCAAAACACATCTAGTCCCCTTCAAACATCAAACTAACCCCTCGAGGATAGCCATGTCCGCGTCCTTGATTTCTGAGCAAAATTACCTTAGGGGCATTTTGGTCATTTGCACGAAGGAAAAATTGGGCGTTAGAGCAAGATGAAAAGTCAAACTCTCACTCTTGACCTCCATGGCTTGCCATGGATCTAGACTTTTGACCAATTTAGATCTATTGATTAAATAGTCATGTGAATGTGAAAAAACAAATGAACTAAAAAACTTGATATACTATGAACCCGTACTCGAGTATGTTGAATCCCACATTCAAGAACAAGAAACTAAAAAAAAAATTCTGCCACCTTCCTGTTATAAATATGTGATGAATAATTGACAAAGTTCAAACTAGGGCACCATGTTTTTGAAAGCATGGATGCATTCTAGCACTAGGAACTCTATTTGAATACTCAAGTATAGGATGACATGTATATGAGTATAGGTTATTCAAGCTCCCAACTAATAGTTTAATGAATTTGAATGTGTGATGCTTGTATCGACTATGTTTTCCACTATTCATCATGGTTTATAGTTAGTTTTCATTGAGTTGCTATTCATTAGGGTTTAGGGTCTGGCTTTAGGGTTTACGGCTAGGGTTTTGGGGTTTGAGTATAGGTTTCTAATACTCAAGTAATATGTTATTGTATTTGAAAACTGATGCTTTTACCAGAGTGCGTTTTCCATATACTTGAGTATAGGATGATATGTACTTAACAAAAGGTTCACATGGAGAAGTTTTGTGTCTTAAAAATAAAAAAAATGAAAAGTCAGATTCCAATCTTGATCTCAATGGTTTTCCATGGTTCCAAATTTTTGACCTGTTTCAGATGAAACCTTGATTGCATAGCCATGATATATAGGCAAAATGATGAATGTGAATAAACAAACAAACTAAGAAACTTGTACTTGAATACTATTAACCCGTACTCAAGTACGTTGCATCTCATATTCAAGTACAAGAAACTAATAAAAAAAACTTGTCACCTTCCTGGTATAAATACATGATGAATAATAGGTAAAATTCAAAATAGGGCTCCATGTTTATGAATGCACGCATGCATTCTAGCAATAAGAGCTCTATTTGAATACTCAAGTATAGGATGACATGTATTCGAGTATAGGTTATTCAAGTTCTCATCTAATAGTTTAATGAATTTGAATCTAGGATGCTTTGTACCCTAGTATGTTTTCCACTATACATCACGATTTATAAATATTATTCATTGAGTTGCTATTCATTGGGGTTTAAGGATCTGGCTTTAGTATTTAGGGTATGTGGTTTGTGGTTCTAGTATAGGTTTCCAATACTCAAATAATATTATCTTGTATTTGAAAACGATGCCTTTTCCCGTGCGTTTTCCATATGCTGAGTATAGATGATATGTACTCAATTATAGGTTCACAGTGGTCAAGGACAAGTTTTTTGCCTTAAAAATGGCAAACTAAAAGTTAGACTCCCAATCTTGATCTAAATGGTTTGCCATGGTTTCAGATTTCTAACATAATTCCATCTAACCTTGAGTGAATATTCATGATAGATAGGCTATGTGGTGAATATGAAAAAAAAACGAACCAAGAAACATATACTTGAATACTATGAACCTCTACTCATGTACGTTGTATTCGTATTCAAGTACAAGAAACTAAAAGAAAAACCTCCACCATCCTGGTATAAATACGTAATGAATAATAAAAAAAGTTAAAACTAGGGCTCCATATTTTTGAATGCACGCATGCATTAAGCTCTATGAACTCTATTTGAATACTAAAGTATAGGATGACATGTATTCGAGTATAGGTTATTCAAGTTTTCAACAAATTGTTTAATGAATTTGAATATAGGATGTTATGTACCCGAGTATGTTTTCCACTATTCATCACGGTTTATGGTTACTATTCATTTAGTTGCTATTCATTTGGGTTTTAGGGTTTATGGTCTAGTGTTTTAGGGTTCGAGCATAGGTTTACAATACTCAAGTAATATTTTCTTGTATGTGAAAACTGATGTTTTTTACAGAGTGCGTTTTCCACATACTTGAGTATAGGATGATATGTACTTAACTAAAGATTCACGTGGTCGAGGACAAGTTTCTTGCCTTAAAAATGACAAGATGAAAAGTCAACTCCAATGTTGATCTCAATACTTTGCCCGCTTCAAAATTCCTGACTTTCAGATGAAACCTTGATTGTCTACTATTAACTTGTACTCAAGTACGTTGCATCTCATATTCATGTACAAAAACTAACAAAAAAAACCTCTCACCTTGCTAGTATAAATATTTGATGAATAATAGGTAAATTTCAAATTAGGGCTCCATGTTTATGAATGCACGATGCATTCTAGTGCTAAGAACTCTATTTGAATACTCAAGGATAGGATGACATGTATTTGAGTATAGGTTATTCAAGCTCTCATCTAATAGTTTAATGAATTTGAATGTTGTACTTTGTACCCGAGTATGTTTCTGCTATTCATCACGGATTATGTTTACTATTCATTGAGTTGCTATTCATTAGGGTTTAGGGTCTGGCTTTAGTATTTAGGGTATGTGGTTTTGTGGTTCTAGCATCAGTTTCCAATACTCAAGTAATATTATATTGTATTTGAAAATTGATGCCTTTTTCCCCAATGCATTTTCCATATACTGGAGTATAGATGATATGTACTCAATTATAGGTTTATAGTGATCGAGGACAAGTTTTTTGCCTTGAACATGGCAAGACGAAATGTTGGACTCCTAATCTTGATTTCCATGGTTTACTATGGATCCAACTTTTACCAAGTTTCAGATATGTCCTTGATTGAATAATCATGATAGATAGGCTATGTGTTGAATGTGAAAAAGCAAATGAATTATAAAACTTGTACTCAAATACTATGAACCCGTACTCGAGTACATTATCTCGTATTCAAGAACAAGAAACTAATAAAAAAATTATGCCACCTTACTAGTGTGTGTGTGTGTGATGAATAATTGACAAAGTTCAAACTAGGGCTCCATGTTTTTGAAAGCACAGATGCATTCTAGCGCTAGGAACTTTATTTGAATACTCGAGTATAGGATGACATGTATTCGAGTATAGGTTATTCAGCTTCGACTAATAGTTTGATGAATTTGAATGTGTGATGCTCTATACCTGAGTATGTTTTCCACTATTCATCACGGTTTATGGTTACTATTCATTAAGTTGCTATTCATTAGGGTTTAGGGTCTGGCTTTTGGGTTTACGGTCTAGGGTTTTTGGGTTCGAGCATAGGTTTCCAATACTCAAATAATATTTTCTTGTATATGAAAATTGATGCTTTTGACCTAAGTGCGTTTTCCATATACTCGAGCATAGGATGATATGTACTAAACTAAAGGTTCACAATGGTTAAGGACAAGTTTATTGCCTTAAAAATGGCAAGATGAAAAGTCAGACTGCAAATCTTGATCTCCATGGTTTGCCATGGTTTCAGATTTGTAACCTGTTTTAGATCTGACCTTGATTGAATAGTCATGATAGAGAGGCTATGTGGTGAATGTGAAAAAACAAACGAACTAGCAATGTGTACTCGAATATGATGAAGCCATAAATGAGTACGTTGCTTCTCGTATTCAAGCACAAGAAACTAATAAAAAAAAACTTGTCACCTTCCTAGCATAAATACGTGATGAATAATAGGCAATGTTCAAACCATGGCTCCACGTTTTGAATGCACACATGCATTCTAGCGCTAAGAACTCTTTGAATACTCGAGAATAGGATGACATGTATTCGAGACAGGTTATTCAAGTTCTCAACAAATAGTTTAATGAATTTGAATATGGGATTCTATGCACCCGGTATGCTTTCCATTATTCATCACGGTTTGTTGTTTCCATTCATTGAGTTGCTATTCATTTAGTTTTTGGGGTCTAACTTTAGGGTTTACCTTTAGGGTTTTGAGGTTCGAGCATAGGTTTTCAATACTCAAGTAATATTTTCTTGCATTTGAAAATTGATTCTTTTCACTAGAGTGCGTTTTCCATATACTCGAGTATAGGATGATATGTACTTAACTAAAGGTTCACAGTGGTCAAGGACAAGTTTCTTGCCTAAAAAATGACAAGATGAAAAGTCAAACTCCAATCTTGATCTCAATGGTTTGCCAAGTTTCCAAATTTCTGACTTATTTTAGATCAGACCTTGATTGAATAGTCATGATAAATAGGCAAAATGGTGAATGTGAATAAACAAACGAACTAACAAACTTGTACTTGAATACTATTAACCCGTTCTAGTACGTTGCATCCGTATTCAAGTACAAGAAATTAATAAAAAAAAAAACCAGCCACCTTCTTGGTATAAATACGTGATGAATAATAGGTAAAGTTCAAATTAGGGCTCCATGTTTATGAATGCATGCATGCATTCTAGCTAAGAACTCCATTTGAATACTCGAGTATAGGATAACATGTATTCGAGTATAGGTTATTCAAGTTTTCATCTAATATTTTAATGAATTTGAGTGTAGGATACTTTGTACTCGAGTATGTTTTCCACTATTCATCACGGTTTATGGTTACTATTCATTGAGTTGCTATTCATTAGGGTTTAGGATCTAACTTTAGTATTTAGGGTATGTGGTTTTGTGGTTCTAGTATAGGTTTCCAATACTCAAGTAATATTATCTTGTATTTGAAAACTGATGCCTTTTTCCCCAGTGCGTTTTCCATATACTAGGGTATAGGATGATATGTACTCAATTACATGTTCACAGTGATCAAGGACAAGTTTCTTGCCTTGAAAATGGCAAGATGAAAAGTTAGACTCATAATCTTGATCTCCATGGTTTGCGATGGATTTGGACTTCTAACCAGTTTAGATCTGTCCTTGATTGAATAGTCATGATAGATAGACTATGTTTGAATGTGAAAAAACAAATGAACAAATAAACTAGTACTCGAATACTATGAACCCGTATTTAAATTGCATTGTATTCAAGAACAAGAAACTAATAAAACTATGTTAAAGGAGTAATGAAACAAGCCAATTAATTATTGTAATGAAATTCGAACTAGACTAACTGCTTAATTCTAAGTTAGATATCAATGAGTAGTAGAATGGTGTTTTTCCTATTGGGAATCCTTGATTCTCATTTCTGCTGTATGATATATTTTATATAGATGGCCACTATCGTGTGTTTCTAGATGCCTGATTGGCAATGGCATTACGACCAAGAGTTAGGGTAACTGTTTCTGGTCGCTATTGCACCTGTTTATACCGCTCGCCCGTCGCTACTGTATGAGTCCTACTTTTATCAGAAGTCCCCTTCCCCGCTTCCCACTATATGACTCATCCATCACAGCCTACCATTAATGCTTGAGTCGAACGCTTCAGGGAGACTTCTTCTGTTCTTCTACTTCTTCAAGGCAGGAGGGGTTGGCAGGGTTACCTAGTTGATGTGCCTAATGGGCACTACTCTCCTCTTGCTTGACGGTGATGGTGTATCCAGTTTGTATATAGGCATAGGATGACTTAGATTCCCTCATATTTATTGACTATTTTGGGCTCTTAGGTTTGATCTTTTGATAGGCCACACTGAGAGGGAGTTATGTTCACCTTTTTATAGTTGGTGATGTTTTGTTAGACCTTAACTTGGATTAGGAGGTCACTCGAGGACCAGGGTAGGGCTACTTATGATACAGATGTAATTATGTAAGGTTGTCAATAGTGTGATTGTGTGACTTATGGGTACTATATATAATGTAAATTATCGTGTGGCTGACTACTTGGGATTTCGTTTTATTTTGCTATTTCCATACGTTGATTATTATGTTGAAAGTTTTTAAAAACGAAAAAAATTAGCATAGCTCTTAGTACAAGGCTCCTATTTATTATGACACACACATGTATATATTTCATATTATTGAGAAATGAAAGAAAGAGGGTAAGTTTTTTGTAATAACTACTTACCTAATGTTATGACTCTAGCATAACACTATAGTAGGGAGGGTGTTACAAGTTTCTTGCCTTGAAAATGGCAAGACGAAAAGTCGGACTCATAATCTTGATCTCCATGGTTTGCTATGGTTCTAAAACTCCTTTTGATGAAAATGATTTTTCCACAACACCAAACTACTCCACCTATGTAAATACATGTATATCTATGTGAAATCATACACTAGGACCAGAAAATTTGAAATTCCAACCAATAAAAATTTGGAAAAACAGAACTCAACAAACAAGACCACAACACCCTACTTTGCAAACTTTAGAGCTTTATACTCCAAAGGTGTTCCAAGGGATTTCTCTTCACTTTAAGGACTTTGAATCAAGCCTTAAACCTTCCTTGGGCAGTGAGGAGTGAGGTATCAAGGTGAGGATTGATAAGGAATTGATATTTTAATTGTTAGATTTGTAGGTATTGATGTGCGGAATAAGTTTAGTGAAGGAAATTGGAAGTTTCAACAGCTCTAAGCTAAGGTTTTTGAGATTAGAATTCAAGCTTGAAGCTCTTAAGAATGGAAATGGAGGCTGCGCCTTTCTCTTGTTGCGGCTGAATTGTGTTTGGGTTCTTGGAGAAGTTTGGTGTTGTGTTTATCTTGTAATTTATGAATGAATATTATATAGTATAATTGGATAATTCTTAATCTAAGAAAGTAAAATGGATGCCTAGGATTAAATCTTATATTTCAAGATTGAATCTTAGCCATTCATATGATTTAAATGGATAAGGTCCTTCATTTGTAAAGATTAAACTAGCTTTTGGTATTAGAAATTGTACACCAAAATTTCACCAAACGAGTAAAATACCATACCGAGTAATTAAATATTACCCGAAAATTAATTTTAGGTATAAAATCTTTATTCATAACCATTTCTAACCTTAACCCCCCTTTCTCCCTAGGCATTTCCTGTCATTCTAGGGTTTCGTTTTGATGGGCCCATAGGGCCCGCAAGTCACTATTCATGAATTTGTTTTTGCACACCCCTTGGACTGTCCTCATCATTACTAAAACTATTGGATTTTTGAAATTCTCACTAATAAATATCAAATTAATTTTTAAATAATTTTTAGGGTATTACAACTATTCAATCAAGGTCAAATGAAAGTTAGAAATCTGGAACCATGGCAAACCATGGAGATCAAGATTTGGAGTCCAATTTTTCATCTTCCCATTTTAAGGCAATAAACTTGTCCTTGACCACTATGAACCTTTAGTTGAGTACATATTATCCTATGCTGAGTATATGAAAAACACACTCGAGTAAAATGCATCAGTTTTCAAATACAAGAAAATATTAATTGAGTATTGGAAACCTATGCTCAAACCCCAAAACCCTAGACCTAAACCCAAAAGCTAGACCCCTAAACCCTAATGAATAGCAACTCAATGAACAGTAATCATAAACCATGATGAATAGTAGAAAACATACTTAGGTACATAGCATCCCATTCAAATTCATTAAACTATTAGTTGAGAGCTTGAATAACCTATCCTTGAATGCAAGTCATCCTATACTCGAGTATTCAAATAGAGTTCTTAGCGCTAGAATGTATGCGTGCATTCAAAAATATGGAGCCTTGGCTTGAACATCGCCTATTATTCATCGCGTATTTATGTTAGGAAATTGAGAGGTTTTTTTTATTAGTTTCTTGTGCTTGAATGCAAGGCGTACTCGAGTATGGGTTCATAGTATTTGAGTACACATTGCTAGTTCATTTGTTTTTTCACATTCACTACATACCCTATCTATCTTGACTATTCAATCAAGGTCAGACTAAAACGGGTTAAAAATCTGGAACCATGGCAAACCATGGAGATCAAGATTTGCAGTCCAACTTTTCATCTTGCCATTTTTAAGGCAATAAACTTGTCCTTGACCACTTTGAACCTTTAGTTGAGTACATATCATCCTATGCTTGAGTATATAGAAAACGCACTCTAAAAAGAATCAGTTTTCAAATAGAAGAAAATATTACTTAAGTATTGGAAACCTATGCTCTAACCCCAAAACCCTAGCCGTAAACCCAAAAGCGAGACCTCTAAACCCTAATGAATAGCAACTCAATGAATAGTAATCATAAACCATGATGAATAGTGGAAAACAGACTCTGGTAAAGCGTCACACATTTAAATTCATTAAACTATTAGTTGATAGCTTGAATAACCTATACTGAATACATGTCATCCTGTACTAGTCTTCAAATAGAGTTCCTAGCACTACAATGCATTGATTTCAAAAACATGGAGCCCTAGTTTGAACTTTGTCAATTATTCATCATGTATTTATACCAGGAATGTGGTAGTTTTTTTTTATTAGTTTCTTGTTCTTGAATACAAGATGCTAGTACTAAAAATTAAGTTCATAGTATTCAAGTACAAGTTTTTTAGTTCATTTGTTTTTTCACATTGAACATATAGCCTATCTATCATGACTATTCAATCAAGGACAGATTTGAAACTGTCAGAAGTCTGGATCCATAGCAAACCATGGAGATCAAGATCAAGAGTTTGACTTTTGTCCTTGCCATTTTCAAGGCAAGAAACTTGTCCTCTCTTATTATTGTGAACCTATAATTGAGTAAATATAATCTATACTTAGTATATGGAAAACACACTGGGAAAAAGGCATCAGTTTTCAAATACAAGATAATATTACTTGAGTATTGGAAACCTATGATAGAACCACAAAACCACAGACCCTAAATACTAAAGGTAGATCCTAAACCCTAATGAATAGCAACTCAATGACTAGTAACCATAAATCATGATGAATAGTGGAAAACATACTTGGTACAAAGCATCCTACATTCAAATTCATTAAACTATTAGATGAGAGCTTGAATAACCTATACTCGAATACATGTCATCCTATACTTGAGTATTCAAATAGAGTTCTTAGCGCTAGAATGCATGCATGCATTCATAAACATGGAGCCATAGTTTGAACTTTACCTAAGGTGACATCCCTTCTGGATCACCTTCCTAACCATTAATTCCTGAGTCTAGAGGATCATTTCCATGTGTCTTATATCACTTGTAATCTTAGCATGTTATTTAGAGATGCAAACATGAGTATATAATCATAGCCATTATCTTAACTTATCATTTAACATTTTATGTTCATAAACTTCATAATTTTTCTTAGCCCGCAAATTTGATGAAAATCCGGAGCATAACACTGGAGAAGTTTCTTCTCTAAAGGAAGTACCCTAGAGACAATGATCATGGAGCCCAAAGTAACTTCTTAGGTGATGACGACTTCATGACAATAAGTGATTTGATGAAATCCATGACGAAGTCCATTGCCTCAGAAGCACAACTTGAAGAAGAAAAGAGTGGACGAACTAAATTTCTTTGTCAATGAATTCTTCTCCACTTTGGAGCCTATCTATGGAGAGCCATCCCTGGAGCCCATCATTGAGGAACCAGTTGAGAAAGCACATGAACCATAATCAATTATCATCTTATTGGTGCCTCAACCTCCTTCTTCCATTCGCATCACTCAGAGAAGAAGAAGAGGATAGAGAATTAGAAGCTGGTGCTCCTCTTGGTGAAGAAGGTGCTGCTTCTGCCTTAGCTGATGGTTATATCTCTTGCTGTTCTTATCCTTAAGCTTACTTATGCTCCTATTGCCTCCAATGTTGGCATGCCATCCTCTCCACCTCCTATTCCTGCACATGTTGAAACACAGGCTAAATCACCTAAGTTTGGGGAGACCATACCCTAGACATCCTTAAGCTTTACTAAAGTTGCTCCATCACCCATCAACTTACCGCCTCCATCCTCAATAGAAACTCCAAGATCGGCTTTAGGCAACTATCATAGAGCACTTGCCCAGCTTAGAGAATGAAGAACTACAGCTTCAATTCTTCAGAACTAATTAAGCAATTCGACAAGAGCTAAGATGTTGAGGTTGATAGAGATGCTTCTTATTCCACACACCTCCTTTTTGCTGATGATAAAAAGGGAAAGAACAAAGATGAAGAAAATCAAGTGCTATGGAATTCAAGGAGAGCTTATGTTGAGGGGGAGCTTAGAGAATTTATTTTAGCATGCATATTCTCTTTTCTTTTAGTTTTTTTTAGCATGTTTTGACATTTTATCTTGATTTATAAAATTCGTTTCATATATGATGCTTATGCTATCCTTTTGGCTTTGATACATATCTGTCTTAATATCTATTTCTTTTAAAGCTCTGATATATATCGATGCCTACTTATGCTTAGCTAATCATATATCATGGTGATAAATGTTTGCTTCTTATCTCTTATGCCTGTGTCTGTTTTGTTTATTCTTTAGCACACTAGGATTTGTAGCTCACATGTGTATTTGTGATTAGCACTAAGAAGTGTCTTTTAAGAGCTCAAAATTGTTCTCGTGTTGCTCCTAATACTCGTGTTTATCTGATGTGCTTCGATATGTATGATGTACTTAAATCTTTTTATAAAACACATTCTCTCTGTCACATATATGAGAAGGTCTTAAAATCATTGTATAACTTGATCAATTTAGTTGTGAATAGTTTCTGACATACTTAAAAAATTTGCTCCTACGCATTTTGATACAACGAGAACAATTTGTGAGCTTTAGAACTCTCTCAAGTGTGCTGTGCTTATATGTCATATAATGTGTTATGCTCTAGTTCATATATATGTCAGTAAAGCTTATATGAAAAGCATGATCATGTGTCTCATGTCTTTGCTTTGAAAATTTCTTGTTCATGCTCTGATACTTATGTATAAAGTTTCACGCTCATAAACAAGAAGCTCTTTTATGTTTTGATTTGATCTTTTTTTTTTTGGGGGATAGATCCCTAATGCGCTTAAGAAACCTCGCATGTAATATGCTTATCAAGGTTTCTTTGAGCATCAGAAACTACATAAGCATTAGTATGTTTTCTCTCGATCATGCATGCTTTATCACGTTTTTTTTAGGCTTTTGTTTTTGTGGCCTGGACAAAGTTGTGTTGAATAAGGAAACCAATCAAGATAAAATATCACAAGTATTACTTAGTTATTATCATAAAGTTTTTTTTTTAAACTGAAAATCAAACTAGTTGTGTTAAAAAGGCTTAAATGAAAATATTCGACTCATCACCACTTTGATGTATCTCAGAAAGTACTTCTGAGTAAATTTGGTCTTTCATAAACAACAAAATCAACTCTGATTTAAGTTACTTAAGGCTTTAAAATGTTTGAGAATGTATCTATATCATGCCTTAACAAAAGAACTTCCTAAATGTTACAGCCTATGATGTTTTGAAAGAATAACTATTGTCATGTCTCTTCAATTCTATTTCTTACAACATCTCTTCAAAAGATTTTCTTCAAATCGGTTTGTCATCATCAAAATGGGGGAGATTGTTAGCTCCAGAATCCTTTAGAGAACTTCATAGCAATATGTTTTGAGTGACAACAAAATCAATTTAAAGAAAATATTTTGAAGAACGACTAATGTCTACCTTGAGTTTCTTGACATAGCATACATGTATTTTCAGATTGTAGGACACAGACTTGAAACGAGAATAATTTCACTTTGCATGTGCAAACATGATTTATCTCATGTAAAAGAGATTGAACTTAATAGTAAGTAAACGTTATATCATGCAAAGTACATATACATGCCTTATAGATGAAAGGGAATAAAAAGAGCAAGAAACCAAGGCACGAGATTTAGAAAGTAACATTGCACATGAAAGTACGCTCAAAATGAAGATATCAAGCAAACTCTGATAACAACATGTAACACAATCTTCAACCATCATGATGGTAAATCTTTCATCATCATAAACTTTGGATTGAAGATCAGAAGACTGATGAGTCATCAAGGAACTGATACCACATGTCAGAAAGCTCACTTCAATGTAGCAAACGTTATTGGAAAAAGAGAGAAATTTAAGTTTTTGAAATTCAAAATTAAAATCAAACCCAGTTTCAAATTGGAGAGTCATCTCTTCTGCTAACTTGGTCAACAACCTCAACTTCTAGAAGAAAGAGTTCAAAAACCACATTTAGAAAGTAAGAGTAGTTTTTGAAGTAACATCAAAAACCTCAATCTCACAAGTCTTCTGCAAAAGCTATGACAGCAGACATGCTACTCTTCTAGATTGCTTTTCCAAGACACAAATAGATGATCAACAAGTGTCACTTAGAAATTTGATCAAGGGCAATAGTCACAAGGAATACCATCTATAAAATGAGATGCTATGCTCAAACGATTAAGAGATTAACGCTACACAAGAGTAGAAATTCTTGAAAATCTCTCCTCACATCCTGTAAAGTTCATCACATCATGTAATCAGTTTCCTTACTTGTAAAAATCTTCTTTCTTTATTTTTAAATAGATATATGTTCTTCATAGGAAGAAATGATAGAAAAAAGTCATTCAAGTTTTCCCAGGCTATACATGTATATTTTATGGATACTTGAGTGTAGGTTAGTTTGAGTGGCAAGTTAAATACAAACCTTTGTATCCTTGATCTAGCAATGATCAGTATAATAGCTTGGAGAGGCTAATGTAAAACTACTTGCAACATGATAGTAAGGTGTTCTAGGTCATAATCATCTTGGAGATTGGAGAAAAACAACTCAAGTTTCAGCTTGAAGAGGCTGGTGAATAACTATTTTCAATGTGAAGGAGGGGTTGTCCACTTGTCACGGGTTCAGCTTAGAAGCTAGAGAAAGACTACTCAAGGTTCAGCTTGGAAAGGCTGGTGAATAACTACTTTTAATGTGACAGTAGGGGTTGTCTACTTATCATGGGTTTAGCTTGAGGCTGATAATAACTACCCAATTTTCCAGGTAGGGTTGTCCACTAGTCATAAGTGAGAGCTTGGGAAGGCTAATATAAAGACTATCTTTGTTCTTTCTCTGGTTTGAGAAAGATGTTTTAATGGAACCTCGACATGCGTTAAGTCCTGGATGTAGGTAGTTTTGGGAACCAGGATAAATCCTGTGTCATATCTTCTTCTTCCTGATCTCTTTAATTTATTTATTACGCTATTTTATCTGCTCATATATCCTTTTAGCATTTTTGTTATATGTTGCATGCTTCAAAGATCTACTTTGTGAAACAACTAATCCTATTTCCACTGCACTTCAAGCTTAATGCTTGATAGTTCTTTTGCCAAATGTTTTAGATCCAAAAACAAGCAAAACACGATTCAAAGCCCCTTTCTCGTACATTTTTTTTTACCTGCACTAGCAACTTGTACTCGAATACTATAAACCCGTATCTCGAGTATGTTGGTTCCGTATTCAAGTACAAGAAACTAATAAAAAAAACCTTTGTCACCTTCTTGGCATAAATACGTGATGAATAATAGGCAAAATTCAAACTAGGGCTCCATGTTTTTTAATGCATGCATGTTTTCTAACACTAAGAGCTCTATTTGAATACTCGAGTATAGGATGACATGTAGTTAAGCAAAGGTTATTCAAGTTCTCAACTAATAGTTTAATGAATTTGAATATAGCATGCTTTGTACCCGAGTATGTTTTCTGTAACACCCTAATAATTAATACACCTAGGAATCTGATTAATTACTAGACTTTACTCTTTGCTTCAGTTCCTTAATCATGCTTTGAAAATACTTAGTGAAATTACGAGCCATTTTTTTTTAAACATAATTGAAAACGTGAGCCGCACATAACGTGAACGATAATCGAGATAAAGCAGAAATGAATAGACATATCATGAAGAAACACATCATATTGGCTCCATCATATGACATCCATAATTACATATCATAGATATTTTGCCTACCAACAAAATAAGACTAGGTGTAGGCAATCTAACAAAACATAAATAATATATGGATGGAAGGACATCCATTAATGGCACCTAGTAATAACACTCAGAGATAGGGATAGATATCTAAATATACGAGTGAAACTAGGATCAAGTTCACTACCAGGTGAAAGCCTCAATGTGAATCACGAACACTTCCTTCTATTTCTGAAGACAAGATGGAAAGAAAAATAGAGAGGTGAGAAACTTATAAAGAATCTCAGTAGGGTACTCACCTCATGATGCATTGTGTCATCATCATCGTCCCAGGAACCTCGGGTTTAATTATGAAATAGTGAGCATGCTAAGATTGATTTATTAAGTTCGAAAATATACTTTACCGAGGTTCGTCGGTTTTAATCATGCGTCTTATAATGCATCATAAACTTAGCATGTCATGTTTATAATGAACTTTTCCTTTTATCAACACATCATATTCTTCATCATCATATCATAAATACTATGCACAAAAGAACATCATATTTCTCATCATCATATCATAAATACTATGCATAGAAGAACATCATATTTACATCATGCATTACTTAGTTCCTTAGGTGACTTAAAGTTACTTCCATCATCATTTTCCTGGGCCACCCTATACTCCACCCTTTTGGGAGTAATCTAGGTTATGAGCTCATACCTTGCTAGTCGTCACCAGCATATACTTATCCCTTTTGATAAGTAAAAATTCCATCTCTACCCTTTTGAGAGAACGACTAGGGGGCTAGGATCACCTTTTCACCACCTATAGTTAGATGGGTCCAAAGGATCATTTCCTCTTACATTTAAGTCACCATTAAATCTTTGCATGTTATATCATAATTCAATTCATAATCATCATGACATTTTCTCATTTATAGTCTTATGATGGAATAATATATACTAACTGAAATCATGCATCTTGGAGATTCCCAGGAAAGAGAGGTGGGTCATAATGGACACGCTTAAATACCAAGTCTTTCCTAGCCAGAACCTTTCCAAATTACACTTTTAGGAGTACACTTTCTTCAGCAACAAAGGTAATTTATTTAAATAAGAGAGATTATTTCTTTATTTCATACATAAGCATTTTCATTGTTTGCAACAGCAACTATAACATGCAAGCTAGGAAATCATTCAATGGCATCAAATACTTAATAAGCATCAAATCACTTTATAGACTTATCACTTAAAACATCAAAGAGGCATCATCATAAATCCTTATCGAAAAACTATCTTGAACAAGAAACTCTAGAATCGGTAACCTCAATTGCCAAACTAATTAATTATGCATCTAAGGGATTCATTACCATTATTACAATTAATTATAAGGCTTAGGAACATTATCAAACTCTATGGGGCAGCATAGGCAGTAAGTTATTCTTAAAGTTTTACAATGTGTTAGAAGTTGCGTTTTAACCCTTTCTTACAGCTTTCCCTATCAATGCTAACATTAATTACTAAACGATTATGAATTATTCTCCCTTATCTAAACATAATAAAATCTGGTTCTTATAGTTGCTGATAATTCTGAAGAATGCATAAATTTCATTCTTTAGAGTTCTAAAAAAAAATCTTGCTTTTAATTTTCTAGTTACTAGTTTCATTTTTAGTGTTCGGATCAATCCTACACTAATTGATACCAAGTTTTTCGTGGCTAACTAATCTTAGACAAAATTATAACATACTAAAACAGATTTGGCATTGGATAAACTTAAAGGGTCAAAGACTAGGTAAATTCTAGATTTACGTTCTAGGAAGCTAGTTTTGCCACTAACATGCATAGAATCATTCTCTTAACAATAAACCATAATTATCACAACTCCAAACATATTAAATCATCATCATTTATTGGTACTAATCTCATATCAGAAGCCGAATCATGAACCTCATATAATTGTATAAAATCACATTTTAAGTGAACATAAAATATTAGTTTCCCGTAGAATCCTTGCAAAGCTTTAAAACTCTTTTAGAAACTAATTCTTTTTGCTAAACTTGAAAGAATCTTCATAATTAAAATTCTCACTTAAGATAAAAGGAGCAAGTCTTGAGCTTAAGAGATTTATGTGATATCTTAGAATCATAAACATGCTATGCAACCTCATTTTAATCTTGTCATTATAAGGTGATAACTTGGAATTATAAACATGATATGCAAATCCATTTCTTTATCTTTAAGATTTAAGGTGATGACTTGAAAATTAAACATGATGCAAGAACTTGAAATATAAACATGATGCAAGAAACTGGAGCGTAGTCGCATTGGACCTGGAGGAGAAGAGAATTTTAAGAAACGGAGCCCGGCCGCACTACCCTGAAGGGAGAAGAGAATTATTATTACATCTTTTTAAGCTCCAATCTCAAGACTTCTTAAAGAATCAATTCTTTAACTCCAATAATCTTATTTCTTTGCTTGTGATACTTGGGCAAGTCTTTGAGCTCTAGGATCTTTAGGTGATGACATAAAAATAAACATGTCATGCGTTGATTCTTTTAGCCATTATAAAATAAAGTGAGAACATAAAATAAATATGAGATGCAACTTCTTTATTATCTTTAAGATTAAGTGACAACATGAAATATAAACATGAAATGCAAACTTGGAAATTTAAACATGAGTATGCAAGTCCATTTATTCATTCTTGAAATTTTAGTGATGACATAGAAAGTAAACATGATTATGCAAGGCATAAACTTAAACATGGATGCAAGTTCATTTGATTTCTTTACTAGAGCTACTTCAAGACTTTATAGAAATACAAATTCAATATATATATATCTTAACAAGACAAAGTGAGAAATACATCTTTCAAATTCTAAACTCAAGATCATAAAATCATCATAAAAACATCATTCTTTAAAGTTTTGCATCAAGTGGAACTTTCAAGCTTTAGAGGCCTAACTTGTGATGGATTCACAACCCACCTTCAAGGTCCTCATCATCAAGCCATCATCTTAGTCCCACCTAGGCCATATGGCGAATTGGTTAAAGAAAAGGAAGAAGAAAACCAAATGGAAAAACTAGAGAAAATCCATGAAATCATCATTTTGAACCAAGAACAACACTTAGCAAAACATAGAAATAAACTTAAAAACAACTCCCTACCTAATCTGATTTGAAGGAAAGGAAGAGAACTTGGTTTCTTGGAGTGAAATGAAAGAAAATATTCTTGAAAACTTGAAGAAAGAATTCAGCCAAGAGGAGGAGGAAATGAGAGCTTTTGGTGCTTTGGAAAAACTAGAAATGTGTACAATTTTGAGCAAGCATCTAAGACTCCTTAAGCATGCCTATTTATAGAGGATTTAAGTTCATGTATGGACAAGAGGAGGAGGCATAATTTTTGGATTTTTTATAGGGAACAAAAGGAGGAAAATCATTTCTTGTTTAAGGCATGTTTTATGCCATGTTTTAGGGAATTTTTTGGCATTTTGTTTTAGTGCATTATCTTGCAATAATTCTAATGATTATGGCTGAATTATTTCGTGCATTACAGCCTCATGGAAGAGGGTTTTGTGTGTTCCATGTATTATTTAGGTGTAGGCAAGGTATTCATGCAATTTAGAGAATTTACGGTTAAGGGCTTAGGTGAATTAGTAAGCAATTTGAGTGTTTTAAAGCAATTTTAGGTTCTAATCAATTTAAATAAATAATTTTGACTCTAGATTAATAATTAGAATTTAATAAGCTTTAATTTGAGCCTAATATTGCTTAGGTTTCGTTAGACAATCAAAAATCTCAAAATTTGTAAAACTTGCACAAAGAGGGGCAAAACGGTCATTTTACTTAAAAATTGCCCGAGACCACCCGAGTTTAGCCAATGGTTAATCATGGCTTAAAAACACCTTTTAACACATTTTAGTGAGGTTCGAGCTCAGTCGTGCAAATCAGGGTTAAAACAGCAGGGGCGTTTTGGTCATTTCGCACGTCGAAGCTCAAAATTAGGATTCTTCTCCTCTATTAACACTCATAACACAAACAATCCCTTATTTTCATCAAAACATCCCCTTGAGGATAGGTGGGGCCCACGATCCTCATTTTCTAAGTAAAATAACCTCAGGGCATTTTGGTCATTTTACACGTAGAAATTCTGGGTTTGCAATACTTGCATGAATTGCTCCTAACTTCTCTTCTAACGTTATATTCCTTTATTAAGGATTGTTTGGTCTCAAATTTTATATAATATTTACCTACGTAATTCGGTAATTCCTAATGACAGTAAAAATTAATAGGAAAAATTGGGACGTTACATTTTCCATTATTTATCACAGTTTATGGTTACTATTCATTGAGTTACTATTCATTAGGATTTAGGGGTTTGGCTTAACGGTTTAAGGTCTTGGGTTTTGGGTTTGAGCATAGGTTTCCAATACTCAAGTAATATTTTCTTTTATTTGGAAACTGATGCTTTTTACCCGAGTGCGTTTTCCATATGCTGGAGTATAGGATGATATGTAAATAACTAAGGGTACACAGTGGTCGAGGACAAATTTTTTGCCTTAAAAATGGCAAACGAAAGTCGGAACTCCAATCTTGATCTTAATGGTTTGCCATGGTTTCAGATTTTTAACATGATTTCGATCTAACGTTGATTGAATATTCATGATAGATAGGCGATGTGGTGAATATGAAAAAATGAACCAAGAAACCTCTTCGAATGCTATGAACCCGTGCTCGAGATGTTGTATCCCATATTCAAGTACAAAAAACTAAGATGAAAACCTCTGCCGCCTTCCTCGTATAAATACGTAATGAATAATAGACAAAGTTCAAACTAGGGCTCCATGTTTTTGAATGCATCGATGCATTCGAGCGCTATGAACTCTATTTGAATACTTGAGTATAGGATGACATGTATTCAAGCACAAATTATTCAAGTTCTCAATAAATAGTTTAATGAATTTGAATATGGGATGTTATGTACTTGAGTATGTTTTCCACTATCCATCACGGTTTATGGTTACTATTCATTGAGTTGTTATTCATTAGGGTTTTGGAGTATGGCTTTAGGGTTTACGCTAGGGTTTTGGGGTTTGAGCATAGATTTCCAATACACAAGTAATATTTTCTTGTATTGGGAAACTGTGCTTTTTACTCGAGTGTTTTTCATATACTGGAATATAGGATGATTTGTACATAGCAAAAGGTTCACAATGGTCGAGGACAAGTTTCTTGCCTTAAAAATGACAAGATGAAAAGTCAAACTACCAATCTTGATCTCAAAGGTTTGCCATGGCTTCAAATTTCTGACCTATTTCATATCAGACCTTGATTGAATAGTCATGATAGATAGGCAAAATGGTGAATGTGAGTAAACAAACGAACTAAGAAACTTGTATGTGAACACTATTATCTAGTACTCCAGTACGCATCCTTATTCAAGTACCAGAAACTAATAAAAAAACCCTCACCTTCCTAGTATAAATATGTGATGAATAATAAGTAAAGTTCAAACTAAGGTTCTATGTTTATAAATGCATGCATGCATTCTAGAGCTAAGAACTCTATTTGAATACTCAAGTATAGGATGACATATATTCAGTATAGGTTCTTTAAGTTCTCATCTAATAGTTTAATGAATTTGAATGTAAGATGCTTTGTACCCAGTATGTTTTCCAGGATTCATCATGGTTTCTGGTTACTATTAATTGAGGTACTATTCATTAGGATTTAGGGATCTGGCTTTAGTATTTAGGGTCTAGAGTTTTGTGGTTCTAGCATAGGTTTCTAATACTCAAGTAATATTATCTTGTATTTGAAAACTGATGCCTTTTTCACTAGTGCGTTTTCCATATACTAGAGTATAGGATGATATGTACTCAATTACAAGTTCACAATGGTCGAGGACAAGTTTCTTGCCTTGAAAATGCAAGATGAAAGAAGGACTCCTAATCTTAATATCCATGGTTTGCTATGGACCCGAACTTCTAACTAGTTTCAGATGTCCTTGATTGAATAGTCATTCCTTGATTGAATAGTCATGATAGATAGGCTATGTGTTGAATGTCAAAAAACAAATGAAGTAAAAAACTTGTACTCAAATACGATGAACTCATACTCAGTATGTTGCATCCTGGAATCAAGAATAAGAAACTAATAAAAAAAAATTCTACCACTTTCTTGGTATAAATACGTGATGAATAATTGACAAAGTTCAAACTAGGGCTCTGTGTTTTTAAAGCATTATATTCTAGCTAAGAACTCTATTTGAATACTCTAGTATAGGATGACATGTATTCGAGTATAGATTATTCAAGCTCTCAACTAATAGTTTAATAAATTTGAATGTGGGATGCTATATACCCGAGTATGTTTTCCACTATTCATCATGTTTTATGGTTATTGTCCATTGAGTTGCTATTCATTAGGGTTTTGGGATCTGGCTTTTGGGTTTACCTTAGTGTTTTGGGGTTTAGCATAGGTTTCCAATACTCAAGTAATATTTTCTTGTATTTGAAAACTGATGATTTTTACCTTAGTGCGTTTTCCTTATACTTGAGTATAGGATGACATGTATTCGAGTATAGATTATTCAAGCTCTCAACTAATAGTTTAATAAATTTGAATGTGGGATGCTATGTACCCAAGTATGTTTTCCACTATTCATCATGTTTTATGGTTACTATTCATTGAGTTTCTATTCATTAGGGTCTAGGGATCTGGCTTTAGGATTCATGGTATGGGGTTTTGTGGTTCAAGCATAGTATTCCAATACTCAAGTAATATTTTTTTGTATTTGAAAACTGATGCCTTTTTCCTCAATGCGTTTTCCATATATTGGAGTATAGGATGATATGTGCTCAACTATAGGTTCGTAGTGGTTGAAGACAAGTTTCTTGCCTTGAAAATGGCAAGACTAAAAGTCAGGTTCAAATCTTGATCTCCATGGTTTGCTATGGATCTAGATTTCCTAACGTTTCAGACTTCATTGATTGAATAGTCATGATAGATAGGCTATTTGGTGAATATGAAAAAACAAAAGAACTAAAAATCTTGTACTCGAATACGATGAACCCATACTCGAGTACGCTGCATCTGGATTCAAGAATAAGAAAATAATAAATAGAAAAAAACTTTTCCACCATCCTGTTATAAATATGTAATGAATAATTGACAAAGTTCAAACTAGGGCTCCATGTTTTTGAATGCAGAGATGCATTTAGCGCTAAGAACTCTATTTGAATACTCGAGTATAGGATGACATGTATTCAGTATAGGTTAGTCAAGCACTCAACTAATAGTTAAATGAATTTGAATGTGGGATGCTATGTATCCAAGTATATTTTTCACTATTCATCATGGTTTATAGTTACGTTCATTGAGTTGTTATTCATTATGCTTTAGGGGTCTGGCTTTAGGGTTTATGGTCTAGGGTTTTGGGTTTCAAGCATAGGTTTCCAAAACTCAAGTAATATTTTCTTGTATTTGAAAACTGATGTTGTTTACCTAAGTACGTTTTCCACATACTCGTGTATAGGGTGATATGTACTCCACTTAAGGTTCACACCAGTCAATGACAAGTTTCTTGCCTTTAAAATGGCAGGATGAAAAGTCAAACTCCAAATCTTAATCTCCATGGTTTTCCATGGTTCTAGATTTCTGACCCTATTTTAGATTGATTTTGATTGAATAGTCATGATAGATAGGCTATGTAGTGAATGTGAAAAAACAAATGAACTAGCAACTTGTACTCGAATACTAGGAACAAATACTCGAGTACGTTGCTTCGTATTCATGTACAAGAAACTAATAAAAAAAAAATCTCTACCTTCCTAGCATAAATACGTGATGAACAATAGGCAAAGTTCAAACTAGGGCTCTGATAAGTATGCATTTATATACATATTTTATACCTTATTCTTTGTGTCCTAGCTATCTTTTATGCTTAATTGGATGTATTTGCATCATGTTTGAGTTTGGACATTGATTTAAGCATTAATGAGAAATTTCTGCATAATTGCTTCTGACACTATTCTGTATTTTGCCCTTAACTATAGTTATAGACCTCTAAAATTTATGATCTTTGCCTTGTAGGAAATTTAAGAGGATTATCTTTCATGAAGAGCTCAGAAGCTTATCGAAAGTCTAGTTGGTCAAAATAATCCCAATGTAGAACTAATGTGCTGAATTTTCAGATTGGGCATGCTTCAATAATCTAGATATATCTCCATCATCCGAGTCCAAATTAGGCAAATAAGGTGTCGATCTTGAAGAGAAGAAAATGATATACAACTTTAATGAAGACACCAAGGGCTAATTCGGTCATTTACATGGTCAAATATTGAGAACACTCATTGGCGAGAAATGGTCGCGAGGAGCCCTAGTGCCGTCATTCCAAATTTTTTGTCAACAGGCTCGCTATAGTGAGCCAAAGTCACTGGAGCGAGGATCTAAAGATCTGTGGCAAGCTTTATGTGTTTTAATGAGTTTTTGGGTCTTTAAATGATCCCTAAACTCTTAAAACAGGAAGACATGACCCTTTAGCTCAAATTAGGCTAGGTTAGGCTAGTTTTAGGATTTTTCCTCCTTCCTCTTCTCCTTCTTCATATCCTCCTTCTTCCTCCACCCTCTTCCTCTTCACCCATTCTCTTCTCTTATCATCTATTCTTCTCTTAGGTATAGTTTATTTTTCTATTTTAGCTGGTTGTAACCTCCATTAATGGAAGAATATTCTTGTAACTATCACCAAGGATTTTCTATGGTTCAAAGATTTGTCTTGAGACATTGCTCAACTCAATCAATATATGATTTGCTTTCTTATTTCCTATTCTCTTTACATTTCTTCCATCACTTGTGTATTTACATTGATTGATTGATGAATTATGATTTGTGGGTGCATGAGTGTGCTAATCTTAGTTGAGAAACTTGGTTGTATGATTATGAAGTAGGTTCCTTAATTGAGTGAGCTTGATTATATCTCCTTGAACATGATTGTGGGATGGGTTTTATAGTTAGGCATATGGTTGAAATGAACCTTGATTGTGTATTCTAATTCATGATTATGGATTGAATGCATACTTAGGGAAGTTAATTAAGCATAAATTGGTTGATTGATTGATGAATGCTTAGTTGACATAGGAAATTAAGATTAATTCTTGATTGAGAATTAGGCTTGCAAGTGATGTTTGAGTTGGCATGCATGTTTTGGGTTTTTAAGACCTCGATAATATTAGTGTGAATGTTAGCTAATACTTAGTTAGTTGCATCATTGTGTGATTTGCTAAGTTAGTTTGGTAAGTTAGTTGTTTGATTAAACAATTAACATGAAAAGTCACCCACCATGTGTTTGATAAATTGTGTGTGTCAATGATAGATAGATCCTAGGCCTTCAAAATCTTTGTGCTAGTGCCTTTATTATATTTAGATTTTTACTCATTTGATTTGTGTTGAATGCTATTTCAAACCTCCCCCCATTTTGCATAGTCTATTAGTCACCAATATCATTGAGAGACGACTTTAGTTGCACACGTTATACTACGTTTTTAGTGCAATTCGGTTTTAAATAAGTTTATTAATTTGTTAGAGCTAGAGCCATGATACTCTAGTCCCTACCAAATTTTGCCTTGCCTGGAGCATTGCGCTATTTAGTTGTGTTTATATTGTGAATTTGTGAATATTTGTTTTCTTGTTTTCTTTTGTCTCTTTCTTTTTAAGAAAAATCCAGGAAAAAATTATATAGTAGTTAGTTTTATCTTTTTTTTAGTTCTCTTTGTGTTAGTTCCTATACATGACTCGATCCTAGCCTAATCCTTAGTTAGCCCGTTTTGATCTTGAGATTGAGAGGACTCTAAGGCAATTGAGACAGACTAGGAGACAATTGTTCATTCCTATGGAACCATCTGAAGTTTTTCCTTTAGATTCTAATTTTGATTTGGAAACTGCTTATACTTCTCATGAACTTTCTAATTCCTCTGTTAGTGTTTCAGGAAGCTTAGACGTAATGGTTGACCAAGGAAGAACTCTTAAGGAGCTGCAGCTTAACATGTTTCAGGCTCTGGGAATTGTCTATCCTAAGTTTGAAGTGGATTTTGAGCTTAAATCTGGGTTCATACATCTGCTTCCAAAGTTTCATGGCCAGCAAGTGAAGATCCACATAAGCACCTCAAAGAGTTCCATGTTGTTTGTTTTAACATAAGGCCACTTGGGGTTGGATGAAGATCAGGTAAAGCTGAGGGCATTACCTTTCTCTTTTGAGGGAAATGCCAAGGATTGGCTCTTCTACCTTCCACATGGAGCAACAAACAGTTGGGTTGGGTTAAGAAGACTCTTCTTAGAAAAACACTTTCTAGCATCTAAGCCGCCCCATTAGGAAAGACATCTGGGATAAGGAAACTGCAAAGGGAAACATTTTATGAGTATTGGAAGCGGTTCAAGAGGTTGTGTGCCAGCTGCCCTCATCACCAAATCCCTGAGTAGCTCCTTATCCAGGACTTCTATGAAGATTAATGCCTATGGATCGAGTACGATTGATAAGCAGCGGAGGTGCTCTAGTTAATGAAAGTCCAACTGGCAGAAGCCATGATTGAGAACATGACAGAGAATTGATAGCAGTTTTGGTCTAAAGCCATCTCAGGCACTAAGTGTACATGTATAGCCTAGTCACTTTCCAAGCTTTAGGAGACACTTGAAGAGCTTTCTGGGTTCATGAAGCAATTGACTATGGGCCAAGTACAACTCCTAATTCATCCTACACTAGCCATGGCTAGTGGCATTTGTTCATGCCACACTCATACTATTGATGCCTCCTTTGCTAAAGAATCCAACCAATGTTTCTGCTACAAATGTTTTTCTTGGAGACCTTAGAATTGTCACATCGGAATGCAATCCTTATAGCAACACATACAACCCAGGGTGGATAGATCACCCAAACATGAGGTGGAGGAATTCCTCAAATTAGCAATTTCAAATCAACCCTCATTTCAACAATAGCAGAGGTACCAGTCACCCATCAGAGACAACCACAACAACAAAAATAGCTTCCACCACTGCCTCAATGCCTACATTACCATCTCCAGCTACACTTCAGATCAACAACCATGCAAGAGTTGATGAAGTTATTATCGAATTAGCACAAGAAAATCGATGCTACATACCTTGCCATGCAGGAGATGCGGGTAGAGCTTAATCAATTTAAAAACTCTTCCTCCCAAGCTTAGCAACCTAGCTCTTACACATCCCATCTCAAACCATCCAAAATCCTAGGGGAAATGTCAGTCTTACCCTAAGGTGTAGGACGGTCTTACTTGAAGTCAAGAATCCACATGAGGAGGAGACACAAGAGGAACCAAAGGAAGGTTGAAGAGGATACACCAACCACTCATAAGGAAAAGCACCCATTGGTAACTCCTTGATCTAACAATCCCTATCTCATTGCCTTTTCCTTAGAAGGTCACTTTATCAAAAAGGCCAACTGAAGTTGAGCTAAACAAGGATTTGTTAGAGACATTCAAGAAGGTTGAGGTGAACATACCTTTCCTTGATGCCATCAAGAAAATTCCAAAATATGCTAAGTTTCTGAAGGAATTGTGTATAAACAAGAGGAGACTTAAGGGCAATGAAAAGGTGAACTTGGGAGTGCATGTATCCTCCATCATCAACCCAAGCGTCCCAGAAGTGCAAAGATCTAGACACATTTACTATTCCCTGCACCATCAGGAACATGAAGTTTGGTGAAGCTCTAGTGGATCTTGGGGGGGATTAACGTCATGCCTCATTCCATTTACTGTGCTCTTCATGTAGGAAAGTGAAGCCTACCGGAGTGATTTTGTGATTCGCAAATAGAAGCATTTAGCAGCAAATGGACTCCTTGAGGATGTCCTTGTGAGGGTAAATGACTTATCTTTCCTTGATTTCTATGTTTTAGAGATGGCCAATGATAAGGAAGTACACCAACATACACTGATACTAGGTAGACCATTTTTGAAAACTACAAAGGCCAAGATTGATGTATATGTTGGCACACTTTCCTTCAATGTGGCGATTTGAAAGCACAATTTAATTTGCATGATGCCATGAAGTTCCTTTAGAAAACCATTTTGCTTTTCAATTGATTTAATTGACTCTTTGATAGAAAATGCATATAGTGATCTAGTGGGAAAATCTTTTGGAATGCTAGAATTTGAAAATGACTTTGAATGCCCCAATTGTGATGGAATATCAATATTGTGTAAGAAGTGTGATAAAGTTTATGCTTCTTTAACTGAAAATGTTGTTAAAAACACTGTTGAGTTATTATGTGAGAGGCACAACTCTGTATACCCCTTACTATTTCTGAGAATTCTGGAGAATCAAGTCTAAAGACTTGCTGACGAACAATTCAAGCAGCTCAGCTGGCTGATGAGACTATCTCGCTCCAAGTTTATCTATCCAGGATTCTGGAGAACTCATAATTAGGAAGTTTTTGGGTGTTGGATACCCCTAACTTAATTTCTTACCCTGAGACACAAAATTCCTCTCTTTACTCCCTCTTGCTAACACAAATCCCAACTTTTCTGTTATTCCTTCTTTTATTGGGTATGATGATGCACTTGTTTCAAGTTTGTATAAAGTTGCAGGTGAGACACTTCACCATCACAACCATCATACACCCTTGAGCTTAAGCCCTTCCCGATTACTTGAAATATGCATATTTAGGGGAGGGTAAAGAATTTCTTGTGATCATAGCCAGTGATCTCAAAAGGGATCAAGAGGAAAAGTTGCTTGAAGTCCTCAAGAGTCATAAAAAGGCCATTGGTTGGTCTTTGGTTGACATCATGAGCATCAGCCCCTCTACATGCATTCACTACATCTTCTTGGAGAAGGGTATTAAACCTGAGACAACCTTAACAACGCTTGAATCCTCTCATTCTAGATGTCATAAAAAAGGAGGTCACAAAATTATTGGATGCGGGAATTATATACCCAATTTCTTATAGCCAATGGGTTAGCTTGGTCTAGGTTGTTCCCAAGAAATCCTGCATCATAGTGGTAAGGAACGATCAGAATGAATTAATGCCTACAAGGGTCCAAAATAGTTTACGAGTTGCATTGATTACAGAAAGTCTAACCAAGCTATAAGGAAAGATCACTTCCCACTCCCCTTCATTGATCAAGATGCTGGAGTGCCTGGTAGGCCAATCCCATTACTGCTTCCTGGATGGCTTTTCAGGGTACTTCCAAATCCATATTGCTCCTAAAGACCAAGACTACCTTCACGTACCTATTTGGTACCTTCACTTAGAGACGCATGCTATTCGGTTTATGCAACACTCTAGGTACTTTTCAAAGGTGCATGGTAAGTATTTTTTCTGATTTCCTAGAGAGTTGCATGGAGGTCTTCGTGGATGATTTCACTATTTTTTGTACATCATTTGACTCATGTTTGGACAGCCTAACTAAGGTTTTAAGGCGATGTGTTGAAACTCACCTTGTACGTAATTTTGAAAAGTGTCATTTCATCGTTCAACAAGGTATAGTTGTAGGACACATCGTTTCATATGAAGGAATTGCTATTGATAAGGCTAAGACTGATGTTATCTCCTCTCTACCTTACCCCACATGCATGTGGGATGTTCGTTCTTTCCTTGGCCAGGCTGGTTTTTACAAGAGATTCATATAAAATTTCAGGAAACTTGTTCCTCTCGTTTCCTTGCTATAAAAATATGTAGAATTTGTGTTTGATGATAAATGCAAGGAAGCTTTTGAGACCTTGAAGGTGGCTTTGGCCATAGCACCTATCATTTAGCCTCTTGATTGGAGCCTTCCCTTTAAGCTCACGTGTGATGCTTCCAACCATGCCTTGGGTGCTGTGCTTGCACAATGGGTCGATAAGGTCCTCATGCCATTTATTATGCTTCCAGGACTTTAGATTCTGCACAATCCAACTACACTACCACTAAAAAAGAACTTTTAGTAATTATTTTTGCTCTGGACAAGTTCAGGTCATATTTGCTTGAAGCAAAAGTGGTAGTGTTCTCTGAATCATGAGCACTAAAGTACCTTTTGAAAAAACCTGAGGCTAAACCCCACCTTATTATATGGATGCTCCTCCTCCAAGAATTTGACATTGGGATAAAAGATAGGAATGGGCTGAAAATTTGGTTGCTGACTATTGAGAGGCTGAAGCATGTTAAGCATGGCTATACCCCTTAATGATGCATTTCCTTATGAACAACTTGATGCATGTGGGTGTTGCACCTATTACTTGAGTATTGGAACCCTATGCTAGAACCACAAAACCCCAGACCCTAAATACTAAAGCCAGATCCCTAAACCCAAATGAATAACAACTCAATGAATATAACTATAAACTGTGATGAATAGTGGAAAACATACTTGGGTACATAGTATCCCATATTCAAATTCATTAAACTATTTTTTGAGAACTTGAATAACCTATACTCGAATACATGTCATCCTATACTCAGTATTCAAATAGAGTTCATAGCGCTCAAATGCATGTGTGCATTCAAAAACTTGGAGCCCTAGTTTGAACTTTGTCTATTATTCATCACATATTTATACCAGGAAGGTGGCAGAGGTTTTCTTTTTAGTTTCTTGTACTTGAATACGGATACAACATACTCGAGTATAGGTTCATAGTATTCAAGTACAGGTTTTTTGGTTCGTTTGTTTTTTCATATTCACCGCATAGCCTATCTATCATGACTATTCAATCAAGGATAGTTTTGAAATAGGTCAGAAGTCCTATCTATAGCAAACTGGAGACCAAGATTAGGAGTCCGACTTTTTGTCTTGCCATTTTCAAGGCAAGAAACTTGTCCTCGATCATTGTGAACCTGAATTGAGTACATATCATCATATACTAAAGTATATAAAACACGAACTGAAAAAGGCATCAGTTTTCAAATACAAGATATTATTACTTGAGTATTGGAACCCTATGCTAGAACCACAAAACCCCATACCCTAAATACTAAAGCCATATCCCTAAACCCTAATGAATAGTAACTCAATGAATAGTAACCATAAACCGTGATAAATAATGTAAAACATACTCGAATACAAAACATCCTACATTCAAATTCATTAAACTATTAGATAAGAACTTGAATATCCCATACTCAATACATGTCATCCTATACTCGAGTATTCAAATAGAGTTCTTAGGGCTAGATTGCTTATATGCATTCATAAACATGGAGCCCTAGTTTGAACTTTACCTGTAACGACTGGTTTTTTAGCATTGTTGTGATAAAATGATTAATTGTGAATAATCTATAAGGATTTTGAAAATTTTGACAGACACAGTTATGATCACAATAATATAAGGAGTTTGTAAAAAAAAATGAAAATTAATCTAATATTATTAAAAATCAATATAATAATATTTTAATCGGGAATATAGAATGAGACCCTATAATTGGCATAATGACATAGATAAAAATAAGGATAAGGGTAAATAAATATTTTAACTCAGTAAAATTTCTTTTATGTCAATCGGGTCTGAAATGGTAATAATTGGTAAATCAAAATAGTAATAACTAGTGCACTGAAACGTTGAATAAGGTGACGATCAAGAACAAGTATCCTCTTCCAAGGAGTGGTGATCTCAGGATAAATTGAGGGGAACGACGGTATTTTCTAAGATTGATTTGAGATCGGATACTACAGATTCAAGTTCGGAAAAAGATATTCCGAAGTATGCTATAGGCATTATGAACATATAGTGATATCTTTTGAGATAACTAATGCCCCAATAATACTCATGGACTATATGAATAGAATCTTTCAACATTTTCTCAACAAGTTCGTAATTATTTTATAGATGATATTCTCATTTGTTCGAGGGTTAAGGAACACGAGTAGCATCTTAGAATAGTGATATAGATTCTTCATGCTAAGAAATCCAAGTATGAGTTTTGGCTATAGGAAATAACACTTCTAGGTCTTGTAGTATCATAGAGAGAAGGTGGTTTACGTTTGTCTCAAAGCAGGCTTATATTTAAATATATATATGCACCTCTAAGACTAAGCAAAGTTAACAAGTAACAACTACTCACTATAAGGTTATGGCTTAATAAGCATAGCTTTATAGTAGGAAGGTGTTCCATTACGTATTATTCATCACGTATTTATACCAGGAAGGTGACATGATTTTTTTTCTAGTTTCTTGTACTTGAATACGAGATGCAATGTACTCGAGTACGGGTTAATAGTATTCAAGTACAAGTTTCTTAGTTCATTTGTTTATTTGCATTCACTATTTTGCCTATCTATCATGACTATCCAATCAAGGCTTGATCTAAAACAGGTCAAAAGTTTGGAACCATGGCAAACTATTGAGATCAAAATTGGAGTCTGACTTTGCATCTTGCCATTTTTAAGGCAAGAAACTTGTCCTCGACAACTATGAACCTTTAGTTAAGTACATATCATCCTATACTAGAGCATATGGAAAACACACTCTGGTAAAAAGCATCAATTTTCAAATACAAGAAAATATTACTTGAATATATACTTGAACCCCAAAACCCTAGACCGTAAACCTTATAGCCAACCCAAAATCTCAAATGAATAGCAACTCAATGAATAGTATCCATAAACCGTAATAAAGAGTGAAAAACATACTTGGGTACATAGCATCCCATATTCAAATTCATTAAACTATTTTTTGAGAACTTGAATAACCTATACTCGAATACATGTTATCCTATACTCGAGTATTCAAATAAAGTTCATAGTGCTCGAATGCATGCGTGCATTCAAAACTTGGAGCCCTAGTTTGAACTTTGTCTATTATTCATCACGTATTTATTCTAGGAAGGTGAGGTTTTCTTTTTAGTTTCTTGTACTTGAATATGGGATACAACATACTTGAGTATGGGTTCATAGTATTCAAGTCCAGGTTTCTTGGTCGTTTGTTTTTTCATATTCGCCACATAGCCTATCTATCATGAATATTCAATCAAGGTTAGATCGAAATCATGTTAGAAATCTGAAACCATGGCAAACCATTGAGATCAAGATTGGGAGTTTGACTTTTTGTCTTGCCATTTTTAAGGCTAGAAACTTGTCCTTGACTACTATGAACCATTAGTTGTGTACATATCATCTTATACTCCAGCATATGGAAAATGCACTCGGGAAAAAGCATCAATTTCCAAATACAAGAAAATATTACGTGAGTATTGGAAACCTATGCTTGAACCCCAAAATCCCAAACCTTAAACCCAAAAGCCAAACCCCTAAACCCTAATGAATAGCAACTCAATGAACAGGAACCATAAACCTTGGTGAATAGTGGATAACATACTCAGGTACATAGCATCCCACATTCAAATTCATTAAACTATTAGTTGAGAGCTTGAATAACCTATACTCGTATACATGTCATCCTATACTCGAGTATTCAAATAGAGTTCTTAGTGCTAGAATGCATCTGCTTTCAAAAATATGGAGCCCTAGTTTGAACTTTGTTAATTATTCATCACGTATTTATACTAGGAAGGTGGAAGAATTTTTTTTTAATTAGTTTCTTGTTCTTAAATACTGATGCAACGTATTTAGTCCTGGTTCATAGTATTCAGTGCAAGTCTTTTAGTTCATTTGTTTTTTCACATTTGACACATTCCCTACCTATCATGACTATTTAATCAAGGGCAGATTTGAAAAAAAGTCCGGATCCAAAGCAAACCATGGAGATCAAGATTAGGAGTCCAACTTTTGTCTTGCCATTTTCAAGGCAAGAAACTTGTCCTCGATCACTATGACCCTGAATTGAGTATATATCATCCTATACTCCAATATATGGAAAACACACTGGGAAAAAGGCATAAGTTTTCAAATACAAGATAATATTACTTGAGTATTGGAAACATATACTTGAACCACAAACCCCCAGAACCTAAATACTAAAGCCAGCTCCCTACACCCTAATGAATAACAACTCAATGAATAGTAAACATAAATCATTATGAGTAGTGAAAAACATACTTGGGTACAAAGCATCCTACATTTAAATTCATTAAACTATTATATGAGAACTTGAATAACCTATACTCGAATACATGTTATCCTATCCTCGAGTATTCAAATAGAGTTCTTAGTGCTAGAATGCATGCGTACATTCATAAACATGGAGCCCTAGTTTGAACTTTACCTATTATTCATCACATATTTATACTAGGAAGTTGAGAGTTTTTTTTTATTAGTTTCTTGTCCTTGAATACAGGATGCAACACTCGAGTATGGGTTAATAGTATTTAAGTGCAAGTTTCTTAGTCTGTTTGTTTATTCACATTCACCATTTTGCCTATCTATCATGACTATCTAATCAAGGTCTAATATGAAATTAACAGGTCAGAAATTTTGAACCATGGCAAACCATTGAGATCAAGATTGGAATCGAACTTTTCATCTTGTCATTTTTAAGGCAAGAAACTTGTCCTCAACCATTGTGAACCTTTATTTAAGTACATATCATCCTCTACTCAAGTATATGGAAAACACACTTTGGTAAAAAGCATCGCTCTGAAAAAATGATGCAATATGCCTAGAGTTATAGAGGAAAATAGGTGCATGAATACAACCCATCACCACCCAATGACGAAAATGAAAACATGCTACATGTACCCCATGATGACTACACTATTATTCAATGTAGCAACACATGAACCCTCATGACTTTCCACCACTCCATAGTCAAAGGGACACATTCAAGGAATTTTGATGAGCTCAACACATCACTGATAGCAAACCACCAAGCTTAGGGGCTATATGGACTATATTTATTTCACAAGCCGATAACTCACCCTAACTAGTATAAGCTCGAGCTAAGACTCGCTAAGTCATTCTCGAAGCCTAAGAACAACACTTGTGGCCATTCCAAATGGACCTAATAGATGCTTGATTTGAAATGCGAAGAAAGCTACAAGCAAAGAAAAAATAAATTCCTATACCTAGAGAGCAACACAAAGATGATCACAAAATGAATAAATCTGCATCACCCACCTGATCAATAGTTGGGACTTAGTCGCCATCTAATGGATCACAAGAATACCATGATTCCCACTTAAATGTTGAGATTAGTGCTCTCCATTTAAAGTGGGCCATATGTCACAGGATAATCTCCTATGTAGCAATTGGAAAGATAAGCCAAGGCCAAGCTCAAAAGCTCAGAGAATCCGAGCTTGATACGTAGTCCTTAGCACATAAGCCTCAGCATAAGGACCTCAACATTCACAATTCGGCCTATTACTAAGCTCAAAAGCTATGTATTGGCCAATAATTATAAGCTAGCTAGATACCCTAGCCTATCCCTGGACCTTAGGAGAGGGTCCCATAGGTTGACCACATGGCACGAAATTCTCCCAAGGATCCTCCACTACCTCAGCCTTGATTCGCCCCTACTAACCGGTCATGATCCTAGCAAGATTCTCTACAATCTTATAACATCATAAATCTAGGATGTCCAATGATATGGAGTATGTCTACCACCTAAATCCCACACAAATCTCCGTATTTAAGGAAACACAAGATCTTATCTCTTTATCCACAAGGGTAACCTAGCTATATAAGGGGCTTAACACCACATGTATGATCTAATACACAATTTCCATAATTTCTCCATGCCTAAACCCCCTTTCTAACTTAGGGATTGGAGTGTTTTTATAGATACTCCTATTGTCTTTCTCACGAATGCTTGGAGGGGACCTATCTCTTATCGAATTCTTGGGTAAGAATAGCATCACCTCCAAATTGCTAAAATCACTTTGTTGCAAATATTTATGACACCATAATTGTCCTATCCGTGTGATCAAATTTTATTCTTTGGAACAGTGCAGTAAAGGAGAATGAGCAATAATAAAGAAGAAAAAATTATCATTACCGAATTCTTTGGTTTTTTTATTCAGGTTAGTTTAATTTTAAACACCCTTAGTTGTGACCAATTAAGAAACTACAAAAGTGCGTGGTATATGTGCATGTACATCTGATCCTACAATTGCGTCCTTAGCTCATGAAGATACCTGATCATTCATGGCTTCATGAGTAGTTGCTGTAGGTTTTCTCCTCATTAACCTTAGTACCAGCAAACACAATAGAGATTTCAATATATTACCACTGTTTTCAAATAAGTGTTCAATTTAATATCTGAATATGGACTAAGAAAATTATTAACAAACTTGATATTAGGATAATTTAGGTGTATTTTACTAAATTATTCTTACCATTTTCCTTTCTCTTTCTTAACTACTTTGTCTCTCCTGTATCATTCTCTCCCCTCCACTTATCATTTAATAAGGATATATTTGAAAAAAAAAATATTGCCTAGATTTTATAATAAATAATTATTTTAAAATGGATACTTATTTAAAAACAGGATAGTATAACTTAGGTCGGTGTGATCATCCTAAGATGATATATATGAATGCACCACGACAACTACCACATTATCAATAGTTGCAACAGTGAGGCAAAAGAACGTGTAGACGTTCAAGTAGGTTGCCAGACAGCATGTGGTTCGGAAGAATAAATCGATTAACAAATAATATTCAGTTATAGTATGGTACAGAAGCTACCATATATAATTTGAAGAATCATATTAGGTTGTTAGATTCTTGCTTCAGCCAGCTGTATTCTCAAGGGTCTGGCTATCTTCTTTCTTGGACAA
Organism: Dalbergia oliveri; assembly: GCA_030441495.1. Classification (NCBI taxonomy): domain Eukaryota; kingdom Viridiplantae; phylum Streptophyta; class Magnoliopsida; order Fabales; family Fabaceae; genus Dalbergia; species Dalbergia oliveri. The sequence goes on from JAMLFY010000009.1 coordinate 12,962,630, forward strand.
TTATATTCCCAACTTGAAAAAGGAGTGAATGCCATCACTCTGTAATTTGTCAGAACCGTGCATGAGCCAATAGAGAGGCCTGATGAGAAGTCTAATGTGGCGAAAGAATCAAATAAATAGGGGCAAAGCAATTGGATCCTGGCATCCTGCTCAAAGCATATTTTACTTTTATGTTTTTAATATTGAAATTGATGAGAGAAATTGTGTGCCCTCAATAGTTGCGCAAGACACATGAATAATGTGGTTATAACAGGAATAATGTAATGAAAGATTAAATGATACCAATTTTAAAGTATTTAAACAAAATTGATATCAATTTTTTAAAAAAGATTAAATGGATGTCAATTTTAAAATGTTAGATTAAAATAAATATTTATTTCTTAAAAAAAGCTATTGGCTGCTGACAAATCTTTTCTGTTTATAATAAACTAGTTGTAATATGCTTTGTACGGGTGTAAGTGAATATAAAAATTAAAATTAAAATAGAAAATAAAAAACAAAAGTTAATATATATATATATATATATAAAATAAAAAGGTATTATATATTTTTTAGTTTTAATTGTTTTTAAAAGCGAACATAATTTTCAGAAAATAAATTAAATATAAGAAATATGATTTAATATAAATTATAAATACATATAATAAAAAATAAGAAAACAAATAAATAATAACAATTCTATTCTATTTTCGTTCTCCAAATGAATACTATTGAAATAATATTATTTATTTTTTAACCTTTAATAAAATAATTAAATGAATTATTATTTTATAATGTTGATTTTAATTTCTTTTAATAAATTTTTACTTGTAAAATATAATTATTTGAAATAATAAAGCTCAACCAAATTCTTTATTCCAAAAACAAAAAACAAAAAATAAAAATTTACCACTTTCTCTCTCAAAATAATACCAATATATAAGAGAGAGGAGAGAACAAGGAAAAGCACAGGGAAATATTACTACAAATACGTCAACTATTTTAGCAGCTAAAAATAAGATAAAAATTTAAAAACAATGAATTAAAAAAATAGACAATGGAAAATTGGGAAAATTAAATTCAAGTGGAAAATATTCTACATGAAATATAAATTTAATATATTACTAGTTTAGTACCTGTTACATAGATCAATTAAATAAGTTAAATATAAAAGTAATAAATATATTTAATCAATTTAGTATTATTTTGTAATTATAAAAATATTTTAAAAATATATATTTTGAGTGACGTATGATTGAAAAATAATTAATAATAATTTAAATTATTTAGATTTTATTATCCGTATGTTTAAAAATTATTTTAATTGATAATAATTGTTAAATTTAACAATATATAAATTTTTTCTAAATTAATAAATTTAATTAAAATCAATTACAATTGATTGAGTTTTGCGTTTCTAGTTACCTCTCTATTTAAACTAAGTAACAGTTTTGTTCTATATTCATACTCAACACAAACTATTTAACCTTTCAACTTATGGTTCCCATTTTATACAAATCAAAAGAATTCAAGAAAATAAAAATACACCTACAAATGTAGAACTAGCTTGGTCAAATTTTTAAAGAAAATATAAAGAAAAATTATTACAAAACGGTAAAAACTAATCACAATGATTTATCTTAGTAGCAAGAAAAGTTGAAGAAGAAAAAATGATCATGAAATATACACATAGAGAGAATAGAGATATAAAAGTCTTATTAGCAAGGACATAGAATTTTTTCACGGGTTAGCTCAAAATTTTGGTATTAATTATTATACATATCAAAATAGAAGATTGAAAGAATGAAGTAATTGATTCTAATTATTTAATTCAAATTCTAAGCGTTAATTATCTCACTAATTCAATATCATCTATTATCAATAATCGGTTAAAATGAAAAAAATATTTATTTGAAATTGAAATTAGTCTTTTTAAATATAGTAAGATTTTTATTTATTTTAAGATTCTTTTAATTGAGTGAAATTTGGCAAAAAAAATTTCAAAAAAAATTCTACATTATAATATATATGTTATAGATTTTATAAATATTTTTAAATTCTATAGTTTTAATTTAGATCTTTTCTACAAAATCTTGAAAGATCTTCCTTATTTATTGTGGTAGACTGGGAAAAAAAATGCATTGAATATTATTGTAGAAGTTGTTAAAAATAATTACTTTTTAAATGTCAATTTTTTGAGGGAATTTTAAATGATAAAAGTGAATTAAGCCAAATGAATAATTTTTATAAGTTAGATATTGTAGAAACTACTCAAAGATTTAAATTGAGAAATGAATTTTAAAATTTTGGTTAAATTCATTATTTTTATGGTGCTTCATTGAAAAAATATAAATAAAAGCATTAATTTTTTTTTTATCTTTTTTTAAACTTTTTGTCGATATTTAATTTTTAAATGAATGCATTTAATGTGAAATCCATTTGGTTGTTACATGTGTGAAATTTTATATGTTATTTCTTTTGTTTTATTAGTAGTATAAATTGTATAAATTTAATTTATGCATTTATATTATATTTGAAATTAAAACATTTTGAATTGATAGACTGATTTTATGTATTTAATTATATAACATCAACACAATACAAATAATGTATATATGTATGCATGCATGCATGTATGTATGTATGTATATTATCATACTAAAAGATACAAATCAATAAATTATTATATCAATGTATATAATATAATATCTTATATTATTAAATGAATAAATATGCATAAGATTGACATGAATAAAATTTGGATGATTCTCATAAAAAAAATTTGGACAATAGCATAGAAATTATGAGAGACAAATTTTAAAATGTCATTATTAATATGGGAATTATTAGAAATTGAGAGAGAGAGAATCATTTAAGAACTACAATAAAAGAAAAAAAATCATATATTAATTTTACAAATAAAACTTTATCTTTATAGATATGTAAATCAAAATTTAGATTTAAAAAATTGGATAGAATGTAACTAACTATATATATAGAATTTCTTCTACTAAAAGAAATAAAATAGTATATATATATATATACACACACACAAACATGAATGAATATGTACAATATATATATGGCCGTGGGTGTGAACAAATATGTTAAATATTGAGTTGAATAAAATAAGATTATCCCAATAAAAAAATCTAGATATAGGATAGAATAAATAAGAGAGAAACATTTAAAATATTATTTAATAGTTAATAATTTAATTATTAAAAATCAAGATAGAAACATTTAAGAATTAAAGTAAAAAAGGTATATATTAGTTTTTCAAATCATATATTCTAAATTTTATTCATATTTATATATTCTATAAGGATATTGAATTATATGTTAATTTTTTGACTCAAATCATAAATATTAAGATCAAAATTTAAATTTCAAATATAAGATAAGATGTAATCAAGTATATATATAGATATTATTCTATTGAAAGAAACAAAACCATTAATATTATTTATATATATATATATATATATATATATATATCTGTGTGTGTGTATTTATAATTATCATATGAATAAATATACACATCATTGACTTTAATAAAATCTAAAAATCTCCATAAAAAAAAATTGGATCATAGCATATAAATTATGATGAAAGAGAAAAATTTTGAATATCATTTAATAGTGAATATGGTAATTATTGGAAATCAAGAGAGAAAAATAATATATATTATTTTTTGAATGAAATTGTATATATTAAAATCAAGATTTAGATTTCAAATATAAGATAGGATGTAACTCAGGAGATATATAGATATTCTTACACTACAAGAAACAAAATCAACAAATCAATATATATAGATATTTATATAATTATCATATGAATAAATATGTACAATATTGACTTGAATAAAATCTAGATGATCCTCATGAAAAACAATCTAAAAGTTAGCATGGAAAGTTTGAGGGGAAAATATTTAAAATATTATTTAATAATTAATATAGTAATTATTGAAAATCAAGAGAGATAAGCATTTAAGAATTAAAGTTAAAAAAATCATAGATTAATTTTTTGAGTCAAATATTCTAAATTTTATATTAATATCTATATATTCTAGAAAATTACATATTTAAAAATTATATTAATATTTATCATATGCTTTGTTCAAAGTTACTCAAACAAGAATTCATATTTTCTTCAAATTTATGGTAATTATTGGGCATCAAGAGAGAGAAACATTTAAGAATTAAAATAAAAAAAATCATATGTTAATTTTGGAGTCAAATATTCTAAATTTTATATTAATATCTACATATTCTAAATTATATTAATATCTATCGTTTGTTTTGTTCAAAGTTACTCAAAGAAGAATAACATTTATCCCTCATATTTTCTTCAAATGTGTGATAATTATTGGAAATCAAGAGAGAAAAGCATTGAAGAATTAAAGTAAAAAAAATCATATGTTAATTTTTTTCAAGTCATATATTCTTAAAAGTAATATATTCTAAATTATATTAATATCTATTATATGTTTTGATCGAAGTTACTCAAAGAAGAATTATATTTATCCTTCGTAATTTTCTTCAAATTTTGTTTAAGTGATTACTAATTCATTTTGATTTTAAATTAAATTTTACTAATTATCCTTATTTGGAAGAATGATGAAAAAGAATAGATAACCCTCAAGATAATATAAATGGAATTCACACCATTATTGAAAAATAATTACAACTCTTCCATTGTGTTCGTCGTATAGAAAACTATTACATGTTAATAAAGGTTTAATTAGCTGGTCCAATAATTTCACTTAATTTTCAATTAGGTTCCTATATATAATTTAAAAGTTTGTAATTAGGTCTCTATTTTTTAGAAAAATTTTAATTGGGTCTCTACCATTAACCACTGTTACAAAAACATTTCCAGCAATACTATGGTGCATTTAATAAAGTCAGGTGTATTATAAAATTTATTGATCTAAATCATTCAATGTATGTGGAACATAAATCTATGGCTAAAAATAGCATATCTATCCATATACCGTTTTAATATAGTCTATACAAAAATTACATATTAAAACATTACAAAAAATTACAACAAACCCCAAAGCACCCTTCTTCAATTCCCTCTTCTTCTTCTTCTTCTTCTATCTTCCTCAACTCCTTCACTTTTCACTCCCAAAACCCAAACCTTCCTTCGTAAAATGGCAACCACTTTCTCAACCCTCACCTTTCATTTCCCCTCACTCTATCCTACACCCTCCCCTAATCCTGTGCACTTTCCTACCACCACCAACAAGCTCTCTTTTCACTTCTGCTCCTCTCCACCGCCACCCACTTTTGCCCCGCCACCATCATCGTCCCCAGAAGATCGAAGAGCTTGGCACTAAGATCTCTGGCCTCACCCTCGAGGAGGCCAAGATCCTGATCAACTACCTCCAAGACAAGCTGGCGTCGCCGCCCCATGTTAGAGCTTGCCACTGATGCCGCCCATCGTGGAGGAAAGACGGAGTTTGATGTTTTGATCGAGGACGTTCCCAACAACGTAGGGATTGTGGTTATCAAGGCCATGAGGTGATTGATGAGCCTGGAGCTGAAAGAGGTGAAGGAATTGATCAAAGGTTTGCCAAAGAAGTTCAAGGAAGGGTTTCTAAGGATGAGGCTGAAGATGCCAACAAGCAGCTAAAAAGGCTAGTGCGAAAATCCCCATTGTTTGAGGGTTTGTTTTGTTAGCTTTATTTTTTTTGATAATTTGATTTGTTGTTGGAAGGATTGGACTTGTCCTTGATTTGAGATGGCCTAGTGATGAAGATGATTTCGATCGAAATGGGTTTATGATGATGGGTAGAAGGCTGGATATTGATGATAATGATGGATGCAAGGGAGGGGGCTCTACCTCTGCAATGGGTAGGGGGTGGGGCTAGGTGATGGGTAGTGGGGAGAGAAGATGGATAAGGTAAAAGAAGATGGAATAAATAAAGATGAAATATGTTAGGAATATTTCATTTTTTGTAATTATTGTTATTCCTAGGGAGTTGATTGAAAATTTTTATACAATATGGGGACTTAATTATAAATTTTTAAATTATAAGGACCTAATTGAAAATTGAGTGAAATTATAGGGACATGCAGTAAAATTAAACCTTAATAAAAATTATTTATATTAGCAACAAACACCTAAACCTAAAATGTTAAAGATACATTGTTCCAAGACAATTTCCAAATAAGGAAAACCATTATAAAACAATAGAATTGCAATTGTCAGCAACCATTGTATGTAGAATCTTGTGCTGAAATTCATTCCTTTACTTACCGCTCTTCAAATTACACATGTTATTAGCATTGATGATATAATGTAAAGTAACTTTTAGGATAAGTTACACTCACCTCCTCCGAGCTTTGTCAAAATTCAAGTCACCTCCCCTCTAGTTGTCCAACCAACATTGACCTCCCATAATTTACCAATTCTAAGATGAGTTATAAAAAATGCCCACATCTAACTTCTCTTACCTACACACTCCTCTTCTTTTTGCTTTATCCTTCACTAGGATTAGAGCCCTAAGAATTCATTTGTGAAAACTGGGTTTGAGAATCATTCAAACAACATACAATAAGCTAGAAGGTTTTCAAATGGATCTTTTGCAATAGCTTGTTGAGTTGCCTCAAGTAGTGATCTCTGTTGTTGTTGGTGGTGTGGCCGCTACCACTAGTAGTGGTAGAGTCTATGTCTGTGTTTATCCATTACACTACAATTTCTAAACCATTCCCTTTCCTTATCTCTATCTTTGTTTAGAGCAAAGCTATGTTGGAGAGGGTTTGTGTGTGTGGTTGGCTTTCTTCTTATCATAGATGGCAACTAGGGACACACAAACAATGGCTATTCAATGTTGTTATTATTATTATTATTCTAGTTCTAGTAGTTCTTAAAAACTTGGCTGGTCACTACTCCCTTCCTAACCCCTAACCCAAAATAAAAATTGAAAATTCAACCTTTGCATTACTACTAATGAGTGACGAAGAAGTTTGAATAATGGTAAAATGAAGGGGAAATAATGGTTGCAAAGAAAAAAAGGAAAGGAAAAGAAACAAAAGATAGAATATGTTTGTGTATGGGTCTATCGATGAGTGATCTTGTTCTTACCTGGAAATGCGGTAAGGGTGCAAGTAGCTCCAACACCCGTGCAAGCGCTGGGGGTGGGGTACCTAAAAGATACTCGACACTCAAATCAGAGGGTGAATGGGGAATAGAGTGATAAGAGAATAGAATGTAATAAGGTCATGATACTTGGGGGTGGGCCCTTTATATAATGTGAGGTAATCCTGATAAGTTAGGAGATAATCTACCCTGATTGGGGAGATATTCCTAAGATTTAGTAGATATTAGATATGTCCCATATTTATAAGAGATATAATATAATATATGAGATATGATGTAATAATAATAGAGGATAATGAGAGATATAGAGAGATCCTATAGGATTTAGGAGATATCCTCAACTAAATCTGTGTAATCCGTAGGAGACCTGGGCGCTATTTGGTTTATCTCTAGGACACATTTCCGAGCTCTCGTGGTTCGGTGCTAGGTGTCCAGCCAATATTTCTAGTCCAGTGAGATCTTATGAAGAAACCAGTTTTAGGGGTATATGAGTTGTAACACCCTAATTATTAACCTCTTATGCGTACGCTATAATTGGCCAATCATTAGATTTCTTACATTTTGATTCGTATTTTTAGTCATTCGAAAATACTCTTGGTGAAAGCCTTATTCGTCAATGCATAATTAAAACTAATGCAACCTATGTGTGAAACAATATTTCCATAATAGTAAGCACATAATAGAACAAACCATAAATAAATCCTAGGTAAGAGCTCTAATATAGTCGTCCGTAAAGAATACAAATTTAAAGATAAGGAGAAAAACATAAATAGGGACAATAACAAAATCTTTAAGCGTAGATTAGCTCCAAAATCAAGAACTCAAAGGACTCCAACATTCTGGTCCACTGGCTCATCTAAAAACAACACAAAAGAAAAAAAAAAAAAAAAGGGGTGAGCATCCAAAGGAGTCTTAGTAATTTAATGAAAATAATATAAGTGTCATCGTATCATCTTCAGTCATTTCAGTTTAATTACAAAATAAGTGAACATACTTTAGTTTATTTTGATTAGTTCACAAATAAAAGTTTTGAAGTGAACCACATTTTAAGTCTTGTAAAAATTCTTGATTAACAAATAATGATCTAGAAAGCTTGTCATTATTGTCATATAAATCACATAAAGAGAACTTGCATGAAAGAGTAAAAAAAATCAAGACATCACACTTTCTCTAGCACTTTATTTAGTAACTTTAAATCTTTTAATGCATTACCCTATCTCATGTCACCTAAACCAATCGCATCATCGTCCCTAGTGATTTTAACTATCACCTAAACTCCGCATCACCTATCGCTAAGATGAGCTCAACCTAACTAGCCGTCACTAGATTTATATGGGGATAGAGGGGAACAACTTCTCTTAACATTAAGTTTAACTTTTTGGAATCTCATATTCCAACATCATGTAAAAGTCTCATAATTTCTCTTATTAAAATCTTTAATGCATACTTGACTTAACACCTTCTTGATAAGACTCATTCATATAATCAACCATGGTCCATGCTCAGAATGAATACTGATGCAATGGTCCAACCAACAGTATCCAAAATCAATAGTCAATAATCACAATTCAGTCAAGTATGGCATTTAAGTACAATAAATTGTCACCATTTATCAATAGATAACCAAGGGTCATTTATTCATATGGCATCACAAGTAATAAGTTTTTTAAATAAATTGGCTTGAGTTTGATGACATGAGTAACTTGATGAACATTCTTTTTCTTTTCTATTTTTCAAATATTTGCAAAAAACCAAGACCACCTTCCCTTGGAGCATATGTTTTAATAATTTATTTTAAAAAATCTTAAAACTTCTAATTTTTATTTTTATTTTGCTAGAGCCCTTAAAATTCATAAAATTTACAAAACAACCCCTAATTAAATTTTTCATCCAAAACAAGTTTTTCATGCTAATTCCACTGAAACACAGTTCTGCCATTGAAATTTTTAGAATTTACACAAAAACCCCAAATTTTTAAGAAATTACAATTTGACCCCTCAACTTTACTAAAATTATAAAATGACCCAAAAATTTATTTTTTTCCTCCTAAACATATACCTTACTATTCCAGAACCCATTCTTACAGTTTTACTTCCTAAATATTTGGTTTTCACAAAAACTCCTAAACTTTCTAAAATTATATATTGACCCCAAATTTTATATATAATTACAAAAATGCTCAAATCACATGTACCCACTTTTTTTCATATAGATTCCAAATATGTGGTTAGTTTTAAAAATAACATTTTCCTTGTAGGAGAAACTATCTTTGCTGAACCTATATATTCCAAAATCCAAACTTTTGTAAAACTTTGAAACATAAAATCATGTTGTCTAAAATTTCAGTCTCAAAAAATATATGATTAAGTTACTAAACATTATCAAAACAGAGCAAAATATTTTTTTAGAGATAATTCAATATGTTTATGAGGCCCTGTAAAAATTTCAAAGCTTAATAAGATCTCTAGCTATATTAATAAAATTATACAATTTCAGAGGTCAAAACTACCTATTTTTAGCTAACAGTAAAATCCCAATTTTATTACCCTATCAAATGAACTTAAAAAAGTCTATAAAATTCATGGTTGAACTTCAAGATGTCACAACATCCTGTAAAAATTTCAAGGTAAAAATCAATCATTTGGTATAGTAACAAAATTATACAAATTCATGCTTAAGAAATTACTATTCATGCCAAAACTCTAACCTTCTCGTTTCTGGATTTTTAAAAATAGAAAAAGTTATCAAAATACCTCAAGAAAAATAATGAAGATACCTCCATATGTTACCTTCATCATATAAAAAGTTTAGCTCATAATATTATCTCCATCTATGTGAATAAAATCATATAATCTAAGCTGTCTATATAAATTCGAGAATTCCAGCAACACAACATACAACTTCTTTTGATCTTTCAAGCATAATCATTCATCAAAACTCAAGCCTTCTTAATAACAATCAGAGAATAAGATAAGGTAAATAAGTTTAAACATAAACCCCTACCAAAAGATGGTTTTTATTAGAGATCAAGGCAGTCACAAGCTCCTTGAAGTTTGATCTCCTAAGTGAGGAAGCAAAGACTTTTTCTTTCCTTTGACCACGAATTTGGTCTGCTTTAGAACATGTAGGAGGAGATTTTTCTTGAAAAACTAATGGTGGATTTGTGTTTGTTACGTGGAAGAGCTATGGAAAAGTGTATTTATTTGTTGGATTTGGTGGAAAATTGAAGGAGTTATGGGGTGAAAATAGTGGAGGAAGGTGGTAGTGATGGAAGATGAAAATGAGAGAGTTTGGTGGAGTATTTTTGAAAAATAAAACATGATTGTGTGTGAGTGGTGTGGGTGGCAGCTACACACTAATAATGGAGAGTGGGTGGTTGAGCTTTTATTTGTTTGTAGGGCGGTTGGATTAGGTTTAGGGACATTTTAGGGATTAGATAAAGAGGTGGGGTAGATTAGGTAGAAAATATATTTAAAGACAAGTGTAGTGATTAGTTATATCATCAAATCTCTTTGTCATTATGTCGCTACACTTTTAACTAGTGGTAATTAAATAATTAGTAACTCTTTAGATATTATTGAACAATTAAATGCACGTTATTTCCTTAATTATTTTGATTAGGCTTAATTAGCATTGTCTGGGATAAAATAGTAATTTTTACATAAAAACTCTCAGGACTCACCCAAATATCAAATATCCCTTCAATTTAACATATCAAATTACCAGCTTATGACCGATTGGTCGTCACTTAATCTTGCAAATTGCTCAGGGCATTTTGATAATTTTACATAAAAAATTTAGGAATTGCAATTTTCACGATGATTGCTATATAAAATACATATAGTCCCCTTCAAACATTAAACTAAACCTTTGAGGATAACTAGACTGATTGTCCTTTATTCTCGTGCAAAAATAACCTCAGGACATTTTGGTCATTTTGCATAAAAGAAAAATCGTGGCATTACATGAATGAGAGAGAGTGAGGATGAGGGCATTTTCTGTAACTAATTATAAAAATAAGTAAATTAGAGGATGTTAGTGTAGGTCAAACAACTAGAGGAGATATGAGTTAAATTTTGACAAATCACAGAGGAGATGAGTGTAATTTACTCAACTAATAACGATTAAATTGAATAAGATAAATAGAAGTAATATATATTAGAACAAACTTAGAATATGAATGAGAAACTTATTTTAAACAGATATTGCCTATAACCTTATCATCAAATGAGATAATATGATCATATGTATAATAAAACAAAACAAAAGTAGGAAGGGATGAATCATTATCACTGAGATTTGGTCCTAGTAACATAGGAACAATTGACAGAGTTTTAGTCCAATTAATGATTTAGATGAAGATGTCATACTCAATCACAAAATATAGAGCAATCATTATAGAACACAAGAACACAATTAATGATAGTAGAATGAAATTTAACCGATAATTGCAACAATTGCGGCAATAAATTTAGAAGGAAAAAAAGAAATACCAATTGGATGTATTACACACACACATATACACCAAAGGAAAATAATATATGCCAAATCAATCATAGAAAAATAATGCGTGTCTTTTGAAAATTTATCTAATTATAATTATTTATTATTTCAATGATTTGATTTGATTTGATTTAGTAATTATGATAATATTAGGTCATAATAGACAAATTTCATAAAATATTATAATAAATTGATATTATATTCAAAATTTTCAAAAAATAATCATTTATTCAATTTATTATTGAAGAAGAATTTTCAGTGAAGGAGAATTGACACATGTCAAAACTTTCCTGAGAATAGATTCCTAATTGTATTATTATAGGATATGATATAGAATATAGATTGTTATTTGTTTTGTATATAACTAACATATGAGCCCGTGCTATGCACAGGTACATGAGTTCATTATTTTATCTAGCTATTAATAAAATGTGTAGGTCTAAACATCCATAATTTTGCATATTCACACAGGTTGTTTTTATTAAGTATGATATTTCAGTGTCACTTAATAAAACTATTATATGTTATCTTGCAAAAAAATAACTAAAAAAAAAGAACAATTCAAGATGGTTTGTATACTCAAACTTCAGAAAATCATTTTTAAATTTCATTTCCTTTTTTTCTTTTACTGAAATTTGTGAAGAAAATAAAGACTAAAAACTACAAATCTGGTTTTCAATTTTCATTTCTAGTTTTACGTATTTCCTTCACAATACCCTTAAAACTAGAAATAAAAATTGAAAATTGTTTTCTAAAAACAAACACAATCTAAGGGTGCATTTGGTTTCAAAAATTAGTTTTCAGTTTTCATTTGAGTTTTCCTATTTTTTGGGCTTTGCAATTCCTTCATAGAAACCATAAAACAGAAAATGAAATTGAAAACTTATTTGAGACCAAACGTACCTAAACATTTGTCAACATTGACGAAATTCATATATCTGCTCCTCCAATATAATAAGAGTCACATGGTCATTTTTTTTTTATCATAATAGAAATCAAGCAGATTTCCTTTTTTTTTTGTTTTAGTTTTTCTATCTTAATCATAATATATAGAAGTGCAACTTGTTTCTATTTTTAAGAATTTTTCTCAACAATGTTGATATCATCCTTTCCTATAAGACACTGATCCTCTACATAGAGACCAGATTAGTCCCTAAGTATGTTTTGTCTGTCATTGAGATAAAAAATAATGTTTTCTTATCAATAGCTCGCATTAAAACCATTCTTAGTGCTATCCAAACTTTATAAGAAGCCTATTTCAGTATTTCCAATATTATCATTTTGACCAACTTAATTTTCCATCCATCACTATTGTAAAATGATAGAGACTTGAAGAACTATGAGTAATAATGTAAAACAATGAGTGACTCATAATAAACTTAACAACAATCAAAATAAAACAATATATATATATATATAGGGAACATATCATATGAGAACAGTGGTTTATTGTTAGAGTGAGATGGGTGAATCTTGACCGTTGGATCTTACATGAATGACCAAGATTAAAATATAAAGACATGTAACTTTTTTAAATGAGCATATGAACATTAATTATCATTAGTCAACTTTCAATCTTGACCATTCATGTATGTATATATATATATATATATATATATATATATTCATGTTAAACTAAATCCTCAAAATTCAGACACTTCAAATTTCATAGCCTTCAATAACAAAAATTTTAATAAAAATTGGAAAATTAACTAACTTCATAGAGTGCACAAAAAAAAATAAAAAGGAATATCTATGGAATCATACTAACATTTATTTATCAACCATTATATTTGTCTAAACATTGCTCTCTCTAGCCTATTTAGCAAGTCCAATAAGCATAGGAAAACCCGCTCCATAATATCCATTATTGTAATAGTTAAATTCTTCATGTCTACAAAATCAATTCAGTAAAATAAATAAATAAATATTGGGCATGCAATCATTTTTTTTCAATATAATTACATTCCAAAACCTTCAAAATTCAAATATCTTATTTTTTAAGCAATCTTCAATTATGCAATATTCTAGGACAACAACATCGATCCCATGGATACACGGAAACCTTTTTCTCTTGTGATAGTCTAAAGCTTCACTTCAAAACAATCACAATCTTATAGTTCTATATGGAGCAAATATACCAGTGATGCATTTGATAGAGCAAACCAGTAATGCATCCATATATGGAACCATAACATTCCTTTGTCTCATTCCATCTTGTTTACCATTTTGCGTTGGTTCAATTTACTCTTGTAATTTCTATATAACCGCTTACATTTCCAAATGTTATATTTATTAGAGACTGAAAATAGAGCAAAAAAAGAAACTACGACATAAGAGCTTATACATTTTGAACATAATGGCCTTTTGAATTTTATATTCTCCTTGATTTATCATGTGGCCTAGGTTGCTCAATATAACAATATCTTGCCTTTTTTAGATAAAAAAGTATATCATTATACAATTTTTATCATTTAGCAGATAGAAGAAATCCAACAAATTCATTTTATTTATTGGTTAATTTTTTTACATAATTTATTAAGTTTTATTTGTCTTATTGATAATTTTGTCACGTTATACTAAGTTTAAGTTGTTTATCACAAAGTTTTCTCTCTAATTGTTAATTAGAAAAGTAATGTCTTTTCTTTCTAAATCATGCAGTAAATAATGGCTTTTCACAACACTCATGATACAAGGGAGTGATGCAGCTTCTAATTCTCCTATTTTGTTGTCTCGCTCTTCATTTTAATCTTGTATAGCTACATTAAATAATGTTTTATAGCTAGTATTTTCACCTATCCAATGCAGACAATAATGAACATCAATAGCTATAGTGCACATATCCTGTCAAATAGGGCTTGGCTAAATCTTTGAACCACATGCCATTTACATATATATATTTGATAAATAAGAGGTGAAAGTACCACCTAAGCCAAAAATCATATCTAATGCATATAGGCCATGTAACTTGGAAATTGGGAATATCTGCTCAAGAGGTAAATTGTGATTTTTTTAATTATTTAAAGGGTAAATAATAAGAAGCACTCTTTGTAGGTATAAAAGTGCACAAAAGGAAGGGTTGAATCGTGTTTTACTTCTTTTTGCATCTAAAACATTTAATAAAATACTATCAAGCATTAAGCTTGAAGTGTAGCGAAATGAGATTAGTTGTTTCAGAAAGTAAATCTCTAAGCATACAATATGTAACAGAACCACTAAACCGATATATAGCAGTTAATCAGCATAATAGAAAAAGTAAAAGAGATCAGGAAAAGAAGATATGACACAAATGTTTTTATACTTGTTCGGCCAAATCTACCTACATCCAGGACTCAACACACGTTGAGGTTCTACTAAACATGAAAGAACAACGATAGTCTTTACATTAGCCTTCCCAAGCTCTCACATGTGACCAGGAGACAGCTTCTACTATCACAACCTATGTAGTTATTCAGGAGCCTCTCCAAGCTGAATCAAGTAGTTATTTACCAGTCTCTCAGCTTAAACCTTGAGTAGTCTTGTACTAGCCACTCTAAGCTAAACCCGTGACAAGTAGACAACCCCTACTGTCACATTGAAAGTAGTTATTCACCAGCTTCTCTAAGTTGAACCTTGAGTAGTTTTGTACTAGCTTCTTCAAGTTAAACCCGTGATAAGTAGATAACCCCTATCACATTGAAAATAGTTATTCACCAGCCTCTCCAAGCTGAACTGAGTAGTTTTTCACCTACCTCTCCAAGCTAAACCCATGACAAGTAGACAACCCCTACTATTACGTTGAAAGTAGTTATTCACCAACTTTTCCAAGCTAAACCTTGAGTAGTCTTGTACTAGCCTCTCTAAGCTAAACCCATGACAAGTAGACAACATCTGCTATCACGTTGAAAGTAGTAATTCACTAGCCTCTCCAAGCTGAACGTAGTCTTTCACCAGCCTCTCCAGCTAAACCTTGACCAATAAGAACACCTTACTATCGCGTTGCAAGTAGTTTTATATTAGCCTCTCCAAGCTATCTCATACTGATCACTACTATATCAAGGATACAAAGGTTTGTATTTGGGTTACCACTTAAACTAACCTACACTCAAGTTTCCTTAAAATATACATGATTAATCTAGAATAACTTGAATGACTTCTTTTTATCATTTCTTCCTAGGAAGAACATGTATCTATTCAAGAATATAGAAAGAATATTTTTACAAGTAAGAAAACTGATTTCATGATATGATGAACCTTACAGGATGTGAGGAGAGGTTTTCATAGAGTTTCCACTCTTGTGTAGCATCAAATCCTAGTTTGCTTGAGCACATTATCTCTATGTATAGATGGTCTTCCTTGTGATTGTTGCCTTTGATAAGATCTCCAAGTGACACGTGTTGATTATCCATTTGTTTCTTGGAAGAGTGGCATGTCTCTTTGTTAGATCTGTTGCAGAAGTCATTGCAAGATTGAGGTTTCTGATATTACTTTAGAAACTACTCTTACTTCCTGATTGTGGTTTCTAAACTCTTTCTTCTAGAAGCCAAGGTAGTTGACCAAGGTGGCAAAAGAGATGACAAGCCAATTCAATCACCGGGTTTTGACTTTTCAAATTCAAATTCAAATTTCAAAAATTCAAATTTCCGTCATTTTCTAGTAACATTCAGCGCTCCACATTGAAGTGAGCTTTCTGACGTGCGTATCAATTCCTTGAAGATTCTTCAATTTTCTGATCTTCAATCCAAGCTTTATGATGATGAAAGATTGCGATCATGATGATTGAAGATTATGTAACATATTGCTATTAGAGTTAGTTGATATCTTCATTTTGAGCGTACTTTCTGATGTCCAGTGCTACTTTCTGAAGTCTGTGCCTTAGTTTCTTGTCCTTGTTTTGATTTCCTTTTATCCATAAGGCATGTATACGTACTTTGCACGATATAATATTTACTTCTATTAAGTTCAATCTCTTTATATGAGATAAATCATGTTTGCATATACAAAGTGAAATTATTCTTGCTTCAAGTCTGTGTTATGCAATCCAAAATAACTGGATGTTATGGCAAGAAACTCAAGGTAGACATTAGCCGTTATTCAAAGTGTTTTCTTTAAATTGGTTATGTTGTCATTCAAAACATATTACCATCAAGTTTTCTAAGAGTTCTAGAGCTAATACTCTTAAGGTTTGAAGAAAAGGACTCCATCCTATTCTTGTTTCAATATACACTCCATTCTAAATATGTGATGGATGCCAATAATGACCTTATTAACTAATTTTTTATTATTAAATGAAGAGTAAAATATAACTAATATTTATAATGTTTATTATTTTTTAATAAAATACCATTTTATTAATACTTATATATATATTATTTTCGCAAAGTAAAATATATATTGGTTATAATAATATAAAATATTAATATATTTATATATTCAATTTAATTTTTAAAATTTTACCATATCAGGAGAACAAATTATTAATAGTAGTAATAAATTGTAATAATTATTTTTGAAAAATAAAAATTATGTATTTTCTCATATTTTAATTTTAGAATATTAATGTTTATAAAAATAAAAATTATTTGTTAATATCGTATATAAACATAAATTACAAATAACATAGCAAGAAGAATTACTATAAAAAATAAATTAATATTCTAAAACTAGTAGTTGAGAAAATATATTTTTATTTTTACAAAAATAATTACTATAAGTTATTATTATTATTATTATTATTATTATTATTATTATTATTATTATTATTATTAGATTTAATTAATGAGTTTAATTGTATTGCAATAATAATATAATTATTTTTACAAGTTATCCAATTATATATTGTCACATCTACATAACAAATTTATTTTTATCTCACTATTTCAAAAGTCATGCATATGAGAGAATTCAATTGGATAAAAATATAAAAAATTACACTATAAATGAATTTAATTCAAAATCATTATTAATAGTTATAATAATTATTTTTTGTAAAATTAAAAAATATGTATTTTTTCAACTATTAATTTAGAATATTGATATATATATATATATATATATATATATATATATATATATATATATATATATAGTAAAACCACAAGATTCTTGTTATTATGTTATACTAGATTTATCTTTATGTGCTATATTAACACATAATTTCTTTTATGAATTTCTTTTATGCTCACCAATAATCTAAAATTAAAAATTGAGAAAATAATTATTTTTATTTTTATAAAATAATTATTACAATTTATTACTATTATTAATAATTTATTCTCTTAATCTAGTAAAATTTTAAAAATGAAATTTAATATATAAAATATAATGTTTTATATTATTATAAGCAACATATATTTTATTTTGTAAAAATAATATATAAATATTAATAAATGATGTTTTATTTTAAAAATTAATAAACATTAGTTATATTTTACCTTTTTTTTGTAATAATAGAAAATTTGTTAGTAGGGTTATTACTTATTAGGATCATATCCATTACATATTTGGGGTGGAGTGTCATATTGGAATAAAAATGAGGGTGGAGTACTTTTTCTTCGAACCTCAAGAGTGTTTATTGTTAATTGCCCTTATTTAAATGAGCAAAAATTGAAAAGATCAACACATATCTTGTAACAATAGAGCTACAGTGGATTTAAAAGCTCTCAAATTGGATAGTAGATAGATAGATAGATAAATAATATTTTTATAATTATAAGTAAAAATCTAACAAAAAAAAAGAGTTTAATTTTAATGCCATGATAATATAAAATGCATTTACACTATTATTCAATCAAAATTTTCATTAGCATGACTTTTCATATAGTGGATAAAAAAGTCAACTATTATGGCTGATATAGCAATATATGATTGGATGACTATATAATTTTTTTTTAATACTATTATAAATTAAATTCCAAAAAATATGTTTATGTAAAATCATAAAATTATAAAATCTAATAACAATATTAAATTATATTTCTTTCATAATTAAAAGTTCATTTTTTATAAACACAATCTTTGATTGAGCTCTTTTTAAACACACAAAATAACAATAATAAAGCATAAAATCAAATTTTACAAAATTTGTTGTCTTAAAATATTGCAATATATAAGAGATGCTAGTGATAAGGGGCTTGGGTAGTTTGCATAAGGTTATAGGTTCAAACTTTATCGCTGCCAATGTACCAAAAAATATATATGAGAGAAGAGAGAATAAAGAAAACTATTGAAAAATTACTATAATAAAAAATAAGTCAATTGCTTAGACAGTTAGAAATAAGAAATCTATGATAAAAAAATTCAAAATAAGGAACTAAGAAAAAATTGACAATGAAAAGTAAGGAAATAGTAAATAAATTGAAAAATATGTTATGAGGGAGTTCAATATCAATATCAATATATATATATATAAGGTAAAAAAAAGATTTATTAAATGTGATATTAAAAAGAGTTAATTCTTGCAAACATATCAAACTATTAATTAATATTAAAGAGTTAAAGTAAAAAAAATTAGATAAATAATAAGTTTGAGATTTTAATTACTTTGCATAAATATTGTAAAGATATGATGAGATATTAATAGAGAAAATTCATGTGTAACATATAACCTGGATTTTATTGATAAAATTATAATTGTACGTAAAATAATTAATATAAATAAATTTTATAGAAGTACAAAATTACAAAATCTAATAAATATACAAAATTATATTTGTTTTTGAAATCTCAAATATTTTGCTTTAATAATCTCAAGACTCAATTTTGATCTTTTTTAAACAAAATATATATATATATATATATTAAAACATTTCACTTTTTCTCATTTCTCTATTTTTACTTTAATTTTTATTAAAAATAAAAAAGAAAAGGAATAATGAAAAAATAAGGAGAGAAGGAAGAAAAGACTTGGTTATGGGTTACAAAGAAAGAGAAATAAAAATAAGGATTATAGAAGGTTAACTTTTTTGAGAAATATAATAGGAAGGAGAAAAATGGAGCGTATTTCATGGCCAACCGTTTGTCTCTTTGAAGCTTCCACAAGATTATTAGTCACTACTGAGGAATACCCCAATTTTGATCAAAAAAATAATAGGAAGGAGAAAATAATAATATAATATGAAAGAAAATTTTGGTGGAAAATATCACTATTTAGAGTGTATTCAGATTATATATTAATACAAAATATAGTGTGTGTTTGATTTTACTTTTATAGAATTATTTTTAGATGAAATTAACTCTGTCATAATTGATTTCAATTAAATGTAATTTTGAGGTAAAATGATTTATTTTTAGCAACTTCATTTAAAAATTGATTTTGACAAAATTGATAATATTAATTGCGAGCCAAAAATATAAGTAAGAAAGTATTGTTTCTAGTTAAAATCAAGTTTGCACCATTTATCAAAAAAAATTATAAACCCTAAAATTACTTTTGAACAAAAATCAAACTAAAACTAATCAATTAAAAAATTCTACAAAATTGTTTTGATCTTCCAAACTCACTTTTTATCTTTCTAATGGCAAAACCAAACATGCAAATATAGAACATAGATAACAAGGTGGTTTTATTTTATTTTATTTTTTAGGTCTAGATAAATAAAAGGAAAAAGTTAAAAAGGTATGCTAGCCAGTAGGGGTGTTTAAGATTTGACCTGACACGCTAACTCGACTTAGCTTGAAGCTTGTTATGTCGGGTTTGGGTTATTAAATTTGATCTAATGGACTTTCAGAATTGGGTTAGTCATGTTTCCTTCTACCAGCTGGAAGTCAAAATTTTTTTTTATAATTTTTTATAATAATTACTGATAAATTATAAGATTTTATACTTAAATTAATATATTTTGGATAACTTGATATTATTTTTATAATCATATAGTTTGTTTTGAAATATGTATCTTAAAATATCTCTTGAATTTTATTTCTTAAAATTCTATAAATCTATTATGTATAATGTCAAAATCTTCATAGATTGTTTAAAACTAAGATTGATCTGTTTCTTATCATTTATAAGGTAATTATTAGATCGAGTTTAGATTTTTAAAAAGAGTAAACTCACAAATTGATCTTTGATAATATCATCAATAAATAAATTAATACCTAATAAAAATAAATCAATATTAAAATCTTCCATAATTATAAAAATAGAATACTATGAGGACCGTTTGTGAATGTGAACCGTCAAGTGTGTGATGAGTAGATTAATTGCTAGCGTGAACATGATTACTTGATCCAATATTTGCAGTCCCACCCACAAAATATAAAGTATTTTCAGTCCCAATCACACCC
Source organism: Dalbergia oliveri (assembly GCA_030441495.1). Classification (NCBI taxonomy): domain Eukaryota; kingdom Viridiplantae; phylum Streptophyta; class Magnoliopsida; order Fabales; family Fabaceae; genus Dalbergia; species Dalbergia oliveri. The sequence continues at coordinate 12,983,489 of JAMLFY010000009.1, forward strand.
TAAACAAAAGAAAACCTTCTATGCCTCTGTCCTTCGTAGACAATCCCTCCCTCGTAGCCTTCTTCTCCTTTCTTCTTGCAATTGTTACACCACAAAACAAAAGCCATCTCGTAGCCATTATTCAAACACAAGTCATTGAACTGATGAAACAATCAAAATTTGCCCAAGACTTCCAATTCATAAAAGAGAACCCAAATGTCCACAACAACAAACCAAAACAATCTCAGTACAAAATTCAACCCAATATCAACTTAAGGACACATCTTACAAATTCAAGCTCTAACAAAAAAATGGAAAAAAAATCAAGACAGAACCACCCAAACAAACCCCGCTGTTGCGGCCACAACCGTCTCGAATCCCCACCGCCGCTGCTCACTGTAGTCGCGTCATTACTGTCGTGAACCATCATCACGAACTGCCGTGGAAGTCACCCCAGCATTGCCGTCAGCTGGGACCCGCCACCGATCGTCTTCTCCGTTTCAAATCTGCAGTACCTCAACCGTGGCTAGCTCCTCCGCCCGCGCTCAAAGCCACTGTTGTTTCAGATTGCACCCTTCACCACGTCAGCCACCACGAGCCTGGGAGTCCTCCTCTGTCAGCCGCGCAATCCGCCTTCAGTCTATCGGGCTTCAGTTGCCTCCACCACGCCTCAATTCGTCAAGCCACCGCGCCCTCCACCTCAAACTGCTGCTCAGCCGCAGCTAGCACCGCCGAAAATGGTGTGTGCGACGGGACAAGAAGAAGGTTTGGGGCGAATCAAAACCCATTGTTATTTTTTCTTCTGAATCTTTTTTTTATGGGCCAACTCTCAATTTTTGTTTTGACCTGAAGTTGTTTTTCAAAAATTGGATTGTTAATGCCTTTAATTTGTGCATGCATGAAGAATGGAGAAAAAGAAGGTTATGGGGGAGGGCAATGGTGTGTGCGATAGGACAAGAAGGAGGTTTGGGGGAACTACAAATATTTTACAATTTTTGGGGGTGGAACTGCAAATATTTTGGTACGGGAAACTCACTAGTGCCCCGTGATCAAGTAATCACCGTCACGTCAGCATGCCTTTTTCCAACCTATGCTGCTTCACGTGGCAACAGTGTGTGTTTTTTGTGGTGCGTGTTTTGTGCGTGCTTCTTCAATTTCCACCTTTGGGAAGCGAAGTCTGAACACACGCAGTTTCTGAACCTATGGCGTCTGCTTCCAACGGAGTCGAAGAACCCTCCAACACGCTTCAGTCCATCTGTTACAAGCGCGGTTCCCTTCACCTTCTCGATCAGGTCTCTTCCCTCTATTCTATTTATATTCCCTGAGACATGTTTGGGAATCATAGTGAAACAGCTTTTTTCAATAGTAGTAATAATAATAATCATAAGAAACGAAAAAGCTGTTTTCCCCCAAAAGTTTGGATGTTTTGGTAACCTTGTGAAAAATTATTATAAGCAAAGCAAAAGGTAATAGGTTAAGGTTTGAAAAATAGCTTATAATCAGAAGGAATCTTTTGAAACTTTTGATTACAATAAGCCGATTATTCAATCATGATACTTTTAACAAATTAACCTTGAGTATCAAGGATTATATAATATACACAATAATTTCATGCCCTTTTTAGTGATTTATCATGCAGAAGCAATCTTTTTCGTACAATCCAAACAAAACCGATTATTATCTTCAGACTACAAAACTATCCAAACACAAATTGATGCTCACATATGGTGAGAAAGTTACAGTTACGGACAACCATGCATCAAGGTTTCTGTTTTAAATTATGTCCATGTTTGTTGTTCGCAATTAGAGGTCTGCTGTTGTAGCATTACAAGGGACATGCTTGAATGAAATTAGATTTTTTTTAAGAGCAATTTGTTATGTTTAATGCATTTAATTATGATACATCGCAATTGCAAAAAGTTTTATAATAGCTTCCAGTGATGTGTTGGGTACATTATTTGAGATGTCAACACAAGATAAGAGAGATGTATATTTTGTTTCAGGAAAAGTTTATATTCATATTGGTATCCACCTTACATTTTTTGGCAGCTAAATTGTACTGATGGCCGAAGCTTTCTCACTCAATTTTTCCTTTGATCATAACTTACTGTCAATAGTTCTTGTTGTGCAGAGAAAGCTTCCTCTCGAAACAATTTACTCGGACATTCGGGACTCATCGGATGGCTGGTAAGATACTGTAGTTGATTTTAAAGGGAGAATTTTTGTTTGTCCCCTGTCTTATGCAGATTTTGAATTCGTACACTCTGATATGCGTAAGGTACTACAAGGAGTTAAAATCTGATTGTAGTAGATATAGTTGTTGGCTAGAGTTTAGTTGAGCTGACTTGATTTTCTGATTGATAAATAATTGTATCAAGTATTTAGCAGCATAGCCTTGTATTTCACTCGATAATTTTCTTGATTGGTCAATTTTCATGCTACCATAGCACCATTTTAAGCTGTCACGAAATATTTTATAGATTGCCAGAGATGAAAATAAAGGCCTCTGGAATGTGGATTATGATTTTCATAATTTTTTCAGCCAGTGCATTCAACTATCTAAATGTTTAAAAGCTTCTCAGGAATGCCATACGGGATATGGTGGTCCGGGGAGCGCCTGCTATTGCTATTACAGCAGCACTCTCATTGGCTGTGGAGGTGTCCAATTTAGATGCTTTTAATGGGTCACCTGATGATGCTGCTTCCTTCCTGCAAAAGAAATTAGAATATCTTGTCTCAAGGTATTGTCAATTCTTTGCATTACTGAGACAGCAATCTACTTACTGCAGTTAATCCAAGTATGCCTGCTAAATAGCACTTGGCATATTGATGTTGACACTCTTCTTAAGCAGTTGAGGTAGTTAATATGAAGTCCATTTCAAGCATGGGTTTTAAATGATTATTTTCTTCATATGCGACTTTTAACTTACTCTTTCTTCATGCTTAAGTCGGCCAACTGCAGTGAACCTATCAGATGCTGCAACAAAACTAAAAGAAGTCATATCCAAGGCTGCTGCTTCCACTTCAGAAGCCAGGAGTGTTTTCCAGGTTTTACTAAGATTTATAATGAATGAATTCTCACAAATAAAGGAAGTTAGATTTTGTTCCCTTCCATGCTCATGTTTTTGGGTTGTTTCTTTGAACCTGAATCTGCTGGATTACTGTTTAGGCATATGTAGAAGCTGCTGAAATTATGCTTGAGGATGATGTTGCCTCGAACAGTGCAATTGGTTCTTATGGAGCAGAGGTTATTCAACAACAAACAGAGAAACAGAAACTTTCTGTTTTGACCCATTGCAACACTGGAAGGTGCCTGTTATAGCAACTTCCCTTATTATTATGTATAGTCACAGAGATTTGTTGTTTCATTTGCTTTAGAAATAAAGTGAGGAGGTGTTTGAACTCACTTTCTACTTTATTGTACTTGTACTCAGTCTAGCCACAGCTGGATATGGTACTGCTCTGGGTGTAATCCGCGCACTTCACAGTGGAGGAGTTTTAGAAAGGGCTTATTGCACAGAAACACGCCCATTCAATCAAGTGAGTTCATTATTTTCAAGTGTGTTTAGAATCTAGTCATACATGGAGCTCTTGAGAGAAGATGCATTAAGTTCTGTGACTTGGACCAATAGCATGACTTGAAAACCGAACTGAACCGGAAATCGTAATGATTTTGCGTACCTTTGATTTAGAGTAAACAACCATTTCAATTCCTCTTAGATGTGTGTGTCATCAATCTAGTCTCAATTATGGAAAATGTCATCAAAATTGTCTTTCTATGTACAGAGAGTTGGAACAGCGTTAGCATTGCCTTTGATTAAGCAACTAAATTGATGTTGCTTCTTATGGTTAGTTGATGTTAGCTTTCTTTTGAGGACTAAGTTGGTATGATTTTTTATAATTGAGGAACCAAATTGATGTCAATTTTCTTTGAAGGATCAATTTAATGTCACATGTATATTTAGCGACTAAAATAAAATAGGTATTTACTCTTTGGTTTATGGTCCATAGAAAAAGTTTCCGTACTTCACATGGATATCCAAACAATGGTACTGATGGTAATTTCTTAAATTTTTCCAAAGGAAATGGATAGGAAAAATTCTGGGAACCCCTTAAATTTTTATCAACATAGTAGTTGGAGCCTTAGAGAATATCTGTCTGGTGGTTATGATGCTAATTATAGCTCAGAAAGTTGAATGTTTTTGGGGTTGGTGCTTAGTAATCATAATACTTACTTGCAGGGATCTAGACTTACTGCCTATGAGTTGGTGCATGACAAAATACCAGGAACTCTAATAGCAGATTCCGCTGCAGCTGCATTAATGAAAGCAGGTCAAGTGGATGCTGTTGTTGTCGGGGCAGATCGTGTTGCATCAAATGGTACTGAGTTACAATGAAAATACTTCATAATTTGCTTGTTTTCTAAATCATGAAATCTGCTATCAGATTTATCTTCTTCTAAATGTCATTGCAGGCGACACAGCCAACAAAATTGGAACCTATAGTGTTGCCTTGAGTGCCAAGTTTCATAATGTACCTTTTTATGTGGCTGCACCCCTGACCTCCATTGATCTATCACTTTCTTCCGGGGAAGAAATTGTCATTGAAGAAAGATCTCCAAAGGAACTGTTGAACTCACGTGGAGGACTCGGAGAGCAAGTTGCGGCCTCAGGGATATCTGTGTGGAACCCGGCTTTCGATGTTACACCTGCTAATCTAATATCTGGAATCATAACTGAGAAGGTTTCTCTTACCTGTCCCCTCTCTTGCATCATTTTGTATCTTGGGTTCAGTTGCATGTTGTTATCTAACCATTCATGTTCACTGAGCAGGGTGTCATTACAAAGGCGTCCGGTGGTGATGCTTTTGACATAAAAGCATTCATACAGAAGACAGGTTAAGGGGTGAAGGAGTGAGGGTTTTTCTCACACATGTAACATCTGTAGGTGATTTGAAAAGTATTTATGTTAGTGGGAGTTGTGACTGGAGGATCAGCCAGTTCAATAACGTAAGCGTCCCAAAAAACAAATACCCAGATAGGGGCCTTGTCAATAAACAAATCAACGAAAATAATTTGGGGCTATCATGCCTTGTATGTTGAGAGTGGAATGGTATTATTTCTTTGAAATCTGTGGGTAGTGCTCATTCTACAAATTTCATAAGAGACCTCAAAAGATATTTTATGTAATATTGAAGAGAGATGTGGATTGCAAGATGTTTACTATACTATTTCTATAAATTTTTAATCGGTTCGGATTGATTTGGATTAATGATTTTTGTTTCGTTGCAAAAGTCAAAATCAATTTGATTTTTGTTCAAAAATTCAATAAAAAAAATGTAAAATGGGATTGGTTCATAGGATGATATTTTTATCATTGGAATTGGTTTTTTGGGAATGTAACATAGAGGTATTTGATATCTAAATCTAAAAGTAGGGAGTTGCTATTGTCACTCTACTATGTTTATTGTCATTCCCATTATATTAATTTTTTATTTAGTTTCATCAAAACACCCTTATTCTCTTTTAATTATATGAATGGTTAATGTAAATTATTTATTAATTATCATAGTATGATCAAAAGTTATTGTTATTAATTTAGTTAAAAACACATTTAATTATTAAAAAATTAATATTTATCTCAGTTTTAATTTTTGCACTAGTACTAGCTATTACAAGTATTGCTAATTAATTTATTTGACATACTTATTTTAAATCTAAATATTATTTTTTATTTTGTATACAAAAATTATCTAAACAATATAATATTGAGTGTTTTATGAAAAAATAATAAATAATTTTTTGACAGAAAAAAATTATAAATGAAATGAATAATAATAAAGATATACAAACAAATCGTAATGCACAATTACATACCTTATTTTGTAACATCAAACTATTACATAATTAAAAATTATTAAACAAACAAATAACACCAGAAGCTTATTTCTACTGTCATTTGTGTGACTCATCTATGACTCTACTTTTGCAATCTGGAAGTCTTCATCAGATGAGATGGGATTATGGTGTCTTGCCATTCTAAATTGATTTAAGGGTTTTGGTGGTAATTCGATTGATCTTGGGCATTTTGAAATGTTTGACCTCTTCATGGCGTCCCCAAAGTGTTGCTACTGATTCTATGATTGGCAATTTGGATTTTGGGTGCTCAACGATGATTTTATATTTTAGACAATGATATTGGTAGATAACTATTAATTATTTTAATCAGTTCCAAAAAAAAAAAACTAAAGAAAGTTTTAAACAAAATAATTCAACATATATATATATATATATATATATATATATATATATATTAAGTAATTATATTAAATATGTTAGCTTTAATACCTGTAATATATAGTTACCGTATAAAAATAAAGAATGATATATATATTAAATATTTTTAAATAATTAAATTTGTTTGAAATTAAATTGACAATATCAATCAATCATATAAAAAAATCTTAGAACTAGCAATTTGCACTAAAGAGAGATTAATTTTTTAGCCTATGAATTTTCCAAGTCATTATAGAAAGGCTTTGAACAAGATCAATGATTCAAAAGCAAGAAATGAAAGGAAATGAACTTCCATTAATGAAAGCTGAATTATAATAGAAATAACAGAGAAATACACTAAAAGCTAGAACAATGAACTAGAAAAAACAAAAGTTTTCAGACTTGGATCATGTTCATTCTACATGAGTCTCTAGCTATTTGTAGCCCCTAACAACGCTAGATACAAAGACCATGGTTGTTCCTACTTTTTAGTCGACCACTACCCATGATTTTAATCTTCATTTGTAGCCATACTTCTGTACTTGTTTAAGCCCATCAAGCCCTTCTTTTCTAATTAGGCTTTCGTAGCTTTATTTTCCGCACAAGTCCAATTCACTTATTTACTCACCCAGAACCTCATGCAATTAGGTCTGTCTTCTTACACATGTCTAGTCCAATTTTCGTAGCCTCCAAATATAAAACAATTTTACATTGTCAGTCAATATAATTTCACCAAAATAATAAATCATGGTAGGTGCTTGGGATAGTAAATAGTTATTTTCTATGATATTTTCATTTTGATAGAATTCTATTGACCTAAGCATAGAATTATCTCATTTCACTATTAAAATATAGAAATTATTTCTTGAAAAAATTGTAGGTAATAATATGACAATTTTTTTTATATTTTATGCACATTAAAATTAATTTAAGAAAAAATGGATAGAAAGCATGACAACAGCTATTGGTCTGAATAGTTTTTTTTGTCAGATCTGACAATAGTTTTTATTTTGTCTGAGACATGACAAGACAATTGCTTTTATTTTTTGGTGGATGAGACATGACAATAGTTGAAAACGGAGAAAACCAGCAAGTCTAGTGGTATAGGCTACAACACAAGATTGGGCCTTTCCATAATTTTTTTCAAAACCCCAACCCAATTATTACCAAAAAAATGCCCAATCCAATTCCTTCTGAGAGGGCAAATTTGGAAGGAAACTGGAAAAGGCAAAGAAAACCCGTGAGAAGAACGCACGCCTTTCTTTGCACTCTGCATTCTGCAACACGCGAAACCCCTCCTTGCTCAAAAGGTGCACACTTTTTTTTTCCCTTCATCTATCAATACACAAGCAAAATTCTGCCTTCAAGGTTTGAGTAATCTGATCGATCCTTTGTACTTTTTTTGTCCGAAAGAGGTTGGAATCGAAATGCAAAGGAAATCGCCATTGCATGACAATGCTATTATCATGGGTGAAAATACATGACCATGAAAATATACTATTATCATGACAATGCTACTCATTTTTTCTTTCTAACCCCATTTTTTTTGGATAAAACTTGGGAAGAGGGAGAACAAAGATGTAAGTTGGGACATAGAATGATGAGGTAAAATAGTTTGGGGTAATTTTTTTTTTCTAATACTCCTATTGCATGAAGAGGATGCTCTAAACTACAAAGACTATCGATATGCATGGAGGAGGCTGTAGTTGTAAAAAATATTGTAGTACAGGGAAGAAAATGTTTGGATTCATCATTAAAAAGTCTAACAGATTGACAGAGTGTGTAGACAAGAGTGAAAATATGTCTATGTAGTATGAGTTTATATAAAGAGAATATAACAGTAGAATATTCTCCATGATGTGCTTATGGCAGCCCATTACTCAGTAGACATTTTGTTCATAATCTACTAGAAGCGAACTTGCACCAAACAAATATTATAATAATATTTTTTATTATTTTTTGTGTCATAATCCGTTAGAAGCATATTGCATGTCGAAAATTTAGTTTATAATCCATTTCTAGCGGATTCTGTTCCCCAAGTATTTTTTCCTTTTTTTTTTGTAAGTTTTGTTTGTAATCTGTTACCCATCTCCATATAATTTCCACTAAAGGATAACATGCTTGTTATTTTGTTAGTCAACTTCCATATGCAAAAAATTGACCCTTATAAGATTTAGCTAGGGTATGCAATAAAAGATATATTATTCAAAATTTATTATTATTATTCTGAAAGAATATTCTCAAAATTCACATAAATATTAATCCAAATATTGAATTTGCATACCTTAACCAAATTTATTCTTTTTTATTGCATTAAATAAAATTTATTTATATCTTAGCCAAATACTGTGAAAATTGAACAAAGAAAATGTTGATTATAAAACTATTATGGTTGATATGCCAATGTTATACTAGATTTGCAAAATAAGTAGATCCATATTGTAATACCATAAATGAGTTGATTAAACTTTTAGACATGACCTATCCTTCATTGAACATGCTATTGAAATTGAATGCAACAAAGAAAGAGATTTTTTTTAGTGAATAAAGAAAGGGATAGAAAGAGCAAATTGAACATTGCAAACCTTGTTGCAATGTCCAAGGGATAACATTGCAAACCAAGACTCAAATTTAACATGGATAAGCACAATCACAATATCCAAAAGAGCTGCAATGCCCATATGCATCATACTTATCATGTTTGGTTTTGCAATCATTGTCACACTTTGCATCACTTTTGCAACCTTGTTGATAGAGGTTTTCTACACACCATTTTGCCTTCGTAAGTTTCAATTGCCCTCAATTTCCTGTGCCATACACATAAAAACACATACAGTAGTAAATACACAATTATACGATTCAAAGTCATACAAACTTGCTCAAAAGCATCTACATTACAAGAAAGAAGTAACTGAGTATTTGTAAATTGATACTCAAAGCATACCAATACAAATGGAAAGAACAATGAAAATGATTAGAATTGAACAGACAGCCTTCATCTTGAGTAATGTGTACCTATCTTCAATTTGGACATGTGAAGCAATGCATACATATGAATCTATATATAAGAATTAAATGGTCTTGAAATACAATTAATAATAATACTAACATTTAATGCAAAGTCAATGATACCATAATTTTATTTAAACTACAAAACAAAATATTGCATACCAAAATAAAAATAAAAAATTGAAGAAACAAATATTTTAACATTCATATAATTTTATATTAAAAATAAATAATATAAAATCATTGAATAAGTGGCCTCCACAATTTCTTTTGTAGTTATGGAATTAGATCTCATAATACCAATTGTTATAGTTAGAACTTAGAGTAATATATATATGTGGAATTAAATTCCAAAAACTATATCCATAGAATTTTAAAAAATAACATATGCCATAACAATTATTCATTATAAAACATAAAAGTCAAATTCTCTCTCTCCTTATTAAATTCTTTTATTTCTAAGTCATCTCTCTCTCTCTCTTTCTCTCATTTAATTGTTAGCAGTCATGGTTATTAAGATTTAATATCTTCATAAAAAAATGTTATAATATTTAAATTTTCTTTTATTAATTTGTATAAATAATTTTTAAAAAAACTTTGAAAATAAAAAATTACTATAGTATTGATTAAGTTTGTATTACTTTGAATTGTTATTAAAAATTTTATTAATTTTGAACTTTAAACTACTTCTATAGACAATCAAAATTAGATAATTGGAATATAGAATTAAAACTCATCTTATAATTCTATTACAAACCTAGACATAGAATTTAATATTCTGAGGCTGTGCTTATGAGTGACGATGGGAAACGAAACACGATCCACATAGTCTAGATAAGGTTTCCTATATAGGTCATTCCAATGGCCTAAATTGAACCCCAAAATGATGCCTCATTGTCTCAGCCAACAAATTTGGGTCAATAGCTAGTGGCAACGAGTCACAGAGCCCATGCAGTGGGTTCCCCCTTCCCTATCTAGGATAAGCTCTATTTTGCTGGGTGCAAGTTGTGAATTTGCCATAGGATTCCCATAAGGTTGGTATGCTAAGGGTTGGGTGTAGGTTGCAGATTTGCTATTGGATTCCCATAATTCTTGATACACTGGCAAGGATTACCCATAAATTAGTTGAGGAGGAGGGAAGGCTAAAATGGGCCATGTGGAAAAAGCCATTCCCCATGGTTTAGCCATTGTTGCATTATATCCTTCAACTACTGGAGGTTGGTTAATTTGAAGTCCATTTAGTGACTTAACTCGCAAAGGCTTGTCTACGTGATAACCCTGGTTAACAATAGCTCCTGAAAAGGCAGGCTTGTTGGTTTCCTCTTAAGCATGTGGACATTTTCATAGCTTAATGGAGGCGGCCCCCATGCCCCTTGGCATATGACATTTCCCTCTCCATGGGAGTCTCACCATAGTACTGATCCGACTGAGGAAGCCACACCGAACTCCCTTTGCTAGGGGCAAGAGCCATTTGAATGGCATTGTGAACCATTAGTTTTACAATTTCCCCAATTTGTGCATATAGCTGATGCATCAAGTCTTGTAAGCCTTCATTAATGTGCCTCTTAATGAAAGAGGTGGTAGTTACAATTGGTGGCCTCTCCTATTCCTATTCCATAGGTGGGATTTGTGAGGAAGTAGAAGTTGCTTAAGGCCCTGTGGATGTGACAACCATGCTAGTTGGTGTTACGAGGCGTAGTTACTCCACTAGACTGTGTGGTTGTCAATGGAGGTGGATTCATCATTGAGGTAGGCTGAGCCACAACTACTACAGACAGTGATAAGCCTATAGTCACCCCAGGGGAAATCAGTGCCGTCACATACATTTCAGGCTGACTCATGCCTGATGAACTATTGTTCTTAGCATGGGTTGATATGAAGATGCCATGTCAGCTCTCTTTCTTGATCTTAAGTTCATTCGCCAAGTATGATTTGAATTAGGAGATTGAAACTTCTTAAGATTGATCTTGGAAGTCCCACTGGCATGCTAAAATATGTTTGATTCAAAGTAAATTGGCTAAGATTACTCTAATTCGATTAATCAATCAATCATACAAGAAATCTCTTAAACTAGCAATTTGCACTAAAGAGAGATTAAACCTTTAGCTTATGAATTCCCAAGTCATTATAGAAAGGCTTTGACCAAGATCAATTATTCAAAAGTAAGAAATGAAAGGAAATGAACTTGCATTAATGAAATCTTAATTATAATAGAAATACCAGAGAAATGCACTAAAAGCTAGAACAATGAACTAGAAAATACATAGAAGTTTTTGGACTTGGATCATGTTCATTCTACATGAGTCTTTAGCTATTTATAGCCCCTAACAACACTAGATACATCAACTATGGTTGTTCCTAATTTTTAGCTAACCACTACCCATGATTTTGATCTTCATTTGCAACAATAATTTTGTATTTATTTAAGCCCGTCAAGCCTTTCTTTTTCTAATTAGGCCATCGTAGCCTTATCTTTCTCACAAGTCCAATTTACTTATTTGCCCAACCAGAACTTCATGCAATTGGGCCTGTATTCTTACACATGTCCAGCCCAATTTTTCATAGCCTCCAAGTATAAAATAGTTTTTTATTGTAAAAATGTCGATAGAATTTTACCAAAATAATAAATCATGGTAGATGCTTGGGATAGTAAATAGTTATTTTCTATGATTTTTTCATTTTGATAGAATTCTATTGACCTAAGCATATAATTATCTCATTTCCCTATTAAAATATAGAAATTATTTTTTTTAAAAATTGGTAGGTGATAATATGACAATTTTTTATATTTTATACGCATTCAGCACCAAAAAAATATTTTATACGCATTAAAATTAATTTAAGAAAACATGGATAAAAAGCATGACAATAGTTGTTGGTCTGAATAGTTTTTTTGTCAGATCTGACAATAGTTTTAATTTTGTTTGAGACATGACAAGACAATTGTCTTTTTTTTTTTTCTTTTGGTGGAAGAGACATGACAATACTTGAAACGGGGAAAAGCAGCAAGTCCAGCAATATTGGGCCTTTGCCTTTTTTCAAAAGCCCAACCTAATTATTACCAAAAACATACCCAATCCAATTCCTTCTGAGAGGGCAAATTTGGAAGGAAACTGGAAAAGGCAAAGAAAACCCCGCGAGAAGAAAGCACGCCTTTCTTTGCACTCTGCATTCTGCAACACGCGAAACCCCTCCTTGCTCAAAAGGTGCGCACTTTTGTATTTTTTCACCCTTCCTCTTTCGATACACAAGCAAAATTCTGCCTTCAAGGTTCGAGTAATCTGATTGATCCTTCGTATTTTTTTTTCCCGAAAGAGGTTGGAATCGAAATGCAAAGGAAATCGCCGTTGCCGTTGAGCGAAGCAAAAAGCGGCAATGCAAACAAGAAGAAGGTTCTGTGCGGCGAGGAAGCGTTGGTGAAGCTTCTGAGATGGCATTTCGGGTACCCTGAGTTCAGGGGCAAGCAATTGGACGCTATTCAGGCCGTGCTCTCAGGTGCGTTTTAGCCAAAAGCTCCGATTCTTGACACTGTATTTTGGAAGCTGACAAAAAAATTTGAAAATTTGAATTGTGATATTTTTAGCTTCGTGGATCTTACTTATTATTTTGTAGTAAATTGGTACGTTGGACTTGGAAATGTGTGGTTGAGCGTGAAGTAACTATTTGAACTCGTGTTCTCTGCATTAGGAAAATTGAAGCGACTATTCGGTTGAGCAATAGTGATTTAGGGTGCTTTTGTTTCAACTTTAACTTTTAAAAAGAGGTATTATGAAACTTAAATTTTATACATAGTTGAAAAAGCTGAAAACAGGTATTTTTCAAAAGCTACTCTTCAACCTTTAAAAAAAAAAAAAATGAAAGCTGAAAGCGGAATTTTTTGAGATTCTGATTATTTTTTAAAAATTATAGAATATATGATGATAATTGATTTTTTGGGTGAAAATAGTGATTTTTATTGAATATTGATGATATGCCACTCTTAACATTGGGATTTGCACTGAAATTGATTATTGAATGTTGATGAAATGCCACCTTTTCTTTTGGTTTTTTGTTGTTTTTGTGTGTGTGTGTTGTGCATTGATTCAGGAAGAGATTGTTTTTGTCTTATGCCAACTGGAGGAGGCAAGTCAATGTGTTATCAGATCCCTGCATTGGCCAAAACAGGAATTGTGCTTGTTGTTTGTCCTTTAATAGGTGAATCATGTTAATGTTTTCTACATTTTTGCATCTTTGGCCGAACTAAATGCTGCAAGATAAATCCTTTTTTTTTTTGCATGGTAGGACACAATTGTGATTTCTGATTTTTGTTCTGCTGGCAGCCTTAATGGTAGGCATATTTTCAACTTTCTCCATTTTATTTTATTTACTTTAATTTTTTCTGACATATTGAGTTCCTGGGGTTGAGGTTTTGGCTCATTTGTTCTTTCCTTAAGTCAGGAAAACCAAGTAATGGCACTAAAGGAGAAAGGCATTGCTGCAGAATTTCTCTCCTCAACAAAAACAGCTGATGCGAAAAATAAGGTGAGTCATTAGAATGCTGATATTTTATTGCCAATAACATATCTATGTATATCAATTTGAAATAGACGCTTACATAATAGTTGCAATAATCTTCTTGTTATTTTCTTGGATACTGAGATTTATATTAGAGTGGGTTTGGTTTTGTATTGATTTAGAAAGACATTGGGTTTGGTAAATTCTAGCTTCTTTGTGGAACAGCCTAAATCCCTGGATTTCTTATACCAGATGTCATTGGCTTTCAATCCCAATTTGACTTATATGACTGCATAACCAAATTCTCACTTATTCATGAATCTTATTGTAAATTTAGAAAAGTGAACAACTCTTCTCTTTTACATTCTAAGATTCACGAGGATCTTGATTCTGGAAAACCCTCCACAAGGCTGCTATATGTGACTCCAGAGTTGATAGCAACAGCTGGGTTTATGTCTAAGCTGACAAAGATTTATGCTAGGGGGTTGCTATGTCTCATTGCCATAGATGAGGTGTGAAATTTAATGAACATTACAGACTATGTTTCAGCTGGAATTTTCTGGTTTACTTGATAATTTCACTCCTGCAAAATTTTCAGGCACATTGCATCTCAACTTGGGGCCATGATTTCAGGTTTGTCATATGTTATGCAGATAGGCAATTGAAGTTTGTCTGTCATGCTAGAATTTCTTCATGATTATGTTGTAGGATTTATATGTTTTGTCTGTTAAAGCTACAGAAAAGTTATATACCATTGTGGCATGCCTGATTAGATCCAGTCCTCTTCTTTTCTCTGTTCACAATTTCACACACACACACATATATATCTCCAAATGCTAAAATTAAGACATAAATTCTGGTAATACTTAATTGTGCTCCAGTGTTCCTAACCTAACTAATTCCATTCAATCTTCATCTATTATCTTTGTCTTTTTGAGCTTTCTTTATCCAGTGTCTGAAAGGCTTAATTGGGTTTGCAGGTACATGTATACTTGTTGGGTTCCCACTTTCCCTATTATTAGCATGATAGACAATTCTATTTGCTTTTTATTTGGGGACAGACCTAGCTACCGGAAGCTTTCATCATTGAGAAGCCACCTACCAGATGTACCGATATTAGCTCTGACTGCCACTGCTGTTCCTAAGTGAGTCCTCTTTATTTTCTTCTTTAATAAAATTAGCTCTCTTTTTTCTTTTTTCTATTTTTTTTAATTTTGTGCATGAATGCATTTGATATTCAAGCACATATTTCTACAACCTTTTCTAACTTTTGAAAACATAATTTGCTAATAGCCATGACGTTCTGCAATTGTTATTCTCCTATAGGTCTCATGGATGATGATATATCTATTACAACTTATGGTATTTTTGGTAACATGAGAGGGTTGTATTTTTATTGTGGAACTGTCAAATTATTTTCTGCTAGTATATGGGCATAAATATATCCATTTACAAAGAATATGCTCTGCTTATTATATTATTGCATATTCTGTGTAATATTATTGGAGTAGGCATCTCTTTCTTTTTATCCCCATTTTTTCTTTGTATTGAGGGCTGGGAAATGTGATTAACATTGTGGCACTGAGTTTTTTGGAGATTTTTTTTTTTTTGCAGGGTTCAGAAGGATGTGGTAGAGTCCTTACATATGCAAAATCCATTAATACTTAAATCTTCTTTTAATCGTCCTAATATATACTATGAAGGTAATTACTGTTTGCCATGTGATTAACTGCTCGAAATCAATTCAGCTTTTGCTTTCACCCTTCTTAAATGCCAGAAGTAGCATGTTGGTAAAT
The DNA here is from genome assembly GCA_030441495.1 of Dalbergia oliveri. Classification (NCBI taxonomy): domain Eukaryota; kingdom Viridiplantae; phylum Streptophyta; class Magnoliopsida; order Fabales; family Fabaceae; genus Dalbergia; species Dalbergia oliveri. The sequence goes on from JAMLFY010000009.1 coordinate 12,999,041, forward strand.
GTCAAACACTACTGTCCTCTATCTGATGTAACATGACTGGCATATAAGTTATAAATCAATCCACCAACAACATAAGTGTTTGTCCACGCTTATGTTTGGCAATGAAGATAAAATGACAAAAAAGATAGAAAACAATAGAATTGCAAACTGATTTGTATTGTTTTTTGAAAAATGAAAATACATGGGATGCAAATATCAACCGTAATTGAGGAAATCCTTTCAATTCCAAATCAGTAAATTTAGGGCTATTTTAAGCATTCCAATTACTGTATGAGTTTTGATGTTGAGCTACTCTATATGCCGATTTTGCATGGGATGAATCTCCTTTATAAGTTGAAATAAATAAATCTGACTAGAATTCTTAATGATGCAGTTCGATACAAAGATCTTTTGGATGATGCTTATTCTGATTTATCCAATACACTCAAATCTAAGGGAGATGTTTGTGCAATAGTTTACTGCCTTGAACGTTCAATGTGTGATGAGTTGTCCGCTCATCTATCCCAAAACGGCATTTCCTGTGCTGGTAATACTGTTCATATTGTTGTTGCTGCCCTTCAAAATCGATGGACTGGAACTGTCAATTAATATGATATTTGTATTCTTTCTGGTGTTTTCAGCTTATCATGCAGGTTTGAATAAGAATGTCCGAACCTGTGTGTTAGATGATTGGATTTCTTCTAAGATACAAGTTGTTGTTGCCACTGTTGCTTTTGGGTGTGTTTTCCCTTTTTTATGGTTGTATTAAGTAGCATGTATTTATCATTCTCAATTTTTTTTTGACAATCTTGGTGGGGGATCTTTAGCCATATTTAGCATTTGACAATACTTTGGCATTGATGTATATGATGATGCATATCCCTTACTCGGCCTATTTAATATAATATTACATGTTACAGACTTGCAATGATTTAACTCCAGTATTAAAACCACTAATGCGTATGAAATACTAAATTAACATTGAAGATATAACTATGAAAACTCATAATCATCCAAAATTTAACTGAGATTGACCCAAAACTTAAGAATTAAATCTTAAATATGTCAGTGGTTGATTTTTGTGAGAATTAGAGCTTATTTTGTAAGTGAGGAACCTAAATCAGGGAAGAGAAGATAAAGAAATAGAAAAGAGAAAAGAGAAAAAATAAAAGAATGAAGAAACATAGAAGGCTGAAAAATATACTGTGCAAATGAGCGTGTAGGCTCGGAAGTGTTAGTTGTTGCACTACTGCTTTGTGAAGTGGAACTTATGTCTGTATCTGATAAGAGAAAAGTTTAAAGATAGGAATAAGAAACACAAGGCTTGAAAGGCTGAGAAGAGAAAGTTGTTACCTGAGGGCCAGTCCAGAGCCGTAAAAAAAACACAATGGCTTCCAGTGAATTCATATTCTTCTGTGAACATCCAGTAAATGCTGATGTCTTCATATGATAAGCATGGATGCCCAAAGGAATTGATTTAAGGTATGCAAACATGGGGAACTTTAGTAGTTGCTGCCATAGCACAAATATTAATAGTGCAGATAGCATGCATCCTTGCGACCCAATTTTGAAATCAGAGAGCTAGAGGTATAGGATGGTGCAACTGCCAATAGTGGACTAGTGGTAGCTGTACCACTATAATGATTGCTGCTGTGTGCTATTCATGGGGTCTGGTGATTTTCTGTCAATATTTAATGGAATACTATGAAGACTCCAATCTATTGATACAAATTATTTGGCACAATGGGGCAAAGTGTGATAAATTAAAGGAGGGTCACAACCGAACACTGAACTTATTGCATGGATTTTAAGTATATTCACAACATTATCTAATTTTTCGGTGATGCTAAGAACTTGTAATTTGTTTGAGATTTTGATGTATTCCTTTCTTTCTTCCTATCTACTACATGCAGCTGTTTTTGTTGCTTACAAAATAATTGGGCCTCTGGTGTTCATTCAGAATGGTTTCTAATTTTATCATGATGTTAAGAACTTGTAATTTATTTGAGATTGTGATGTATTGATTTCTTTTCTTCTGCATGGAGCTGTTGTATTACACACAGTTACTGAGCCTTTGGTGTTCATTCAGGATGGTAAGTGGCCATTTACTATTAATTTGATTTAAACTTTTAGATAAAGTTCTAATATTGTAATGTTTATTAGACTTGTGATTTGCTGGTAATATTTAAGATCAAATTCACCAGGGCATTGACAGAAAGGATGTCAGAATTGTATGCCACTTCAATATTCCCAAGTCAATGGAAGCATTTTATCAAGAGTCAGGCAGAGCAGGTCGTGATCAATTGCCCTGTACAAGTCTGCTGTACTATGGAGTAGATGATCGCAACGAATGGTTGGCTTGCTTAAGTTGACACTTCTCTCTCTCTCTCTCTCTCTTTCTATCTCTCTCTCTCTTTTATTGTTCAAGTCAACTCCATCTAGTGGGGAAAGGTTTTTTGTTAATTTGTTTTCTCTAATTATTACCTGTGTCAGGAATTTATATTAAGCAACTCTGGAAGCAAGAAGGTTCAGTCATCAAGTTCACAAGATGAATCATCCAGAATGTCACTGACTGACTTCAATCAGGTGACATCTAAATCCTTGCATACTCTTTTCAACACAGTATCCATGCAGTATGCCATTATGTATTTAATTAATGGAACCTATGTGGAAATATGTAGATGGTTAAATATTGTGAAGGATCGAGATGTCGTAGGAAAAGGATTCTTGAGAGCTTTGAGGAGCAGGTAATGAAATATATGGCCCTTGATCATATGCTGTGCACTTCATATCGACTCAAATGGGTCTTACTGTCTTTGATCAAAGCAGGTTACTGCATCACTTTGTGGAAAAACATGTGATGCCTGCAAACATCCAAACTTAGTTGCCAGATATTTGGAGGACCTGACAACTGCCATTACTTTACGCCAGAAAAGTGGTTCTTCTCGAGTTTTCATCACCAGGTGCTTAATCGTGTGTAAAGAAAACCCTCTTATGCATTAGGAATTGAACTTGAAGTTTATAAACAAATAACATATGGGTATCGACAGTCTGCAGTATTTTGTGCTATAATAAATAATAAAATTAATAGGTATCACAGGCAGACCACGATGATTGGTTTTCTTTGGTCTATTTGTCATCGGGATATCAAATTCGAGTATAAACATGGATGTTTAGGACCAGAGCCTTTGGCTCAATGGTCAAGCCATTACACTTGGGGTTTGGCTGGACCTACCATGTGACTTTCCCTCTCATGGACAGACCCAGATAGTGAGAAAGATAATAAAGAAAAGAATAAGCATAAATGGGAAATGAATAGTTTCCTCCATCCTGAGGATTGTGTGGGCTGACTTCTTGTTAGCAATTTCCTGTTTATCTTTGGTTGGTTTGGTGATGATTGTCTTGTACTTGTACTATATTAATTAATCCAGTTAAAAGATGCCTAGTTTTCTGATCTTTTCACGACTTGCTTTTGTCAGTTCTACTGACAAAATTGGCAGAGAATCTGAATTCTGGAATCATGGTGACGAAGAAAGTGGATCAGAGGAAGATATATCTGACTCAGATGGTTGGTAACAAGTTTAGTTCAGTTGCCTGTCTTTCACTTTTGGCTAAGGTGGCCTGAAGGAGTCGTAATTAGACTATTCAGTCCCATTGATGAGTTTTCATCGGCAGATGGTAATGAGGGTATCAACAACATTACCAGGTCAAAGCTTCAGGCTGGACTGGGAGTCAACGAAAAGCTTGCTTTGTTACAACGTGCAGAAGAAAACTTCTATCAAAATGAGAACACTGTTAAACAGGTTTATCTTCAATGACATATGCCCCCATACTACATTGTTAGTAAGAAGATGTATATTCTCCCTTTCCCCTATGCCTCGTGCTTATTTTCCATAGTTAGAACCCTAGGGTTGTATGCATCATAACAGGACTTGTTATCTCTAAACTGGGAAAGACAGGACGGTTCTTTTCTATTCTCTGCCTATCTATATTTTTAGCTCATTACTGTTAAGATCAATTCAGCAGAATTCCTGTCTGCACAATCGCTCATCTAATTTATTTTGCAGAGCAAAGTTGACAAGAATGCTATTTCTGATACAATGCGAGGAGCGAGCAGGCAAAGATTACAAATGCTCTAAAACAGGCTCAGCATCGACTTGATGACTTGAAGTATGCTTAGCAATTTTCTTGCGTGTTTCTTTTTCATGTCATCCTTCACTCTCTTTGCAACAACAAAAGAAAAAAAAAGAAAGAAAAATAAAAATCACCCAGTCAAATCTCTCATCCGCTTGCTATAACAAGCTTGCAATTTTCTTGACATGCAAAACCACCTTGTTTAACGATCACATCATTATTGTGCCACAGTTAAACTATTTATTTATCCCACAAGTAAATCATAACCCAGCTAAAACATAGTTCTCATTTCTCAAGTTCCACGTCCTTGTTTATCGGTATGCGTGCTTGTGTTCGGTGCACCTTCCCCACCCTAGGGAATAACCAGCAGCAGCAATGATTGACATGGTGTGAGCTGTTTCCTTATTCTATGTTTAAAACATTTGTTCAGGATTGACATGGAAACATCAGCATCTTTGCTGGAAGATGAATGCTACAAGAAATATGGCAAGGCTGGCAAATCCTTCTATTATTCACAAGTGGCGAGCACAGTAAGGTGGCTGACAACTGTAAGTTCCATCGATCTGATGGGCCGGCTTGGTGCAATGGAGGCATCCCCATCAATGAAGGTTGTGTCTGAAGTTGAACATCCCCTCACCCCGCAGCATGCTTTGGATACTTGTGCAAAAGAAGATACAAGTGATGAAGTCTCAGGCAATGCTAGACCAGAAAATTCCCCATGTGGTGGCAGCCGTGTGCCAATAGAAAGTTCTTCCTTTAATACAAAGTTGCCGCAAATACCATCCTTCTCTGAATTCGTTGATAGCAGGAAAGCAAAAGGTGACCAATTAAACGACGCCAAAAAACATTCATCAAGGGTAGCAAAGAAGATGAGGATAGAGTAGATTGACTCTTGTAGTTACTGTTAATGTGCTTGAATTATTAGTTGCAATGTATGTATTAAGTGCCAACTTCGGTTTTGGAAAGCTAAATAGAACTCAGGTTTTAATCATCTTCATGTTTTTCTTATAAGAATTATGCTAAAACTCCATTTGAGTATAAATCACCATTGATGATGCAGTGCTTTTCGGAGTAACGCTTTGTCCAAGTATTAGAAACCTAGTGAAACAGGCATATATGCAATAGCTGTCAGTGAAAACCTAACGTGCTTGTCGAGAGAAACAATCATGTTCTAGTCTACAACTTTCAATTTTACAAAATCAACATGATTTTCCTTTCTTTTCTATGTGGTTTCTCAATTTATTTTCGCACCTCTTATGAGAATAATTCCTTCTAACTTACTTTTCAAAGTTATATTACTCTGTTAGGGATGCTTTTTGGCTTAGGAAAATAGCATGAATACTATGCATGTCAGCTGAGCTTATAGCAAAGTCCTTAATTGATTCTAAGTATCAAACGATTACTTCTAAGAGAGAATTGACTCTTTGAATATGGGTTCCCAAAGCATTTATTGGTAAGTATTTGACTAGACCAAACTAAGTATAGAAAGATAAATCAAGACTAAAAAGTAATTGGACAAGTTGATCAATACGCTTAAGAAAGGCTTGCAAAGGGACTTGTCAAACTACAAGTACACAGACCCGAAAAAAAAACTACCAGTACAGATAACAAGAGTTGTTGAGAAACACACTCAAGTTATGGATTAGAAACTACAAACAGAATGATAAATGCTGCACTAAAAGGTAAGTTTGTGATTTTAGTTGAGGGCATTTACAAATGATGAGCCTCGGGCTATTTATAGGCTTGCTCATGCATCCTTTTGGAGTAACGTTTTTAATTTGAAAACCAGCTCCCTCCTTTAAAGGATGTTCCCATGTCTTGGAGTCAAGTCTTCTACTTCTTAGCTCGGCTGATATATCTTTCCTCTGCTAGATTTCTCTTAATCAGTTAGATATAATTCTATCTAAAAGGAAACTTATCATGGGTTGACTTCTTGTCTCATTATTCTTTCACCTCATAATGTTTATAATGCCAACATATTGCCCCTTGCATCACATTAATTGTTAAGCATTAAAACATAGGCTAATGTGATGCAACCAAATTGACACTCATTATGTTATGAAGGAATACACCAGAAATTGAATATTGCAGAACACTAACAGTAGATAAGGAAGAAATATCACACACACAATTACGTGGTTCACTCACAATACATGTGAGCTACATCCATAGTAGAAAGAGTATGGTTTCCTTTAATGAATCTTGAAAGAATTACAGATGAGAATCCCTCACTCTCACTCTCATACATCAACTGAAACTGGCTCTCTGTTCATGTGGCTTCACAGCCTTTTATAACAGCTAAAATTGAGTGAGATGGTTGTAACTTAACATTTAACAACCAACTAACAAACTTCACTCTTAACAGAAAAATAACCAAGTTAGTTAGTTAGAGTTCTCAAGCCATAAGTCAACAAATCTCCACCTTGGATTGAGAAGCCTCTACTACAAAAACAGATCACATACTCTCTTCCACTGCCATTTCAGAATTGTTATTTCCAATCAACATTAAGCAAATCCAAGCAATGCATGAATTTGCTTCTAGGGCAGGCTTGGTAAACATATCTAGGATTCTTTAGTGTCGATCTTCTGAACCTTCACCTTTGATTCAGTTCGGATAAAATGGTACCTCACATCTATGTGTTTAGTCATCTCATGATGGACTTGATCCTTGGCCAGAAAAATAGCACTTAGGCTGTCACAGAAAATCAAGCCTTGTCTTGAGGAAAACCTAGTCAGATGATTAATCCCTTTAACCAGATTCCTTCCTTGGTAGCTTCAATTAATGCCATGTATTCTGCTTCAGCCGTAGATAAGGACACTGTTGGTTGAAGGGTGGCTTTCCAGCTAACAAGGCATTTGCCAATGGTAAAGGCATATGGGTCCAGATTTTCTGGCATCCAAATCAGTGGCATAATCTGAATTGAGTAACCTGTTAAATGTAGGTCTGCATTTGTGCCATAGATGAGACCAACATCAATGGTCCCCTTTAAGTACCTAAGTATCCTCTTGACTGCTTGCAATATTCCTTTCCTGGTCTTCCCATATATCTACTAACCACACTTAGCTTGAGCTAAATCAGGTCTTGTGCAAACCATTGCATACATAAGAGTTCCAACAGCATTTGCATATGGTACTTTGGCCATATATTCCATTTCAGATTTAATTGAGGTGCACAAGCTTCAGAAATTCGAATATTACTGGTTAGAGGTGTGCTGACTAGTTTGCCTGGGTCATGCCAAATCTTGTTAGGATTTTCTAATGTAATCTCTTTGGCATAGAAAGAGTTTCTTCTGATTTCGTCTCTATATATTTCCATGCCTAAGATTTTTCTTGAAGCCCCTAAGTCTTTCATATCGAATTCAGAATGTAGAAGAGATTTCAGCTTCTGAATTTTAGTTTTGTCTTGAGAAGCAATGAGCATATCATCTACATATAATAGTAGATAAATGTTTGATCCTTTCTCCACCTTGCTGTGATAAACACATGAATCATATGGACTTCTGAGTAGCCATTTGAGGTCATGAATTGATAAAATCTTTTGTACCATTGTCTTGGAGATTGCTTCAAACCATAGAGAGATTTTTTCAATTTGCAAACCAGATTTTCTTTTCCTTGTTCTTCAAATCCTTCAGGTTGTTTCATGAAAATTTCCTCCTCAAGATCTCCATGTAAGAATGCGTTTTAACATCTAATTGCTCTAGTTCCATGTCTAGATGTGTAACCAAAGCAAGGAGAACTGGATTGAAGTGTGCCTAACTAAAGGGAGAAATTTCATTATAATCAATCCCTTCCTTCTGATTATAACCCTTAGCAACAAGCCTTGCCTTAAACTTGACTTGTTTAGTTTCTGTTATGCCTGGCTTCTTCTTATAGATCCATTTGCATCCTAATAGTCTCCTTCCTTCAGGTAGTTTAACAAGCTCCCATGTTTTATTTTTCTAGTGATTCCATTTCCTCATGCATGGCAGTGACCCATTTGTTTGATTCTAACAGCAACTTTCATGGTAGCTTGCTTGTTCTGCTGGATCAATCACCTCAGCAACTTGAAGGGCATAAGAAGTCATGTCTTCAAAACCATACCTCTCAGGGGTTTTATATTCCTTTGAGATTTTCTAATAGGCTTCAGTTTGAGGAGTAAATCAAATTCTTCTTCTGATATCAGTGTTAGATTGATCAGGTAATTCAACTTGATTATCATCATTTGGATCAGAGGACTCCACCTGTTTAGGATTTTCAGAATTATCCAATTCCTTTTGTTTACAGGATTTGGATGGTAGTAGGGAAGCTTCATGAAAGGTAACATCCCTACTTAAAATGACCTTATTTTCTAATGGTGAATAAATCCTAAATCCTTTTACACCCTCTTCATAACCAACAAATATTCCTTTCTTAGCTCTAGGCTCTAATTTTCCTTCATTTACATGGTAATAGGCAGGACATCCAAAAACTTTTAATAGAGAGTAATCAGCTGGTTTGTTTGACCATACCTCAATAGGTGTCTTCCAATCAATGGCTGTAGAAGGAGTTCTATTTGTCAAGTAAGTTGCTGTACTTACAGCCTCAGCCCAGAAATTCTTCCCAAACCAAAATTTGATAGCATACACCTTGCCTTCTCTAGCAAAGTTCTATTCATCCTCTCAGCAATACCATTTTGTTGAGGGTATTTCTAACTGTGTAGTGTCTTGCTATTCCTTCAGTCACATAATAATCCTTGAACTCCTTAGAATTCCAACCCATTATCAGTTCTAGCCTCTTGATTTTCCTTCCAACTTGATTTTCAATTAAGGTCTTCCAATGTTTGAAACACTTGAAAGCTTTAGATTTATGCTTCATCATAAACACCCAAGTCATCCTTGAGTAATCATCAATTATAGAAAGGAAGTATCTAGCTCCACCTAGAGATGAAACTCTTGAAGGTCCCCAACAATTAGAATGTATGTAGTCCAGAGTAGCTTTAGTATTGTGTTGAGCCTTTGAAAACTTAGTTTGTGTTGTTTTCCAAAAACACAATGTTCAGAATTTCATTGGCTCCAGCTTCTGAATTTCCTAGTAGCCCTTGCTTGTTGAGAATTTGCATGCCCTTATCACCCATGTGGCCGATCCTCATATGCCACAGGGAATTAATAACAGAAGCATCCTTTTCCATGCTTGTGAAGGCTCACGGAATCTATCAGTAGAACCTTGCAATATGTATAGATTCTTATGCTTGGTTCCCTGCATAACCAGAAATTAGCATCCTTTTTATTTTCATGGTCCCATCTTTAGCAATGCAGGTATAGCCCTTTGAGTCTAATGCTCCCAGAAATCAAGTTTCTTTTTAACTCTGAACATGCCTTACATTGGTCAAGGTTCTTACTACATTATCATGCATTTTAATTTTAATTGAACCAATACCAATGGCTTTGCAAGGTGCATCATTTCCCATAAGAACATTTCCTCTGGTCTTTTCTTCGTAAGTATTAAATCAATCTTTGTGACGACACATATGATGACAACATCCCAATCAAGAACCCAATGCTCAGAATCTTCTTTGACATCAATGACATTGAGAGCAAAATCAGAATCGATTGACTTATCATCTTGAATGTTTGCTGCAATTGAATCTTGCATTTTCTTTTCTTAGGATCCTTCTTCCAATGACCAGCCTCTTTAGGAGTTGCATATGTCCTTAGGATTAACAGTAGTCTTCTTCTTCCATTTCCCCTTAGACTTGTTTTTAGATTTAGGGGGATTGGAAATAATCAAACCGGATGTGAATTTTCTTCAGCATTTGTAGGCTTTAATCCTAAGTTCTCTTGAGTATAGACTTGATTTTACTTCTTCTAAAGTAATACTATCTTTCCCAACAGTTAGAGAATTGATAAAATTCTCATAAGAGCGGGGTAAAGAAGTTAACAGGATCATAGCTACATCCTCATCATCTATTTTAGCATCAATGTCACGTAGTCTTAGAAGAATTTCATTCAACTCATCAAGGTGTTCTTGCAATTTCGTACCTTCTTTCATTCTGAAGACCAAATAACCTCTTTTTCAGGAACTTATTGCATAAGGACTTGGTCATATAGAGTTTCTCCAATTGAGCCACAACGCGCGATTGTTTATCAGCAACCTCATAAAGAACTTCATCAGAAGGGAGAGGAGAATCAAAGAATGAGCCTTTTCCTCATGCTGTGCAACAGCCTCCTTGAGAGCCTTCCTAGATTGACCTGAAAGAGGAGCCCAAACCCCTTATTCCTTTAACAGAGCACGCATCTTAATGCGAGAGATGAAGCTCTTCTCCATTGAACTTTTCAATCTTGATCGAGTTTGTCATCTTTCTTGAACTGGATAAGAGACCTCTATGTGCAGAAATGAGTGGTGAATCTTGAAAAATCACCTTGAACATAAGCGAAAGATTGTTGGATCAACGACTCTAGATACCAATTTGTTATGAAGGAATACACCAGAAATTGAATATTGCAGAACACTAACAGTAGAGAAGGGAAGAAATATCACATACACAATTACGTGATTCACCCACAATACATGTGAGCTACATCCACGGAGAAAGAGTATGGTTTCCTTTTATGAATCTTGAAAGAATTACAAATGAGAATCTCTCACTCTCACTCTCATACATCAACTAAAACTGGCTCTCTGTTCATGTGGCTTCACGCCTTTTAGACGCTAAAATTGAGTGAGATGGTTGTAACTTAACATTTAACAACCAACTAACAAACTTCACTCTTAACAGAAAAATAACCAAGTTAGTTAGTTAGAGTTCTCAAGCCATAAGTCAACACATTAGTTATAACTAACAAGTCTTTAACTGATTATCATTAAATGAATATGAATATTTGGCCCTGTTTGATGTATTGTATAGGATAAAGCTGAATAGTATTAGATATGATAGTATAAAGTCTAATAGTATAGTATAAGGAATCTATTGTATAAGTTTTTATACTATATATTATTTGGTGTGTCACATAACCGACGGTGGATGAGTGGGCATGCAGCGATTGGCGGGTGACGTATGGCAACCGCGTGAGCGGGCCTGACGCGCGGGGGGGGGCAGTGACCAATGGTGTAATACCTTGAGTACACATGTCTCTAAACAAGTTTGGTTCAACCCTAGGGTCCCTGGACCCACCTGTGTTGTCAACGCCCCAAAAGTAAGAATGAACCTCTTATACAGGATCAGCTATTGCTGACACCGCTATAGTGGTCTAAGATTACTTTAGCAGTCTAGGGTATGGGAGTTGGCGATTTTAGGGTGATTGCCAACCGTTCTAGCGGTCCAGGACCACTATAGCGGTCATGGGTTTCTTGTTGGGGGCGTGAAGGCCTCCTATCGCTATAGCTATGCCCCACGTCGTGAAAGTTAAACGATGTCGTTTGATTTAAGTGATCCCCCTACCCCTTTATATAACCCAAGTTGGGGTTTTTCACCCCTTTCGAAACCCTTGCTTCCTAAACCCCTTTCCACTCTCTTTCACTCAATACCACTTCAAATCCTTCTTTCCCATGCTCAAAGGTAAGGGATTGTTGTTGGTTTATGTTAGTTTCTTTCTTCTTCCTCCTCCTCCATGTCTTAGGTTGTTATAGTTTCTCATTGTTGTTAAGTGGGATGCTCCCCTAATGTTCATAGAGTTATTTTAGAGTTGTTTACAGATTAATAGAGATTATTCATGGGTCTATGTTACTCTATGACATTGTTGGTGTCATTCCAAGCTCTCAAGATCAATCTGGGTGTCCATACACTTCCAGCTCCAACGGTGAGTAATTCAATCCTGTGACCTTTATTTTGATCATTAGAGTTATTTTCATCAAATGTGGCATAATGTATAATGTTAGAGCATATTTCAGAGAGATTCAGATGAATGTTGATCTATCAAGTTTATGAAGATTTCAATTTTTGAGATAGCATGGAATATATGTTTTAAGAAACTCCTGGACCATCTATTGCTAATGATTTTTTTAAAAAAAAGAATAGGCAGAGTATAAATATGTTTATATTTAGAGATTTCATGATTTCCATAATGATTTTAAGAGCAATATGCTTGTATGATAAAACTTTTAAACTTAGAGTAGAGCCCAATTAGAGATTCAAGAGAAAAGAATTTGGTTTTTCATTATTCAAAGACTAGATAGTGGGTAACAGTTTCAGTTGCTATGAGTATATTTATGCATGATGATTATTAAGCATGAAATTGGAGATAAAAATATGATATTAGAATTATATAGTTTATGAAAAGTATATTAGCTCGACACTTGTTTAGAAATTCGTCAAAGGAATTTTAGAGTATGTATCTTCATATGATTCATTACAGTTGACAACTATATACTTTGTAGGCTTTGGAAATCAAATATGTTTATAACAGGTGATCCCTTGAACATGATTTCATAGCTACAGTTATGCTAAGGTAAGACTATTGAGTTACATAGATTCAGAGCTTTAAGCGTACTATGAGTTTATTGTTGATTTTATCCCATTACATTTAAGTTATGATTGATTCAACATGTATATGTAAATATGAAAAAAAATGCTTTTGAGCTTATTTTTATTATTATTATTATTGTTGTTGTTGTTGTTGTTGTTGGTGGTGGTGGTGGTGGTGGTGGTGGTCATGCATGCTATGGTTACTATCCCATGAAAGGGGTTTCATGTGAGAATTCACTCATGAGTTTTGAATAAAACTCACCCCTCTCTCTTTCCCATTATAGATATAGTAGTTGTTACGGGTTCTTCCTAGCCACATCTCTCAACGATAGAGATACTTTCAGTGGGGAGCTTCACTTTAGAGTGAAGTATTCTTTTTGTTTAGTATATAGTGTTTATGTCATTGCAGGTCTTAGACCATAAAGCTAGTTGCATTTTGTATACCATGAATTTATTCTGGATTGGTATTTGCATGATTTTAGCTTTATCCATTATGCTTTTGATTTCCAAGAGAAATATTCATATTATAAATGAAATAGTTTTTTATTTAAATGGGTTTTATTATTAAAATATGCATATAGAAAGACTTAAAGGTCATAAGGCTTAAGTGGAGATGAGACTCCTCAAGTACCGATCACGTTCCTAAGTCAAGTCATGACAGGTAGGTGGGTCTAGGGCATTGACGTAGAAGAGTAAGTCAAAGTTAATTTGTGATTCACTAGTAAAAAAAATTATTATTAGGTGTCATTAGGTGTAGACCTAATAACTTAATCTTATTGTCATAGGAATTGTTTAACTATATAACATTATACTATCGTATGTGATACCAAACATATGATAAAAATTAGTTGTATAGTATTAGCTAATATTATAAGACTTTATATTATGTATCAAATGAGGCCTTTAATCTTTGCTAGCCATTTTACCACTTTCCTAGCTGTTGTTGCGGCTATTTCACTGTGCATAAGTACTTTGGCAAACCAAGAATAACCCTTCTTTACCTTCATGCCAAAATCTCCCTCAATTATTTACTTGTATTCGTTTCCTTGCAAATCTACCTCCTTAATCATTCTTTCAAGAATCATTCTTGCAATCACCATGGCTTATTCTTCTTCTCGTGATTCTCAAAACCCTAGCTACTTCCCTCCCTCAAGCTCAATCTTCCTCAACTACTTCATCATTGTCTTTGACCTCTTCTCATGTTGAATTCCCATTGAGATTGCTGAAACCAACAACTCCCCATCTTTCCACCTTAAGAATTTACAATGAAGAAAGTTGGATTCATCCTAGATCCAATATCAAGAGATGCAAAGCAAAGGCAACTATTGATGAAATTATTTGTAGCTTTTGAAGATGTGAATCTGTTGCTAGTGGAGAATGGTACTCAATCATCGACTACCCCTTTGAACTATGTTCTTAGCCTAAACCTTATTTTGCGTATATGTCATGAGTGCAGTAAATTCTTGCAAAAAAAAAAAGGTTGAGTAGAGAAACTAGGGCATTCTCGATGCCATCTTAATTAAGGCTTTATTCATTCATTAATTAAGGTTTTTAATTCCTAATTCTTCCTTAACAAATTCTTCCTAAAAATAATTCTCTTTCATATTCATGTCTATTATAGCCATTCTAGATTTTGAGAGGTTTTATCAAATGCTACTTCTATTGCCTATGCTTATTGAGAGTCACTTTTGCATTATTTTACTAAACGTTGTCACTATGACTTTTTTAGAGTAGCTTTATAAAAGCAACTTTTTGAGAGTCATAGCAATACCAAACCTAACTTTTGTCATGCAAAACCATGGGACATATGTAAAACCATGTCGTATCATACACATGAGATTGCATGATAGATGTCCAAACACATGAAGAGCACTTATATATATGGTTAATTAACCACCAATACAAATGTCATAGAGAGTCAAAGGTTGCATACCCTTACATGATCCAAATTCTTGAGTAAGAATTGGGCTCAAAAATGAAATCATCACACCAAGCTTTGGTCAAATAATTCAATCTAGCCAAACTTGAGTTTCGCTTTCCAATTAGGTGCTATGCAACCATAGCTTTTTATCAAATCCTCTAAAGTGGCACCACACTAGGCCTTGTTAGCTTTTTACTTGTTTGGTTTTAGTTAAAACTCTTTAAAATTGGTTGATTTTAACCCTTGTTCTTAGATTTTCTTTGTTAAATGCTGAGCTAATTAATAGAAGTTTGGTCATTCAATCTTACATGACATGTAGCAAACATACTTAATAAGGACTAAAACCAAATAGATTTTAAAATGCTTGGATCAAAACACCAAAAAATAAAAAAAATAAAAATCAAACACTAATTAAAATGAAAATCTATTTTTTTTTCAAGGATCAAAAAATTATTTTAGACAAAAAAAAAGATAGAAATATTTACTAAATGATACTTCATTGTATTGTGTTAGCTTATTTTATCATGTGTAATACGTCATGTTACTGATTTAGCATGCATGATAGGAAAAGAAATCATGTAAAACATGATAGGGGTCGCATGGTAGCCTTTCTTTTTTATGAAATTCCCGAAAAATTCTCTATAGGAATGTGATATTCCTTTGTTTGGTTAATGGAATGAAAAAATTATTCCAAGAAACTTTTATTCCCTAGAATGGAAAACACTCCATCATGAACTTCTCTCTCACAACTCTAACTAAACTTCGACTCCTCCTTCCATCTTCAACCTCTCTCTCATTGTTGCCACCATTGTGAGGAGGTTGCGGCCACCCCACCACTCCAAGGATAGACCTAAGGTATGCTTGTCTTTGTTCATCTTTCCTCTCCTGCGTGAACTATCCTTTTTTATGGTTTTGTTTTTTGTTTTGTGTGTGTTCATCCTAATTTCCCTTATCTGAATTGTAATTTGTGGTTTCATTTTCTTCTTGCTTGATCTTTGCCTCGTGTGTTCACATCGTGATTCCGATCTCACTTATCATCAAATTGCACAACGATGAATCATTACATCTTTTTTCTTTTTCTTTTTGGAAATAGGTTTGTGATGTTTTGATTTTACATTTGTGTATCTTCTGCTGTGATTGAGATATGTGCATCTAATTTTTATGAAATCTTCATCAATTGACTTCGAAGAATCTTTATTGCATATATAATAGCATGACTTGACATATTTAATTATTTTAGTAGTTGATTGGTTTACTGATTTTGACAATAATCAGTATGAAAATTTAAACAAGTTTTTTGATATGATTCATGGATTTGATTTGGAAATTTTGCTATTATATGCCTATATTTTTTTGTTGTTTAATCAATTGTGGATTTATTGTTGAATACCCTGTTGGAGTTAGCTTATTTTTCAAACTTTTCCAACATATGCTGATAAATTCAAATTCAACTTGTTATCTAGTAGAATTTAATGTCACGTGTTATATCTATTTTTACGATTTTCACAGCATGGATCAAAATGATTAGCATGAAAGGAAGATGAAAATTATTACAATCTTGATTATGCATTTGGAGTTGATGAATAAAATTGCAGTTATTTTACTATTGATTTGTTCAACACTACTTTTAGAGCAATTGAAGAAGAAAACTAAGAGAAGAAAGTTGTAGGATTATTATAGTAGACAATTAGCGAGTGAGGTAAATGTTGAGAGAATTGTTTTCTCTAGTGACTTAGCATGCATTGAGAATACAAGAATGGATAGACATGCATTATATGTGTTGCGTGCCATGCTCATGCAAGTTGGGAAGTTAGAACCAAGTACGTACATGGATGTAGAGGAAATGGTTGCAATATTTTTACATATCATAGCATATGATGTTGAAGTTAAAAGAGTGAAAAGACAATTGATGAGATGGAAGTAGGCGATTCAATAAAGTTTGGCTACCCATTTTGAGATGGCAATCATTTGTTGAAGCGACATCAACCAATTGCTATATTGCTAACCTCCCCTGCCCTATCATGAGTTGCCCATAAAATGGGACAAGACGGCTTACCATTTTAGTTATTTGGGTTGGAAATACCAACCTGCCCATAAAAAAATGGCACGTGAGGGCCAACCCAATGGGTCCAACCGTTTTGCCACTCCTACTCAATAGTTAAATCAGTTTTAAATATTTACAACAATGCTATTAAAAAACATATGTTATGCACATGTGTACTGTTTTATCAAAGTCATTTATGGACTAACATTGGTAGGGAGATGGAGTAGGATTTTTCAAAACTTATGGACTAAGTTTGAAAATATAGGATTGCTAAATCTCGGAGGAGTTGAGTGTAATTTTTGCTTAAATCAATGGACAAAAGAACACTTTCATCTATAGTTTCTTTTTCACCGTTGGTTATATTAGGCCAAAGTTTAATTTGGTCTCCATCTATCATCCATTATTTATATGAACACAACACTTAAGTTTCCAATTGAAATGGGGATTCCGACAATAGAACCATCATTTGCTTAGGTTAATGCAATCTCTAGAACAATGAAAACAAGATTACAAATAATTGCCGTATCTTATTTTTTATTTTTATAATTGTCACTACATTTTTGCATTTAGTTATGTTGTATCAATTGTAATTCTCTTTTTCTCTTCTAACATACTTTTATTGGTGACTAAGTTGAGTTAACGATACTTTAGGTGTCTAAAAGTGGACCCACAACTCCAAGTGCTATGGGTTCTTCATCTACCCAAGAAAAAAATAAAACAAAGAGAGCAAACAAAGGCTCCGATGCCATGGATGCGTTGAATGAAACAACTAACAAGATAGCAAATGTTTATGAGAAATCATTACATAATATGCTTGATTGTTTCTTGTTTAAAAAATGAGAGGGAGGTAGCTGAAAGAAGAATGAATATTTCTACACTAATGAAAGAGATTGATGCCATGTCAAATCAACTAAGGATTAGAGTTGGCGAGTCATTGCGAAGGAAAAATATTTGACTCAATGAAGTCTTGTATTTGGAGGATAGGATGGACTTGGTCTTGGATGTCCTTGATGAATCTTAATTTCTCTCTTTAGAACAATTATGAGACTTGAATTAAAGCTTTTTATATGAATCTTGTATGAATTAAAACTTTTAGTTCTAGAATTGATTACATGGATTAAAAGATCAACTTAATATCCATAGAAAAGGTTTTCCTACCAACTTTATATGCTTGGATTCCTCTCTAAGTTAGATTTACAAAGAGACCAATTTTGTACTAAAAAGATTTTTTTCTTATAGAGATTCAATTTTTACTACTTGGAGGTCAGGTTGGGTGTTAGAAAAATTAGGCTAACTTTGAAAAATCATAACTCCCAAATCACTTGTGGATTTTGCACGAAATTTTTACTGAACATTCTATAATGAGCTAGCTTTCAAATAAAATTAGTTTCAAAGAAAAAGGATGAGTGTAGTTAGAGATATGAATTTCAAATTTGGTACTGCCAAGAAATTTAACTTGTTCTAGCAAGCCTTTTCTTAACCCGAAATTAAGATTTATGACATAACAGGCATCTTAATTTAAATTTTGAGAAGGATTTCGGTTTAAGAAAAATTTAACAAGAATATCAACCAAAAATGAACATACAAGTAGGTAGAGAACATGATTTAACGCACATGAATAAATGAGGAAAAAGTTGAGTTTCAAAAAACTATTTGAACAAAAGCATGCATCTTAACCATGGCTTGGATTAAGAGTGTATTTTTGTGAAATTTTTCATTAAAGACAGATTTTTCTACCTTTTGAAGAATGAAGGGTGTGAATTGATAGTGAACAAGGGCTCCCTAAGCCTCTTTCACTTACTATCCTCTTTAAGAATAGAGATGAAACTCGTTCTCTTACTCCTATTGATACTAGACTAGTGTGTGTGTGTTTGTGTCCTAAGTAAAATAAAAATTATGAATGAATGAGGAAGGGACAGAGGTCTGCACATAAGTAGATGGGAAAGGAAGTCTTAGAGTGGAATTTTAGTTAGTCTATGTCGAAATTAAACTTCTAGAGTCCCTAGGTTATTAACTATAGCCTCATCCCTTAGTAGTTTATTATATTTTCTTCTAGAATGAAGATTTACAGCACATGTTTATTTTATTTTATTTTATTTGGTGGAGGGGAAGGGGGTTAGGGCTAGTTGAATTTTGCAAGGAAAAGAAGGTGATTATAAAGTTTTGTAGGTTAGACCAATAGGAAGAGGGAGGCAAGATGTTTAGCTAATTTTTATTTTTTTTTCTTGAAACTAGAAAAATTAATATAAGATAATACTTAATTAAACAAATTGAATCTTATGACATGGAATAAAAATTATTCTCATGATATAATGGATTGGGTATGGCTGAAAAGTACATACCTTGATTACTATTGTTATTTATTAATTCAATCTCTTAATTTCTAATTCTTTATTAATTTATTTTTTTTTACCTATTTTTACTAATATTTTATCATTGTTACCTTATAAAATTTTCTGTTAAGGTCACGATCTTCTAATTCAGAGGTTAACTTTTACCAATTCATATAAGTTGACTATCCCTCTATAGGGCCACACTCAACTACTCTAGTCATTATTTTAATTACTCAAATTTCTTTGAATTAATTATGATATGCAAAATCGAGAATGTTACATATTTTTTAGAATACTATTCCCAGGAATATTTAAAAAAAAAAAACAAAGGTTGCTAGCCTATTACACGCCCCTACAAGATTTTATAACATAAGACTAATGGTATAGAATATGATAATATAAGGTCCAATAAAATTTTCATATTATTACAGTGTTTGGTGCAATATTGTACAATATGCTATATTATTCAAGAGAAAAATAATATCCCTTTGTTATCAAATATTTATACAAGCAAAATTATAAAAAAAATGATGATAAAATAGCAAATCAATTGCTTAGTTTTAAATCTTAAACAAATACTATTAACTTAATATTTAGGGAAAAGTACATAAATAAAATTAAAAAAAACATTTTACACACTTCTCCTATTATTCAATCAGTTACGTATATGTCCTCTTTCAAATATAATAGAAATCGATTACACACGTTTTCCGTTTGGACTTCAAATTGTGCAAAAAATTAAAACCCAAGTTAATTGAAAGTGACTTGTGCACTGGTCACATCACATTCAGGGAGTGCAGAACACTGCATGCAACGTCCAATCACCCAGGGAAAGTCAATTGAAGTTGAATTGTTCCTGTAGCACCTGCCATGTTAATGTGTCAACTTTCATAGTTAGTCGTTGAGTCGACTTCCTTGCAACCTCAGAGACGATTCCAAGCGATTTTTGAGTCTATGTCAGAGCTTTGATGAGCCGATTCCAATCAAATTCCATGAGCTTTCTATCTATAAAAGGAAGACGATCAGCACAGAATGGGAAGGTTGCGAGGTTGTTGCGCTTGTGAACTGGAGGAAGTAGCAACGAGAAGGAAGGAGGAAAGAGAAAGGAGGGTAGCAGGTGGATAGATCTTTATCGTCTTAATGTTGTAGATCATATTGCAGGTAGAACTGGAAGCACAAGTAATTTAATTTAATATTGTACAATATGCTATATTATTCAAGAGAAAAATAATTTCCCTTTGTTGTCACATATTTATACAAGCAAAATTATAAAAAATGATGATAAAATAACAATTTTTATCAATTGCTTAGTTTTAAATCTTGAACAAATACTATTAACTTAATATTTAGGGAAAAGTACATAAATAAAATTAAAAAAAATAACATATTACACACTTCCCCTATTATTCAATCGGTTACATATATGTCCTCTTTCGAATATAATAGAAATCGATTACACATGTTTTCCGTTTGGACTTCAAATTGTGCAAAAAATTAAAACCCAAGTCAATTGAAAGCGACTTGTGCACTGGTCACATCACATTCAAAATAAGCGCCGCATGCAATGTCCAATCACCCGGGAAAGTCGATTAAAGTCGACTTGTTCCTTGTAACCTCCATGCTCAGATGTGTCAGCTTTCACAGTGAGTTGGTTGGAGTTGACTTCCTTGCAACCTACAAAGACGATTCCAGTCGATTTTTAAGTCTGTGTAAGAGCTTTGATGGACCAATTCCAATCGACTTCCACCTACTTTCTATCTATAAAAGGAAGACAATTGAGCACAACAATGGGGAAGGCTGTGCAAGTAGTTGCTGGGCGCGTTGTGAAATTGGGAGGAAGTAGCAACGGAGAAAGGAAGGAGGAAAGAGAAAGGAGGGTACGTACTGGCAATGGATCTTTATCATCTAAATGATGTGGATCATATTGCAGGTAGACTGGAAGAACAAGTAATTTAATTTAATTTATTATTTCTTGACACTGTACTTTATTTTATTTTTTAATTTATTGTAATTAAATTTGTAATATTGACATATAATTATAATTATATTATTGTTATTAAATTTGAAATTTCATAGAAGTATGGTGTTAATTTTACTTATTGTTCTGGTAAATGTGTGTATGTTAAAATTTATTTTTTACTTAGGCGGCATGTTCTAGTTTAGGCAATTTAGTGTAATTTAGTAGAAGAATATATTGTTTAGATTTATTGTTAGTATTGTACATATTTTAGAATTTGTATTCTAAGTAATGCAATTTAATTTAAATAAATGGTAACATTTAGTTTAAGGTTTAGGCTTTAATGTGTCATTTTATTTGTTATAATGAATTATTGGAAAGTATTCACGTGTTCAAGTTCTGGAAAGTATTCATTTTATTAGTTTTTGTTAATTTTATTCATGAGGAAAAAATATAGTTAACTTAAGTAGAAGTTATGCAACATTTTTAAGTTTAATTTGTTTGTGAAATATAATACTTTAAGTTTGGTATTGTTTAATTTACTTGTATATATTTAAGCATAATTTTAAAAGTATTATAATATTATATAGTACTAGTCAAAATTGTATTTTATTTTATTATTAAATGTTATTAGAATTTAATTTAAATGAATGGTAACGTGTAGTTTAATTTTTTTTTTCCTTTAATGTGTCATTTTATTTGTTATAATGAATTATTGGAAAGTATTCAAGTTTTAGAATACTAGTGGGCATTTTGCCTAATTTTAATTGGCTCCAGATAATTTGATTTTAGTTTTTGTTAATTTTAGGCATAAAACATAATTATAATTTTAAATGGTAACATTAAATTTTTGTGTAAAATTTTTTATTTATTATAATAAAGCGAGCATTTAGATTAATTAACAAACTTTAATAAATATAATGTTGTTTTTGTAAACTTTATTTTTTGTGGCATAGGTCAATTTCGTATCTTAAGATAATATTAAATTATAGTTTTTGTTGTAAATTATTTATTTTAGGCCCAATTTATATAAAAAAGTAAAATTAATGTGGTTTAGGTGTAGTTTTGACATTTTGTACATTTTTACTTTAATTTGCTAAATTTAAGATCATGTCATGGTATATATGTGATTCAAGATACACAGATTCTAAAAACAAGACAGTATAATTTGATGGTGCCACTAGACCTACGAATGAACTGTCTTAAAGCAAGCTGGTTTGTGGTACGTCGCACAGATGGTTCAGTATTTGATTACGATCAGGCACTCATAAGTGCACTTGTGGAATGTTAGAGGCCCAAGTCACACACTTTTCATCTTCCGTATAGAGAGTGTACCATCACACTAGAGGATATAGTGTTCCAGTTAGGTTGTGGATAGACCACCTAGTGGATGCATGACCTGGAGAAATTTTATAGCGAGATATATGGTCAATGTGTGCAGATCTACTTGGTGCTATTCCAAAGGAGAAGGACAAAAAAGGATTTTCGGTCAACCTACGTTGGTTTACAGATACATTTGGGTTATTGTTGTGGAATACCGATTCACAGATGATTATTGTAACACCCTAATAATTAACCGAATACACCTAGGTTGTATTTGATTAATTACTAGACTTTACTCTTTGCTTCAATTCTTTCATCATACTTTGAAAATACTTAGTGAAATTACGAGCCATTTTTTTTTAAAACATAATTGAAAACGTGAGCCGCGCATAACGTGAACAATAATCGAAATAAAGCGAATAACGGCAGACATAGCATGAAAAACACATCATATTGGCTCCATCATATAACATCCATAATTACATAACACATAGATATTTGCCTACCAACAGAATAAGACTAGGTGTAGGCAATCTAACAAAACATAAATAATATATGGATGGAAGGACATCCATTAATGGCACCTAGTAATAACACTCCAAGGATAGGGATAGATATCTGAAATATACGAGTGAAACTAGCATCAAGTTCAGCTACCAGGTGAAAGCCTCAATGTGATTCACGAATGCTTCCTTCTTTTTTGAAGACGAGATGGAAAGAAAAATAGAGGGAGTGAGAAACTTATAAAAAGAATCTCAGTAGGGTACTCACCTCATGATGCATTGTGTCATCATCATCGTCCCCAGGAACCTCGGGTTATTATGAAATAATGAGCATGCTAAGATTGATTTATTAAGTTTGAAAATATACTTTACCGAGGTTCGTCGGTTTTAATCATGCGTCTTATAATGCATCATAAACTTAGCATGTCATGTATATAATGAAATTTTCCTTTCATATATATTAACATAGTTATGCATAAAATCACATCATATTCCTCATCATCATTTCATAATACTATGCATAGCAGAACATCATATTTCTCATCATCATCTCATAAATACTATGCATAGTAGAACATCATATTCACATAATGCATTTACTTAGTTTCTTAGGTGACTTAAAGTTACTTTCATCATCATTTTCCTGGGCCACCCTATACTCCACCCTTTTGGGAGTAATCTAGGTTATGAGCTCATACCTTACTAGTCGTCACTAGCATATACTTATCCCTTTTGATAAGTTAAAATCACTCTACCCTTTTGAGAGAACGGGCTAGGGGCAAGAATCACCTTTTCACCATCTATAGTCTGATGGATCTAAAGGATCATTTTCTAGGATCACCTTTTCACCACCTATAGTCTAATGGGTCCAAAGGATCATTTCCTTATAAGTTTAAGTCACCATTAAGTCTTAGCATGTTATATCATAATCATCAAGATGCATGAACATTCTCATTGTTTGCAATAGCAACTATAACATGCAAGCCATGAAATCATTCAATAATATCAAATTCTTATAGGCATTACTTCATCATATAAACTGACATTCCAAAGCATCAAAAGATGTCATCTAAAATTCTCACAGGAAGCTCCTTAAATAACCGAACTCTAAAGTTGGGTAACCTTAATTATCAAACTAATTACTTATGCATCTAAGGGATTTATTACCATCAATTATAAGCCTTAAGAACATTATTAGACTATATCAGGTAGCATAGACAGGAAGTTGTTCTTAAGGTTTTACGTGTGCTAGAAGTTATGTTTTTAACCCTTCTCGTTACCGACTTTCCCTATGATGCTAAAATTAATTACTAAACCAATTATGAATCATTGTCCCTTATCTAAACATAATAATATCTGGTTCTTAAGGTCACTAAAGGCTCTGAAAGAATGCATAAATTTCATTCTCTAAAGTTCTAGAAATCTTGCTTTTACGGTTTTCTAGGAAGCTAGTTTTATCTCTAACATGCATAGAATCATTCCTTTAGCAATAAACCATAATTATCACAACTTCAAACATATTAAATCATCATCATTTATTGGTACTAATCTCATATCAGAAGCCGAATCATGAACCTCATATAATTGTATAAAATCACATTTTAAGTGAACATAAAATATTAGTTTCTCGTAGAATCCTTGCAAAGCTTTAAAACTCTTTTAGAAACTAATTCTTTTTGAAAGAATCTTCATAATTAAAATTCTCACTTAAGATAAAAGGAGCAAGTCTTGAGCTTAAGAGATTTATGTGATATCTTAGAATCATAAACATGCTATGCAACCTCATTTTAATCTTGTCATTATAAGGTGATAACTTGGAATTATAAACATGATATGCAAATCCATTTCTTTATCTTTAAGATTTAAGGTGATGACTTGAAAATTAAACATGATGCAAGAGCTTGAAATATAAACATGATGCAAGAAACTGGAGCGGTAGTCCGCATAGGACCAGGGAAGAGAATCTTAAGAAACTGAGCGCGGAATCCGCACTGACCGGTGAAGGGAGAAGAGAATTATTATTACATCTTTTTAAGCTCCAATCTCAAGACTTCTTAAAGAATCAATTCTTTAACTCCAATAATCTTATTTCTTTGCTTGTGATACTTGGGCAAGTCTTTGAGCTCTAGGATCTTTAGGTGATGACATAAAAATAAACATGTCATGCGTTGATTCTTTTAGCCATTATAAAATAAAGTGAGAGCATAAAATAAATATGAGATGCAACTTCTTTATTATCTTTGAGATTAAGTGACAACTTGAAACATAAACATGAAATGCAAGCTTGGAAATTTAAACATGAATATGCAAGTTCATTTATTCATTCTTGAGAATTTAGTGATGACATAGAAAGTAAACATGGTTATGCAAGGCATAAACTTAAACATGGATGCAAGTTCATTTTATTTCTTTACTAGAGCTCCTCCAAGACTTTAGAGAAATATAAATTCAACCCAATATATCTTAGCAAGACAAAGTGAAAAATACATCTTTCAAGTTCTAAACTCAAGATCATAAAAACATCATAAAAATATTATTCTTTAAAGTTTTGCATCAAGTGGAACTTTCAAGCTTTAGAGGCCTAACTTGTGATGGATTCACAACCCACCCTCAAGGTCCTCATCATCAAGCCATCATCTTAGTCCCACCTAGGCCATATGGCTGAATTGTTAAAGAAAAAGGAAGAAGAAAACCAAATGGAAAAACTAGAGAAAATCCATGAAATCATCATTTTGAACCAAGAACAACACTTAGCAAAACATAGAAATAAACTTAAAAACAACTCCCTACCTAATTTGATTTGAAGGAAAGGAAGAGAACTTGGTTTCCTTGAGTGAAATGAAGAAAATATCCTTGAAAACTGAAGAAAGAATTCAGCCAAGAGAAAGAAAGAAAGAAAGCTTTTGGTGCTCCTAAAACTAGAATTTGTGTAAGTTATGAACTAAGCATCTAAACTATCTTCAAGCATGCCTATTTATAGAGATTTTGCAGCTCATAAATGGACAAAGGAAGGAGGAAATCTGACCAAAAATTAGAGGAAAAAAAATAAGGAAGAAAATCATTTTGTTTGGTGGCTTAAAACATGGAATCATGTTTCCATGTTTTCATGATTCTTTGTTTTCATTCTTTGGATTTTTGTGTAATAATTTTCTGACTTATTACTCAATAATTTCGTGCATTACAGCCTTGTGGAAGAGGATTTTGTGTGTTCCATGTATTATTTAGGTGTAGGCAAGGTATTCATGCAATTTAGAGAATTTACGGTTAAGGGCTTAAGTGAATTACTAAGCAATTTGGGTGTTTTAAGCAATTTTAGGTTCTAATCAATCTAAATAAATAATTTTGACTCTAGATTAATAATTAGAATTTAATAAGCTTTAATTTGAGCCTAATATTGCTTAGGTTTCGTTAGACGAATCAAAAATCTCAAAATTTGTAAAACTGCACAAAGCGGGGCAAAACGGTCATTTTACTTAAAAATTGCCCAGACCACCCGAGCTTAACCAATGGTTAATCATGGCTTAAAAACACCTTTTAACACATTTTAGTGAGGTTCGGGCTCAGTCGGACGCAATTCGGAGTTAAAACGCCGCGGGGCGTTTTGGTCATTTCGCGCGTCGAAGCTCAAAATTAGGATTCTTCTCCTCTATTAACACACATAACACAAACAATCCCTTATTAACATCAAAACATCCCCTTGAGGATGGGTGGGGCCCACGATCCTCATTTTCTGAGTAAAATAACCTCAGGGCATTTTGGTCATTTTACACGTACAGAAATTTGGGGTTTGCAATACTTGCACGAATTGCTCCTAACTTCTCTTCTAACGTTATATTCCTTTATTAAGGATTGTTTGGTCTCAAATTTTATATAATATTTACCTACGGTAATTTGGTAATTCTAATGACAGTAAAATTAAGTAGGAAATTGGGGCGTTACAATTATTGTTACACAGAGCTTTCATTATGGTTCTATGGTTAGGTCCTACTCGGATAAATCAGAGTTTAGGGTTCACATGAAGTGGCTTCCGTTTCTTATTGATTTTGATGAGACGGCAAAATATAGTGGAGGATTGGAGTTTAGGATCCCTTTATCATGAGCTTTGCCACGCGGTGAAATATAATGTCATGACATTGTAGGCTATTTAGCCCATTTATAGTCTTGGCCATGGTATAAAATGCCCAATTAAGGCCAAGACGCCACCATGCACTCTTATTTCCACTTACACTAAGGTACATACAGATGTCAATATTTTAGTTTTCTTATTTAATTGTAGGTATAAATTATGATCATGAAAACTAATTGCATATACCTTTTTTTCCAGATGGAGTCTATTTAGGTGCTCAACAAGCTAGACTCAGTTCAATTGTTGCGTTGTAGGGAGCGCCTTAATAGGATTGGATGGGCTAAGTAACATATATTGGTTATGCTATTAATGTGTCTATTGAGTTTTTATTAGCTGAGTCTAATATTTTGTGTCTCCTGTTGCACTTTAGGTGGACTTCATACACCTTATGAAGTTAGGACAAGACACCTCTATTTATTTATGAAGAGACTGAAGTATGGCCATTGGTGACAACTCTTACACAATTGCTGTCATTGAGTGGCACCCTCGATTGTGTTGTTCGATAGTTTGGTAGAGGTAGGCACATACCATCTGTCCCGATAAATATTAATCGATTGCATAACAAGGATGGTAAAAGGGATCTAGACATATGGTGGCCTAAGTTTCATGTGCCATGACATGCTGCATGGGAGGCACGTAGGGGCGGCTAGTCCGGATCCGCTATATAATGATGATCGACCATCTGGAGTACTTCTAATGGTACTTGTCATTTGTTTATGAAGAGACTTAAGTATGGGCATTGGTGATAGCTCTTACACAATTTGCTGTGATTAAGTGGCATTGCGATCGTGTTGTTTGATAGTTTGGTGGAGGACAGCATATACAATCTATCCCAACAAATATTGATCGATTGCACAACAAGGATGGTAAAGGGGATCTAGACATATGGTGGCCAAGTTTCATGTGTCATGGCATGCGCATGGGAGGCACGTAGAAAGCGCGAGTCCATGTCCGTCATTGATGATGATCGACCATCTTTAGTACTTCTAGTGGTACTTGTCAGGAGCAAATAGATTTTTATCGATACATGGAGCCCCTAAAGATCCTAAGCTTAGGGATTTACCAAATGGTACTAGTGAGGGCCTACAGGATTGAGTATCTCACACCCTGTTGACGTGTCAGATCGACAATCTTTAAGGCGTCGTGTGCATACTAGGACATGAACTAGCAGACGCCAAGTTTGGGGAGAATCCAGCTAGTGATGATAGGGGTGGACTAGATGATTATAATTATCATCGCGATAATTATGTACAACCTCATCCAAAAGTCACCCATCAGCCTCATCCTGAGCCTAAAACCTAAGACCCAACCTAGTAAACAAGCTCAAACCTAGCGTAAGTAGACCGACTCAAACCTTAGCCAGGAGACAGCCTTAGCCAGAGCGCAGACATGGAGTAGCCAGAACCTAGTTAACAGCCTCGGCCGGAGCCCAGGCATCAAGAGTAGTCCTTTTGCGTGTACCACCCTACACTTGTGTACCCTAGCGTGCTTATGGGTAGGCCCAACCACCAGTTCATGCCTGGCCCTCTCAGGACAGGTTCATGCCCTGCCCCCCTCAAACTTAGCGATGCCTAACCCTACTTAGCAATAGTTTATGAGTGGTTTTAGCCAGGATTCATGGCTGGCCCTTCACACCAGGTCATTTCAGACCCTTTGTTCTCCTCAATCCAGCTCAACAGTTGCTGATGGATTGGCTCAATGCGACACAGCTTTAGATATATCATTTAGCCCGTCATTCCCCTCAGCTCCTCAGTGCTAGCTTAGATAGACCCACCAGGCATGCTCCCGATCCAAGTTAGCCCTCCAACCTCCAAATCATGCGTATCGACCATCGATAGAGCATATCCTAGCTCCTCCATAGCAGTCTTGCCAGGAGGTAGAGTCAGCGGAGGAGGAGTAGGAGAAGGGAAAGGATGGGGACAAAGAGGAGGAGAAGGAGGAAGAGGATCAGGACTAGGAGGCAAAGGTAGAGGCCAAGCCTGACGACAGATTATATATCGTCGTTGTTACACTAGGAGTCACTTCATCGCCAGATGTACCAGGTAGGTGGGTAGTGATTAGGAGTTTATGATTTTGTATAGCATGTAAATTTGGACTTTTTATAATTTGGACTTTTTGTAATTCTGACATTTCATATTATATAGTGTTTAGGTAATTTGGACTTTTCTAATTCGGACTTTTTATATTATAGTATTTATGTAATTTGGACTTTTTGGTTTCTATTAATCATTTTACATATTTCATGTAAATTAAAAGAGAGTAAATAACAGATTCACATTAACAAAGTAGAAACCGCATAAGGACTTGCATTAACCAAGAGACCACAACATAGGCTACATTAACAAGTACACCACAAGAAAATTAAAATAAAAATACAGCAGAGTAGTGAACACATAAAGAGAAATAATAATAAGCTTTACGCATGAAAGAAACATTAATGCAAATAAAGTAATAAGAACACAATGAATCGGTGACGCTGGCTAGAGGAAGGAGAATGGGGGCATGATCGTCTGGTGTGACCCATTCCCCTACAAGTCCGCATCGTTTTTGTTGCCTTGGATCAACCTCATCCATTTCATTGTGAATCCTGTGGAAACTAGTTGGCTCTCAGTGGTTCGCTTTAGCACAAGATTTGGTCGTATAGGTTTGCCAGTATATGGTTGCCACATGTCTTCATTAACGACTAGAGAACTCCATTTTGTACACGTTGAGCACTGACTCCATGGTGTACACTTCATGAACAAAGGAGGGCTACTCTCGTCAGGCATCAAATATGGCGGAAGTGACATGACGACATGGATGGTGCAATTTTTGGAATTCGCCACAATCACACCATCACTCTGTAAATCTATCCTCTTAATCCTAATGACCACGATTGCCGATGTCATCTAGCTCAAACACAAAGTATTCCAAAGTCTCTGGTTACTTAGTGGCACTTATGCTGCCAAAGTGTCATCTGTGCTCCTTAATTACATTCAACAAAGTCTTTGAAAATTTCTGGCCACTTGCAAGTTAGGTCTTTGCCTCTCCCCTTTCTGACAAACAACTCAATAAGCCGATAATATGTTGACTTTACTATCGCGTAACTAGAAGATTGCGAGTGTCTTTCATGACAGCATTTATACACTCTGAACAAATTGGTTGTCATATGCCCAAATTGACGACTCGTCCATAGTCACCCACTTCTCACGCAATATGTTGCTAGTCCATGCACACATCGCGGGATCCACAAAGCCCAATGCCCTAACCACAGATAAAATTATGCTCAGTCTTTGCATATGCTACGTTCATTAGTAATCGTTTGGCATCTTTGTTCTTGAACTTTGCGGTGAAATTTGATGCAATATGGCAAGCACAATATGCATGATAAGCCGAAAGGAGGATGCCAACCACTCCCTTCTGCTTCTAAAGCCGCTTTGATAGCATGATGCTTATAGATATTACATGAATATCATCTTGTGGTGCCACATACTATCAAAGTTTTCCTAGGAAAAAAGACCACACCTCTTTTTCTCTTCTTCCACCACGGCAAATGCATAGCGAAATATTAGAGTTGCCATCTTGGACAATAGCCATCAGCAATGTTCCATACTTGCCATACAAGTGAGTACCATTGATTAAAATAAGGCATTTGCAATATTTGAACGCCCTATGAATGCCGAAAATGTCCCAAAAAGCCGGTGGAACATAATAGTACCTGTATATAAGCTTGCAAACCGCCCAACCATCTAGGAAGCCCGTTGTATGATTCTTTCCAGTCCACCATAAATCATACCAATTGCTTTCTGTTCTTGGCCAGCCATACCTTCCTGT
The DNA here is from genome assembly GCA_030441495.1 of Dalbergia oliveri. Taxonomy (NCBI): domain Eukaryota; kingdom Viridiplantae; phylum Streptophyta; class Magnoliopsida; order Fabales; family Fabaceae; genus Dalbergia; species Dalbergia oliveri. Next base: position 13,029,593 of record JAMLFY010000009.1, read on the forward strand.
ATGTTGTATTGAACCTCAACTCTGCCTTTTTTATGCTTGCAACGATTTAATGGCTATCGTTGGATCGCTTGCACCATGGGGTGTATGTGTACACAGATAATATGATAATCCATCTAGACATGTTGATCTGTTGACTCAAGAAAGACACATGTGTGCAGTCCACTTAGCTTCCGCACTTCCCACATTCTGATCTCCAGCTTTAAACATGACGCGTATACTCCAATTATAGTCATCGCCAAACTTGACACATTTGCAATGAAATTTTATGTGGTCAGGCTTTAAATTTTGTATGGACTCCTCTTCGTATGCTGTAATGTTTAATTGCAAAAACAGAACTTCCTCCTTACTTTGAAACACTTGCCCAACTGCCAACTTTTTTCCCCGCTATACCCAAACTTGAAGAACCCACTTACGTCAGACCACATTGAATCTAAATCCACTGCGAAATAGTGACTAGGATGCTGTTAGATTCAAGCTGTGATTGACTGTTCACCTAAGTTTTCTATTTGAAACAACTACTCTTCCTTATCATCATTTGCTGCATGACCAAGCTCCTCTTGTCAGGTCCAATTTTTAATTAAGTAACAATCAATTTAATTTAATTTTAACTTCATTTCATCCTTTGATACAGGTTCAACCTTTGTCCTTGCATGTTTTGTGGTCCTTTACTTTCTGCTACATGGTAATAAAAGAATAAATAAATAAAATGAAAAAGGAAGACAGCAAGAGCATGTGCCTGATGGCCTCAACCACTCCACTCACCCACTCTCATAACATGGCCTCCACACAACCTTTCCACTCCCTGGCATGCACGCCTCGGAGGAGGATTGGGCTCTGCCTGGCTTGACCCCAGTCTGGAGGTATGGGAACAAGCCCTTGTGAGTGCTCCTCATTTCGAAGATAGCATGGAGCTTTTGGTTAATTAATCCTGCAAGCTCACTATGAAAGGAATCAACGACAATGAGGGGACAACCTGAATCAAGCTAACCTTCTCAGCTTCACCATTATCATTCACAGCCACGTTGAACCCATTTTCGGATACCATCAAAACACACTACAACTCACACATCCTCACCATCCCCGTACGATCCACAACCCGAAAAATCCTAAAAGAATAACGAACTAACATTGCCCTCATCCATCCATCACTCTCTTCCATAATCACCACCACTACCTCCACACGACAACCAGAAAACCACACCCATTAGTTTGAAACGCCATTCACAACCCATTACCACAGATTTTGCCATCATCCCATTCCATCATCATCATCACAGCCCTTCCACCATAATCACACCCACTTTTTGGATCAAACCACCACTGATACCCACACAGACAACCTGAAGTAATCAAGGTCAACCATAAATTATCATTGCAACTCACTCAACTTCCATCACTCAAACGGAATAGAACCATAGGTCCGCAAGCCAGAACCCCCCCTTCTCATTCGCGTGACGGCCGGCACCGCGAAGCCGCCAAGCACCCATCGCGAAGCCCCCACCGCGCGAAACGCCGCGGCCCACACCCCAGCAGGCGCGGATCGCCTGAACCGCCCACGCATCCACTTCGGCGTCGCACTTGCAGTCCTCCGCGCGAAGCTTCGGTCCGTCGCCTGTCCGCCGCCGCCACCGAAGCTCGCGACCACCAGCCTCGCAAGGATCCAGCCGCCGAAAACCGAACAGCAACCGGCGAAGCCGTGAGCTCTTGCCGCGAAGTCTGCGCCCGCCGCCGCCCCCCTTCGCGCCACCGATCCCCGAGACAACCGCCGCGCCGAGCACTCACCGCGGCAGCACCCTTCTCCCTCGTTACTCCTTCACCTCGTTGCCTCCACCATTTGGGTCTTGCTCCTATCAAGTTTGGGAGCAATTGGAGTTTAGGTATAAAGGTGGGGTTGGTTCAATTATTGGATTCAAAGGTAGATTTGGGTATGTGTTGAGTCAGGGTCTTTCTTCTTTTTTTTTAAGTTTTGGTCTTGTTGAGTTTTTGTGCCATTAGCAATTAGGACATGTCTTATCAAATATATATATATATATATATATATATATATATATATATAGGGAAATGAGATAAAAAAAAATATAATAAAAAATATAAAAAAAAATAAAAAAATATTTTATCCGCGCAACAATTAATAGTGGTGATTGAGAGGTGGATGCCTCCTTCATGTACTGTTGAATTGTAATGACTTATTGAGTAGCCTAGTGCTAACTTGAATCTTGGCACAAGTGGATTTCATTTCAAAATAATTAGTCAATCAAAATTTCTTTTCAAAATTAAATCAATCAACACATTTTTATGTTCTCCTCTTTTAATTAAATCTCTATCCAACTAGAATCATTTTCTAAAGAACTACGTGGCTTTGAGTTTCTCATTGTACCAGAGGATACGTAGGAGGCATTCCTGTCAAGCCAAACTTTAAATTTTCATAATTTTGTCCCTAATTATTGTTATTTTATTTTATCTATTTGTAAATATTTGAATTTGATTCTTTGTTATCTATTTGTAAATATTATATTTATTTATTTATTTTGGGTAAATTTTATATGCTTTAAGTTATTCTAATTGCACAATTAACTTTTGGGTAACCGTTTTAGGACGGATGTATCAGAGGTGCGTGGGTTTAATCTCTACCCTTCTCTACATAAATAGACTTCTAGCTTCTATTTTATAGGCCAGTTTAAAATAATTTTCACAAAAGGTTTTCCCAACGGTTTTCCTTAATAAACCTTGGTGGCGACTCCATGAAAATATTTTCAACAATATTTTTCGCCCGTCGCAATTAGTTGGCAGATGGCGACTCCACTGGGACTTCAAGTCAAGCCCATTAAAAGGTTAATTGTGCAAATTTGATAATTTAGAACATATTTTATTCACCCATTGTTTGCATAGCATGAATGTTATTGTTATATATGTGAACCTTAGGGTAGATGACAATTGTCTTATTTGTGTGTTAACTTTTCTTTACGTTCATGTAATTAATTTGTAACATTCCTAGGCATTTAGGACACACTTACCTCACACACTTTTTGGGCTCTATACCGAAGCTTGTGCAGCCAAGGATTAGGGTTTCTCAACATTGTCATGAGGGGCTTCATGCTCACTTGATAGTTGTTGGGACACTACTCAGATTGTTACTGGTTTTATAGATTGGTCATATTGAGAGGGTTAATCCCTACTTGTGATTAATTTATAAGCTAGGTCCATATTGTTAAATAAGGGCAATTTGGGACTTTTGACCTTTAGATCTATAGCACCAACCTTAATAATCTTGCACTCATAACATTTAGGTTGAGAAGAAAGTCATGCTCTAATCCTATGGTGGGCTTTTGTTCGGGGGCTTGTGTTGTTCTTTATGTTTATTGGAGTTAGGCCTTTGTGAATAGTTGTCTTCCTTCAACTCATTTTTTTTCATTCATGCTTTCAATTCAGAATTATAAATAAAAATTTATTTCATAATTGCACATTTTTTATACATTTTTTTTCATAAAAAAATATAAACAAAAATTTTTCATTTAGTCATGCACTCTATAAATCCATATTTTAAATTCAAGCATTGCATTTTAGTTAAACAAAAAAAAATAAAAATCATTTGCATCAGTTTTTCAAAAAAAAAAAAAAGTTTAGTCATGCATTTTGGTCAATAAAAAAAAGAAAAAAACTTTATGGAGTACATCCTTTAAAAATTCATGTCATTCAGGGTTTTACTTCCTTTAAAACTTGGAGAATTCAGATGTTAAGTTAGCATTTCCTCATTCAATTTTTTTTTTAAATTGCTAGATTCTTCACCATTGCATCGCGGCGTAAGTTTGTTCCCTTCAGCCCAATCCAAACTCGTTCCCGTTCCCAACAACAGCTAAACATTGAATCTTCCCTAATGGCTAATCAATTGAGAATACCAGTAACCCTAAACCTACACTGGAGCAAAGAATGGAAAAAATGGAAGGGAATTTTGAGCAGAATTGAGCTTGCTAAAAGAGATGACCTCAAACAAGGAAAACAATCCCAACGGCAACTCAAGTCATAACTCTATCCCAGTTATTGAGAATGATGGTGCCGATGATGGGAATGAAGACCATGTTATTCAACCAGATGGAAAGGATTCGGCTAAGGTTGTGATAACCACTCCAAGCATGACCAAGAAGGTGGGAGCAGTCATGGGGCTATGGGTTTTAATGAGAAAATTAGGGAAGAAGATGCCATGATGTTGAGCAAAATGGAGATGTTAGAAGAAAAAGTGAGGGCAATGCAAGGAATTGAAGCTTATGGGAGGCTGGACATGCAGGATTTCTGTTTGTTCCTGATATGGAAATACCTGCAAAATTCAAGGTCCCAGACTTTGAAAAGTTTGAAGGAAGAACTGATCCTATGGTCCATTTGACCATGTACACTCGAAGTATGGCAGCATACCATAAGAATGAAAAGCTGATGGTTCATTGTTTCCAGCATAGTTTGGCTAGTGGAGCTTTAACTTGGTTTTTGCAACTTGACAAAAGTCAAACAAGAAGCTTGCGTAGTTTGGCAGAGCTGTTGTAAAGCAATACCAATTTGTCACTGATATTGCTCCTGAAGGTTTGAACTTCAAAGAATGAAGAAGGCTGATAGAGAAACCTTTAGGGAATATGCAAGCGGTGGAGAGAAAAAGCTTCCCAAGTCCAGCCACCTTTGAGTGAAAAGAAATTGTTAGACTTTTTGTCAAGACATTAGATGGAGCTTACTTTGAAAAGTTGTTGGGTTGCGTCACTAATCGGTTTCAGATGTGGTTGTAGCTGGAGAACAAGTAGAGGATGCTATTGAGAAGGCAAGCTGAGTGGGTCAACTGATAAGTTTAAAAAGCCTATCTTTCAGAAGAAAGAGGGAGAGGTCCACATGATACATAGCGGAAGCCACTCACCTAAGAATAAACCCCACCAACCTACATACCAACCTTCTCCATATCCCATATCACCTTTCCATCCATATCCATACTTACCTTACCCCCAAATTGCCCCACCCAATTTCCTTTTGGACCATCACAATCTGAGCCCGAAACTCCTTTGCATGTGAATAATGTTTCTTTTGCCAATACACCTATAAACAATCCCTCTGTGCTTCACTAGATCAACCTGGAAGAGATAGGATAAAAATTGACCCAGTACCAATCACTTACAGTGATATTTATGATGCTTTGTTGAAGAAAAACTTGGTGGCTCAGGAAGTGCCTAGGCCTACCCCAAATCCTATCCCAAAATGGTACAATGCTAATGAAACATGTAAATACCATATGGGAGCACCTGGTCATTCCATTGAAAGGTGCATATCCTTCAAGATTCGTGTGCAAAAGCTAAGAGATATTGGAAAGCTATCTTTTGAAGAAGAGAAAGAACAATCATCAAGACCAAACATCGGGACCAATCCACTTCCCACACACGGAGCTTGAGATGTGAAATTAGATATCTTGTGAAGGGTTGAATCTTGTTTTCGTTATGCATCTTTATGTATTTTTGCTTATGTTTCCATTTGAAAAGACTTAATTCCTAGTAATTAATGTACTTTCTATTCATGTGTTACCATTTCAATTTGAAAAAAATGTGTTGTTTTATCATTAAATTTGTGAAAATAAGCAATCATAATTCGAAATGAAGTATGGCCATGTTTTGCTATCTTTCAAAAAAATCAGTATCCCTTGTTACCCCTTTTGAGCCTAATTGTCTTCTTTTAATAGCCTTGATAAGGATCACCAACATGAAGGCTAACATCGATGAAAGTTCGTTTGTTTGTGAATTTCTTCTTTATTCAATTTGTAATAGAAAAGTAAATAAAAATAAAAAAAGAAAAAAATAGAGGAAAGAAAAAAAGATTATGGAACTTTTTGGTTCAAAATGAATGAGCTATCTTACGCTATTCATGATTCTCAATTGTTGTTGGTAGAGTATGTCATCGTGCTAAAAATGATCCTTTATCGCAATTAACCTTTAAACACTTGTTTGAGCCGTTAATACCCTTTTGTTCATAAACCTTTAACCTTCGCCACGTTACAAGCCTAATAAAGTCCATCCTGATCAATGATTGATTGCTCTTGTTTTCATGAACTTAATGTTGAAACCAAAAAATGAAATGATGAAAAAATAGAGAGGAAAATATTGATACGCCTTGATAGTGGAAGCAAAAGTTTTAAGCAAAAAGCAAGATTCGAAGAACCTCCAGAATCTCAAAAGTTTAAACTTGGGGGCTTGTTAAGGTTATTCATTGGAAGGATTTGAAAAGTATTGAATCACTATTTGCTCAAACCAATGTTGTTCAGCTTGGAAAACTCATATCCTTTCTAACCACCCGCCTAAAACACCACAATATTCCCTTTCTATACCCATCGTCCTCGTGCAAACAAAATTAAGTCGTGGCACAATGGTGAATGCTTCTGGATACTTCTATTTGAAATGCAACTTTATCTGAATTCTCAATGATTTTGTTTAAATGACAACTATCTCTTTGGAAAAAAAAAAGAAATCAAATGTGAGCTTTCAACTTTGCGTTGTATATTTTCATTCACAAATAATTTGCATCAACATTATTTCTGGGTATTGAAAAGCCTAGTTTTCCTTACTTTTCTTCCTAGGTATTGTGACGCCTGTTCATCTTTGTAGGTATTGTGAAGCCTACTTTTCTTCGGGTATTGTGACGCCTGTTTATCTTTGTAGGTATTGAGACGCCTACTTTTCTTTTATCAGGTATTGTGAGGCCTGAATTATCTTCGTAGGTATTGAGACGCCTACTTTTCTTTTATCAGGTATTGTGAGGCCTGAATTATCTTTATAGGTATTGTGAAGCCTACTCCTTTTATCAGGTATTGTGAGGCCTGAATTATCTTTGTAGGTATTGTGAAGCCTACTTTCCTTTCAGGTATTGTGACGCTTGTTTATTTTGGTATTGAGACGCCTACTTTTCTTTTATCAGGTATTGTGAGGCCTGAATTATCTTCGTAGGTATTGAGACGCCTACTTTTCTTTTATCAGGTATTGTGAGGCCTGAATTATCTTTGTAGGTATTGTGAAGCCTACTCCTTTTATCAGATATTGTGAGGCCTGAATTATCTTTGTAGGTATTGTGAAGCCTACTTTTCTTCCGGTATTGTGACGCTGTTTATTTTGTAGGTATTGAGACGCCTACTTTTCTTTTATCATATTGTGAGGCCTGAATTATCTTCGTAGGCATTGTGAAGCCTACTTTTCTTCCCAGGTATTGTGACGCCTGGTTTATCTTTATAGGTATTGTGACACCTACTCTTCTTTTCTCAAGTATTGTGAAGCTTGGTTTCTCTTTGTAGGTATTGTGAAGTCTACTTCATTCTTCTAGTTTTGTAACGTGTCTTAAGTATTCTTTGTTTTCATCTCTCGTTTTAAATAAAACTTAAACAAAAATTGGTTGCTTCTTTACTTTGATTGTCCTTTTAATTAAAAGGTCAATCAAATGGGTGTTAGCACCCAATTTTTAATTAAGTAACAATCAATTTAATTTAATTTTAACTTCATTTCATCCTTTGATATCAGGTTCAACCTTTGTCCTTGCATGTTTTGTGGTCCTTTACTTTCTGCTACATGGTAATAAAAGAATAAATAAATAAAATGAAAAAGGGAAAAGTGACAAGAGCATGTGCCTGATGGCCTCAACCACTCCACTCTGATCCACTCTCTATAACATGGCCTCCACTACAACCTTTCCACTCCTGGCATGCACGCCTCGGAGGGAATGGGGCTCTGCCTGGCTCGCAGAGGCATGGGAACAAGCCCTTGTGAGTGCTCCTGCATTTGAAGATAGCATGGAGCTTTTGGTTAATTAATCTGTGCAAGCTCACTATGAAAGGAATCAGACAATGAGAGGGGGACAACCTAATCAAGCTAACCTTACTCAGCTTCACCATTATCATTCAGCCACGTTGAACCCATTCTGATACCATCAAAACACACTACAACTCACACATCCTCACCATCCCGTACGATCCACAACCAAAAAATCCTGAAAAGAATAACAAACTAACATTGCCCTCATCCATCCATCACTCTCTTCCATAATCACCACCACTACCTCGCACACGACAACAGAAACCACACCCATTAGTTTGAAACGCCATTCACAACCCATTACCAGTTTTGCCATCATCCCATTCCATCATCATCATCACCCCTTCCACCATAATCACACCCACTTTTGGATCAAACCACCAGATCCACAGACAACCTGAAGTAATCAAGGTCAACCATAAATTATCATTGCAACTCACTGAAACTTCCATCACTGAAACGGCAATAGAACCACAGGTCGCAAACCCCCCTTCTCATTCGCGTGACGGCCAGGACGAAGCCGCCAAGCACCCATCGCGAAGCCCCACCGCGCGAAGACGGTCGCGGCCCGCACCCCGGCAGGGCGCAGATCGCCTGACCGCCCACGCATCCACTTCGCGTCGCACTCAGATCCTCGGCGCGAAGCTCGGCCGTCGCCTGTAAACGGGCAGAAAGCTCGCGACCTCACGCCTCGCAAGGATCCAGCGGGTAAAACCGAACAACAACCGCGAAGCCGTGAGCTCTTTGCCGCGAAGTCCGCCGCCCCCAGCCGCCCTTCGCGCCACCGATCTGAGACAACCGCGCGGAGCACTGGGCGGAGCACCCTCTCCCTCGTTACTCCTTCACCTCGTTGCCTCCACCATTTAGGTCTTGCTCCTATTTCAGTTGGGAGCAATTGGAGTTTAGGTATAAAGGTCGGGTTGGTTCAATTATTGGATTCAAAGACGTAGATTTGGGTATGTGTTGAGTCAGGGTCTTTTCTTTTTTTGCTTTAAGTTTTGGTCTTGTTGAGTTTTTGTGCCATTAGCAATTAGGACATGTCTTATCAAATATATATATATATATATATAAGGGAAATGAGATAAAAAAAATATATAATAAAAAATATAAAAAAAATAAAAAAATATTTATCCGGCAACAATTAATAGTGGTGATTGAGAGGTGGATGCCTCCTTCATGTCCTGTTAAATTGTAAGGACTAATTGAGTAAGGCTAGTTCCTTGAATCTTGGCACAAGTGGATTCTCATCTTCAAATAATTAGTCAATCAAAATTTCTTTTCAAAATTAAATCAATCAACACATTTTTATGTTCTCCTCTTTTAATTAAAATCTATCCAACTCAGAATCATTTTCTAAAGAACTACGTGGCTTTGAGTTCCTCATTGTACCAGAGGATACGTAGAGTAGGCATTCCTGTCAAGCCAAACTTTAAATTTTCATAATTTTGTCCCTAATTATTGTTATTTTATTTTATCTATTTGTAAATATTTGAATTTGATTCTTTGTTATCTATTTGTAAATATTATATTTATTTATTTATTTTGGGTAAATTTTATATGCTTTAAGTTATTCTAATTGCACAATTAACTTTTGGGTAACGTTTTAGGGATGTATCAGAGGTGCGTGGGTTTAATCTACCCTTCTCTGTACATAAATAGACTCCGAATCTCTTTCTCGCAGAATTTAAAATAATTTTCACAACAAGGTTTTCCCAACGGTCTTCCTTAATAAACCTTGGTGGCGCTCCATGAAAATATTTTCAACAATATTTTTCACCGCGTCGCAATCCAGTTGCGACACCTCCTTTTCTTCATCTTCAACATCCTGGTGCTCTACAATAAAATCAAAATCCCTAGAAGTCTCGCCTCTGCCAAGTGGATTTAGCGACAATGGCTCTTCTACATGCCTCGCAAGCTATGCAAAGCTTAGAGAAGCCATGTCATCATCTGCCGCATATGAGCTTTGGATATGATAACGTGGAACTTAGAGATGCAGATGCATTAGGTCCGGTAACAAATGTGGGACTTGGAGTAGAACCTCCAGAGCTTAAAGGATATCTTGAAGTTCGACAAATAGATTTATTGTATGAACTTCACAAATGCATAAAAATAAGCAAACATGTGATTTATGTGCTCATTTTTTTGAATTCAAACTTTCTATATTAGATCCCATTTGGCCAATTAATTGCATTAGATAAAATATTTTTCCTACTTGCTTGTTGTTGCCTTCGTACTCTTCTAGTATTCTGCTTTGCAACTCCAACAAACTAATAGTGGACGACAAACAACCAAACTTGATTATCACTACAAAATGTCTCACCCTCCAATGTGTTTATAACCTCGCCATCATAATGAACAAGAATATTAACATAACTCTGACATTTTCTCACCAAAATTTGTATACTAACTCACTAAATGTATACTAACTCACTCTCCACTTTAGTTTGCAAAATGAGCTTCGAGAGCTCTTATTTATCCAGGTGGCAGCTAAAACGAGTTAAATCAACTTCAAAAGTCAATTAAAATCGTTCTAAACCGTGAAAACGTGTAAGAGGTGTAAAGTCAACAAATGAAAATCGACTTAAGTGTTGCAAAGTGATTGTACCTAACTTTGCACATTCTTTAACATGCTTTAACACTAGCTGGCTTGTCTTATGTGAAGTCGATTGAGTTGACTTCAGGATTTTGTCCGCGTGACATGATTTGACCTTTCCCTCGCATTTTGCAATGTAGAAGTTGATTAACCAACTTAAGTGTATTTTTCATGCAAAAATCTTATTGCGCAGAAGTCGATTAAGTCAACTTCCATTAAAAAATAAAAAAGGACATTTGCATAACTAGATCAAAAATGAGGAAAGAACGTAACATCTTTCCTCTTTTATTGTATTTAGGTAAAAAATCCTAATATTTATCATATTATTATATTTATTTACATGTGTCATCTTTTATAAAATACAATAAAAACTTTAATAAAAATTATACAGTTATTTATATTTGATTATAATTTTTAATTTAAATATTATTATTATTTAAACGTTGAGTATGTTTATGGAGCTATAATATTATTATCATTGTTTTTATTTGAATTGTGTTTTGAGCTATGATAGTGATTTCCACGTGGCAAATCACACGATAATGAAAATGTAAATGTCTCGGTAAACACTCATTTTTGTTTTCTTACATTCTGTATATGGCAGAAATTTATGCGATGTGGAGTCCAGATGTAGCTCAAATAATAGCAAAGAATATATTATTGGGCAACGATGGACACCTATCAAGAGAGGTGTGCCAGACGAGATGGGAAACCCATTTCATCAGGCTCCCTCTCTATATATGATTTTCCAGACATGTAACGGTCCATACCAGAACTGAAATCATGGTAGAACCTGACTATGTCTGGGTTTTATCCCCATGCTGATTGGGAAAACTCTATTCTACATTGAAAAAAGAACCCCCGAATCAAATAATATGATTGAAAAAGAAAACCTAAAAAATTATAATAAAATAAGAACTATTAATCTAACAATAACATTAACTTTAAAATTTGATTACGAGACAAAACGTTCAACAAGTTCAATTTTTTTCTTTAAAAATATCAACAAATTACAACAAAATCAAATTCAACATGGTTCAAGAATAACTCCAATTCTTAAAGTATTCCAAAATCTTCGGTTAATCAATTCCATGCAAAAATAATAAATTCTGTGTCAGTAAACCACAGGATACAGCAAGATTATTTTTTTTTTCGCTAAAACGAGGTAAAAAAAGCACAGCAAAACAAAAGGGCAAAAAGAGGAGGGGGAGGGAAAGGAAGAATCTTCAAAGGTAGATCGACCTGCTACATGATACCAGTATACCACAAAGTTAGACAAGGGACTTAAATCTGCGAAAAATACAATACTATCAGATCTAGAATCTTAAATGGGAAAAGAAAACTTACCTGAACCAGCGGAGAAAAGGTTCGACGGCAGAGCACAAGCAGGTCGTGATAGAGCAGAAGGGTGGCGGATCTGTGCGGCGCGATGGTTTGCAACTTAAGGTCGAAAAGGGGCGGGGCTCCGAGCGGTGAGGAGGACAACGGAGGCGCAACGCGGCTACAGGAGGAGCACACGGTGGCACGATGGGCGATCAAAGAGAAGTGTGGTTACAAGGGCGGAACACATTGCTGTTGGCAGAGCAGAGGATATATAGCAATGGTTGGCCAAGAAGGACACAGACGCACAAGGGTATACAGAAAGCGGCTGAGAACTTAAGGATAGTAAGTGGAGGCTCTAGGGTTTGGGACGTGGATCTCTACCAGAGGATTAGAATATTTAAGAAATAAGAGATTAATTAGTATGTACTAATAGTGTGAATTTAAAATTTAATGTATTATTGTAATTTTATAATTGCACAGTGCAAATGAGTTTACAATGGACGACAATTAATCTCAATATGTAAAAGATGAAATGTCAAATATCAACTCTTTATATAAGTTTAATTTTGATGTATTGATAATTTGAAATTATTTTATATTTTCATCCAATTAAAATATTTCATTTATGACTTTTTAACTAGTAGAAAAGTCAACTATTATAATTAATGGAGCAATCATAGTTTTCAACATGACCAGTGATTAGCTGAATCAAGGTGGTGATTCCTGGTTAATTCCTGGGTAATTCGAACTAATAGAATATTTATACAAATATATATATATATATATTTAAATAAATATAATAAAATGACTAATTAAATTCGGCTCTTTAAGGATCCAAATACTAAAACTAAATAAATAATATAAATTCCTAAATATTAACATTTCACAATCATGAATCACAATTGAGAGTCAAAACATATACAATTATACAATGAAACTACAAAGTTTTCCATTATAACTCATAAGTCATAATAATACAAATAAAGTTATTACATTTTTTCATATTTGTATCTATATTTTGATGAATTATTTCAAAAACTCATCTATACATATACCAATAGCTTAAAACTCAGCTATACACCCACCCACAAGGCCATAGCTAAACGCTTTCCTTTTTTTCCTTTCAAAATTTGCCTTTTCCTTTACATAATACCAAGTTACCAACCATGCTTACACTTGTTATCAAAGTGCGAAACTCCAATAACAATCAAAGAAGATTAATCAAACGATGGGCGGCTACATTTCATAAAGCAAAACGAATGGCGATGGCAGGAAGCGCGACACAGCGATGAGCGATGAGGCAATAGGCGATGTCGCACGACAGGCAAGCGTTAGGTGGCAGGTGGCAGCAGCCCTTCGCTTTTGCTTTTTGCCTTCAATTTCTCTTTTCCCAAAGGCCAAAGCAAAACAAAATGGATTTGGTTTGATGATGTGCTGTTACTTGTTTGTCATTTGCGAATTGGGAAAACGAGTGTTTTAGGTAAGTCAGATTAGATTTCTTTTAAGGCATTAAAAAATGATGTCGTTTAGCAAAAAAAACAAAGCACAACCCGATCTGGTTCTTGAAAATTGACCGTCATCGTTTTGATAAAACCGGTAAAGTGGAATTGGGTCTCATCAGTTTCAAATGCGTAGTCAATCCAAATAGTAACTCGAACGGTTTCATAATCGGTTTATCAGTTTCCAGTCGTTCAAGCCTAGTTTCAATACTACGATAGTAATATATATGATTGAATGACCATATAAAATGATTTTATATTATACTGTTATGCATACAAATTAAATTCATAATATATACATTATATATAGGTGATTTATGTTGAATCCTCTCGTTTGGCAGGGTTTATAACCCTTTCTAGGTGGTCTAATAAAAGCTTGCCACATATTCATTAAGTAAACGAGTCAATATCTATGTATCAAGTTTACATGGCTATTCAATTCATCATGTAATATCTATGTGTCAAGTCTAGTTGTCCAACTATTATTTATTTTGTCATATTAGTCCTTTTAATTTTAAAATTAACTAAGGGATTTTTCTAAAAAAGAACAAATAAGAATCAATCTGAATCAAGGTTTCACAGTAGCCCATCTTCTTCTTGGTAAGAATCCTAGCCTCCACCTTCAACACCTACCACCACGGCACCACCCATTGGTTAAAGTCGCCAACAAGCTTAACCGTTTTGCCTCAAAGAACTTCTCTCTACCAATCCAGTCTCAGCCAGGTTGCCAGGCTGACACACTCACCCGGGAGCGCCATGGTGAAGGCCAAACAATTCCTAAACCAAGTTTTTTTATTCTCCCAGCCAATATAAACCTTGTTATAGTTCTTTTCAATTGGACCGTATCTCTTATTTTCTAATCAAAATGTCAAAGTGTCATAATATGCCTTTTATTTTGAAGCTGTGAAAATCGCTTGCTATTTCTTGTAGACTAATAATCCTTTCTTTAAATAACATTGCCATTATTTCAAAGAAGCTGGACTAATTCCTTGTCATGGAATATGGATTTGTTTATATTAATAGCGTATGCGGTTGGCAAGAGCGGAACGTCATCTTTCGTGGTGGGTGTCACCTGGTGGGCGGCAATTTTGACCTTTGGGCACGGCGACGATGTTAAAGATGGAGGCTAGGGTTAATTCTTAACAAGAAGAAAAGGGGCAATGAAAATTTAGATTTCATAATGTTGTTTCTATTTTTTTCATAAAATCCCTAAATTAATTCTTAAAATTAAAAGGACTAATATGCTAAAACACTTAATAATGAGTTGTACAAATAGGCTTGACACATGGATATTGCCTGATGAGTTGGAAAGTCATATAGACTTGATGCAGATGCTGACCTATTTACTTAATGACCATATATGGCAAGCTTTTATGTAACCACCTAAAAGGGTTGTAAACCCCTAAAAAGAGAGGTTCAATATATATATATATATATATATATAGACTAATGAGGGCATCTTAGTACTTTAACACATTTGAGCGGGGTGGTAAAGGGTTGGCCATAAAAGAGCAAGGCAGGTTAACCTAGTTTATTTATTTGAGTTAAAAGTGTAAACCCGTCTCATCATAAAATGGTGAGTTGAGATCAATCCAATGAGCCAACCTATTTTTTTGTTATATTTTTAGCTATTTTGCCAACTCACCCTGCTTACTATGAGTTGGTCATCAAATGGGATGGGGAATTGACCCGCCATAATTATTTGGGTTAGAAATGCCAACTCACCCCATAAAAAATGGGGGATTAGCAAGCCAACCGAGGTGGTCCAACTGGTTTTGCCACCCTACATTTGAGTCCAGGACGTCCCCATCCCTAATGTTTAATAATTTTTTAATTAATAATAATGTATAATAACCACAATAATTACCGTTCACAATCAAATGATGAAAAACTAATATTAAATATTAAAGAGTTTAATTTTGATGTACTAATAGTGTAAAAGCATTTTATACAATCATGTAATAAAATTTTTTATTTGGACGACTTTTCAAACAATGGGTGTGAAAGTCAACTACTATAACTGATATAACAATATATAATTAAATTATTGTGTAAACAACTTTTACACTTTCATCGCTTGGAAATTAAATTCAAAATCAAATGCTTAACGTGATTGATTTGAGCTGAATAAGGATTGTATTGTGTGCAAAGTTCACAAACTTAGAATATTATTATCGAGATGGAGTGACAAAAAAAGGAGGTAAAGTAAAAAAAAAATGGAGGAAATAACACTATAGATAAATAGTAAAATAAACAATAAATAAAAACATTTTTTAATAAACATTGTTTTATTATAAGTATATATTTTGTAATTTGTATTTTAAGAAAACAAAATGTTTATTTTTCAGTTAAAAAACTACTTGAAAAGACCTAGAGTAATGCTATTTAAATATCTAAAAGTAGATATTCCAATGGATATCCCAATCGGGATAGTGGGAACTACTACCACCATTCAAAGATGATAAAGTGAATGTATTAATAGGACATCCACTTTTAAATGTTCAAATATTATTTTCTTTTTTTTTTTAGTCATGAATAGGAATTTCAATACTAATAAAATAGGTCAAACCCAACTTTACAACAAGGAGAACAAATACAACGAAAAAACTTACAACCTGCAAGTTGGGTCATCTAGAGCAACTAGAAATACAATACACTTAACCTATATATACATCTTTAGCAAAAGGAAATCTTGCTCTCTTGTAAAGATACTTGACAATAGACACTAGCGAAACTAATATGTCCATACAAGCAAGTTTTCCTAACAACTTTTTAAAGAAATATTCCAATCAAAAGAAAAATACACAAACTCGCTGCTCTGAGCTCTCCAGGAACTCTCTGAGTTCATTCTATGATAAGCCTTCTTCTCTCCTCTTGGATTAAAACAAATATACTTCCAAGCTTGTTGTTGTAACACCAAGACCGATAAAGACTGACACAAAACCAAAGAAACTAGCCAAAAACCAAAGAAAACCCATCTGGTCACCATTACTAGAAATTGTTGATTCTTCACCTACCATAAGTGCAATACTCTGATGCTATTGCAATCAAAAGTTACACACTAGAAAAGAGATCAAACAAATAATCTATAGCAAGGAGGTGTAACAAAACATAACCAAAAAAAAAAAAAACAAAGTAAAGCGGAAAAAAAAAAAAAAAAAGGAGGCCAAGAGGTGACGGACCACCATGGAGGGGTGAACCACCTCCGTGGGGCTGGCTCCCCCAGCTGCTTGGTGAGGGAGCAGACAATGGAAACTGCTATGGTTGAGCGGCACCAGGGTTTTCTCTTAGACTTTTAGTTGAAAAACACTATCATTTTCCTTTGGAATTATGAGTGTTACAACTAACCAATGGGCCAACTACATTGATTATTATACTTATTTTTTTTTTTTGGGTTCTGCCTAGGCATAATTGAACCAAATTTAGGCTCTTTGTAGGTGCTTTCTCATATCCAGAAAAAAAAAAAATCAGAAGATAAAGATGTGAGTCGTCTCAAATCAATAAATCACACATAAGAGAGTTATTGTGTGGAGTATCGTATAGGCAATTCCATATGAAACACCATAAGCCTTTTTGCCTCTCCCTTAAGATGCCTCCATCTAGATTTGGAATCCCAAGACTGCATAAGCCATCAAGCAAGCTATGAACGTCAATCAAGCATTTCCCCTCCCTTACTCCCCACTTCGTTGCCACAGGCCGACGTCGAGTGTCAGTGCCAGGACTCGTGACAAGTGCAAGCGGTAGTGATGCGACATCACAAACGGTGATCTTACGACCAAGATCGCGATAACAATGTGAACTCCAAACGGCGATGATGAGACGGGATGAAGTTGTGGTGCGAGGATGAAGATGGTGATGCAATGGCAATTCATGATTGAGGGAATGACGCATGATCACGGCATAGAAAAGGGAAGGCTCATTGTGGCTACGGCGAAATGGTGAAAATGGTAGGCTCGTGGTGGCGATGCGATGGCTAATGGTTGGCTGGGATGATGAAATGGCAATATTGTGGTTAGGGTACCGGTATGGCTATGGAAATTTAGTTTGAAGTAAGTTATGGATTTTTTTTTTTTTAGTTTGGTTTAATTTGGTTTAGCTTTTTATGAAAATGGGGATTGGGGATTAGGCTATGACTGAATGTTGATTCTTTTTTATTTTCTAGAGTTAGTTTCTGAAAAGTTTATTCTTGTGCTTTTGGATGAAGCAACAGTGGAGGAAAAAGGAGTAGGGGCATCTAGGGAAGAGAGGAAAATATTTACTACATTGGACACTCATATGGTACACTAATGTTTCACTCCATGTGTCATTTATTGATTTGAGAAACTCATATCTTCATCTGGCAGATATTTTTCTCATTTGTATGTGAGAAAGCACCCTCTTTTTAAGGTGTCTTGTGTCTGCAACTAGTTTCAAAAGAAAAGGCTTTGAAGAGTTGAAGTATTAGGTATATTTGGTCTTAGTTTTGAGTCAGTTTTAGTTTTTTTTTTTTTCAATTTTTTTGGATTTATGACAAAAATACGAAAAATTGAAAATGAAGGTGACTACTCGCATACTGGTGAAAATGTATGCAACATGCAGATCTTACATGTATCAAATGGTTAGGTGACATATGTTAATGTGGGATCCATGTGACAGTAAGCTTAAATTAATGATGAATAGTGGTTTAAGGTTGAGAGAAGAAAGATAAAAAGAAATAGATAAAAACCCATAAAAAAAAAACTTAAAAACAATTAGAAATCAGAAGCAGGATTTCTACGGTCGCCACCATCTACCACCACTGGACTCCGCCATCAACATCCTCCACCTACGATGAGAACGCCGCCCAGCAGCCACCCAGCGCACCCGCGGTTATCCTCTGTGCTACAGATTGTTTTGAGCCATCATCCTCGGTGAGCGAATGGGCAACACCGCCAGAGGTTATAAGGAAGTATCTCAAGAAGGTGAAGAAGCCCTTGTACGATAAGGTTTCGCAGAAAACAATCTCGTCTTTGAAAATAGAGAGATCTTCAAATGGAATTTCTTCTGGGAAGAAGAAGAAAGAAATAATGGAGACCAGTAATAGTACTAGTGCAATAGTCTCTTCTTCTTCTTCTTCTTCTTCTTCTTCTTATTCTTTCTCAGGGAACTTGAGGTACCCGCGACGAATAAGGAGGAGCAACTACGCTTCACACTACCTTTCATCGATGAGATCGTCACCGACACACTCTAGCATGCTTTCACGAGGGAGCGCTTGTTACGCTAACGCTTCAACAATGGAGGAGTTGCAGAACACAGTAACAGAAGATGATTGCCTGCGACAAGCACGTGGGGCTGCCGACGTCGTCATCTGCGACGGCTGTGAAGACGGGCTCCACGTCCGCTGTTGCTTGGCAAGTTGTTGAATTGCATATAACTCTGCCGCCATCGACATCCCCAGCAGAGATGATGTTGCCAGCCGCAGATGGGGCGGGAGTATTCGGCGAGGGTGGTGGAGGCAAAGGAGGAGAGGGAGGGGAGGGTAGTGTGGAGGTCTTGGAGATAGGGTATGCAGCGGGGTGAGAGGATGTGAGGGAGGTGCGTGGCAGTTGATTCACGTGAGGCGTGGTGAGTGGGGGAAGAGAGAGAGCATGCTCCTTTGGCTCTATTTTTCTCAAAAACAAGATTATTTTCGGAAGTAACCACGCTTTTACTTGAAACTTGTGATTAACCTTAAACTAACGATTATTGGGTGGATCCCATATTGTATTGTCCAATTGTCATCTTTTTATTTGTCAAAGTAAGGCCTGCAGCTTGAAGATATTTTTTTATCTGTATGTCAAAATGTGTAAAAAATAAAAACTAATAAAAATTAAATTTTAAAGTTTTCATAGTATTTTTTTATCAAATCTAAAAAAATTGGAAATGAAAATTACTAAACATACCGGTAGTCTTCTTGTATCTTCTCAAAAGGCACCGGCTTTTGATGCATGAGAACTTCCTGCATATTTCTGGAGGCTGCTAAGTCCCTAGACTTCAAATTTGCTGAAGCAGCAGCTGCACCTCCATATCAAGATACCCTTCTCTGTCTTTGTCGCATTAGAATTAATGGCATTGGCATGTCTTGCTGCGATTGAACGTGGCTAATTTTCACTGATTGCTGTGTAATCCCTTTTCATTTTCATGTATAAGATGACAGGATGATATTACTAGGGAGCCAAGTGATTGTGACTCTACACTGAACGCATTTCACAATTCACAGCTACTTCCACAACTTGCTTAGGTAGCGTTTGGTAGAGATTTAATGGCAAAAATATAGGACAATAAAGACATAGAGATAAAAATATAAATAATAAATATATATAGAAATATTATTAAAAAAAAAATTAAATTTCTATTTTTGTATCCTATTTTCATATTGTTCAACATTTAGAAGTCCAGAAATTTTATGTTTTTCTGCCTCATGTCTTCTCTCAGAAAGATTTGTGTTAAGATGTCTTCTCTATTTTATTCAAAGACAGTAAATAAATGTTACCTTAAGGTTTCTTTCTTTTGATATGTGTATGTTTTTTTTCCCTTCTTTTTCACTAGGGTATATGAAGAATGGATTTGGTCAATTGAATAAAATTTAGCCCAGGCCGATTTTTAAACAAGGTTAGTTTTTGAAACATGACATGATAACGACTTTAACTAGCAGGGTTGGCAGAACTACCTAACCTTTAAATAATATATGAGGATTTAAATATTATATATAGTAAAGGTAAACAACTATATAAGAAACGAAATTTAAAAGATATTTTACACATATATTCAAAATAAATCATATCAATACAAATATATAATGAAGTTATATAAAATATATTAATTGAATTATAAATTTTTTTTCACAATTTATTATAAAAATATATATTCTTAAAGGAATTATTTGACTTTAAATTAAGTCGAATTAGGCCAACCCAACCCGCCAAACCAGAAAGTATAGGGTAGTTTTAAGACCTGAATCTAACCCAATGAGTTTCCAGCAGGCCAAATAGAGCCATGAACACCCCAACTTTCCATATTCGAGGTGCAAGTATTTGGTTGATGTAGATTTAGTAAAGAATCAAATCTCTAATATCATCATCACAAACCAGTCTTAAATATTCGGACCGGTGACAAAATAAGCTTCTAATAGAATGTTGGCTATTTTTAACATATTTTCACATTAAAGAGCAGTAAATATGAGCAAAACACCAAAGCAATCTGCTTATATATTATTAGGGACTCTGACCTTAGCTGATAACCATTTACTTGTGAAACTAGAACACTGAAACCATCTTTTGTAACCTTAACCAAACCCTGCATATAATAATTATAATTAGCAACGACTTTCTTTAATCTTGGTGCATATCTTCTCCTGGGAATTTTTGACATTTCCGTAGGAAAGTTATTGCAAATATAAAAGCCCTGAGAACTAGGACTGGATCTATGGGTGAGAAGTAGAAGATTTGAAACGCAAGAGCAACTAAAACTGCTAGAACCAAGCTTGACGTTATTGTTAACCAAGAAGCCATGCTCTTAGAACTAGGTGCTCTGGTATATAGACAGTAGTGAAGTTCTGAGAAAAGTACAGTGTCAAACATGAATCATTTTATTGTCTATTGGCAGTGAACAGAGTTTAGGTAAACTAAAGTAGGATACATTTTTATACAGGCACAATTCTATCACACTATACTCACAAGAAAAGTGAATGATATCACATTCTTCAATATACACTTGCTTCTTTTGATATATACTGATTTATAGAACCTAACTACTTTATTATAAGTATGCTTAAATATAATGTATTTGAATTATGTTTACAAGAGAAATTTTTTCTCACAAAGTCTTAAAAATTGTAAAACTTAGTAACTAAATATAATTAAATAATTAGCATATTTATGACTAACATTGTATTATTTTAATTTTATAACAATAAATAAAAATTTATTGTAAAAATATATCTCAATAGATTACTCAATTTTTATATCATACTTTGGTCGATATGTATAATATTTTATAATTTAACAAAACATAATTAAATAATATTAAATATATAAAACTAGCATAATCTTATAAATATTTCATAACATAAATAAGTCATCCTGATTACATAACAAAAAGGATTAAAAATTTATATTTGGAGGTATAACCTTGTCAAGTTGTTATTAGTATAATTGAGAATTTATAGATTTTATTAGAATTTACTTAATTTTCAGATAAAAATAATAATTTATTTAATTTTGCCTAAGTTTAGGGGGGAAATTATATTTGAGATAACTCATTTTGAATAATACCATAAAAAAATATAAAAATTTATATATGGAAGAGGCTATTGCCACTCTCATTTGACTATTATCACTCCATATTAATAACCCTAATTTGCATTGTTCCTCAAATACCCTTGGAGTTATTTTAATAATTAACATTTATTTTAGTTTTCAAAATTGAATTAAGACCAAACAAACCTTTTTTAATACCAGGGCCTTTTCACTTTCCTGGTAACTTACTTGCCCAGGTTTTTTAATGAGTAATGAGAGCACAAAGTTCTTCAGAATAATGGTGGAAGCTAAGAAGCAGAGGTGAAGAATTTTGGGTTGGTCGTTAACAGCTTCTATGAAGTTGGGCATGACTATGCAAATTATTCAGGAAGGTAATTGGGAGAAAATGTGGCATATAAGGAACGTTTCTTAGCACTAAGGATTTGGAAGAGAAAGCATAAAGAGGAAAGGAAGCAAAAATTGATGAGCATGAGAGCCTGAATTTATGTGTGCTTTGGAAGTGAAACACACTATCCAAAATTTGAGCTTAGAGATATTACTGTTTTTTTTCTTCAGGTAAAGTACAAGAAAGAAGAAAAAACAAACAAGCTCAACAATATAATCCAACTGCAACCAATGTTCAATAGTAGGTGGAGGCATTTCCCCTGTTACAAAGTCATCCCTTGAGCCCCTATTCCAACAAGAGCATTAGCGGCCGGTTTACTAACATGGGAAAAGTTGACAGACCACTCCTTGTTAAGCAAAAGGTGCACATCCTTGAGCACAACATCCAAAGTGAGATCTAGGAGTATCTAAAAATGAGAAGAGACACACTCTTGCATAATCACTTTCACAAACAATATTTTTAAACCCAATGTACCAAGCAAGTTGAAGACCATGTTTTACCATAAGAAGCACAATGACTCTGATGTCTTTCTCTCTAAGTAACTGAAAACCAAAAAGCCAAAGCCCCAGGTTCCTTAGAAGACCCGCAATCACTCCTAGAAGCATCCAAGGTAACAGCCCATCAACATTAAGCTAAGTAACTCCATGTGGAGGGGGAGACCACAAGAGTTGAACCAAAAGAGGAAAGAGAAAGATCCAAGTGAGTCTCTTAAATTCTTAATTCAGTTTGAAAATTAAATAAATATTAATCAATAAAATAACTCTGAGGATATTTGAGGAATAATACAAATTAAGACAATTAATGTAGAGTGGCAATAGATAGGAGTGGCTATTAATTAAGGTTGTCAAATTATTATATAATAATATTATTTCAATATCTAAAAGTTGGTGTTATTTGGACATCTACTCTATCATTATTATTAGATGAGTGAGGTAAGTGGGGATCAACCTTATCCAATGATAATAAAGTAGGCATGCATTATGTCACGACTCAACTTGGATTGTGACGACACGTAAACTAAGGGGTATAAGCCTCGTAATCAGAGTTATACTATATGCATATTTTATTCATAAAGTCAAATTCAAATCATAAATCAATTTCCATATTTAACTCGTAATGAATTTGAATAACCCTTTTTCCATAAATAAAATAAAACTGTAGCTATAACATAAATCAATTTGAGTTGCTCAATTTATAAAATAATCATGAAATACTATATCACTTAAATGCAAAATAAATCATGGTATACAAAATGAAAAACATGAATATATGTATGCGTGTAGTCCGATGTGGTCAAATACTCTGGGCGCACTCCTGGAGCATTGTTTACCAAAAGACATAACACTTCACGGCCATGAAGCTCACCCAGCTGGAAATGGACTCCTGCTTAGAGGTAGAGGTGGAGGATCTAAGGCAACACTTGTCTTAGAGGAAAAAGGGAAAAAAGGGTGAGTTTTATCACAAAACTCAATGAGTAAAGTCCTCGCCATCACGTACATGGGGACAAGAAGGAAAATACATAAATAATAATGTGACAATTGTAAATCATTTCAAGTATAATACATAATAGCTATATTAAAATTGTTAAGGCCTTAATTTATTTCCATTTCTCAAGAAATTACAAAGAGAGAGTATCCATAAGCTGAAAAGGGTGGTGCTTGTCCCACGTGAATAAGAGTACTAAGCTAAGATCTTAACGGTCCATCTACTGATTTAACATATGGATAATTGCCCCTCGTTAGCCTCATTATACCAAGGTTAGGAAAAATCCTTAACTCATAGCTCTATTCCTCTCAATAATTCCCTAATCCAAATCCATACTAAGTCATGAAAAGGGAAATTCTATCAATTCTAAGTTCAAAATCTAAGTTCCCATGAAGAAACATAAAGCTTAAATTTTAAATCCAATAATCATAACTATTTCCAACTTTCATAAACAAATCAAAATCAGGAGTTAAATCATATAAAATATTTATAGAGCAATTATGGTCTTATGCATTTTCCAAATCATAGATTTTTCATGTATCATTTCAAAGAAAACATTTTTTCTAGTTCTTGCATATTTTTGCATAAAATCATATCATGCGAAAACTTGATTTATAATTTCTAAATATTTATAGTGCTAGAAAATAATCATAGAATGACCAAATAAGGCTATGATCAAACTCATTTCTGGAGGATGGAATATGAGAACCAACACCATAATAGCTCTAGGGAGGAGGGATGACACAAATCGCCATTACAACCATAAAACTCAAGATTAATCTATGTGTACCTCTATTTTACCCTAAACCAAATCTAACAACATTGGAGGAGCACATCCACTTAACAATAATGAGAGAAATAATAACACTCAAACTTAGAACATGAAAAAATGGGAAGGAAGGAGATATAATCTATCCACATTGACTCACCTTAAAGCTTGGGGAGGTGGATCTAAGTGGGGTTGAGAGTGAAAGGAGTGGAAGAGAGTTTGGGTATGGTAGGAGGGTTCCAAAATAATAGGGAAATCCAAGTTTAGGGGTATTAATAAGGTAAAGGGTCTAATTAATCAAACTCTGTTGTTTAACACTATTATGATGTCGGGGGCACCGCTATAGCGGTCAGAGCCCGGGCGCCCCAAGCAGGAAAACACATGACCACTATAGCGATTTCAGGACTGTAGCGGTTGACAAAAACAAAAATAGGCCAAATCCCATACTCTTACGTCTAGCGGTTTCACAAACTCCTATATGGTGGAGGTTCACCTTTCTGCATTTTTTGACATTTCGACATAGGACCTTCAGACAATATGGGTGGGTGTAAGGAACCATATAAAACTTATCTAGACACGTGTCACCTTTGGTATTACGCATCCAATGGGACATCTACTCTTTAATGTTGGAATAACATTGTTGATGATTATATATAGATAATGGATTTAGATCCTCCAAAGTGAGGATTCTCACTTAGAAAGTAAAGTGGGGAGTTACCTTTAGATCAATAGAGTGAAAAAACCCCAACTTCTAACTTTATAATCTAGTAATAAAATTTCTTTACTTTCTAGAAGAGTGAGGGTTTAGGGTTTTAAAGGATCCAAAATCCATCCAGTATAAAGTAAGTTGTAGTTGTTTGTTATATATTGCTTTAAACTTGTAATGGTAATTTGACAAATGAGGATAACAAACTTCCGATGGACACCAATTTTAGAAGATTACTTTTCCGAACTATGTTCTATACTCATTTAGTTGAGTTACGTTATTTGAGAGTTCTCCATCTTCATCAATAATAAATAACGTGTGAGTCGGTATATTTCATATAACCCAAGTACAAACAACATTTTTCCTAGTTAAAAAACTATGAATTGGAGAGTGCCAGTGCTCAACATGCATTGAAAACACAACAAAATTTCAGACACAAAAAAAAAAAAACAAAAAAGAAAAGAAAATGTGGATATTTGATGTGAAGGCCTTCACAATTAAACTCCCCAAAAAGCCTGTTCTTAGAATAATAGGGATAAATGATGAAACAAGCAAATATATGACTCACCTCGCTTATAACAAAGCTAGGAATGAAAAACATGATTAACAATGTACATTCCTAGAAAATTGAATCTAGATTTAGTCCAGACTACGTATTTTTTCTTTATTCTTGATTTCTGAATGGCAGAATACTATTCCGAAATTTATTACGATACGAATGGAACAAGAAGTTTGCACAATAGGGGCAAATGAGAGCTGAACTTGCCAAGTCACTAACTCTAACCACTGTGCAGTGGGAATTTTCCAACAAAGTTGGAATTGAGGCTACCAAGGTAAAGATGACCCTCAAACTCTATAGCTGAAGTCACAAAATTAATCACCTTCCCCTTACTATCATCGAACTTTCTGATTATCTTGCCGTCAGTTGCTACATTCACCACCATTGCCTTCTCTTTGTACCATTGATCAGGTTATATAGCCTTGGAAATGAAGCTATAAAATGCTTAACACCTTGGAGGTATGCACAAACTCCAGTCCTTCAGTAGTTAGCTGTGGCATTAATATTGGAGACAACCAATTCAGCACCTCACTAGTTCTATTATAATCTTTCACTGTGTATGGGCAAGAATTTAATTCAATGTTACCTGAAGCCCAGCAATCCAGAAAGACCCATCAGGAGCAAGATTAATATTGTCAGGTCCACAAAATTTTCAATGAAAATATCTGTCTTTGCCTTTGTTAGCTCCTTTTAGCCAATACCTCAGGCACCTGTATCTGATTCAGAAAGAAAATGTTATTATGTAACCAAATGTAGATTATGGAGTAGCACACAAAATGGCAATGATTTGAAGCATGATGTAAGGGGTGAAAATAAGGACAAGTAAACCAGACTTCATTGTAAACCTTCGTGCTGAGTTACAGGTTAAGTCTTAACCTGCTAACACAGCTTAGACCCTCAAACAAGCTGCCTTTATTGAAGATTAACACTGCACTCAGTTGTCGAAGAAGGGAAAATCCCATCAAGAATTGTACTTCTAGGTTTCACAGACCACTAGATAATCTTCACCTTGGAGAGTGCAACCCATTGGCAAAGTAAAGGTTATCTAGGACAACAGAAATTTCATTTGAAGTTGGATTGCTTGAAAAGTTGTCCATGAGGTCTTGCCTTCACAAATCCAGATGCCAATTGTGGATGTTAAACTTGGTGCTAGCAACACTGAAATATATACTTCCATCTGATGCTTCGATCACATCATCTGCAAATCTGGTTCAACCATGAAAGATTTGTGGTCATAGCAATGCCCTATCAGCTTGAGGCTGCAATATGTGATATTGAAAATAGTAATGCTCATCTATTAAAAAGAATATTAAATAATTTTTTTTTTTAGAAATTCTAGTAATTGTTAAATAATATAAAATAATATGACACATGTATGTTGTATTTTTATTAATAATATTATGTTTCAAAGTTAATTATATTTAATAATATTTATTTGTTTATAAATATTCCATGTCGTTATAAATTCCGAAGTAATGGCATATGCATATATGCGTGGATTTGTTTTTCATTACCACGTTATAAATATTAAATTAGAAATATTGTCATCATTAGGGAAGTTCATGATAACATACTCACTTAACACTAATTTAATTTTAAACTTTTCTTGAATGGGTTCTAGTCATGTTTTTTGATTGATTTAACATCGTCTAAAGGCAAACAATACTCTTAGAATTATATTTTTCAATAATCATAGTAATAAATTATGATATTATAATTTAATTAATATATTTAAGATTACTTGATACTATATTTATAGTCATATGGTTTGATTTAAAATATTAATTGAAAAATATTTTTGATTTTTGTTTTTCTTGCTCTGTAAAATTTTATTAATTTATTATGTATAATGGCAAAACCTTATAAGTTATCTAAAGGTCAACTCGGTTGAACCCAATCTTCAATATTAGTCACTAATTGGATTTGAACTAAATACAAGGCAAAAGTTTAGTTCTGGTTCAACTTGACCCAACTCATCATTATTGTACACTCTTCATTATCATATAGCCATTTGGGCCAGTGGATAACTTCAATAGATTTATTAAATGAAATAATAAGGGCATGAACGTTTTGGTTACATCTTTCTCAATGATTTTTCCACGTTGGGTTTCTTTTGGAGCGGTGGGTAATAAGTCTTTTCCAATACTATAAATTGCGGTCATACGAGAGAACGAAGAGAGTTTCAATTGTAAGATTATTTTACATTATTATGTATGGTCCATATAATTAATAGATTAACTCTAATAAAAGAGAATTAAGTGATGTCATTAATAAGTTAAAACAATAAACTAAATTATGGAGGGTTTTAAATAATTTCAAAAGTTTCTACCCCCCTCTCCTTTTTGAAAATACTTGGTGGTTACTTTAAATAACAAGTATAGATACAGCCAAAGTAAAGAGTCTGTAACTTCTTTTCACCATCAAAAGAAAACTAAAAGAAAAGGAAAGAGTGGAAAACAAAAACACCAAAGGACTCAATAAGAAGAGATCAAAGGTTTCATCAATGAATCAAATATGTTAATTATACTTTATATTTATTATGTAATAATCATAAAATTCAAAATCCTTAAAAGCTCTATAATTTCTGGAGATGTGTATTAAAAAATGAAAATTATAGTTAACATGAATCCATATTTTATTATGACGAACAAATGATATTTCGATACCAGAAATAGATGTCTTAAGTGAAAACACTAAAGCTTCATTGATTATTAGATGTAATCATGAGTGAAATATAAGACCATAATTCAAATAGTAATCGAGTGATGTCCTACCTAAATATTCACTTTTAGATGTTGAATAATATTTTTATCTTATGACATATAGAATTCTTCTTGTATTAAGTTTTTAGTTCCCTTGAGTAATTCTTACAAGTTGTTCTTATATAACCTTATTAGTTCAGAGTGCAAAATGAATGAGAAATATTTTGTTATACTTTTAAATCCAATGTCTAATATGACTCAGTCAATGTTGATAAACTACTCTAACTTAATTTTATCATGTTATTTATTTAATTCCTTGTTTTTATATCATTGTGAGCAGCAATTATTTTCTTATTCAGATTTGATTTTTTTAATTTCATATTATTTATGTAATTTCAACTACATTTTCCAAGAACTTATTCATTAAGGCTAAAATCTAACCACGTCATTCTAAAATTATAATTCTAGCGAAGTTTTTGGTTATTTAATATTTTCCTGTTCAAAAAGTAATCACCATACTTAGAATAAGCAACATTGTAGTTTGTATTAGAAAACAAAATGTTTATTTGCCGGTTTATCTGTTTAAAAGTGGCTGATAATTTGGTCCCAATAGTAAGTTCTGGACTATTACATAATCCATCATCTATAGCCATTAGATTTTATTTAAAGGATATAGATTTAAAGATGCAATTATTACATAAAATTATAACATAAAATAACAAATTTGAAATAAAATATAAAAATTTTAAGTTACCAAATAACCCATGAACTCTTCTTCCACTTATCACCCCCACCATCCATGTTTCTCCGCCTTCTCCTCCATTCTCACTTCAAAGACACATCCATCCTTCCATTCTCTTGCTTCAATGCATTTGCTCCTTCATCTCTCTTGTTTTTTCTCAGGTCAAAATATTCTTATTTTTTACCAACAACCAAGCTTCGCTACATAAACAAGTGTTATTGTTATTTTTCTCTGGAATTATTGAGCCACTATTTGTCCCCTAAAAAATACAAACAGGAACAAGTGTTGTTATTATCCTCTTCTGCATCAAACACATACCATAGCGAAAAAGGGAGCAAAAATCGATTAACTGGAACAAATCTTCGACATTGTTCCCTTCCACTGTCCTCCACCAACAAATCCTCAGTCAATTGCCTCCTTCACCATTTCAGCCTAAGTGCGCAACGAATTTTATATTTCATTGTTTTTTAAGAGAGAGTACGCGTGTGGAAATGAAGAGAGTAGGAAGAGAAGCCAGACACAGAGTCACACACAGAGAATCAAAAGAGTACAAGAATTTCAAGGAAAATTTCGCAATCTGGTTGTGGTGGTGTTTCTCCTCACTGCTCACTTAGGCCCAAGTCTCAAAATCCCAAGGAATTAATTCAACCAATAAAAATGGATTTGTATCTTATGTGTTCTCTCAATCCAAATCGCAAGCAAAGGGAGACGGTGGCACTGGCACTGAATCATTGATGGAAGGAAACAGTAGTGACTGGAGCCGGGTAGAAGGAAGGAACTTTTTTTCAGAGGAAGTTTATTTTAATAATTTTAATATAATTGAATAAGGAGTATATGGAGGTTCAAAAGAGACGGAACCAAATTATCCTCCATCCTGTTTGAAAATGCCCTTTGGAATTATGACTTTGAGTGTTGCAACATGCAACCACGGGGCCAAACACGTTGATTATTAAGCATATACATTTTCTTTTGTCCATACACATCACTGCATTTCAAATTTGGACTCTTCTTAAGATATTTAGTATGTGAGACTAGGTTCAAAAGAAAGGTAGTTTTTTTATTTTTTTTTTCGGCCTATCATAAAGTTTTTATTAATCATTAAATAATTATTATTTTTATTAAATAATTTAATTTAATAATTAATAATAAGAGCTCATAATAAATTAAAAATAAGAGACCCACGGCAAAACTCACGCTGTAAAAATACTAGTTTTGCCTCTTACGTATCTCAAGAGGCATCAGTCTTTGATGCATGGTCTGTAGTCACCACTACTCAATGGTCCCTACAAGAAAGACTTCTTTACAGCCGTAACCTTCCTAATGGTTGCAAGTCCCTCTCCCTAGATTTTTGGTTTGCATAAGTAGCAACTGCACCTCCACATATCAAGATCCTATTTGTGCCTGTCACTTTAATGAATGACATTGGCTCTTTGGCAATTGCTGCTCCAAAGCCAGCTAATTACACTGTTTTCATTTTCATTTTCGTGCATGAGATGACAACTCGGGAACAAGTGAGTGTGACCCTGCACTCAATAGGCACCGCATTTCACAGCCAATTGCACTACTTGATTAGGGGTTACTTTCTTGGGCCATGTTAGTCCAATGAATGTTTTGGACTCCGTTATCCTTGGTGACCAGCATGGTGTGAAGTTCTTGTGTATCATAGCTTTGTCTCTCTTGTTTTTGCATTTCATTATTTATTTTTTTTTTCCCCAAAGAGTCGCATTTGTTTTATGTCTCTGGATCGAAATAAAAATACAAAGATATTAAAAATACAAAATCTATTTAAAGATGAAAATAAAGAAATAAAAAATAGAAAAAATTTTTGTCTTCAAAATTTAGAGACAAGTGAAAATCAATACGGAGATAAAAATTTAATATTTTTTTTTTCAATAATATTACGTATGCATTTAATATTTATGTCTCTATTTGTATTATCTTTATTGTCATAGCACTATCTTTATTCACTCCAAGGGTAGGGGTGGGCAAGAGCTTGAGAAAAAGGAATGCTCAGATGCTTGCAAAGGGTTTTGCGTACATAGGAATGAAGCCAACATGTTTATGAAAACCAGTGAGTGATGACTGCTTCAAACAAAGGCAGTAGCTAAGAGCAAAGAGATGAACAAAACACCAAAGCAATCTGCTTATAATTATCAGGGATTCTGACCTTAATTGAGAACCATTTACTTGTGAAGCGAGAACACTGAAACCATTTTCTGTAACCTTGAGCAAGCCCTGCATATAATATAATTATTCCAATCAGCAACTAGTTTCTTTAATCTTGGTGCTTATTTTCTCCTAGAGATTTTTGGCAGTTTCTTAAGAAAGTAATTGGAATAATTGGTTTCATATAAGTTTTGGGAAAGATGATTCATGATATGGATCGAAGCTTCCATGACTAAATGATCAAGAATTCATAACTAAGGCATATTAGATATAAACTATTCATGTTTTTCTATCCATCAATTTAAAATTAGCCATGCTCTTCTTGCAATTCAAAATCCTAGACCAGAAATATCTCTTTCATGAACCTTCATAGCTTTTGCCTCTGTGAGAGTTTATGTTACCTTTATAGTATCACATACAATGATGCCACCATCTTTTGCTGTAGTGATTCCTAGCAAATTGTCACTATCTATATGCTTCCAATTCTCCCAATCTCCATTTCGGGGCAATCTTTTGATCCAACCATCTCAGTAGCTGCATAGAGAGTATTCTTTATCAACACAAACATCTTCTGGATCCTTCAATAGTCCTTCTCCAAGTTTAACAATGTTCTGCTAAGGAAACAATAATTTAACATAAAAGAAAATTGTAAATACTTAGGCCTATTTGATTTCAGTTTCATTTTCATTTTTCTAGTTTTCAGGATTTTATGAATAGATACTAAAAACTGAAAATTAAAATTAAAATTTATATTTTCAGAATTTTCAGTATTTTTTTCATAAATTCTGAAAAATTAAAAATGAAAACTGAAAACTCAAACCAAGCAAATCCTAATTTAACACCTTAAGAGACCATATGCTATTCATGCACCCTTCACCTGTAATTGGTTTTCTCCGGTTGAAGGAGAAGCAAAAGATGCGGTGGTATCTCCAGTAGAGACTGGATCTATGGGCGAGGAGTAGAAGATTTGTACTGTGAGAGCAACTAAAACTGCTAAAACCACGCTTAAGCTAAATGTTACACAAGAAGCCATGCTCTTTGAACTAAATGCTATGCTATATACTTATATAGGCTGTAGTGAAGCTCTGAAAAATGTGAAGTGTCAAATGTATCCTTTATTATACAGCGCCACATGTTCATACTCCGAAAATTTAGATAAAGTCATTTATATTAGCAAAATAAATGGTAAAAATTTATATAATTTAAAACTGTTATTTAAAATTATATCTTAAAAATTTATGCTTAAATTTATTCTTAGTTTCTATAAATATAGGTGATTGTAGTCTTATTTCTTTAATTTTTTTATTATTTGGTTTCTCTTTTCTTTAATATTATAATTTTGGTCCCTATTGTTAGCTAACTGATTTCTTAATATTAAAGTATCATAAGAATGAATAGTGAAGCTTGAAGCAAAATTTTAGGGGCCAAATTTAACATGAAAATTATATTTATAATAATTAGATTAAAATTTATTGGACATCACATATATAAACTTTAAAATAAATAATTAACACAACAAATGCTAGTGTGTATTTAGATTAGCTAGGAGATTAAAATTGTTCAATAATTGAATATAAGTATAATTATGAATTTTTTATAATCGAATTATTTGAAAATCAATTTATGTTCTTAGGTGTATTAAGTTAAATGTAATTTTATAGTTTGTAATTTTTATTTTATGAAAATAAATTTTTTTGTATGGTAAATTAATTTTACACTTAAAATTATAACTTTTTTTTTTACTTATAATTTATTCAAATTTTTACTCAAATACGTGAAATTATTTCAAAACAACTTTATTGGAAAAAAAAACTGCTTTCTTATATTTCCAAATGTACCTAACAATGTCGAAAGTTTTGTAAGCATCATATATTATTCATTTTCTATTATATATTATATGATAGTAAGATTATATATCATATAATAATAGGATAGTGACAAGATTTTTTTTTTTTCTGCCGGTTGACATTGCAATTGGACAAAAATTTTGATAATCAATAGTTTTGTGTAATTAATTAAATTACTTAAATAGCTTTATGCAACATTATTGGTAATTTAATTAATAACTTTATATCTCTAACAACAAATATAACTACCATAAATATAATAATGATAAAGGAGCACTTCTTGGGAGGCAGTCAAAGTTTGATTGCTTCTTTAGGTGATAGTTATTGTTTGTCAGTAGGTGTGTGCCTCCCCAAGTTTGGAGTCTTTGAAGGGGATGCATCTATATAGTTTTGATTGCTATAAAAAAAAGCTATGGGCAAACATTACAATTTGTTATAGCAAAAAAGTGTTTTTGTAAAGAAAAATCATGACAAATGAAGGAATTTCAGATATCAAAAGATATAAATAACGATGAAATCCCTATATCTCAAAGAATCAATTTAATCTTAAATATGACATATGCAATATAATTGAAGATTGGATTGGAGTTACCTAGAAGATTTAGGAAGAAGACAATAGATTCATAGACATCCTAACCTAACATATAAAACACAAATGCAAATAGTTAGAGAGAAATCCAATAGAGAATGTTAGGAGATTTACTCCTCCTATTCCATAATACATTTTCTGTGTCATGGTGCCAATGGATAACCAAGCACCTTATATATTTGCTAGGAGGAGGGTCTCCTTATGTTAGTAAAGTGTTGGACTAAACCATCTATCACAACGAAGTTCATGCACAAGGACTCATAAACATACCATAATAAACAATGCTTAACAATAATTAGCTCAATAGCAACAATGATCACAAATCATTGGGCTTCAACAATAAACTCTTGTTTGACATCAAAATAATTTGGGTCCAAAATTAAATTCATAATTGATTTATGTTAGTCCATAAAATTATTCCAACAATCTCCCATTTGGACAACATAAATCAAAACATTATAAAACAATACTCAAATTAATTTACAATATGTGGAAGTAACACAATGTCAAAACTAAACAAGCACTTCCAACCAAATGGTCAAGAATGGGATAATAAACATCTCAACAATGCAGAAAATCATACTTGAAGGAGTATGACATCATACATGCAAGATACTCATTTCCTGGTGACCTAATATAATGTGGTATATTGGTAAATGAGAATGCACAATAAAATTATACATCAATATATGATTAAAAACAATTCCCAACAAAATGACGGCCATACCCAAGATGCTAAATGAGATAACAAATCTAAGCACAATAACAAAATGAAGCTTAATCCAAATGTCTCATAATGTGCTAATATAAGAGTATGCATAGCACCATCACCAACAATAAATAATAACAACACAACGCAACGATAACATCATCAATAGAGCAACAACATCAATAAAATATGACAGCATAAGCATCCAAGCCAAGACACTCTGAGATTTAACAAAATATCTTAAGATGACAACAAATTGAAAATGTGTCCAAAATATTCTAACAATTTGCCATTATACCAATTATATCGATAATTCTGCTATAGACTTAAATGACAGTAACATATGAGATTACAATAAATATAAGAACTAGCTCCCACTAACCCAAAACACCAAAGAGACCTCAATATACTCATATGGGTTATGTAACCAACAATAAACTTTAATCGCTAGCCTTTGGTTAGGGATCAACAACAATACGTTCTGGATAACTCGAAATAGTTTATCACAACTTGCCAAATTAATCTCAAGCAACAACATAATGATAATAATAGTGCACACTTCTCCCCTTAATCTAATACATCAAAACATCATAAATATTCCCATTAGAGGTCACAAAATTTCAAAATACTCTAATGGTACAATAAATAGTAGTGGGACCAATGATAACTTTGTAGTAGAGCACTCAATGTAAGTTTGAATTTATCATTATTCTCTCTAGCAGCAAAAATACCAAATAGAGAGACACAAGAGTGCAGAGTCATTTATGTTTATAACAGAATGTCACAAAATTGTTTAACATACTTCTGCCAAAACTAAGAGAGAGCACAATGTCTAATTGACATTGTATAACAAATATCTCCTCTCTTCATCACAAACTAATAATCAAACACTCATTTGAGCACAAAATAAGTTACCAGCGGAAGCATTTTAGACCTACAAACAAGAAGTACATAACAAAACATAAAGTCTCTAACTCCCACTATAACAAAATTTTAATATTAATGGAAGCAACATCATGAGATAATCCAAGAGATCCAACAATGTCTTTTATATAGGTCTTACACAATACAACGATAATAGAATAACAAGAGAATGAGAAAACCATACAATAGAATATTATAATGAGTATAAAATTAATTTGGTTTTCTCACATTCACTTAATTGGTTGATTAATTGAACTAGAGTCCTTGTATCATAGAGAAAAATATACAAGGCTTTCCAATATGATAGAGAAAAATAATAACAATAATATAAAATTCTTGAACAATTTAATTCAAATTATTTTCTCTATCATCCAATGATTATGTCAAATAATGTCACAAAGTGTATTGCCCACTCTCTACATAATATAATAATATTTGTAAAAGATTTATAAAATATTAGATTGCTACAAAATTGCCCAACAAATAAGTAATTACTCCTAATATTATTAGGAACTAATGCTCATGCACAACAAAATCATACCCTTATAGCTAGTACCAGGAGGATCCTGAAAACTCCAAAACCATAATTATCAACTCATTAAGAATTATATCAATAAAGCCAAATGAAGGATAAGTTCATTATCAATATAACTCTTAATGCAACAACAGTTGCAATATTATTCAAAAGCAATAATCTAAAATTACCACAAGGCAAAACTTGTATAGCCAAAATGGAGAAAAACCAAAATTTTGAATATATCCAAGAAAATAGTCATAATATCCAGAAAAGTACACAATAATTAACAAGTATAAGATTGTGAGCTAAAATTCCCTCATAAAACAACGTTAGCTGTAAAACGAAACATAAAGAGATTTTTAAAATATAATTATTTTCTTA
Source organism: Dalbergia oliveri (assembly GCA_030441495.1). Taxonomy (NCBI): domain Eukaryota; kingdom Viridiplantae; phylum Streptophyta; class Magnoliopsida; order Fabales; family Fabaceae; genus Dalbergia; species Dalbergia oliveri. The sequence goes on from JAMLFY010000009.1 coordinate 13,065,558, forward strand.
TTTTATTATAGTGCATAACCACCTAAAACAACTTTCATATCAAGTGGGATTTTAGCGAAAGTTAAATAACATTATGATTATAACAAATTTTGTGTAAGCGCGAAAAGTCCTAAAACTCAATATTTTCAAAAACACAATATGTTATAATATTTTTGTGCATAATAATTTTGAATTTTTAAATTAAATCCAACATTAATTTATGCAAGTCCATACAATCCACACAAAATCAAACATTATCCCATTTAGACTCATAAATTAGATGACAATAGTTAAAATAAATTATTTAATATAATATGGGAGAACAAAAGTACAATCATGTTCCTAAACTTTATACAAGAGAAATTTTAAAACAATATTAAATCAAATCAAACAATTGTAGTTTCTCATAAAATTACAATCCACAATTATATTTTCCTATATGGAACATGATATAAAATATTAGATAAGATAATTTATAATTTCCAAAATTACATAATACACAATTTTCATAAATTGCACGTTATCACAATTGAGTCTCGCAAAAGCGACCTCATAATTATGAAAAATGCCCAACAATAGTTTCAAAAGGTTGTATATAGGGACTCAGCATAATATTGTGAAAAATCCAACAACAATTATTTCATAATTAATGTGCACAATATTTTAACTCTGAAAAGTATGCAAAATATAAAATATTCATAAAAGTGCTAAAATATTTTGAATAACAACTCTCAAACAATATTGTATAGTATTTCATAATAATAACACTTCACAATTTGATGTGCAATATGTTAAATATAAGTACCACAAAATCATTTCAATGAGTAAATCAAATAAACTCTAGAGTATATTTTAGACAAGGTTCCCAATAATTTATATTCAATTATTTAAGCTTAAAAAAAAAACATTTAGAGAGCACTTGTCACTCTAAGGTAATGCACAGTCATATACAATAGTAATGAAAGCAATAAAATTTTATAATTATCATGCATAATATTAAGTACAAAAGGAGAGCCAAAATTAATTCAATAAACAAAAGATATTGGCTCTAAGAGTACTCAAGACAATATGCCCAATATATATGTGGAGCTAAAAAATCTCACAATCTACAACTCTCATAATAAAATTGTATAATAGCAACATTGATAACTTTCAAAATTAATATTGACATCAATATAAAAGGTGTATCAATATTATTTCAATAGCAATTCTAAATAATATTGCACTTTTACAAATTTAATGTGTAATATAATAAATATGAATATCATAAAATTATTTCATAATCAAAATAAATCAATTATGAAATGTGCTTAACCAGAACATGCCCAATAATAACATAAATGTGAACAACTTACTTGTCCAAAAAGGTCATAAATTTTCTAAATCTAGTTTTGGAGAGCATCATATATTTTCAATCAACTTAAGTTCTAAAAAAAATTATTTGGCGCCCAAAAAATTAAATATAATTCATTAATAATTAATATTTAATTAGAAATTAATTTGGGCCGGAAGAAAGATGGAAATTTGGACCCAAATGGCCTCTCTACGTGCTCACACTTCAAGCACAAGTGAGCCTTATCGAAACAACCTAATAAGGCCTTCTTCTTCCTCAAGCGGGTTAACTCGCAACCATAAGGTTCCACCATTAGAGCTCATTTCGGAAGTTTTAAATGTTTACACGCGAATTTGTCCAAATCAAGAGAGAATAAAGCTGCGATCAAAACCCATCAAGAATCATATGATTTCATGGCTTCTATCTGAAAATGAACATGTTGAAGAACACCCATGATAGAGTGCAGGTTGCCGAATTTCTCCCTTACTTCTCAATGAAAATTAATGTTCTTGACGATGATAAATTCGTCTTCAATGCCCTACAAAACCTATAAGGTGTTTGACGTATATAAAATTCCAACAATAGATCAAGATTTTTGAACAAAGGAGGTTAGGGTTCAAATAACTTTTTTATTTCTTTCTTAATACTTCACCAAATTTTGTGTTCTTCGTGTCTATAGATTCGGTTTTGAATGTTCTACAAAAGCCCTAAAGAAATTTGAAGTAATTCGGCCCATCATAAATCTGGGTTTTAAATCCAAAATATAGGGTTCATTCGGTTCTTCCTCAATTTGTCCCTATAGCTCAATGAAAAACCCATGATCTTGGTGTCATTAGATTCACAATTCAGAATTCTACAAAAGTCCCAAACTCATTTGATCAAAATCGCTCAAGATTTTCAATCTGGGTTTTGAATAAAATCGGACTTTGCAGTTAGATTCTTGAATCTTGATATGAAAATATATCTCTAAACTAGACTATTTTGTGGAATCTATATATCGATTCACTTAGAATAATAAGAGTAACAAAAGACCCTTCAATCAATTACGGTTTAACAGGTTCAAAAACAAAGTCCCCATATTGAGTTCTTTAAGGTCCATAACACAATTTTAATTTGATTAACACTTACAACAAACGATTCACAACCATAAGAAAGAATTAAATTGGCTCTGATATCACTTGAAGGAATTTTAGATATTAGGAGATATAAATAACAAGTGAAATCCCTATATCCCAAAGATCAATTTAATCTTGAATATGGCATGTGCAATATAATTGGAAGATTGGATCGGAGTTACCTAGAAGGGTTTGAGGAGGAAGATAACAGATTCATAGACATCTCCTAACCTGACATACAAAACACAGAATGCAAATAGTTCAGAGATAAATCCAATTGAGAATGTTAGGAGATTTACTCCTCCTATTCCATAATACGTTTTATATGTCATGGTGTCAATGAGGCAACCAAGCACCTTATATATTGGCTAGGAGGAGAGCTTCTCCTTGTGTTAGTAAAATGTTGGGTTAAGCCATCTATCATAACAAAGCCATGCACAAGGACCCATAAACATACCCACAATGCTTAACAATAATTAGCTCAATAGCAACAATGATCACAAATCATTGGGCTTCAATAATAAACTCTTGTTTGACATCAAATTAATTTGGGTCCAAAATTAAATTCATCATTGATTTATGTTAATCAACAAAATTATTCCAACAATTCTATGTAAAACATCAGTGGACAAATGTCCTAATCTATGGTGCCAAGTGTGTAAAAGAAGAGAATTAATGTGTTGATTTTGTACACGCGTGGCACAGGTAGCACAAGATGTGAGCAAGAGTTGTGCTTAGGAAATAAAGGCCTTGAATCAAATTACCCTTGCTAATCTCCTTTGAGGAATGGAGGGCCTATATGATAAAAAAATCAGCAAATAAATTACACAAAAACATAAGTCCTTTAATATGGATGAAATAGAGATAATATTTACTCTAAAGCTAGGTATGGAAAGAACATTCTTGAAAGTTATAGAAGTTGAGAAATGCACACTGCAATTGAAGAAACTTGTATTTTCAAATTATTAGGAAAAATAACATGATAATTAGAGAGAAAGGTAGGGGAAGTCAATAAAGAGGGTGAATTAGCAATATGTGATGTTGCCCTAGAATTTACAAACCAACATCCATTTTCAAGGCTAGGAATTAAACTAGAAGAGAAAATATAGCTTGAAGGATTGGAAGATGAAGACTGATTCGTGTTTACAAATAGATGAATGGTTCTAATAAAGATGTAACAACTACAATAATTCCTGGACTTGAGTAGTGGATAACTGGGGATTTGCAATAGGACCAACTTCCAAACATGTTCAAAGTAACATGATTCACCATGTTGGTTAATATGTTTCTTTGATCATACCAAGAAGATACAGAACCAATTTATAACACTTGTCTTTTGTGTGCCCTAAAAGTCCACAATTAGCACAAAGTGGTCAATCCTTTTGCCTTGCCTAGGTTTAGCATCAAATACCCTTGAGATTGTAGATTTGATACCAAAAGCAATTTGAGGAGCAATATTAATAGATAAAAACTTCTCTTTGTTTCTCTTCTTGGAATACCAAATAGAAAACTTTTTAGGTAGGAGGAATGGATCCATGGCAAGAATTTTCCCTCTAGAGGTCTTATTAAGAAAATGAGAACATATTTAGTTTGACTAAATTCTTGCAAGACCCTGACTCCACCATAATTGCATAGAGCAACAAGCTTCAAGGCTTAGTACTCTTCCCACAACATTTTGATCTTGTTGAAATACTTATTCATTAAAGTGCCTTAAGAAAGACTCACCATGGCTTTCTTTAACTAGAACAATTTAGGCCCATTGGCTTGCCCAAAACAATCTTGCAAATACTTCCAAATCATAGCAGAAGAATCAGCATATATTGCACTCTCACCATCTCTTTGGAGATGTAATTGGGGAGCCATGATGAGACAATGTCATTGTTACATTGCCATGTTACAAGCAACTCTGGATTAGAACCATCTTGGGGTCAAAGAAAAGATCCATCAATGAAACACAATTTTCACTTTGCATTGAGAGCCATCTTCATGGATTGAGATTAGGAATTGCAGTTCAACTTAGTGAGAGCTGTAGCCAAGACCAGTTTGGGGTGATTTGAAGCATGGAGAAAGTAAGGGCTTGAGTTTGAGCCATCTGGTTGAAGAACTCAAGATCCAAGGAAGAAGAAGATGGAGATCAAGAGAGCAAAAGACAAGAATTTCTAGAATCCCAACTGATACCATATTACAAGGATAATGAAGTGAATATAAAGTTGTCTTATTATTGAAGAAAGGAGTTATATATACAAACGTATGAGATGAGCAAATTAATGATACATTATAGTACAACATAATTGTAACAAACTTGTTATAAAAAAACCCTATTCTTTCATTGTTAAGTCCACAGCTTCTCTTTTAAGATGCACAACCCTTCACCTACTTCCATTTTTTCATTTCAAGCACCATCACTCACCTCCACCATCCATGAAACCCAACCCACAAACATCGATGAACATACAGCCACCCGTGCGTATCCTTATTCAAAACAGCTGTCACCTCCGCCAACATAACACCTTTTCCTCCATTGCTTCCACCTCCACTTTAAATCATAAGTCACAAACCATAGCATCGTCGGCCAGTGCCTTGTTGCCTTTAGACGTCGCTGCAGGTGCCTCACCGTCAATAAGAGCCTCACCGTCCGCGCTTGTCTTCATTCTTGGGCTAAATAGCCTAATTATTATTATGATAATGAGTTGATTAGTATCGCTTAGGGTTTCATTTTCTCAACTTCAATTCTTCTTTTCCTTTTACTATGCTTATTGATGGTCTTGTGCTCAAACTACTCTTTTTGTGTGTTCCTATGATTAAATGGAAAAAAACATTGATGCATTGTCCACCCATATGTAGATTATTTTTAATGAGATTTAGTAACATTATTTACATAGGGAATCTTTCTAGGCTCAAGTCCTGTGTGTTTTAAGATAAAAGCTTTAATTTGCATTTTAGGAGACTGAATGAGGTTTTGGAAAATTGTCTCTACAGGAAATTTTGTCCATGATGCATTTGGCTTAGTTCGATGAGACCTGGTTGTGAATAAAGGCATGTGGTAGGCCTATTCCAAAATTTTAAAATTATAGGCTTGTGGCAGCTTTCAGGTCAGGTTCATACTCTAAAAAAAAAAAAAAAAAAGCATATAACAGGCTACAACCCAAGCTTAGGCTAAATGTTCATAATACAAGTCTGGCTTGTTAAAAGAAAGTATTTGTAACTTAACTTACTATCCTGAGCTATGTTGTTCCTTTTATTATAAATGAATTTTGGTATTTTTTTAATATCATGTTTACCCAATTAGAGAAGACATGATAATTTGAAAAGAAAAAACATAATAATAGATGGACAAAATTTTAAAATAATCCTAATTTACTAAAAAATCAAGTATAATCCTAATTTATCATTTAATGACAAATATAACTTTATCATTTTAAATTTTATTTAAAAATATAAAAATCAAATATATATGATTTTTATTGTTTAATAAGAAACATAACTCTATTATCTTAAATTTGATTTTGAAAATTACACTTTGAAAACAAACAACCCAAAATTATTTTCATTGTTTTAACTCTTTCAAAATAGAATATGTTTTATAAATCAAACACATTTCCTAAATCTTAAAAATTTGGCAATGGAAATATTTTCAGGAAATGAAAACAAAAAATATTTTCACAAATCAAACATACCATAAGGGCCTATTTAGCATATTAAATAAGATAATGACTAATAGTATAAGACCTAATAATGTAAGGTTTGATAAAATTTTAATACTATATAGTGTTTAGTGTAATACTATAAGATATTATATTTTATATTTTATAATATTATCATTTATTTATAAATAATTTAATATTTTAATTAAATATTAAATACAATAAAACAATTTATTAATGATTTAAATATAATTTTTAAATATCATATTTAGGTAAATATTTATTAAATAAAATTTAATTTATTTTAAATATTATTATTTATTCCAATATTTTATAATTATTTATTATTTCAATAAATTATATAAATATTAAATAAATTTTTTTATATTTTTAATATTTATATTTTTAATTATAATTATTTAAATTTAATTTTAAAATAAATATTAACTCAAAATATTTTTATTATTAATTCTTACTTTTATATATTACATATTATTTATTATTTATTTTAAATATTTATTTCTATTTAATATTTAATATTTTATTTTATTTTATATTTATTAATTATAATTACTTTTATTTTTATTGTATATAGCTAGATTGATATTATATATTATTTGTTAATAAAATTTATTTATTATGAAATAATTTTATTCATAAATATTTATTATTATTTATTAAGAATTATTTTATTTTAATAAATATTAAAAAATAGTAACCTTATACGTTAAAAGTTAATAAGCCTTAATACCTTCTTATGCTTAATTAAATTATAAACATTTTAACGTATAGAAGTTATGTATGTATATAATACGTTATTTGCACAAAAAAATATATACGCAACCAAACACACCCATACATGTTGTTTGAAACGTATTGTATAAACTTATACATCATAACTCAATATATTAAAATAATGTATAACTTAATACAAATCTCAAAGGTATTAGACCTAAATTAGCTTTAACGTATAAGGTTATTTTTTCTTAATATTTTATTAAAATAAAATAATTCTTAAATAAATAATAATAAGTAAAAATTTATAAATAAAATTATTTCATACTAAATAAATATTGTTAACAAATAATATATTATATCAATCTAGCTATATACAACAAAAATAAAAATGTAATTATAATTAATAAATATCAAATAAAATAAAATATTAAATATTAAATATAAATAAATATTTAAAATAAATAATATATAATATATAATATATAAAATTAAATATCAATAATAAAATTATTTTGAGTTAATATTTATTTTAAAATTAAAATTTAAATAATTATAATTAAAAATATAAAATATTAAAAATATATAAAAGAGTTATTTAATATTTACATAATTTATTGAAATAATAAATAATTATAAAAAACTGAAATAAATAATAATATTTAAATTAAATTAAATTAATAAATATTTACATAAATATGATATTTAAAAATTATATTTAAATCATTAATAAAAATTTTATTTTATTTAATATTTAATTAAAATATACTAAATTAATATAAATAATATATTATAAAATATAATATCTTATATAGTGTTATGCTAAATATTGTATAATATTAAAAATTTATCAGGCCTTATACTAAAGTCTTATCTTAATCTCTTATACTCTAAAAATCCTTATCATATCCAAATGTGCCAAAACCTTAAGTTTTTAAAGTGAAATTAAAACCAACACCTAATTTCCTTAGTCCTATCCAAGTCTAGAAAGACTTGAAAAAGTTGTATGAGTTTTTAGGTTTGACAAGAAATCAAAGACACGACTATTTTCGTGTGTGCCCTAGCCAACTACAATTCTTAAGTTCTAATAATGAAGGGAATCAATCTCTTTAATTGCAATTAATACAATGTCAATGGTAATACTATTTACTACTTATATAATTAATATTATTCACTATATAAAAGTTTAAAACTTTTAAAAAATAATGAAAATAATAAATATATCTTATAAATTCTTACACTCAAAGATCAGTACAGCAAAACAAAACTTTTTATTAAATTTTGGTTATAGATTTAGAAATAAATTCAATCATTTAGATATTTTTTATTTTCTAATTTGTAATTATATCTTCACACTTTTTAATCTTGTACTATACAATTATAACATATTTTAAACACTATTTAATTTTATTTATTTTCATATTAAAAATATAAATATAAATAGATTGGATTAACTACAGCAATAACAATAATAGAATTATTAAGTTAAAGTTTTAGGATTATTTGAATTATTATTATTATTATATATATATATATAATTTGGGATTTAATTTTTACATGCCATTTATGTAAATTCTTTTTACAATGTTATTTAATTATATTTATATACTATTACATTATTAAAAATATTTAATTCATATATTAACTATCTTAAAATTAATTAATATATTTAATCATATACGATTAATTATATCAAAATCAAGCTCTCAAATTTGTGAGCACATGATGAGAACCTAATGAGAACATAGAAAAACTTGAATCTCTTCCTCACAATATTATTATTATTATTATGATTGCACTCAAAAGACAGAGAGGAACAACAGCGCGAGAGAATGAAATAAGTGTCGAGTGATTAGTCATATATTCGTTGTTGTGTCCTCCAATCAATGGCAATCACATCAGGGTCCTCCGAGTCTCACTCTCACACTCACACTCCCACACCAAAAACCACTGCACAGCCAACACCAACACCACAGTCGGAGATCCAGTGCGTGAAATGCGACTCATGCGGCTTCACAGAGGAATGCACCCCTGCATACATCTCTCGCCTTCGCCACAGGTACCAGGGTCGATGGCTCTGCGGCCTCTGCATCGAGGCCGTCAAGGACGAGCTTCACAGGTCCCACAGGCTCATCTCAACAGAAGAGGCAATTAATCGCCACATCACTTTCTGCACCGAGTTCAGAAGATCGTCTTCCTCCCCTTCTCTGCACCAAACAGAGCACCCCATCTCTGCTCTCGGCCGCGTCCTTCGCCGGAGCCTTGACTCTCCCCGGCCGCCTCTGAGGACCAATTCAATTGGGTCTCTCCCTCCCGTTGATGGGGTTCGAGCCACCACCTCCACTCTGGTTCGATCAGGGAGTTGCTTCCCTTCTCTTTCTCACTAACTGATTCAGGGAAAAACAGAGCAGCTGAAAACAGAGGAGCTGAAAACGGAGGTGCTCTGGTTTTCTTTTTCTTTTTCTTTTTTTCCTATGACTCAGAGACGTTTAAAGGAAGAAATGGGTTTTGAAACAGTGGGGAAATTTTCTCCAGTCTTGGAAATTTGATGAGGTTAGTCTTAAACTGATAAGATGACTTAAGTGCAAGTTGTTAATTATTTTTTTGTTATTCTTTTTCTGTACTGCTGTATATAGAACATGTGTTGTAGACTGCTTTCTGAACAGTTAACGTCTTCTTTAGTTTTAATTCTGATTTTCATTTTTCATTGTTATCTGCAAAAGGCAATTGAAATAGACGAACACGCCTAAGCAAAGGAGTTCCTCATTCCATTAGTTTCCAGCTTTTTTTTTTTTTTATCTTTCCCTGCTTCTCTATTGATCCATTTTGGTTCACAGTGCTGCTATGTGCTGTTAAGGAAAGTCTTTTTCTTTTTTGGTTTGGGGTTATCTCAGGAAGTTTTGCTTAAGGAAATTAAGTTACCACTTACCACTCTTCTAACAATTGAATCGGAACAAAGATTTTGAGGATATTCATTTTGCCATTTTTTATGGTTGGTGGCTCAAGCACCCCTCCTTAATGAAACAATTTTGCATTTATTGATTATTGCCGTTTGCATAATATAAGCAGTATGTTGCAAGGAATTCCCAAATAATGTTTCCGCGTGAGCTTAGCTGTTTTCTGATCAATTTTCATCATGTCCATTTACCATAGATGACTTGATTAGAGGATTTTTTTTTTTTCTTAGATAGAAAAGGCAAAGGTGTATAATAGAGAGGCAATTAATTGCTAGCGAGAAAATGACACAGGACGAAGGTGCAAAGGAAATTCCCCCGAAAGTGTCTGTATGTGAAATATTTGTGCAAACGAAAGTCTCAACTTGAGTCATCATGGAATGCATTGGACTGAAGCTACAATTAGCTCATTCCCACTTTAGTTTCATTCTTGTATTAACAAGACCGGTTGACAAGGATTCCAAAATTTTTACTCGATCCATTTAGAATGGCAAACAGTAAATTATATATTACGGGAGTTACTTTACACTTGAAGATTAAATTAAATACAAATAAAGAGTTAGTATGTATTCTAATTCCTGAAAGATTGGCAAGGATTCCAAAATTTTTACTGTGATCCATTTAGAATGTCAAACAGTAAGCTATTTATTAGGAGAGCTACTTTACTTGAAGATTGAAAAAAAAAAAAAGAGTAAATATATATTTTAGTTGTTGAAAAAATGGTGTGATATCAATTTAGTTTCTGAAATTTCACCAAAATAAATTTAGTCCCTAAAAAACTTTTGACCCCAAATAGGTTTGTAAAAATTAAAATGTAATAATATTATTTTAATCTTTTTGGAAGTTATTTGATACCAAATTAGTTTAAAAAATTCATACTTTATCCTAAATGAGAGATCAAATAAAAATATACCATGACTTTAATTCATCAATTCGAAAACCCACTTCAAATTCCTCCCTAAAATTTGCTACATATAGAATTACATATCATCATTTTGTTTTGTTTTCGTGGTACTAATAGATACTTGAGAGAAATGGGGATTATCAATTCTCTACTATTTGCTTCGAATAGTTCATTTACAAATAAGGTGGTCAACAATTCATTTATCATATTTGTTGTTGTAGTGTTGTTGTGCCTTACTATAGCTTCTCAGCGAAGTTTCTTTTTTGACCGATCTTGAGAAGTAGATGAGACAGCGTGGGGAGATTATCACTTTATTTGGCCTTAAACCTAGGAAGTACTTTCTTTAAAGTGAATTGATTGAATGATACAAAAGCAAAAAGGTGAGAACTCAAGGATCGACCAAGTAATTAAAGAGGAGTTTTTCATGTTTAGATTTCTTGGAACAGGTTGCAGAGTGGGAGTTCTTTCCTCGTCAAGGAGGAAGGAAATTCTTCCTCCACACACCATCCTCACCATTAGATTGTATTGGACCCCACTTCTTATACACATTTTACACTTGTATGGATCGTATAAAGTGCATGAGGAGGAAGAGTTTTCCTCCCAAAGGATACAAGAACGATCCTGCAGAGAGGTGGTACAGAGAAATATCTGCATGCTTCAAAGAAGCACTAGTTTGATTGTAACATTTCAATTAGGACCATTTTTAACTTTCACTTTTCGGTGAGTAATGTCACAGTTGGATTGTGAATATAATTCGACTTTATAAGAATATTGAAGCCATGTATTAAGTGGTTAATTCAACAAAGTATTGAGCAAATATCATAGTTCAAAAATGAGATCTTGTGTTGTCATTGAAATAATAATAACAAAAGACTTAGGATTCGTTTAGTTTAAATTTTGGTAGAATTACTTTTAAAATAATTGATGTTGAAACAATTGATTTTGAGAGAATTAATTTTAAAATAAGAGCAAACCCCAAGTTGGTCCCTAAATTTTAAAGTTCAATAACTGGTTCTTGACAACTGGAAAGTGTCAAATTGGTCCCTGACAATGTTAAAAGTCAACACTCACTAGTCCCTGATGAAAAACATAACAATGTTAATGCCAATTTCATTATGAATAAATTAGTCCTAACGTCATTTAAAAAATCACATCCCCATCCCTTCCTCCTCCATCCTCTTCATCCATTCACATTCTCTGAAACCCAAGTCAAAAGGAAGCAATTGAGGACCTCTTTGAACTTCCATAGATTCGTAGACAAATCCCATACAAAACTCAACCCATAAACACAAAAATCCAATCCATCACCATTCTCATCCACCATGACAACAAACCTTCACCATTCATCTTCCTAGATAAAAATGAGGAACAATAAATCTTAATAAAAAGTCACAGTAGAACCCAAACCCTTACTCCCTTGTCTTCACTCAAACCGATCTCCACCACCACACGACCTCCATCAACCGCGCCATCGTCCAACACCAAGAACCACCACCCACGCAGCCACCTCTGCCACCCAGCCATGCCACGCGCCCAACGCGCGCCATCGACATCAGCCTCTCGCATTCGAGGAAATGCATGACCTTTGTCGATGAGTTGCTGCTCTTTCTTCTTCTTCTTCTTCTTCTTCTTCTTTTTCTTCTTTTGGTTTATTTTCAAATGAAGAATGGGGGTTTGGTTTATACTTAAGTGTTATGTTCTATGTTTGTGGTTAGTATTTGTGGAAGTTTCAACGGCTTGAAAAAGATAATGATTTTCATGGTTGTTGAAGAATGGAATTTCATGAAGCGAGTGCAGTGATTATGAAAAAAAACTTGTAAATGGATTTTGGCTCTATGGAGGTCCATAGGGTTTTCAAATGAATGTGTTTTATCTAGGTCAAAGAAGAAAAATGATGATGGTTATGTATATGATGGACAATGGTTTGATGTTTGGTGGTGGTGGGTAGTTATGGTGGTGGTGATGGTGGTGATGATAAAGGAAGGAAAGGAATAGGGATGTGAATTTTTTATTTTTTGTAAATGACATTAGGACTCATTTGTCCAATAATAAATTGTCATTAACACCGTTACTGTTTTCCATTTAGACTAGTGACTGTCCGAATTTTTGACATTATCAAGGACCAAATGACACTTTTCAATTGTCAAGAACAAATGTCCCACCTTAAAATTATCAAGAACCAACTTGGGAGTTTACTCTTAAAATAATTGATTTGTGTTTGGGAATGATGTTAAAAAAAGTGAGTTCAAAAGAATTTATGTAAGATGTAAAAACAAAAGCTAATATTTTTAGCTTTCACTAGAATCAATTCTTATAAAAGTAATACACTTCTTCTCAAAATAAAAAATTAAACCAAATAATTTCACTTCTTTCAAATCAATTTTTCCCAACTGAATTGGAAAAAATTGCCGAACCAAATAGCTGTTAGTATATGTGCAAAATAGAAGTAATGGGTTAGCTAGCTCGACAAAGTTGAGGACTAAGTCTTGAGAATTTGATTGTCGAACTAAACAGAATTCTCATGCGATGTCAAATTAAGAAATAGAAGAATTCGAATGCAAACATTTATTCTGACAATGGCAATATGAAGCGTAGAAAGAAAAGTTTGATAACAAGCACCAACCCACGTTCTCATGGAAATAGAGTTGATGTCATGCACATTTATGAAAAGAGAACATGGGCACGTTACCCAATAGCTAAAAGAAACTTGGAAGTCCACATCGAACCAATAAGAAGATGACACCTTGTAGAAGCGGTTATTGAGCTAGCTTGGAAATTTATCTATAGATAAGAGAGCCTTGGGCCCAATAGTTTGGTGAGATAACTCTTGCTCAAAACTACGTTTTTGGTTTATAAGCGGGATTATTTGCCTTTAGGATTAGAATTTATTTTCTTTGTTCATTTCAATTTTGTTTTGTTATTTGAATTCCTTTGTTGTTTTCATTTACTTTGTACTTTTACTTTATCTCAATACAATTCTCTATTAACAAAAGCTCTTTGTTGACCTTGTGTCATTATACACTTCATACAAACCCTGCTTTTAAATGAAGTCATAGTTTTAAAAGACTTCAACTTAAAACCGTCATAAACCTTGAGCCACTATTTGATTCAATACAAAACCAAGCATTTGAAAAAACCTGACTTCAATTGTGATAAGAGTTTTTTTTTTTTTTTGTTTTTTACCCTTTTTTGCTTTTTTTTTTTTTTGCTAAATAATGTTTTTTTAAACCTTAAAAAAAATTCTAATATGACATATATAAAAAAATGCAATAACTTTATTTGTATTGTCATGAATTGTGAGTTTGTGATGTAAAACTTTGTGAGTTTGCTTGTGTAATTATGTTTTGAATTTGTCAATTATGATTCATGATTGTGAAGTGTTAACAATATTTATTTATTTATGTTTTTATATTTGGATCCTTTAAAGGGTATCAACTGTTAATTAGTTATCATTTTATTATATTTAATTTAAATTTTTATATATTTTTATATTTTTTTATAAATCCTTATAATTACATTTAACCATACCAATAGTTTAGATCACTGAATTTTAAAACTATGAATGAAGTAATTCCCCTCCCCGAAAAAATGCTCACTGACATAAACGTCGAATTGATCAGTAAAACCAAATAGCTCTCAAAAGGTCACTTTGGAATATAACAAGCTAGTACTTGATAGTATTTCTCAGTGTTACATGGCATAGGCCATTACCTATTCCAAAAATTTGCACCCGAGTTGGAAGTAGCAACCTTCAAGTAAACTAACCTGAAAAATAAGTAGCATCTTTCTCCATGTGGGGACATTGTTTTGGAATAAAAAATTTGGCGTATTATGTTCTCCCGGTGAGTGCTACGCTGATTAGCACCATTTCTCTCAGTCTTGAAACGACTAAACTGTTTGACTTACGGAATCCATCATTTCAAGAGTCACGAAAACTCAATTATTCGCTTTGTATAAAAAGTACTTTACCTAACCCCTCTTAATTGTGCTTATGAAACCAAGCTGCATCCTATTTGTAGTGCAAGTCTACCCTCGAAGAAAATTGGCCAATTTAATCCAATTAGTGTGAACCTTTTCAGAGCATTACCAATGTCTTCCCCCATTTTCTACTGGTATGCAACTGAACAGGAAATAAACGTGCGATCCATCATGGGGTTTTCTTTTACGTGATTTCTGTGGCCCCACATTGACCATAAGGATCAAATAAAATAAAGGGTCATCATCGAACATCCCCGCAAAAGCAAAAACTTCACCACTGCTCTTCATTTCTTCGGCTCTTATCTTAATGATTGAGGTATAAGCATGTGACTTGCTAAGGATGCAACATCAACGTGATTACTCGAGCTTCTTTCTCCATCATCCCCACTTGAAATTGTTCTCCCACTCCTTTACCACTCATCCACTAATCATAGCTACTTCCGGGCAGATGAGTGATGACTATTGTGAACACTGAACACTAATTGCCATAATAATCAAACGTCCAAATGCTTCCAACAAGGTGCTTGCATGGCATGACATAACCAAGGATTAAGGACTAGACCCAACATGATTGGAACTAAAAATGAAATAATATTATTAAGAGTTATATATGGACATCGATTTTAACAGCTAGTCAACTCAGCTCAACCCCATCAAACAAGTGGGATAAGTAGCTTAAAATGCTACTCACTTAAATTCATGCTTGATTGACCCGACTCACATAATCCACGGGATAAATTGGCTGAGTTGGGTTGACACACATCTAAATTAAGAAGAAAAAAACAATTGTTTTTAGGCCAGACCAATTGTTTCACATCCAAAAAAATTAAAAATTAAAAACCCAAAAAAAGCTTTTTTGAATCTCCCCTTTCCTCCCAAGCCACAGCCTGTAGTGGATCTACCTGGGTGAGTTGGGTTAACCCGTATTGACATACGGTTCTAAATAATCTATCCAACCAAAAAAAGACAATAACAATGTACCTATAGATATCTAAAAGGGATTTTCCCAACCTACTCATTTCGTGTAATATAAATAAAACCAGATCTGGATTATACTGAATTGCGTGCGCTGCTTAGGCTAAAACTTGAAGCAACTACGTATCCTGACATAATCACACAGCCATATTTGACAAGCATATTCAAATATCAAACCCTTTGATTGGAAATAAGGTTTTCTGCACCTGTTTTATTGGATATTTGTTTATATCTCATACATTGAAGCCATCAAGTCAAGGTGCTATCCTTATATCATATCTTGCTAAAACAACACTATGCAGCCCACGTTAGCCAAACTTCATTTTGGTATGTGATTTCTCCCTTCTGCCTGAAAATTGCAGTCAAACATCGTCGTATGCAAGGATAGCTTCCTAGCCAAAGTTTATTCCCTGAGCTAATGGCAGTTCACTTCCATAATTAATGGTACTGCCAAGAACAGCAATTGTGATGTCATTACAAACAGAGAAAATTAAGATTCATTTATTATTAACACAGTTTATAACCAAGGGCCAATGAAACATCTTAAATTGAGCCAAGACTTACCATGTAGAACGCCGCATATATTGCTTCCACGAGTCACTTCCTGCTTCACGACCACCGCCAGTCGCCTTTTCCCCACCAAAGGCACCACCGATCTCAGCTCCATTTGTTGGTATGTTTACATTCACTATACCACAATCACTACCATGTGGCCTGCAAAGTATTCACACCCATTAACAGCTAAAATATATTAATTGTAAGACTATAAATCACCATAAAAAGCTTTTGAGGAGTTTTGGATAGTACTTGAGTGCCTAAGCCAAACTCAGCAGCAGAGATCTAGAGGATAGCCAAAAAAAGGTGTCTCTATAAGTACTTACCCGATCCATTTGAATATATCTTCAGGTCTTCGTGTAAAGATTGAACTACTTAATCCTTGAGGAACAGAATTGTTCAAGCCAATTGCTTCTTCTAGAGTCTAAGTAGGAAAATTGCAAGTCTCAATCAAACACTAAAGTCCAGTTGAAACAAGTCCAATAAAGGAAAACATATAGATAATATGATACCCGAAATTTCATAACATATAGAACCGGACCAAACAGTTCTTCTTTAACTACAGGAGCATCTGAAGCAATCTCGACAATTGTGGGTTGCACAAAATTTCCTTCTGACTCTATTACAGATCCCCCAGTTAAGATCTTCCCTCCCTGATAATCAGAGTATCTAGTAAACCATCTCCACACAGAATAGAAGCACCAATCATATTTGAGCAAGGGAAGGAAGATTGCCATATAGTACTGAGTGAAATTACAGATTAGTCGACACCTACAATATATAACTTAACTAGAAGAGCATGACATGGTACATACCTGAGATTTTATGGCTGAAATACCTTTCTGAAAGTTTTCCACCGAAGAATGAGTATGCAATGGCCCAACTAGAGTCCCTTTCTCAGGGGGTCCCCAACTTTAACCTGTTTGTAGACTCCAATAAGTTGATCTAGCACATCTTTGTAAATAGTCTCGTGCAGAAACTGCAGCACAAGTAAAATGCAGTTAAGTTAAAAAATAAATATACCCTAAAAATATACATATAACTGCATCAGCAGAATGAAATTTAAATTTTTAAAGTGGTTTAAATACCAGTCTACGACATGATGTGCAACGCTGACCAGCAGTACCTACAGCTGCAAACAAAATAGAGCGCACAGCCAGTTTGATGTCAGCGTCGTCCATGACTATAATTGCATTGTTGCCACTTAACTCAAGCAAGCATTTGCCAAATCTTTCATGAACTGATTTCTGGACCATCAAGCCAACCTATAGTAGGGAATGGATCACTATCAATTCAACAGAATAGATTGTAATCTTTAAATAATGTGTTTTAAACAGGTGACAGGAGAAAAATATTTGATTACACAGGGCATGGCATATGGAGGTCACATTTTAGGGCATTATATATCAAATATCTTTATAAACATTTACCATAATAAGACAGATAACCACTACTATAGGCAACTAAAGTGAGCATCATCAAGGTGACACCTAAATATTTTAACATAGAGCAGAGATTTATGCATA
The DNA here is from genome assembly GCA_030441495.1 of Dalbergia oliveri. NCBI lineage: Eukaryota > Viridiplantae > Streptophyta > Magnoliopsida > Fabales > Fabaceae > Dalbergia > Dalbergia oliveri. The sequence continues at coordinate 13,083,256 of JAMLFY010000009.1, forward strand.
TCATTCAATTAGTTTAACTATGTAAAACATTATATCCAACGACCAAGTACACAAAAGAAAGTACCTTTGTACTTCCAGTAAATGAAACCAAGGGAATGCGTGTGTCTTTTGCTATTGCCTGACCAATTTCAGCACCTCCACAGAAAGAGGTGAATATTGCACCAGGCAATTTGTTCCTCTCAAGAACTTCAGCAACTAGCTTTGTCACAGCAATAGTTATCAATGGAGTTGTTGGAGCGCCCTTCCTTGAATGCATGTGGTAATCAGAATAACTCATAATGAAAAGACAATAACTTCCATTGAAAACTTCATATATTCCAGAGGAAGAAAATGACAATATATCACATATACATTTCAAACAGAATTGCATACAGGTGATCTAGTTCATCAGCACCATCAATAAAGATAATTTCATCATCTGAATGTCCTTCTGATAGATATTCTTTCATGGCAGCGTAATATGATAAAAAAACTGCAAAAAATCATTTTACTTCCTGATTATGCTAATTATTGTGTGTCAGTTATGATTGTGTATGTTATGCAAAGGTAAATTGGAGGAGTGTGGGAATAGAGGTCAATGAAGCACCACAGAGGCAAGCATGCATACACAACGATTATGTACATAAATCAGGATTCAAGGATGCCATATCAAACAAATTGGGTTAAAGATATATTCACTTAAAACAAATAAATTGGGCTGAATTAACAGGATTTGTTGCTGCAGTAAAGCTCAAAAGGTTGTTCTTATCCATCTCAGGGGAGATGCCCACTTTCCTAAATAATCAAATAACTGAAGCTAATAAAATATACAAAGTACAAGCTAATGCATCAAGAACAAGTATTGGTCATGCAGAATTAAGAATTCAATTGTCATCAAAGTCAAATGAAATGGTTGAACAATATAAGACTAAGAAATTGATTTGAAGTCTACACATATACCATTAGTCCAACCAATTTGTAAATGAAAATAAAGTAAACAAATTGCACCGGTCATGAAATATTAACAAAAACTATCATGATCTGGCTTACATATGATAAGCTGATTAATCTCAATAAGCATCTTAAGATAGATATGTGGACTTACCACACAACAGTGTTACCACAGACTAATGCAATGCAAGCATTCCATCCTGAGGCACAAAGGAAATGAAAATTTTTTAACTACAACAAAAGCACCACAAAATTTTCAGGGCCTAGAGAGTACATCATATGATGAAGAATGCAGTCAACCCAAAGATGGAAAAACTTCAAGACAACTGATTCTACATATATGTCAGCATGCATCCATATATTCAAGGATAAATTACACTAACATTCTTGAGATTAAGCGAAATTAAACTATATACCCCTTGATTTACAGAACTATACAGATACACCCAACACCTTTTGTTTTTTAATGGTATGCAGCACCAAATATCCCTGAGCACCTCTGTAACATTGCTTAAGCTCAAGGGAGGTCAGTATAATTCCCCCTCTATTTAAAGTGGGGATTATAATGACACCAGTGGTATATTAAACTGACAGAGATTGAAAGTTCCAATCCCCATCAACCCCTCCTGTATTATTTTTCAATTAAATTACACGAAATGAAGCAACGAGTAGCAGCAAGCTAAAATGTATGGAAGAAAGACACATTATAAACTGAACCAAATCTGGTCATGAGTAGGATAAAGTACAAGCTTAAAGAAGTCAGGACAATGTGAAACTACAGCTGGAAGATAGTTCATATACAAGTTGATTACAAATCAAGATGACTCCTGGATAACTGTACCAGACTTATAGGTGAGGTTTAGGATACAGGCCTAAAATTAGATGAGCAGATGATAGTGAATACATCAGCATTCTCAAACTAATTATGCGTAATGTGGAACTGATACTAAGGTCCCAGGGAATTTATTACTATGTGAATTGACACAAGCTAAGGGAAAGCATACCTAAAACGGCACATGGAAAGTTGAAAGCAGTTATTACACCAACAACTCCTAGCGGGTTCCACACCTGTGGTGTAACACCAGTTAATGATATTACCTCCCATTATAAAATGGTACAGAAGTCAGCAAACAATTGTAGTTTAAATATTGCACCTCAAACATCATATGATCTGGACCTGTAAAGAAAAAGTAGAAGAAAAGAATAACTTAAAAGTGGAACAACTTGGAGGAAAATTATTATCAAAACACAAGTCTACCTCTAACTGCAACCTATGTATGAAGTATAATAAAACTATCTAACCCGAAGGATTATAACAGAAAACTCAGCAATTAATATAAACAAACAAGCTTACGTTCCGATGGTATAATTGATCCATTCAATTGTCGGCTTAGCCCAACAGCATAATCACACATGTCAATAATTTCCTGCAGTAGATAGCATGAAAGAACACAAATTTTATCACATATAAATGCTCGGTGCAAATAATAAATATTTCACATAATGGTTTTCTCTTTTACATAGCGTATATGATTTATTAGTTCTGGGCATAATTCATAAAAAACACTCGAGAGTGTAATTAGCCTGTATACACACCAAACATTAATGGGATGCCCCTGAATAGAGGATGAAGTAACCGTGAAACTTGAAAGTGTCCAATCCTAAGAGGACATATATTGGACATAGGCCAAAATGATGCTGTAACTATCGAGCAATTCCAAATTATAAGCAATTTACACAGAAATTGAAACAAAGCATCATATTTTGAACATAAAATTGTCTGCCAGAACAGAAGCCTTCAATTAAGTGATCAAGGCCAATATATGTGTGGTTGATAAAAGAGAAAATGAAGTTAGACATTTGCAATTGCTCTGGAAATGCCCACACAAAAAAATTATCAAAATAGTTGTTTGACACACATCAAAGTATCAAAACCATTTACACTTCCAAGAATATTTGCAATGTTAATCAGAAGATTTAGCTACAGGGCACGGGGTGCCCTTGAAGACAGTGCAATTTCTAATTTAGAAACAACTGAGTCTTCACTATCTTGATTAAGATGGCACTACAGGCGCGTTATTATAGGCATTCCAACCTCCTCCTAAGTTCGCACTACAATTTGGATGCCCTTGAAGACACCACAATTTCTAATTTAGAAACAGCTAAGTCTTCACTATCTTGATTAAGTTGGCACTATAGAAGGGTTATTATAGGTGTTCCAACCTCCTATGTCCGCACTACAATTTGGGTGTCGTTGAAGACACTACAATTTCTAATTTAGAAACAGCTAATTATTCACTATTTTGATTAAGCTGGCGCTATAGAAGAGTTATTATAGGCATTTCAACCACCACCACCTCCATTGTCAAACCTGACAATATCTTACAAAATATTGCAGAGTAAAGAGATTAATGATACCTGAACCTCCCCAATTCCTTCTGGAAGAATTTTTCCCATCTCGAGTGACACCAATCTACCCAGGTGGTCCAGTTTGGCCCTTAATGCTTCACCAATCTGTCTCACAATCTCACCTCTCTTCGGTGCTGGAACCTGCAAGATTACAAGTGCATCCTCATTTAGTTTCCAGGAGTACGTAAATGCAGTACTCTTTACTCTAATTCTTCCATGTGACAAAAATATAACCACAACCATATAACTTAAATTAAACTTGCCAAGAAAAAGAAAGCACTCACGGCCATCCATGTCTTAGCTGCTTCAGTGCTAGCGTGCAACCCCTCCTCATAATCTTGCAAAGTTGCTTCGGTCACTTGAGCAATAGCCTAATTTCAAATACAATTACACAGTAAATTATATACAAAAACGATGAAAGCCAAAAATCCAGAAAGACTTAATACCCATATTAATCCCTCAAAAAGTATATCGAGATTGAAAGTCACCTATTGGTCCTCGCAATTCCAAAAGTGGGACAAATTGGTCCCTCCAGTTCTGAACTGTGAAACACCAGTAGAGGACTTTCAAATCTTGAGAACTAATTTATCCCCCTATATATTTCTGAGGGACCAATATGGTGATTTACTCTCCCAGAAACTAACAACACTTTTGCAATCAAACTCGAGCTCGTCCAACTTTCACCACTCAGATTCGGAAATAATTATAACAAAAACAACCCTTTCCCCTCCCCACCCCCACATCCAAATTACGAGTAACTGCTTTCCCGTTGAGTTTGTACATTAAAGTTGCCGTCAACCAAGCATCATGCATGTAAAGAATTCCAAAACCAATTTTATTTTTTGAAAAAAAAAAAAAATATATATATATATATATATATATATATATATATATATATATATTTTTTTTGGTGGTGAGAAGGCGGAACCTGATTGTTAGAAGGGTTGACAGAAGTGATTGATGAACCGTTGGCCTTCCATTGGCCATTAATGTAACATCCAATATTATTACCGGAACTCAAACCGATCTCCTTCAGAAACCCCAATCCTTTGTTATCGGAACCCATTTGATTTCAAGGAACCCACTGTGCCGCAACTAAGATCGGAGGAGCACCAGAAGAGGATTACACAATTGATGAATGTAATGGGTGCTTGATGATGATTGACTTACATATATGGGTTTCACAAAGTAGGAAAGTGTGCAGTGTATAATCGCTAGTCACAGTCACGGGCAGACAACAGATAGTGATAGGATAAAGCGAAGGTTTCGGACCCAGACAAAGAAAAGATAAGACAACAAGCGCTTACAAATGATTAAATTGAATTAAATTTAATTATAAATTAAATTGAATTCCGATATTTAAAATAATTCATTAAATTAAAGAATTAAACTCAATTTCTTAATTTAAAATAATCTAAAAATAAATTTATTTTATTATTTTATTCTTTATTAATAGGTTAAATAAAATAATATATTTAAGTAAAACTATTTTATATTTTCATATGTTGAATTCAATTCCACACCAAATCACACCTTAGGTCTAATTTCAATTCCTTAATTTTATTGAATTTCAATTTCATAGGAATTCAATTCTTCATTAAGTTATTTATAAACATTGAATTCAATTCAATTTCTTGAAGAATTAAATTCCTAAAGTGAAATTATCATTATTATTTTCAAAATAATTTTAGGGACACAAGAGATATGCTTAATAAAAAATAATGTGTCTTTTTCGTTTCACTTGAAATCAAATTTTTTTAATCCTTTAAATTTGAATCATTGTGAGAATAAAAGCATTTTTCATATAAGGGAATGGCGACCCCTCTACTCTTCATATTTCTCTCCTAAATTGTTATTCGTCACTTTCTTTTATCACGTACAAAATACAAAACTCGCAATCAATAGCCTAAATTACAAGACAAAGCCACTTTCGGTACACGGTTGCGTTACGTGGATTGTCACGGAACGATTACGTTGTTGGGTTATCTTCTGTCGTGGCCACCTTGAGGGTTGAATTCATGAAAGTTGCCCAATTTTAACAAGTTTTATGATAACACGTGCCCACAATAAAATTAAATAAATCAATCAATATATCTTTAACAAAGATAATAAAAGCCATTTTTGGAGTAAATGTCTGCTTCAATCTCTAAAATTAGACATGTGAATAATTTCTATCCTTAAAATTTAAAAAATTAAGGGATTTTTTTATTATCTTATAAATTTTAAATATATTAATACTTTTTAATTATTTATAATTAAAAATGAGTCAAATATCTAACTAATCAAAGTTATTAATATCTATATAATCATTAATTAAACCACAACTGTTATATATGAAAAGGTATTAATTTTCAAAGGAAAATCCAATTGTAATCCTTTAGATTATAAAATATAAGTCATATAAGTTGCTTACCCCATTTTCATTAATGTGTAGTTATGTTTTTCCTAACAAGGTTTAAAAAATGAACTGAATTACAAGTTAATTAAACGAATATTAAAATATAATATATAATAAAATATGTATTTATATAAATATATAAAAATATAAAATAAAATATATGTCATAAAATAACTAAAAATTAAATTAGGTATCAACAAAACCCATAGAACATAACATAATTCATCTCTTAATTAAAATAAAATTATCTATATGGATCAAATCTCTCAAGTACCGCTTCCCATATTAGAAAAAAAATTAGGGAATATGAGATTTTAGGTATTTTTAAAAAAAAAACCAAAAATAATGAAATTTTGTATTTAAAAAAATTCAAGGTTTTTTGGCTTTCATTATTCCTCCTTCCAGCTGGTTTTTTCCCTGGGCTTTTTCATTCAATAAGTTCAATTCACTTTCTAAACTATGTTTCCTAATGTGTTACGTTAATTGGCGAAACAAAAGCTAGTATTATATATATTTCGTTTTTATTAATTAAAAAGCATAATATAAATTTAATATTGGGATAATATTATTAATATATTAGGTATTTGTAAACAATTTAAATTTATTGATCTGCCATGCTATATTTGAAACCAAATAGAATGATAGTCTATCAATAATGTTGAGATAAAGAGAAACAAAGAGGAAAAACATATTGAATTCATGTATTTCAACTACACAATGGAGAATGGTTTATATAGAATTTGAGCAATAAATACAAATATCTATATACATATAAGAATATTCTACTTTCCTAAATACATGATTGATATCCTAATTATAATATTTACATATTATAACAAATAACATCTTACTTGAAGTGACACATTAGTGAAAAAAGGGAAAAAATTAACAAAAATGAAATAAAAAACTACATGACTCAAATTTTATAACTTCACATATTCAAATGGTAATTTCTAAATTTTAAGAATGAAAATTAGTTATGCATGTAAATACTTATTCTGTACTTTTTATTATAAATCTCTCTAAATATAAATTATTAAAATCATATTATCAAATATCTTTTAATTTGGTGCAGTTGAATATATAGTCTAATTATTATAGTCGTCTTTCACATTTCTAAATGGATGATCATATGTTCGACTTTCACATCTCATGTCGCTCTGAAAAAATTCCCTAATCTTAATGCTTAAAAAAAAAAAATCGCTCTAATTTGGTTGGATTCGTTCTTTTGGATGTCTTTTGCTTTTTCAAACTTCAGTGGATGGATAAGGGCCACCTTTTCACATGCAAATGTTTACACGTACACGAGAGAAGATAGAGCCAAATCGAGCATATGTGTGGGGAAAAAAAAATCAACTTGCGTAGGACAATGGGGATAAGCTGGGCTGTTTTTATTTTATTTAACATTTATTTTTTAAACCATCAGGACAGCCCACACTCTTCGATGCAAGGGATTCATATCCTAACATGTCACAAACACAAAAAAAAAACAAAGAAAACAAAAAAATCGACCGAAAAAGGGTAAAAACGCATTCATATGGCTGAAATTAGGTCAATTTATTTGAAAAACATATTGGGTCAATTTATTAAAAAATTAATTTTTATATTATTAATTAATTATATATTATCAACACACCATACCCAATGATATGATTTGAATAGATGACAATATAAAACTTTTACACCATCAATATATTAAAAGAGTCTATTTTACAACTCAAAAAATTTCTAATAGAGTATAAAAAAAAGGGCTTGAATAATAGAGATAGCCCATCACCCATTACCCATTTCCTCAAAAAGTGAATACCCTAATTTCAAACTACTAAGAAAAAACTAAATTCCCAATTCAATCATTCATATTTATAGTAAAAGATAAATTAATCCCTCAAGATTAAAAAACTCATACTAATCTCTCAAATTTAATACATGGGGACAAGCTATCCCCCCATCAAATTATTGTCTAAACTAATAGAAATATTCATGTATTATATTAACTTACTTATATGTACTATTAATTTCACAATGGGTCCTAATTCCTAAATGTCTCACTCTCTTTTCGCAAAACAAATAACAATTCAAAGTTAAAATATTTTTTTCTGAATAGAGAGCTATGGTAAGAGAGAAGATGAAAAAAAAGGTATAAACGATTTGTTTAGAAAATGAGGCAATGGCAACCATAAAATCAACAATACATTAAAATAAATTAACAGGACAATAAGTAAGTTAATAGGATACAACTAGACAATAATTTTATAAAGGACTAATTTGTTCCATTTGTAAAATTTAAGGAACTAATATAAGATTTTGTCAATTTAAGAGAATAATTTATCTCCTACTATAAATATGAAGTACTAAATTAGGGTTTTAGTAAAAAAAATACCAATTATGCATTAAAAAAACTATCAAGCATAACAACCACTCTCCATTTCTCTACTTTGCTCGTGCTCCTCTTCCTGCCTATTCCCATTCTCTTTTTTTTTTTTTTAGACAAAGATAGGTAATTTTATTTCACAAAATAGAATAATGATTGGTGCTAAAAGGACAACAGCTTATATCAAGTGGGATAACCCAAAATTGACAGAAAAGACACAAGGAAATAACTCTTAAGAGATAGAGGAAATAATATTATTGATATGTTTAAATTCATCATCTAGAGCTCTACTAATGCTAGAGATTAATTGGGATTCTCACTTGCCCTAAAAAATCCTTTCATTTCTAGGTTGTCACAATCTAGATGTTAAAAGCAATGAGACTCAGAGAGAGAATTATTACGCATTCCAAAAAATCTGAAACTTTTTCCTGTTTGAATATAATGGCGAGGGTTGGTTTTCATTGAACAGAAGGAAAAAAGAAGCAAAATGGAAAAAGAGATTTGTACGTGTGCGGCGGGTGGACGAGTGGTAAGGCAAAGGCAAACCAAAAGGAGAGAGGAGAGAGGTTTATTATGCATTTATAGCTCAGAGAGATGTTGTTTCTTAAGTGACGAAACAATGTCGTGCCAATGGTTGAATCTAGAAAGAACAAGGTTTGGGCCTCGCAATGGAAAGGGTCATGGGTTGTATTATTGGGAATTATTGGTGTTGTTTTTAGATTTAAAAAATATATAAAAAAAATTATGAAAGTTAAACTTCAGAGTAATTTAAGCTCACCTTGACGAGGTTTACTAAGAGTGTGTGTCTGTCAAGGAAAAGACGAAACTCAATCGAGGATTTTCATACCAATATCTCCCAAGTAAAGTGTATGTATTTGGTTTTTTTTAATGGTGGATTTGTAAATTTCAATTTAAAACAAAAGGAAGAGGTTTGTGAAGTTTTCAAAATGTTTCTTTCTTTCTCTACTCCAAAATGAGACTAACAAGCACACTTTTCAAAAATAATATACTAAACAAAAATCTTTTAGAGATAAGATATTGATTTACTCAAAATGAATATTGTGAAATAGAAGATTTTTTTTGTATCCTCAACATTTTCAAGAGTACTGATGTGTTATACAAATTTAGCACTGGGCCACAAATATTTTTCTTGTAAAAAACAAAAATAAAATAATAAAAAAACATTCCTTTTGGGATTTGGTTATTGAAGTCCATCAAATTTTCATCAAGGAGGAGAGCCTTATTTACAATTTTATCCTACCAATTGTTCATTTTATTAACACCAAAATTTCAATATAAAACTCCCTAAACTACATTGTTGCCTCTATCATTAATGAAATAAAAGTAATATGATAAGTAAAACAAGGGATAAGTGACTACTCACAAGCCTAAACCCATTTCATATTATCTCATAATCGAAATCCTCTAGCACAACAAACCTCAAGCAATTTAGTTTGTAGGGATATCATGACACAAACAATGACTTACCATCAACCATCTACATAAAGGACAGACCATTTTTATTCTTCAATCAACCCAAAATCGATCAATGATACACAACTAAGAAAAGAATATTATCCAAATCTTTAACAATGTTAAAAATCATGATAGTTGTTGAATGCAATAAAGAGGTAAAACACACTTACTCATCCAAAAGTGAATAAGCATAACAAATAATTCTAACAAGTAAATTTGAGCAAATTTCTAATTATTTAACATTGTCCCCAAAATTTCTATCCTCTGGTGCAAAGAACAGTATGACAATACATGAAAAACTTAGATACAAACCAAAATGGCATTTGGCTCTAGAATATTATACCATTACATACTACACGCGCACTGTGGTAATCAAGGTCCTCATGCAAACTACAGACTTTAATTGAATTCAACTGTCTTGGAGTAGAGAAACATTAAAGAGGTTGAAAAGTTAGGTTAGATGATGCAAGCTACGTCAACACCATATCACAAGCATCTATATCTATGCACATGATACAAATGAAACATTGAAATATAGTGAATAGGATACATAAGCATAGCAATTGTAGTTTAAATCAGATAAAGAAAAAACATGATGATAGGCTCAGAAGCATCTAACAACATTAATAGTTAATGAAACCTCAACTGAATTTGAATATACAATGACTATATGTTATTTCATGTAATTTAAATCCTTCAATGCCATAGAGGAAATTTTTTAATATATAAAAGATATTTTATTAGAGAAAGGAGATATCAATACAACAGGCTAGAGGTAAGAAATCCTCAACAAATATAACATACACAAAGAAAGGGAAACCTAAAAACTAGTCAAAAAGGATAGCTTTAGGCAATTTGTGATAGACCTAAACGATCAATGTTAACTCCAGAATCTAAAAATGGAAAAAATCGAATCAATAATTCCTTCAACCACCCACAATTCTAAACATCATACTGAGAGATGTTTTTCCCCTTCAGAATAAGTATTAGCAAAAAAGGTTTTATTTAGAGTTATAGACTTAGAGATTGCACAAGATGGAGCACAACCATGACCCATTCAAAATTTGTAAGTGCCCTTACTCTGGCTTTTAGCAAAAAGGAGTCTCCTTCCTTTTCAATTGATTTAATACACTTGATACAGATACCTTCAATGGTCCCTACATCTTCCTTGATCAGGTTATGATAGGCCCATCCCCATAAGATTTGCCCTAATTTTGAACAAGTCCATTCTCTTCTCTAGATATTTTATGGTATATGTGGTGCATAGAATCCAGATATTAGTTTCATTTATTTTGGGCTTGATATTGTAATACCCGATTTTAAATAAAAAGGTTAGAAAATTTTTGGAACTAAGAAGGGTGCTAGTTACCCTTTTCTCATTTGGGTCTTGAATTTCACTAAGTCTTAACCCTACACGCCCTTGGAGGGCTATATATTAGAGCTATTTTCTTGGGACCAAAAGTCTCGGTAATTATTCCTAGAGAAATATGAGTTGAAGAGGGATTTTTAACGATTTTATGAAACCCTCAAGTGCTTCATTTTTAGCCTAAGTTTATAAAATCGTAAGATTTTTCAATTTGAACTAAAACCCAAAAATGAGATTTTGATTGGTTAGGATTTTGATTTTTCTAATATTTTATTTGAATCCAAATAGGGGGTATTTCCCTATTTACATTTATGTTTTAAAGTTAATGGAAAGAAAACAAATGATTAACTTAAATAAGTGAGTAGTGGGATAGTACAATCTAATACATACCAGTATTGGAGCATCTTGGAGCTTCTGGAGGCCCAGGCGGTTAACAGAGGGTGAAGTCGTGTCTGGAGCTTCTGGATATCGCAAGGCGGTCATGTGACCGTGGGCGGAAATAGAGAGTAAGTCGGTGCGCGCAAAGTGGCAGGGGACGCCCAGGCGGCCATATGACCACCCGACGTGAACAACGAACATAAAAACCCCATTTCCCAGATCATTCCAACACACTCACACCCCCCGAGAAATGCGAAATCCTCACCTCCCCACTCCATTTCTTCATCATTTTCTCAACTTAACTCCATTTTTTCTTCCTTTTAAGAGTTCAAGGTTTGTATAGTTGTTGATTTTGCTTCCTTATCTCCCAATTTCTCATGATTCTAGAGGTTGGCTTTAGTGTTCTTCATGTTTTCTTACCATGGTGCTCCCTCATCAAAGTTATAATTAGATTTGAGTATCTAGAGGATGATTTAGAGTTTTATTGCTTCTATGTCAGATATTATTGTCAGTTCCACTCTCAAGTGTCTTGTTGGTGCATCTCGTGCATTCTACCCTCCAGGTGAGTGGGTTCGCACTTGTGACCTTTATGTTGTGCATTAGAGTTATTTTCAGGAAAATATAATTTATTACTTAACTTAGAGATTGTTATACAAGAAGCATGAAGATTTCTGTTGGATTATATGTTTGGAAATGCTGATTTTAGAGTATGAAACATATTTTTGATAAAAACTCATGGGACCATGGTTGTTGAGCTGATTCTATGTAGAATTGATTATATGTGTAACTATTAGAGGATTTTATGATTGTTTTACGGTATTTGAACTGATTTATGTTTATGCTATGGTTTTATACCTAGTGTAATGAAGTTTAGAGAAAAGAATTGGAAATATGGTTTAGACTTTGTAAGTTCATAATATGATATTGAGTTTCTAGTTTATGAAGAGCATGACTGATTGAAACATGTTTAGGCATTAAGTCAAAATGTTTTGGAGCATGAATCTTTAGATGACTTAGAGCAGTTGCCGGATACATATTCTGTGAACTGAATCATCAGGTATGGTTTCATAGTCCAAGTTATGCTAAGGTAAACTTAGAGTTATAGAGATTCAGAGCTCTTAGAGAATAAAATGGTTTTAAGAGTTTCAGGTTAATTTAGTAGCTATAGAGGTTGTGTGTTAAGGTAAACCGTTAACCTTGGTACCAAGTATGCCGGGACAAAGTATTCAGGAAGGGACCTATTTAGGTGCCCATTATGGTCACAACGCGATACGACACCCAAGATGTGCCTAGAAAATTCTGTTTCTTAGAAGCTATATTAGTATGAGTTGATCTAATACCAGGTACGAAAGTTAGTTAATGAAATGACTTTTGAATTGATAAAGTAGTCACTAGAAAGTATGAAAAAGTTCATGGTTTTAAGCTTATATGATTCCAGAATGAAAATGAATTAAAGGATTTGCTTTTATTGATTTCATGAAAGGATGGTTTGAGAATGTTTTTATATAGAGACATGTATTTGCATAAGATTTACAAGTACTTTTAATATTATTATGATTTGTTTTATTTATTACTCTTGGATGTCCCATGAAGGGATTCATGAACTCACTAAACTAGTTTGGTATCAAAACTCACCCTCTCATTCCTCTTATCTTTCCAGATAGAACCATTGCTGCCTCCTACTTAATCACAGTAAAGAATTTACGGTAAGCTTCACCAGGTGAGGCATGTATTCCAAGTTGTTTAAAGTGCTCCAGTATATTGCAGGCAGGATCCGGACCATATTGCATGATGTTGTGTTAAATTGTATTATAAGATTTTGTTACTTATAAAGATTTGTATATGAATTCAAACTTCTAAAACAGGATATGAGATTGAAATTTGGAAAATGATGACTATATGTTTTAAGACAGATGATTTGTATGTAGAAAAGATTTTATGACTTAACCAGTTTTGAAATATTACGGTGCATATAGAGGAATCCAAGTCACAAGACTTACGTGGGAACTAGATTTCTCATGTGCCCTTCTGAGTGGTTGTGACAAATATAATCTCCCTAATGGATATCAGCCACTCAAAAACCTATTCAAAGTGTTGGGCTAATCATTCAAGTGGCTATGGTGTGCTATTGCTGCAGCATAAAAGTAGGAGGACATATTCCATAGTGTTTTTCAAATGGAAGTTGCAATTGGCTGGAAGGATTGTGTAGTGTTATTCCCTAGTTGCAACTAATCAAGTTGTTCACAAAAGAAGCTGAACATCCTCCTTAAGAAACCAGCACAAAAAATAGTTTAGAAAATAAGTTCCAATGCACTTCATGAAATACTTCCCATCAAACATTTGTGCAGGATTTATCACCACATCAAAAGATTAATTCATAGAGAAACCCAAAATTGATCCTCAAAACAATTGGGGACATCAATTAGTTCCTCAAAGATTTATTTTTGTTAAAGATTGGAGCTTAATTTCAGGATGATTATTAGTATATATCAGATTTCCTGTTTATATTTATGAGAAAACATTCCTCCTTGATTTTAGGGATATAATCATTGTATAGTTGATTCTTCCAGGCCTATTTATTTGGTCTCTATAAATCTTTTTTTATACATAGAAACATTTTTTTTACAATTTTCACGTCAACTTAGTCCAAACATTACCCACCACGAGGAAATTAGTAATTGGTGTCTCTGCTGTGATGTTATGTGAAAATATATCACGTTATGTGATAATGTGACATGTTATATGCCTAAATTAACCTCAAATTGGTCCTAAAAAGAGTTGTAGAACATCAATTTAGTCCTCCAAAGAAATGAAAGTTAATCTTTCAAGGACCAAATTTGTTGTCGTGAACTGAAAGCCAATTTAAGGTCCATACAGTAGACGACATGACATAACCTCACATAATGTGACATATCAAACACCAGTTGATTTTTTCTTCATGGAGGAAAATAATTTTTCGATGATGAAATTGATGTCACAAATCTTTTGAGGACTAAATTGATATCCCACAACTCTTTCAAGAACTAATTTCAGGTTTTACTTTTAATTCAGACATAAACTTAATGATGCCCTCATGTCCAAGACCAAAAAAAAGAAAGAAATTAAATCAATACAGAACATCTTAAAAGCAACATATAAAAACAGTGATAAACCAGGGGAATGAGCCATTGCTACTCAACATGCCTTTATATCATACGTTGAATAAGGCCAAAAAGTGGCATCATATCGAAAAGAATAATCTTCTTTTTCAACTTCTTCTGAATCATATTCAAAGTATTTGGCAGCATTCTTCAGTTTTCCATCCATTCCATCCGATAATGTGTCAAAACTTTCATCTAGATCATTCATCATAAATCTATCCCAAGCTGTTCCCGTCGATTAAGCTTCTCAAAGAAGGCATCAGTTTTGGAATTGCTCCTAGCAATTTCACCAAACATCCGCTCTCAAATTCCTCAGAGACTTATTAGTATGCCGATTAAGCTTTTCATAGAAGGCATTAATTTTGGAATTGCTCCCAGGAATTTCACCAAATATCCAAATGCGCTAAAGTTCTAGAAGACTCTGACTTATTAGTATGTCGATTAAGGTTTTCATAGAAGGCATTAATTTTGGAATTGCTCCCAGGAATTTCACCAAATATCCGCTACTCAAAGTTCTCAGGAACTAACTTATTAGTCTCCGATTAGAAGTTCCATTAGCTGCTCAAACAACGGAAAAGAAGTTCATAAAGATTAAGATGTAAATCCACCATTTGAGAGAAAGATGGTGAAAAGAAAAAATATGGAAAAATCTAATGATAGAAAGACTAAGCCGATTATAATTGAATAAATGAAGCTGAGTATTTCAGAACTGAAACTAACAAAGATTCGCTTCAATTAAACCTACATTCCTTCTTATTTCAGATATTACACGATCTCCCAATATTTGAATATTTTCCAGCAATATACTTCTATCATTTTCTTGCCTAGACACATAATCCACCATACATGGATTTAAAAATTCAGAAATTCCTCTACAAAGATTATATCACAATGATGCCTATGCCTATGAACCAAAATTTTTTGTGTGAACCAAAATTTTTCCACTCTCAACAAGAGACATTTGAGTGCATTTGGATCAGATTATTTCTCCCAAAATCAACTTTTTCACCTAAAAAAAATTTTCGTATATTTGGATAATTTTTAAAAAATAACCATAATATAAAAAAAATGAGTTTTCATCTTTTTGTATAAGCTAAAAAGAGTAGCTTCTGAAAAAAAAAGAATAGTTTTCAACTCTTTAAATTATATATAAAATTTAAGTTTCATAACCACTTCTTCTATAATTTGAGATAAATGCACACACAAGCTTCATTATCCCTTTCAATTACCAACAAACTTGTAATCACAAAGAGAAGTGAAGCATAAAATAGAACCACAAGCTCAAACAGAGATCATGGAAATCCAACATGTAAACATCCAAATATTCCAAATCAACTACGAATGTTAGCAACAATGCATTCGTAGAGAACTTGTAAAGATTAAGGCCATTGGAACAAATGAAGAGTACCGAAATGATGATGTGGAAAAACTTCTGAGCAAATAGGTCTGATGAAACTGATGCGACCAAGCACCATTTAATGACAATCTACGTGCAACTGAAACAATCTTCCTTGTTTTTTTAATTTTTTTTTTGCAAATTTTCTGCGCAACAAAGCCATTATTTTTTAACAATCCAAACAACAAAAATTGTCTTGAAACCACTTTTCAGCTAGCCAAAGTACCCAAATATAAATTAATCCTCAAATAAGCGGCTATACAAAAAAATAAATAAAAAAGATTATACAAGTAAGCAATCATTCAAATAAGTATATAATGTTACAGCTAGAGGTGTCAAATGAGCTGCTATAATATATCTTAAAATCTTGAGCACCACCATATTTCAAGCTAGACATAACATAACCTCTCTAATGAAATCACCCATCGTAAAGCTCTTTGCTAATGGGAATCTTATGGCACACACAAGAACAGAACCCTTCTATTCTACAAAATCTAAACCATAGTAAAATATTCTTGTTTGCATGCACTAAACACATCACACAACAATCCTGCATCTCAAGAAACAAAAAGAAACAATAACAAGTTAACAACTACTACGTCTTGTCCCACTAAGTGGGGTCGGTTACATAGATTATGTGACGCTATAGTGCTATATCATAGATCAGATTTATGTTTAAACCATTATCATTAATTTTTTAAAAATTGTTTAACCTATTATTTTTCCAGTTCTCCTCTACCTCTGGTTACATGTCTACCCTCCATCTGATCCACTCTCCTTACCAAGGCCTCTACATGTCTCCTCCATACATATCCAAACTACCTAAAACGAGATTCTACCATCTTTTCTACAATAGATGTAACCCCAACTCTCTAATGCACTCATTCCTAACTCTATCCTGAATAGTGTGTCCATCTACTCAACCATCACAACATCCTCTTCTCCTTAACATTCATCTTATCCTCTTGTCGACAATTTTACCTCCCAACACCAAGTTAAAAAAAAAGGGAAAAAAGAGAAAAAGACAATTTCACGATACAACCAGCTAATCACGTAGTCACCCCAAACAATAAAAGCAAGCCAAAAACCATTAAAAAAACCAATTTTTTTTTTGAAAGGGAGAGGAACAAAACAACGTATGGTGTTCGAATTTTCCGAGTTGTCGAAACAAAAACTACGTAGCAACAGTGGAATTTGATTGAATTGAGGATTTATTAGAAGCTCTAGGCGTTAGGTAAATGGGAATTGTGGAAAACCTTAAAAGGGTGCCCCCAAAACCCAATAGAATGGAGGAAGAATTAGAATATAGATAGCACAAGCAACTTGGTCCTAAAGCCAAAACCTATACAATATAATATAACATTCACAATCACATAAGCCCCATTTATAAGAAGAACCATTAAAAACTGAAACTTTTGTTCTAATACAATAATGGGTAGGGTTGGTTTCATCGAATACAAGTTGAAACAGAACCAAAATAGAAAGAGGATTGAGGTGAGACGATGAAAGGCACTGGAGCTCCAAAACCACTGGAAGCGATGGCGGTGGTGAAAGGCCGCAGGTGGCTACCGACAGAGAGAGAGAGAGAGTGAGAGAGCGCGCGCGCGAGGGTAAAGAGATAAGAAAGTGATTTATGGTTCTTGCGTTGTTCTGGATTCGGACACAATCTTCTTTTTTCATTTTTTTTGGGTTTGTTGTTCGATTATTTTTTGTTTTTAAAGTTGTAATTTTAAAAAGGTTGGCAGATTTTTTTTCTTAATTTTATTTTTGTTGAGAAAGGTTGGTGTATTTGACTAATCGCGTAAGAGTTGCAGCTGGCCCAAATAGAGTGGCATGACAAAAGAGAAAAAGATAAGTTCCTTGCAATATATTGGATTGATTCATTAATCTCTCACAGATAAAATGTTTGGTAGTCCCTAATAATTACAAATATTGCACACTATGTCACTAGGATTGGTTTAGTAGTGAGGAATTTTGGTTTATGCATGAGGTCCTAAATTCTAATCTTGTTGTGATTAATATAATTTCAAAAATATTGAACACTTATGGTTCTACTCACCAAGAAAAAAAAAGCACTTGCCATTCTTAACACTAACAAAAATTAGACATTAGTTTGAAATGAAAAAAAACACTCGTAGTCCATAACTGACTAGCAATCAATAAAGAGCCAGATATGCATGTAAAATAATTATTAGGACTCCTAACCTCATCCCATATATATCCTCTAAACACAAAGTTTGCATTATGTTTAAAAGAACCCTCAAATGCATGACTTTGAAAGGATTTTGCTTTTATAAAATGGGAGGGTTTTGAAAGGGTTTTGCTTCACTGGGATTTTGACTAATCGTTTTACAACTAATCTGGTAATTATCTCTATTCCTCTCATCCAAAGGAGAGTTAAGAAGTCAACTTTCTAGCCTATCTTGGATAAGTTGTCAAGCATGCTTGCTTCTTGGAAAGGGAAACTTCTTAATAGAGTTGGGAGAATTTGCCTTGCCAAATCGTCTTGGCCTTTATTCCTGTATATCATATGCAGGGTTTGCACTTTCCCAAAGGAACTTGTGAGGAGATTGACAGGTGTACTTGGTCCTTTGTGTGAAAGGGATAGGAGAGTACTAGATGCTTTAGCCTTGTGAATTGGAGTACGGTGGTGGCTCTAAGCATTTTGGTGACTTAGGTTTGCGAGATTCTTCGCGAACTTGGCTTTGCTTGGTAATCTAGTTTGGAAGCCCTTACATGACAGGGACTATTTTTGGGTGTTGTTCTGTCTCATAAGTATCTGGGTGGTTTGTGCATTTTTTATATTGTTGAGACTCTAGGGACTCTAATATTTGGCACATTATTCTTCAAGTTGTGGAGTTAGTTTGGGATGGCTTCTCTTGGGGTTTTGATTTAAATTGCTCTCTTTGGTATGATCATTGGCTTCCCTTGTTTCATCTTTGTGATGTTTTGCCCTTCTTTCACATCTCTGACATGAGTGTAACGCGGGGCGGGAGTGATCGCCTGTGAGAGGACCCACAAGGAGCGGCTTCCAAGCGGTGGTACATGAATGAACCATTACACACCGAATGAGAGGATCCTAGTCTCTATAGGTATGGGACTATATAGTTAAGGAAGGCTTATATGAATTGATTGGTACTACCTATGCCACAAAGATGCATTTCTTTCGGTAGCCCATCACGAAAGAACTCCACAGCTGCTTGACTTGGAGTAATTTTGGGATGGGTGACCTCTGGGAAGTTTTAGGAAGCGTGTGAGTGAGGACAAAGCACGCTGAAAGACCGTGTTGGTTTGTGGCAGTCGGCAATCCATAAAGCGGGGATGTTACATTGAGGATTTAGGATGTGTGGAATGATGGATCTTTATCCTGAATTTGCTGGCTATTGATATTCCCCTACATTGCGAATCTTTCTTGGTTGGTGTAGTTCTGCTGGTAGGGGTTGGATTTGGACAGAAGTGGAATTTACACGAATGTGAAGCAATATAATTGGTTTCTCTATTTTTTTTCTATTCTTGGGACTCCACCATTTCTTGGCCATGGCTTTGAAAACTTCCAATTCCTGAAAATTAAGGGACTATTTAGTTTGAGTTTTCAGTTTTCATTTTCATTTTCAATTTTTTAGTTTTCAAGATTTTGTAAAGAAAATACTGAAAATTGGAAATGAAAAGTGAAAACTGGAATTTATAGTTTTCAAAATTTTCAGTATTTTCTTCACAAAATCTGAAAATTGAAAATGAAAACTGAAATTGGAAACTCAAAATAGGCCCTTACAAATTCTAGTTTTCAGTTTTCATTTCCAATTTTCAGTATTCCATTCACAAAATCCTAAAACTAAAACTGGAACCAACAGACCCTAAGCTTTGGTTTGGTTATTTTTGCATGGCACCCTCCCAACAAATGTTGTTTGTATGGCCAGACATTTAACTCGGTCCCCTCTTAACAACATTGTGGTGTACGAAACTGCTCTCCGTATGTACGATTGTCCCAAAGCTTGGGACTTGTGGTATTGTCTAGGCTTTTCATCGAGGCTTTCTACCATTAGCTGGATGTGGTGAGTTGGTTCACTATTTTTAGTTGGGCTCGAAATAGAAATCATGTGGCTTTGGGGATGTAGCTTGGTCCCTTACCGTTGTTGCTAGGTGGGCTCAATTGGATTCTTGGGATTTTCCTAAGACTTTAGGGTTGCTTTGTCCTATTCTGATCTTGGCTCTTGGCTGGTTTGCTCTGGCATCATTAAGGTAAATGTTAATGGTAATGTAAATTTGGATAGTCGTTTTGCTGGTTTGGCTGTGTGTTGTGGAATGCTCACAAAAATTACCTGGCATCCATTTTGGGGCGTGTTAATGAGCTTCAGATCCTCCGTTTTGAGTTGGCGATTGTTTTCCATGGTTTGCTCTTGGCTTGGGATTATGGGCATCGTAACGTCTACTATGAATTGGATTGTTTGGAGGTTTTTAATAGTATAACGCTTGCAAGATTCGTCCTAGCACTTGACTTGGAGTATCATGCTCTAGTTCTTAGGAACTATTGTGTTGCTTTTAATGTTGTTCCGTCTGCTAATGTGTGTGTAGATGTTGTGGCAAAATTTGGTGCCTTTGTTGTTAGCCTCTGACTAGCTGGTGAACCTAGTCCAGATCTACAAGTCCTTTTGTCTAGGGACATTATTGTCTAGCGTAATGTTTTCTCTTTCTTTATCAAAAAGTGAGGGAGTTGGTAAAGTACAAAAGTGAAGGATTAACTATCCTTGAATCATTTTGTGGGATCAATATATTGATGCACACATGATTAGTGTCATCAAAGGAGCTGAAGCGCGCTTGAGGCGCTAAGTCGAGGCATGAGACATGCCTTCATCTTTGCTATGTTCAAGAGCTATGGGTTTAGCGAGGCGCTCGTTTTTCATACCTTCAAGTGCCTTTTTGCTTTGATATAAGGCGGCCAAGTTAAGCAACTCTTTGCATTAATATGTTTGCTTTATTTCTGTTGTTTAAAAGTGTCAAAAACCATGGTTCTGAAAATTGGACCTAACAGCGGTCAGACAGCGAATCGGAATTGGCCTCCATCTGTTTGGGCTATACTTTACAACTGCCATGTCAAGAACCATTCACGAACTACTAAGAATCTCCTGGAAACTGAAAACCAAGCAAATCGGCCTGTATGTGCGTTTGGCCATTTTTTTAACAAAAAAATTGATGCAAAGCGGTGTCATTTTGATTTTTTTTTCTTTCAAAAAGCCTAAACATTGTCGTGTTTTCCTTTTTCCTTTCCTTTTCTGTATAGGAAGTTGTAACTTGCAAACAAAACCTAGCTTTCTTTCTTCTGGTTCGAACCTAAGAAACAGAGGAGTAGCACCATCACCGTTTGCATCCTCCTTCATTTGTATGCTCCACCGTTTACGTGCTTCGTCGTTTGCATCCACCACGAGTTGTGTTACTTGCCATGTTGACTGCCTCGCCATCAACGTTTTGCCTGCATCATACCGCCCGCTTCTACCTCCATCGAAATTTACTTATGCCTCCATCACAATCTTCTTCTACATTGAAGCCTGAAGGTATGAGAAGACTGACACTATTGTATTTATTTTTAAAATACTTTGCTTTGCTTCACCATGATTGATTCACAAATTGGAACCTATTTATTGTTTTTAAAATTTTTATTCCAATTTTCTTTAGGATTTTTGTTTACTGGAATTTGAAGCAAATATAAACAAAATTCCATCCTTCACTTTGAAGCAAATTTTGGACTTGATTATTTGAAACTTAGTACTAATTCGGTTTGTGGCTTAGTACAAATTTTAAGGAACTAATTTGTAAGTCGATATATTTTTGAGAGACCCAAATGCACATTCACTTCTTTTTTTTTTTTAACATTTTGCTCAAACCATTCTCAGGAAGTAAAATTCTTGTTAAAATGTAACTTGAAGATTTTGTTAAATATGTTGAGATGAATTAAAATTAGTTCACACCCTTTAAGCTAAAATTTGGTGGCTTGCGAGTGAAATCCAAACATGCTAATGTTGTTATGAGAATGCTATTACAAGCCAGGAGTTGCATAGGTTATATAGGTGATTTTTCAGGATTACTATGGGAAAGTTTGGTTTATGGGTTAACAAAAAGGAGTTAAAAAATGGAGTAAATTAAAAGTTGAATCAATGGAGCTATGGTTAACCAAGGAAAATACTATTAGACCCGAAATCTCACCAAATTTGTTATGCCTGACATAGGTGGCATATGTTCCATTACCCGTCACTCAATTTCTTTGTTTGAGAGTTTGGAGGGAAAGGGAAGGAAGACATTGGAGGGAAAGAAAGATGCGGCAAGGAAGGAGTTTAGAGGATTGATCCTCCATTTGTTTGGGAGTGCAAGATATATGAAGGGAATAAAATTGGAGGATTTGTGATCTATTTTTACAATTTTACCCTTTATTATAATACTTAATTGTTTTATTTTTATATAATTAATTATTTTAATTAAAAATTCGTACTTCTATTGATAATGGGGCAATAAGTGCAAGCTCTACTTCTCAAGAATATGTCATTTTTGCAGATGAAGAAACAACCACATTGTTCAAGAAACAATGATGATATCCTTAAATTGAAACATAAGCAGTTAACTTGGCTAATATAATTGAGCAATGTACCAATAATTTTGACTTATCAATTACCATACCAATCATAAGCATACCAAATCTGCTACATAACAATGATACCATAACATTATTGACAAAAGTTTAATATTGAAAAAAGGGAATAGAAAAAGGAATCTGTTAGAAAAATGACTCTTTAGTTTCAAATTATAGATAACTTCTCCATTAAGTCCTTGTGTGTGTGATGATAGTTTAATTTTCTATTATCATGCCAAATTCAGTATGTAAACAACAGTAAATTATCAAATAAGTCATAGACTCCAGTGAATCAAAATAGAGGGACTAAGGTGCATTCATTACACCACTTGTAGCAACCAAATCAAACATAACCATATTGCAAAACGTTCTAGATCCATCACAAAGAAAGAAGTGAAAATTTGTTTTCAATTTTCCAAATCAAACATAAACACACTTTTCAATTCTCCTTTGAAGAGAATCAGAGAATGCAAATAGTGACACAAGAATTAGAAGATTTGAAGAAAGAAACTAGAAGCTAGAAAATCAAGAAACCTTTGTAGAGGAAAAAGGACCAGCCGATGGTGGTTGCTCAAGCCCAGGGCGGCGCAATGACAGTGGTGGCTATTGAGGCAGATGAAGTCATGAACGGTCACCGCCTGGCAGCGAAGTTGCGAATGGCGATGGCTAGCAGACTACATCACAAGCAATTGTGGGTGCCAAATTAGACAGTTGCAAGCGCGATGCACGGCGATGATTGTAGGAGATGAAGAAGATTGAGATTAGGGTTCAGACTTTAGAGGCAAGAGATGAGAATGAGATAATGTGATTTATGTGTGGTGTGATGAATGACTAGTCTGGAAATTGAAAAAATGAGTAAGAGTAAAAAAGTAATTTCATTCTATATTCATTGAAAATACCCCAAATTGGGGAAACAAAAAATCGGGGAGTATAAGGGATTTAGGAAGGTTTTAAAACACTCTCAAACTCCTTCATCCATCAATGAAAAAACTCCCAAACATAGATCAATCCTCCAATGCCTTCCCCTCCCTTCCCTTTCCTCCAAACATCAACTTGCAAATAGAGCCTTACTTTCAAAATCTTAATCTCCTTCATTGTGAGCACTCATATGATCAACTCATACAAGATTGCAATGACGCTGAGACATGGTTACAAGACAATTAGTAGAGCTTAATCCTTTAAACACTTTGTTATGGTTGAAGAAACACCATCACCAAGCGTTTCTTTTCTTTTTTCCTTTTGCTTTTATAAAAACTCATCACCTAGCTTTCAAGGATACTTGAATATTCATTTTTTTATAATCTTACAACCATCTTTTCTTCTTTGTGACACTAACAGTTTAAACATCATTCAACTTCTCATTTTTAGGCTTCTTTTGTCAATATCGTTTATCTTAAATTCAACGGTGATAACATTTCATCTCTAATTTTATGGCAAATTGCATCATCATCACACATAGCAAAAGTGCCTAAGCTTTGAACATTAAGGACATCCTATAACACTTTTTCTCATCAATTTTTCTCTTTGATAAAATTAAATAATAGTGAGAGGTCGATGACTACGGAAAAAAAAGTTAACACCCTATTTGATCTATCAAGATTTTTATACTGAACTATTTTGTCTCTCAAGAAATTAATTTCGTGGTCCCTCAAAATTGAAAATAATTGACAGGAGTCCCTCTATTGGTTCTTCATTAGTAGACTTACACACATGACACAATACAATGATAACGTACCATTAAAACGTTAAATGTAAGCAAAATGACGTTATTTTAGAATATATTATACTCATTTTGGTGTCTAAAATTGCATAAAACATGTCACTTTATGACTTGTAATGGAAATTTAAATGGCTCATTTTGTGAAATTTAACCATCAAAATGAGTCATTTTAAACTCCATTTTACTTCAAATGACATATACATCATTTAACATCATGTTAATATATCAATTTGCAATTTCATTAGTGTTACAGAGAGACAAAAGTGTCATATTATTAAAATCTTAAGAGAGTAGATTTAGTTTCAGTTTTGAAGAATTAAATAGTCTTGTAAACCTTTTTTTAGGGACTACATGGGTTATTTACTTAAAAAAAAGAGTTTTTCCTTTCAGAGAGCCAAAACCATAATTTATTCTTCTCGCCGATGATTTTGGTAATTGATACGCTATTTTTTATCGAGTTAATACTTATTTTAGTCCCTTACATTTCATGTGTAAGTTATTTTAGTTTCTTATTTTAAAGATGAATCAATTTAGTCTCTCATTTATAATCTGAATCAATTTGGTCCTTGATATTTCATGCGTAAGTCATTTTAATCCCTTACTTTTAAAATGAATCAATTTAGCCCTTACATTTATAACCGTAAATCAATTTGGTCCCCTACATTTACAACCATAAATCAATTTAATCCCTCCATTAATATCTGTTAAATTACTATTAGGTAAGTGGTGAAGTTAAGTGAATTAATAGCTAAATTAACCTTACTAACCTAGCAAATACCCAATCCCCCCTAAAATAAAACCCACACTTAAAGTTTAGGAAAAAAAAGTAAGATTGAACCTATGTGTAATGCATCGATGATGACATTTAGTGTACCTTAAGCATGTAAATTAATCTTTCACTTGTCTAAAGTTGCATTAATATAGAAATGTGTATTTTTAATACCATATTTCATATAATTGCTGGAAACATCTGATATTACTCACGTGTTGAAGTAATATTCACAATTGAAAATTGTTTAAGGGTGTTTCAATGGAGACATCTTATAATTGTTCAATAGTGTTTCTTGATAGAGTTTTCAATTTTAGCGAAAAGAAAACAACATAATTTTTATTAATTTAAAATTAATCACATTACTTTTTTCTTAAACTAAGTAATCCATACATAATTACAATCACCATGACAATTGGGTTATTTGGGGGGGGGAGGGAATTGGGTTAATTGGGTATTTGTTAGAGTTAATAAGGTTAATTTAGTTATTAACTCAAACGATGTCGTTTAATGCCTGCTAGTGTGTCACTTAATGGTGACACATTACAACTTAACTAATGGTGATTTAATATATGTTAATTGAGTGACTAAATTGATTCGAGATTATAAATGTGAGGGACCAAATTGATTTAGATTATATAGATGTGATGGATCAAATTGATTCATTTTAAAAGTGATGGACTAAAATGACTTCTGCATGAAATATCAAGGATTAAAGTGAGTATTAACTCATTTTTATTTGGCTTTTTAATTTGTTCAAATAAAAATTAATTACATGTAATATTACTCAAAGGCTGAAATGGCTTACACATCAGACGGTAGTGTAGATTTTGGCAAATAGTTGGGTCAAGTGGCAGCACTTGTTAACTAATACCTTTGGAGAAGGTTAACTCTCTAGAATTAAATACTTGCATGGAAAAATTGAATAATTAGGGTGTATTTACTTTCACAAAATAATTTTTATCATTTATTTTTATTTTATATTATTTTTTTACGTTTTTTAGGATTTTTTTAAGGAAGTTCTCATTATTTTTATAATAAAATCCTGAAAAAAATAGAAAATCAACTAAAAGTATAAAATACAAATCGAAAATTATTTTTTAAACCTAATGCACCCTAATTTCTTATATTTGTAATTTGTTAAAAATTGGTTGTCATACAAGAATTCAAGAATTGAAAGGATTAAGGCATATTCATTTTGCAGAAAGATTAAAGTTAAATAATGTTACACAAAATTTTGTGTATTTTGTAGAACCAAATTGAAAGATACAACAACGCCATTTTCCAATCACTAGACATATAAATTGACAACATGTTGATGAGTTTGTTCAAGGGAAGTAAATTTTCATATCCTTGAAAAACATAGGGACTTAATGAAGAACACTCTGAACAACATAGACACCATCTTCTTGTTGCATTCATTGGGTGTGATATAGAATATATATATATATATATATATATATATATAGGTGTGTGTGTGCACCCTCATTACTTGCAGGTCAGTATTAAGCATGAAATGAGTTCCTGATTGAACCTGTTACCAAGTTTAGATAGGTTGGAGCCAATTGATCCACCACGGAGCATTCCTTTGGCACGATGGTCCACATGAAGGAGCCGATATGTGTTATGGGTGAGCACAGACAGTTAATCTTCCCACTTGGTGTTTTTCCGGTTACAGATTGAGATGTTGGTGACACAAGCATATGTGAATGCTTCTTTAGACCCTCCATATCCAAATCCGGGATTTTCACTTTGAGCCTTGGGGGCTTTTTTTCTACATTTTGCTCCATATTTTTCCTGTCATTGAAGTATCAATAAATTAGTTACCATCAGAATCGTAGTCCTGTATTAAATTAACAATCAAACAGTCGAAGGATAATTGAAATATAAACTAATATATGCTAGACCATTGCTCTAAGTGCTAATTGATTTTGCTGGTAAAATTCCATGTTTTGGAATTCAATAGCAGTGCTAAATGTCACGAAAACTTTTTTGTCAAAATCGTGCAAATATATGTCAAGCGGTGGGTTTATGATTTGTTAACGCAGAAAAAATAAAATATAATAAAATAATAAAATATAATAAAATAACAAAATCAATGGTTTGAAAAAATTGGAACGTCAATTTGTGTGCCAGTTTTCGAGCCATAAGGCATTTTGCTTAAGGACTAGGGATCACAAGGCTCAGGAAATATTTGATTTAAAATAAAATCCGGAGATAGAGTTATCTCTGACTTTGTAACATACAAACTAATAGACCAAGAAAAAAAGTTAATATTGTTTCCTTTTACCTTCCTTGTTTTGTTATGATTTTTATGTTAATTAATATTCGGCTCTATATTATAAATCATTTGTTGATCAAACAAGAAATCAGATATGCATGATGCATCTATATATGAGTATAATCGAAATAATTCTAAATAGCCTCAAATAATTATCTTTCAGGAAAGTTGCTTCATTCATTTGTTCTTTTATTTTATTTTTTTTGGTAATAGTATAAACACATGGAATGATGGTGTCAAAATGGCCTATAATTTGGCGCCAGCAGCAGCCCACAAACTTAGTGGGCTTTTTAAGCCCGACCCATATGACCCATCCAAATGTGTGGGTTACAAGCAGATAGTCCATGGCTAGCCCCCGTATATTAACTTTATTTATTTTAAAAATAAAAAAAACATTAAACAAAAAACATCACACCCACTCCACGCCCAAATCAAAAAAACACCTTCTTCTAATATTTTCTGGTCCATTTTTGTTAAAACCTTCAAAATCACAAACCCTAATCCCCAAATTACAAACGCTCAAATCTTCCCAGCGACGCCGTTCCTCCAACGAAGCTGCCTCTGCCGTGCCTCCAGCGACGCCGCCGCCGCCGCCCCTCTTCATCCTCTCCGCTTAGCAGATGTGAGTCCTTTCTCTCTCTCTCAGATCTATCAATTAATAATTTCATTCCTCTTCCAAACAACTTTCTGATTTCAAATTACTGCAAAGCTCTCTTTTTTACGTTGTATCCCCCTTTTTGGGCATCTGGGTTTTCATTATTTTCTCCTTTCATCTCACGGTTATGATGTAAATCATTTTTCATATTTGTGAGTTTGTGTTTGTGTTCGTGTTTGTGCGTGTGTGTATTCATTTTTTGGGTGGCATTTTGGGGGGTGTTTGATAATTGGATTGTGCTTTATATCCTGTGTTGGTTTTTACTTTAGCAACATGTTATAGTGCTGATAGTAGAAATTGCTGGTTATATTGGATTGAAGTTCGCAATATTATTCATTAGGGGGACATTGGTAGTAATGTTTAGCTATCCTTTGATTGAAAAATTTTGGAAGTTGGTCTATGGTTTTGTTTTGTATCATGGACAAAGTTGCAACCTCAGAAATACATGAAGTTCTGAATAAATGGTCTATTATATTATGCCTGTATGTGCTAATTATCGTCTAAAACTTTTTTAATTTTAAAATTCTGAATGAATCCTTGGCTGCACCATAGTTTTTTTTGTTTTTTTCACATTTTACCCTTAGCCTTGGAATGGGGATGGTGCATTTTTTTATCTGCACTCACTTTGCTGAATGTGTTCCTTTGCTGAAAATTTGCTTTCCTTTTTGAGCTCTGATATGCAATTATGCATATTTTTTTCATCTTGTCTTTCATATAGTGAAGATCCATTTGAATGAAGCACCAGATATTGAGCCAGATTTTGTTTTTGATTAGGATACTGCTTGGTTGTGTTTGGTGTGCCAATAGTACACTTCTTTTGGTCTGTTTGTCGCTTGTAACATGCATATGCTTATGCTTAGCAAATCTATTGAGGTCCCCCAAAAGGAAAAGTGAAGTTATTAACATTTTATTGCTAGGAATTAACTCTTAAAATATACATAATTATCAATGGATTCTTTGTTTGTATACTTGTTTCCATAATTGGTGGGAAAGCTGCTCCTGGTTATGAAACTGCAAAGAAGATTATCAAACTTTGTCATGCAGTAGCAGAAAAGATCAATAATGATACTGATATCGAAGATCTTTTGAAATTAGTCAGTTGAAACAATTATGTCTCTGTTGCTGAATTGGTGATACCAGGGGCTGACCTCTCTCAACATCTAAGGTTTGCCAATTTAGAGCCCATCTATTATAATGCCCATTTTTCATGTTCATCAATGTTGCTAATTCGTATATTCATCTTTTGCCTCATTCCTTATCATATTTGATATTTGTCATGTTCATAATTATTTAGAGGGAGCAGGAAATTTCAAATACAAGATTGATGGAGGAGGAAATAGGATTAAGTAATGGAGAAAATGTACTGCTGGAATAGCTTGTGAAAGTTACATCTCCTGATATAATTGAATGAGTTATAGCTACTATCACAATTTGAGCGAGAACCTACATGGTCAACCCATTGTTTCAAGACCAAGTCATGTTCTCACATTCTTGATTAATTTTAGACTTCTGAAGGTTTCTGTAATATTGTGTTCACAAATACCACTTGACCCAGGGTTGTGATTGTGCAAGTTATTCTTGCTCACTATTATTTTCTATATTGCAGTTTTTTTTTCTTGTTTTGGTCAAATCTTGTTTTGGGAAGCGCTGTGCAGGCTTGTTGTATATTGACAGCAATATTTATCTTATAGCATAGGACATAAAAGTTTTAGCATTTTTCCTGCTAGTCTTAGATCTTTGATTTATGGTGCTATACCATATGAAAATGCAAATATAGGTAGGTAGAGGGTAGCTCATAGGTGGGCCAATCCATGGGTCAGCCCATGGGCCAGCTTATTTTAAGCATTGATGAATTTTAAAATTTTTATAAGTGGGTTTGCCCATGGGCTGACCCTGGCCCACAGGCTGACCCTGGCCCACAGGCTGACCCTGGCCCACATGGGCTTTTGGCCCTGTGGGCTTTTTGTGGTTGTGGGCTTTTTGGCCCTGTGGGCTTTTTAGTCCTGGCCCATGTGGACCAGGGCAAATGGGGGTGGGCTGGCCCATTTGACACCTCTAGCTGTAACATTATATACTTATTTGAATGATTGCTTATTTGTATAATCTTTTTTATTTATATTTTTGTATAGCCGCTTATTTGAGGATTAATTTATGTTTGGGTACTCTGGCTAGTTGAAAAATGGTTTCAAGGCAATTTTTGTTGTTTGGATTGTTAAAAAATAATGGCTTTGTTGCAGCAGAAAATTTGCAAAAAGAAAATTAAAAAAGCAATGAAGATTATTTCAGTTGCACGTAGATTGTCATTAAATGGTGCTTGGTCGCATCAGTTTCATCAGACCCATTTGCTCAGAAGTCTTTCCACATCATCATTTCCCGGTACTCTTCATTTGTTCCAATGGCCTTAATCTTTACAAGTTCTCTGCGTGAATGCATTGTTGTTGACATCCGTAGTTGATTTGGAATATTTGGATGTTTACATGTTGGATTTCCATGATCTCTTTTGAGCTTGTGGTTCTATTTTATGCTTCACTCCTCTTTGTGATTACAAGTTTGTTGGTAATTGAAAGGGATAATGAAGCCTGAGTGTGCATTTGTCTCAAATTATAGAAGAAGTGGTTATGAAACTTAAATTTTATATATAATTTAAAAAGTTGAAAACTGTTCTTTTTTTTTTTTCCAGAAGCTACTCTTTTTAGCTTATACAAAAAGATGAAAACTCATTTTTTTATATTATGGTTATTTTTTAAAAATTATCCAAGTATATAGAAAGTATTTTTTTTTCCGGGTGAAAAAAGTGATTTTGGGAGAAAATAATCCGATCCAAATGCACTCAAATGTCTCTTGTTGAGAGTGGAAAAATTTTGGTTCACACGAAAAATTTTGGTTCATAGGCATAGGCATCATTGTGATATAATCTTTGTAGAGGAATTTCTGAATTTTTTAAATCCACTGTATGGTGGATTATGTGTCTAGGCAAGAAAATGATGGAAGTATATTGCTGGAAAATATTCAAAACTTGGGAGATCGGTGTAATATCTGAAATAAGAAGGAATGTAAGTTTAATTGAAGTGAATCTCTATTGGTTTCAGTTCTGAAATACTCAGCTTCATTTATTCAGTTATAATCGGCTTAGTCTTTCTATCGTTAGATTTTTCCATATTTTTTCTTTTCACCATCTTTCTCTCAAATGGTGGATTTACATCTTAATCTTTATGAACTTCTTTTCCGTTGTTTGAGCAGCTAATGGAACTTCTAATCGGGAGACTAATAAGTCAAAGTCTTCTAGAACTTTGAGCAGCGGATATTTGGTGAAATTCCTGGGAGCAATTCCAAAATTAATGCCTTCTATGAAAAGCTTAATCGGCATACTAATAAGTCAGAGTCTACTGAGGAATTTGAGCAGCGGATGTTTGGTGAAATTGCTGGGAGTAATTCCAAAACTGATGCCTTCTTTGAGAAGCTTAATCGACAGGGAACAGCTCGGGATAGATCTATGATGAATGATCTAGATGAAAGTTTTGACACATTATCGGATGGAATGGATGGAAAATTGAAGAATGCTGCCAAATACTTTGAATATGATTCAGAAGAAGTTGAAAAAGAAGATTATTCTTTCGATATGATGCCACTTTTTGGCCTTATTCGACGTATGATATAAAGGTATGTTGAGTAGCAATGGCTCATTCCCTGGTTTATCACTGTTTTTATATGTTGCTTTTAAGATGTTCTGTATTGATTTAATTTCTTTCTGGTCTTTTTTTTGTCTTGGACATGAGGGCATCATTAAGTTTATGTCTGAATTAAAAGTAAAACCTGAAATTAGTTCTTGAAAGAGTTGTGGGATATCAATTTAGTCCTCAAAAGATTTGTGACATCAATTTCATCATCGAAAAATTGTTTTCCTCCATGAAGAAAAAATCAACTGGTGTTTGATATGTCACATTATGTGAGGTTATGTCATGTCGTCTACTGTATGGACCTTAAATTGGCTTTCAGTTGCATGGCACCAAATTTGGTCCTTGAAAGATTAACTTTCATTTCTTTGGAGGACTAAATTGATGTTCTACAACTCTTTTAGGACCAATTTGGGGTTAATTTAGGCATATAACATGTCACATTATCACATAACGTGATATATTTTCACATAACATCACACAGCAGACACCAATTACTAATTTCCTCGTGGTGGGTAATGTTTGGACTAAGTTGACATGAAAATTGTAAAAAAAATGTTTCTATGTATAAAAAAAGAGTTACAGAGACCAAATAAATAGGCCTGGAAGAATCAACTATACAATGATTATATCCCTAAAATCAAGGAGGGAATGTTTCTCTCGTAAATATAAACAGGAAATCTGATATATACTAATAATCATCCTGAAATTAAGCTCCAATCTTTAACAAAAATAAATCTTTCGAGGAATTGATTGATGTCCTCCAATTGTTTTGAGGATCAATTTTGGGTTTCTCTATGAATTAATCTTTTGATGTGGTGATAAATCCTGCACAAATGTTTGATGGGAAGTATTTCATGAAGTGCATTGGAACTTGTTTTCTAAACTATTTTTTTGTGCTGGTTTCTTAAGGAGGATGTTTAGCTTCTTTTGTGAACAATTTGATTAGTTGCAACTAGGGAATAACACTACACAATCCTTACAGCCAATTGCAACTTCCGTTCGAAAACACTATGGAATATGTCCTCCTACTTTTATGCTGCAGCAATAGCACACCATATCCACTTGAATGATTAGCCCAACACTTTGAACAGGTTTTTGAGTGGCTGTGATATCCATTAGGGAGATTACATCAAGCCCAAAATAAATGAAACTGTAATATCTGTATTCTATGCACCACATATACCATAAAATATCTAGAGAAGAGAATGGACTTGTTTGAAATTAGGGCAACCTCTTATGTGGGGATGGGGCCTGTCATAACCTGATCAAGGAAGATGTAGGGACCATTGAAGGTATCTGTATCAAGTGTATTAAATCAATTGAAAAAGGAAGGGAGACTCCTTTTTGCTAAAAGCCAGAATAAGGGCACTGTAAAAATGTTGAATGGGTCATGGTTGTGCTCCATCTTGTGCAATCTCCAAGTCTATAACCCTAAAATAAAACCCTTTTTGGTAATACTTATTCTGAAAGGGAGAAAACATCTCTGCTGCAGTAGGATGTTTAGAATTGTGGGTGGTTGACAGAATTACTGATTCGCTTTTTTCCATTTTTAGATTCTATAGTTAACATTGATCATTTAGGTCTATCGCAAATTGCCTGGACAGCTGTCCTTTGCTGACTAGTTTTTAGGAGTTCCCTTTCTTTGTGTATGTTATATTTGTTGAGGATTTCTTACCTCCAGCATGTTGTATTGATATCTCCTTTCTCTAATAAAATATCTTTTATATATTAAAAAATTTACTCTATGGCATTGAAGGATTTAAATTACATGAAATAACATATAGTCATTGTATATTCAAATTCAGTCTGAGGTTTCATTAACTATTAATGTTGTTAGATGCTTGTGATCCTATCATCAGTGTTTTTTTCTTTGTCTGATTTAAACTACAATTGCTATGCTTATGTATCCTATTCACTGCATTTCGGTGTTTCATTTGTATCATGTGCATCATAACAGGGTTCTGATCAGCATAGTATCTTTCTTCACACAGGATCTTGATCTTACTAAACCTGGCATACGCAAACCTAAACCAAGGGACGAATTCCAAGTAACCACCAAAGAAGTTCTTAGTCAAGCAGATTTCAGGGTTAGCATTTATGAATTCAGTTGGAGTAGTTCCTTTATAGTATCAAGTCTGTATCATTGATGCAATTACCATCCACATCTAACTACTATGTTATACATATATATTTGTTATAAACAACCACATTACTGATCTATGTTTTAAGTGTGAGGGCAATTGAAGGTAAGGAAAATATTAGTGACAGGCTACTGACAGCTCTGTTTGGCCATTTTAGCTTTTGCTTCATTCTTGCTACCAAGGTTCCCTTGGTAATGAACAAAATCTCTCCATTATTGCTATTTTTGGAATGGTCAATAGTTTTTGATGTTTATGTGCAGAATGTTAGATTCCTGGCAAACTTCATAACAGAGGCTGGAATAATTATCAAGAGAAGCAAGGTAAGGATGAGGATGAAGGAGTAGAGAATGAAGAACAAATGATGAGGATGTTTTAACAATGAGAACTGTACACATTTTTTCATCTTCTTTTGCCTTCGTCCTCCTCTCCCGGTCTTTTCTTTGATAGCATATTATTTTGAGACTTATTTTAAATATGTCAATCGACCCTGTCTCTTGAATATGAAAAGTAGAAAATTCATGTTGATTAATGGGGAATTGGAAAACTGCAATAGTAAGTGATAAAACACTGTCACCTGAGTCTCTAGTCATATACATAAAATCCAATCATTTGCACATGAATCCCCATTCAAGAGACAGTATTATCACTTACAGCAGTAGTCCTTCAATTCTCCATTAATCAACAACAATGTGAATTCCTACCATTTACATATGCAGTCCACTTTTAAAGTGTGTAAAAATATGATTTTGCTATTTTAAATTGTGGGATCTTACCGGCTGTTTCTTCTTGTTGGTTGAGTAGACCGGCATTCGCGAAGGCTCAAAGGAAGGTTGCAAAGGAGATCAAAACTGCACGAGCTTTCGGTTTGATGCCTTTCACAACAATGGGTACCAAGCCATTTGCTTTTGGAAATAGCATGGAGAATGTTGATGATGATTTCGCATACCAAAGTTTGGACAGAAATGCGTGCTGAACTAGATGTGGAAGACATTTAGAGCATAGATATAGATGCTTGTGCTGTGGTGTTGACGTAGCTTGCATCATCTAACCTAACTTTTCAACCTCTTTTAATGTTTCTCTACTCCAAGACAGTTGAATTCAATTAAAGTCTGCAGTTTGCATGAGGACCTTGATTACCACAGTGCACGTGTAGTATGTAATGGTATAATATTCTAGAGCCAAATGCCATTTTGGTTTGTATTTGAAGTTTTTCATGTATTGTCATACTGTTCTTTGCACTGGAGGTGTAGAAATTTTGGGGGACAATGTTAAATAATTAGAAATTTGCTCAAATTTACTTGTTAGAATTATGTGTTATGCTTATTCACTTTTGGATGAGTAAGTGTGTTTTACCTCTTTATTGCATTTAACAACTATCGTGATTTTTAACATTGTTAAAGATTTGGATAATATTCTTTTTCTTAGTTGTGTATTATTGATCGATTTTGGGTTGATTGAAGAATAAAAATGGTCTGTCCTTTATGTAGATGGTTGATGGTAAGTCATTGATTGTGTCATGATATCCCTACAAACTAAACTGCTTGAGGTTTGTTGTGCTAGAGGATTTTGATTCTTGAGCTAATATGAAATGGGTTTAGGCTTGTGAGTAGTCACTTATCCCTTGTTTTCCTTATCATATTACTTTTATCTCATTAATGATAGAGGCAGCAATGTAGTTTAGGGAGTTTTATATTGAAATTTTGGTGTTAATAAAATGAACAATTGGTAGGATAGAATTGTAAATAGAGACTCTTCTCCTTGATGAAAATTTGATGGTAGGACTTCAAAAATCAAATCCCAAAAGAATTTTTTTTATTATTTTATTTTTATTTTTTACAAGAAAAACATTTGTGGCCCAGTGCTAAATGTGTATAACACATCGGTACTCTTGAAAATGTTGAGGATACTAAAAAATATCTTCTATTTCACAATATTCATTTTGAGTAAATCAATATCTTATCTCTAAAAGATTTTTGTTTAGTATTTTATTTTTCAAAAGTGTGCTTGTTAGTCTCATTTTAGAGTAGAGAAGAAAGAAACATTTTGAAAACTTTACAAATTTCTTCCTTTCGTTTTAAATTGAAATTTACAAACCCACCATTAAAAAAAAACCAAATACATACACTTTACTTGGGAGATATTGGTATGAAAATCCTCGATTGAGTTTCGTCTTTTCCTTGACAGACACACACTCTTAGTAAACCTCGTCAAGGTGAACTTAAATTACTCTGAAATTTAACTTTCATAATTTTTTTATATATTTTTTAAATTTAAACAGACGACACCAATAATTCCCCAATAATACAACCTATAACCCTTTCGACTGCGAGGCCCAAACCTGGTTCCCGTTTCTCAGATTTAAACATTGGCACGACATTGTTTCGTCGCTTAAGAAACAGCATTTGTCTGAGCTATAGATGCATAATAAACCTGCTCTCTCCCTCTCTCCTTTCGGGTCCACCTTTGCCTTGCTACTCGCCCACTGCCAGCCGCTATACACGTACAAATCTCTTTTTCCATTTTGTTTCTTTTTTTCCTCCGTTCAATGAAAACCAACCCTCCCCATTATATTCAAAAAGGAAAAAGTTTCAGTTTTTGTTGGAATGCTGTAAATTGATGGTGGAGGCAAAAGAATTGTATGAAAAAAAAAAAATTGTTGATGGATGCCACAAGTGACTTTTTTTTATTACCTGAGTACGTGAGAAGGCATTCAGAATGTAAAGTGAAGTCGTCCTGCTAATGAATTTGCTAGCATCAAAAGATGCTTTTGGATTCTAGAAGCGCGGAAGGTCTCTTGAAATTGTCACCTATGACGCGCTTCTCACACAGGAAGGAGGAGATAATGAAGAGTTTCAGTTTGAGGAGAAAAAATTGCTCAACGCTGAGTCAGCTAGAAATCTTGGGATATTAACAACAAATTCGGTTTTGCTGTTTCAAAATATGTGGTGTTTTTACCAAATTAAACCATTTGTGACCACAAGTTCTCACCTTCATCAAGCGGAAAATGAGGGGCCAAAGAAAGGCAAGATAAAGAGGGAAAGGTCCATTATTGGGGTGCCACTCAACTTACCTTTGCTGGCAGTTTTAACCGCCCTGAGATGTCATCAGCTTTTTTGGAAATTGGATACTACTCTTGAAAGTTCTCATAATCTAACTTTGGAGCAGAGAATTTTTTTCCCCTTCCAATTTAGTCTGGACTATTGTTCTTATAATTATTCAATATTGTTATCTATGGTGCATATATTGTTCTTATAATTACCCTTATTGTTAAGAGTACTGGACTATTTAATTATTTGTGATTAAGAATTAATCATATGTCCACTAATTCAAGTTTTGAAATATATCAAATCAAATATTAAATTACAACCATTGATTACATAAGGGTATTGCTACCCATTGGTACCAAAGAAAAATCATTTTATTATTATTATTATTATTAAAAGGTTAGGCAAATCTCTAAAGTCCTAGTAAACGTATGATCTTCCTAAACAAACTCCCTAGAAGTCAAACCCAAACGCTACGAATAAAGTTTGCTTAGGACTCAACCCACACCTCTTGAACTAACATAATATTCTTGTTTTTAAAATTCAAAAGCCATTTTTTAACTTGAAAAAATAATTTATATAGAAGTTGCTTGACTTAATTTTTAATCTTGTTGGACTAGTCTTGTATCAAGCCCAAAAGCTAGCTGTGAAGTTCCAGTGCTTTAGAGCCCAATTTATTCCAAGGGATTATAAGAGGGTTACCGATCATTTAACCCATTTAGTCAAAAATAGGTCTAACCTAGTTTGGACTAATGTCAACCCAAAAAAAATAAAAGAAATTCAGGTCAACGAGACTCCCACCGTTTATAAGATATTTTCTATTCTAACTTTTATGATTAATGAATCACTTTTTTTTTATAAAAAAAATCATAATAAAAAGCTTTAAAAAGTTTATTGGTTGTTACTTTTCTTTGTGAAAAATAGAACAAACTTCCCCTTAATATGAAATTGGTTTTGGTACTAGTGATATGAACCCTTTTCATACTAATAATCAGTAATCACTGTGGGATTATAGTGTGAAGGAAAGAGAGAGAATTTAATTATGCATAAAAATGCAAATCTACTGTTTGGCTCTCTTTTTTCCATAATGATCATATGGTATATGTTAGAATACTACATTCTTCAAAATTAAAAAGAAGAGAAGAAAGAAGAGAAACATTTGTTATTTGTATGGTACAAGAGGCAAAACTCAAATTCAAAGTCATATATCATACAAGATCAATACTGTTGTACTTGGAACTTTATTGAAACATTCTTTTTAAATATTGTCACATAATTTCAAAATTCTAGCATGATTGAGGGATTACAACATATGCATAGGGAGGGGAGAAGAATTTGAAGTCTATTATTCTTGAAATATCCTTTCAGGTAGCTTGCATACTCTATTGGGGCATAGGAAGTTATCAATATCTTAGTTGCAAAAATGAATAAAAATTCAAAAAATAATGCAACTTTCATATGGTTTTATGGACTTTTTCTATGGCCTAGCAGATGAAACATCTTGCCTACCAAATTGCAAGAGATTCCAACTTTTTCTCTTTTTCATTTGGCACAGTGTTCCCATTTGAATCAATATAACTTACAGAAAGATCCTCCCTTGTAGCACTGTTCTGGTTGAGAACCACCACATTTCCTTCAATACCAATGTCTACAACAACTGAGTCTCCTTCTTTTATTTCTTTCATTAGCATCTTATCTACCAATGTGTCCTCCAATAATCTTTGAATGGTTCTTCTCAATGGTCTAACACCATAGCTAGAATCATAACCATGCTATACCACGTGGTCCCTCAACCTACAAGTCACAGAAAGATTAACATTTTTGTCCTTCAACCCATGAATCACTTCTCTAAGCATTATATTGGCAATCTGCTCCACTTCTAGCCTTGTTAGTAATTTGAAGACAATAATATCATCAAATCTATTCAGAAACTCTGGTCTAAAATGCTGCTGCACTTCCTCAATTACCACGTTCTTTATATGGTCAAAGGAATGGTCATCATTATCTACCACTAGCATAGTTTCACCACTTCCTTTTACAATGATGTTGTTACCAACATTGCTAGTCATTATGATGAGTGTGCTCTTGAAATCCACTGTTTGGCCCTTGCCATCTGTGAGCCTGCCATCTTCAAGAATTTGTAACATTAAGTTGAAAACATCTGAATGTGCTTTCTCAATCTCATCAAAGAGGATGACAGCATGAGGCCGATTTCTAACAGCTTCGGTTAATTGACCCCCTGCATCAAAACCAATATAGCCAGGGGTTGCTCCAATCAATCTTGCTGTTGTGGCTCTATCCATGTACTCACTCATATCAAATCTTATCAAGGCATCTTCTGAGCCGAAATAGTTTGCAGCCAGTGCTTTTGCGAATTCAGTCTTCCCTACATCAGAAGGGCCAGTGAACATGAAACTAGCTATATGCTTTCTGGAGTTTCTGAGGCCAACTCTAGCGCAGCAAATCGCTCGGCAAACGGAGTTGATGGCTTCATTCTGTCCAATGACATATTTGTGAAGCATCTCTTCCAATTTGAGGAGCTGCTCACCCTCCTCACTCGATACATCCCTTACTGGGATTTCGGTCCAAGAAGAAACAACATGCTGAATATCAAATTTTGTCACACTTGGAACAGTAATATCATACCTCTTGTTGACCTGTGTCAAAGGGATTCAACATATCAAGTTCTAGCATAGAGAAACAATGTATCCGTGAAGCAAATTCAATTAATGGAATAACAAATATATAATTTACTAATGTGAAAAGAAACAGAAACATAAATAAGAGAGCTAATTGGCACTTGGTATGGTTGACGCAAACATGCTACTCTTTCATCTCAAGTAATACTACATATCCATAATTATTTGCCAGGATTGTTGTCTGAATTTGTCGAGTCTAAAGGAGAGTGGTTAGATAATTCAAAAGAGTGAAGACTATTTTCAATCTAAATTTTAGAAATTAGAAGCAATGACAAATTAGTTTGTAAAAACAAATTGGCAACAAGACTTTGGCAGAATTGTTGTACAAAGATAGTCCCAAACATGGGCGAAGTTAGCACTCTGGCTTGTGACATTTCTCTTCTTGTAGGCCATCATTTTCCAAGTTTTTCAGCTTCATCTGATTACACTAAACAGTTGAGAATTACTGCACATAAGAACTACCATTTTACCTTTGTGTTACAAAGCAGAACATGAGATCCAGCTTCATCAATCAAGTCAATTGCCTTATCAGGTAAGAAACGATCACTGAAATTTATTGTATAAAAATAATACGTAAGAAATTAGAGAAGGAAGTATTTGAAAATACAAGGCAAGTAATCAACACTAGTTTTTTCAAGAAAATAAAATCTTTTTGACAGGAAATTCATTCTTGTTATTCAATAAAGTCTTCTCATTTCCACTAGTCTAGTCCAAACTTGTACTGAACAGGTCAAAGACAAAAGGATATGATTTTTTTTCCTTCATCTTTCTAGATGGACACCCACTTTTGATGGTACAAATTGAGCACAAAGTCCTATAATAATTACAAATTTACCTTACATATTGCTGAGACAAGTTTACAGCAGCAACAAGTGCTTCATCTGTGTATCAAAGTTTATAATCAGTCCCATATGCTCCTTGAAGTCCTTTTAGAATCTGTAGGGTTTCCTCAACAGATGGTTCAAGCACTTTAACCGGTTGAAATATTCTTTTCAGTGCTGCATCATTCTCCATGTGCTTTCTATGCTCATTCACTATGGTAGCAAAAATGCACTATATACAAATTGAAATTTATTATACTATTCAGTAACTATTGTCTTATGTTTTAGGAAATAACATGTCTTCCTATGAAAATAGAGGATCAAGAGATATCTTAATTAACACAACTACACTAGTACTATAGAATACCGAGATGGAAATCCCTACCTGAATAACACCTCTTTCAAGGGCATGTTTCAAAATGTATGCAAAACTGCAGCCCACCGATGATGTTGCTTCAAAAATGTTTTGAACATCTTTCATAAAAATTATTACATCACCACTTTGTTCAACTTCCTTAATTATACACATAGTTCTTTCATCAGAAGTTCCTTGACTTTGTGTAACGTATGAAAAATTAGCCACATCCAATTTAATCACCTGAGAAACAGAACAAGTGGAAATATATGCTGCATAATCTTTCTGCTCATGTCACTCCATAGCACTAACAAATATAATGAGCACATGAATAGTGACTAGTCATCATTACTTTTTGGAATGAATCATATAACTGTAAACTATAGCACCAACACCTTCTTTCCCTTAAGTCTTTCAGGAACAGATCCACTCAGAATCCTCTGAGCAAGGCCCTCTATGATTGCTGTTTTCCTAACTCCAGGTTCTCCCACAAAGCAAGGGTTGTTTTTCATCCGTCTACAAATGATCTGAATCATGCGTTCCACTTGCTCTTTCCTCCCCACAAAATGATGAAGTTTACCCTATAATAAAGAAAAAAAATGTTATTTGTACATAAGTTCTGCGGGACACTGTCAACTCACACACAATCCTTATATAAAAAGTACCTCTTCACTTAACAGTCTAAAGTAATATTATTATTAATCATATAGGGACTTTTTGTTTATTTATTTATTTATTTTTTAAACATTAATTTGCTGCGCAATAACAAGCAAGGATAATGATATTGACTTTGTCAGCTGCACCAAATTTAGAAGGATTAATAAATAAATTTAGTAATTCTAATGCACTAAATAATTGATTTTGGATGCTCTATTTATTTAAATTGA
Source organism: Dalbergia oliveri (assembly GCA_030441495.1). Lineage (NCBI taxonomy): Eukaryota > Viridiplantae > Streptophyta > Magnoliopsida > Fabales > Fabaceae > Dalbergia > Dalbergia oliveri. The sequence continues at coordinate 13,124,788 of JAMLFY010000009.1, forward strand.
ACTTGTAATCCTTTCTCAAGAGAAGAAAGTGGAGCTAGTAACATAGTATTGAGATGGAAAATCACTTCATATTTCTTGCTATACCAAAAAGTATGAGAAGGTGGAAAATAAAATGTACTTATCTTCAGGAGTGCCATAAATCCGGTTGAGAATAATTTTCACTACATCCCCTACCCACTCAAACAAGCAAATCCTAAATGTCTAAATTCAATGCCATACCTCCTGTGCCAGTTTTGTGAGATTGGTTCCAAAAATGTCAAGGGCTGGTGATATATGATTCTTATCAACTTTTCTTCCATTGAGATCAGTGTTTTGAGATACAATAGGAACTGTCATCTGATTATTCTTAGGATAACCGTCTACAGGTACACCATCTGCAACTTCAATCTTTTCTTCAGTCTTATCCTCCACTTGTCTAATTACTTGCTCACAAAAATTAGATTTCAGTTTCATAACAATGGACAACAACGAGATTCTTAGATACGCCTAGAGTAAGAAATAAAATTTACACACGTTCATCATATGACAGATCAGTTTAATTTGTGAGTAATCATTGTCCCCCTTTTTCTAATGCGATAGTTGATGTGTGAAGTGATCAAATGATATAGAGTAAAACTTTTATTCCCCCTTCTTTTTACTTTTAAGAGCATCTAAGAATTTCTCATGGACAACAAAGGTCAGGTAATTAAAAGCATTGTAGCTTGCCTGTTCTCGAATTTTGTTGACATCAGCGCCTTGATTCTCAAGCAAACGAGCTACTACACTATCAGAGCCCAGAAGCAAGCCCAAAAGCAGATGTAATGTCTCAACGTAATTGTGACGTGAGGCATGTAAACTATGTGAGACAAATAATTAAACACTATCAGAAATGTGGAGGGTAACAAAGTGAAAAGAGGAATATTGAAATCTAGTAATGCAGTGGCTAACAAGCTCACTCATTGTATTTGCTTTCCTTAATCTCTTTACTTTCCAAGATCCAAACAAAAGTAAAAACATCCATTTAAAAATAGTGGTAGAGAGCATGGTAGTCAGGAGAGCGCCACCGTGTTCGCTCCTGTGACAGGCCACAGCGGGTAGGATCGACGTGATAGAGCACAAGAGCGGTAGGAGTAGCCGCTCCGCCCGCTCCTGTTGGGTCCAGCAATTTTGGGCTTGACCCGGCCCAAATTTGAAAGAAAGGATACCCTAGATGAAGATACCCGATAGAGGTCTCTCCCAATCTCATTCATCTGTCTTGTTCTCTCACCAAAATCACCACACCGCCGTCGCCGAACCTTCACGGACCCATCGCGCTTCTGCTTGCTGCTTCTGTTCTCGCCGCCGTTGCGCACCCATCGCCCGGCCATCGTGTAGCCGTCGCCCCGACACGGGCGCCCAACAGTCCCCTCTGCGAATCTGCTTCTGCTCTGCTTCCATTCGCTACGTTTTCTGCTTTGTCTTCGAAGAGAGAGAAAGGTGAGTTTATGTTTAGTGTCATTGAGGTAGCGTCTGGTTTGGGAGCCATAACACAAAATACTAGGACAATAGAGACAGAAACGTATTTGGAAGGGGAGAAAGAGAGAACAAAAATTTTTTTGTTCCTAGAGAAATACAAAATTTCTGACTTTCATAAGTTCTTACATTATAATAGCAGAAATTTAATATTTTTTCCTTAATAATACTCCTATATATATTTATTATTTATATCTCTGTCTCATTATCCCTCATGTTCCTATATTTCTGTCTCTCCACTAAACTTCCTCAGTGTTGGGAATTTTTTTTTTTCTTTTCGTGTACAGTGTTTAACTGAATTTGCTTATTTCCAATTCATAATGTGAATTTTTTTTGTTGTGTGGGTAACTGCTAAAATGTGGTTAGTTTATATATTGTGGTGTTGGTGCTAATCTTTTTTTTTTTTGGGTTTAAATATTTTTATTGATTATTGATTAGGTATTATTTGGTTGAAAAAAAGAATGTCATCAGATGAAGGGGCCAATAAGAATAGTAGGAGTCGTGTTAATCTAAAGCTAGGAGTATTTTTGGAAGTGAAAATGTAGGTATAAAAGTTAATAAAAATGCTCTGGAAATAAGAGTGATGTGGTTTGGAGTCATGGGACTTGTGCTGATAGAGATTCAAGGAAAATAAAATGTAATTATTGTGGAAAAGTGTTTTATGGAAGTATTTATAAATTTCAGTATCATTTGGCTAGAACACAAAAAGATGTTGTAACTTGCTTGACAGTTTCTAATGAGGTGAAGAAACAAGTGTTTGATGTTGTTCTTGGGTTGCAATGAAAATTGGACAAAAAAACAAGAGATTTTGAAGGAGTAGCAACCAACAAAGATAGTGATGAAAATGATTCTTCTGTTGGTGAAAAAAGAAAAGGAAAGGAAGTGGAGACACCTGGAAAACTTTTCAAGAGAAAGGGTGTTAGCTCTCAAGCTACCAATACCATATTTAAGGAGCATTTGAGGAAGAAGCATGTCTAGAAATTGCTTCTTTTTTCTACAATAATGCCATACCTTTTAATGTGGCAAAGAGAGAAGAATTAGGCATGGCTTAATTTAAGCCACTTTCTTATCATGAATTAAGAGTCAAATACTTGAAGTAAAAAGTAGATTTTACAATAGAATCATTAGAAGAACATAAAGCTATTTGGAAGAAGACGGTTTGTACTATTATGATCGATAGGTGGACGAACAAGAGAAGGCAAACTATATTAAACTTCTTGGTGCATAGTCCTAAGGGACTATTTTTTTAAGTCTGTTGATGCCTCCCATATTTCCAAAAATGCTAATAGGATATTTCATATAATAGATGATGTTGTTTGTAACATCTATTTTCTGCCACAATGATCGAATGCCCCCATTTTACCTAAAATGACACGCGGTCCATCCTCAAAGGGATGTTTTAATGTTGATAGGGGATTATATGTGTTATGTGTGGTCATAAGGAGGAAGAATCTCATTTTAAGTTCCAACGCGTGAAATTACCAAAACGCCCCCTGTTTGTCATCGATCACGTGCCGGTTGAGCTGAATTTTACCAAAAGGTTTTAAATGATGTTTTTAAATGAAGTTTAACAATAGGTTAAGTCCGGGAGTCTGAGTTTTAGTATGAAATTACCATTTTGCCCCTGGAATAGTATCCAGTAAGCCTAATGACGTAATTAAACAAACCTAAGCAATATTAGGCTCTAATCGAAGATTAATTTATTTTGATAATTAATCCAGTCAAAATAATTTATTAAGGTTAATTAGAACCTAAGATTGCTTGGCTAAACTCTAATTACATCTTTGATTCAAGATTCCTAATTATGGAATCTTGAATAGTGTTTTCTCCAATTCCTTAAATTAAGGAATTGTGCCCATACCTTCATTTGACTAAAAGAATTGTTTTAATTTGTTAATCTAGTAAGACCACCCTCCTAAATCAAGTCTTGACAACCTTAATTAACCATTACCTCACCTAAAAACTTTCTTACAAACTCTTAATCAAAACCTTAATCAAAGAAACACCTAAACACATCATTAAATCACAATTACGTGGACAAATCATCCTTCCCCCTTGGCTGGAAATTCTTGCTGAATTCATCCTCCTCATTGGTGTCACATGTTGATTTTGTTTCACTCAAAGACTATACCTCAAAGCCATACTTTGAACCATACCTAGCCATGTTTTCAACCATGTCTTTGAATGACTAAAGTTTGAAGATATTTTCTTCCCCAAAGGCCATGAATACCTTCAGCCATCCTCCTCCATTTGCAGCCTCATTGTTGAAATTTTTCTATAAATACCAAGCATTAGAGAACTTGGTTACACTTTAGAAGTTTTGCCAAGTTTAAGCTTTCTTGTATTTCTCTCTTTCTTCTAACTTTCTCTTCATCTTGTTCTTTTTCCTCCACCATCAAAGAAGGCTTTCCACCACCACAAACAACCTTAAACCACCATCTCTCACCTCAAACCACCTCTCAAACACTTAACCTTTCCATTTCCAAGCTTGCTTTCTCAAGGAAAAATTATCTTCCTTGAGTTCTTCCTTTGTCCAAACTTCATTGCCATTCAAGAGGAGATTTTGTCTTCTCATTTCTTCAAGAATACAATCTTTCTTTCATTTCTTTCAAGACTTCTTTAGGTAGGGGTTTTGTTTCAAAGTTTTTACTTATTTTCTTCAAGAAAGGTTCTAGTTTTCTCTTGGTTTTTCAAGTCTTTCCTCTTATTTTTCTTTTTCGGCCATCATGCCTTTTCATAAGAGAAACTTTAGCTTGATGATGAGTCTTCAAGATAATGGTCTTGTGATGCCATGTGAGAAACCTCTAAAGCTTGAAAAACTTGGCCTTGGACCATATATGCTTTTGGTTTCTTTCCTTTTTCTTGTTTATGTTTTTGGTTACCTCTTCCTTTCCCCTTTAATGGTTTCCTTTCCTTTTCCCTTGAATGGTTTTTGGCTTCCTTTTTCCTTTACTTGAGTAAAGTTTGTTAAATATGTTAAGTAGATCACAAAAGTTTTGTTAAGAAAATTAATCATATGTTTTCAAAGAGCTCTAAGGTTACTCTTACCAACCTTAAAGTTGGTTGCCATTCTAAGAGTTTTACTCTAGATTGAAGCCCATGAGCAATAAAATAAAGAATATGACTTAGTTCTTTGTATGTTTGTTTAGACAAGTGTTAGCTTTGTGTCCATTTTCTTGAGCTTGATAATGAAGTTCAAAACCAAAGGCTTCTTTGAAGACTTGGTGCTAAGAACTCTAAAGCAACTTTATGTTGTTAAGATAAATGTTGGGTTAAGGTTATAATATTCCTCTAAAGTCTTGTAAGAACTCTAGTTAAGATAAAATGAGTTGCATTCATGTTTATGTTTATGCCTTGCATAGCATGTTTATTTTGATGCCATCACTAAGCTCTCAAGAATAACTAAATGAACTTGCATTATCATGTTTAAGTTTCTAAGCTTGTATCTCATATTTATATTTCAAGTTATCACTTAATCTTTAAAGATAATAATAAGGTTGCATTCATATGTATTTTATGCTCTCACTTTACTTTCTAATGAAGAATAAAATAAGTGCATATCATGTTTAAGTTTATGCCATCACTTAAACCTCCTAGAGCTCAAAGACTTGCCCAAGTATCTTACATAAATTTTTAGAAAATGGAGGCATTTCAAGAATGCCATTTCGGCCTTGTGATGATGATGATGGACTTGAGATGAGTTCATCTAATCCTAAGTGCTCATAGTCTAAGTCTTGGAATTTTTCTAAGTTTAGGTGTATTTAAAGAACATTATGAACAAAACTTTATGTTTTAAATCTATTTATTGAGCTAAATAATTTAGCTACTGACCTAGCACACATTTATGTGATTTCAATGAGATAAATTGGTTTCTAAAAGAGTTTTGAGTTCCTAAAATCATTCCAAGAGAAAGCTAGTAACTTACATGCTTTTAAATCATGAAATCATGTGATTACATGAGCTTTGCATTTAGTTCTGCCCTTGATGTTTGGCCACTGTATGAATTTTGTTTTATGGTGTTAAAATGTGTAAAATTATGTTTGAGTGAAGCAAGGATCGATTTAGGGAAGTTAGGAAAGAACAAGTAACTAGAAAAGACTTAAAACGAGTATTCTAGAACACTTAGATGCACAAATTATAAATTCTGTTCAGCATAATTGGACTTAAGAAAAATGGTCTATAATTAGTGAATATGCATAGGAATTCCTCATAATTGGTTTAAGAGTTGAATATGGAGCCTTAGGCGAAGCAGAACTTAGAAAGGGTCAAAGAAAGATTCTAGGACCCGTAATCATGTGATAATTTTCTGCCCAAAGTGATGTAATGTTGTTTGGTCATGTTAGTAAGTATAAACATTAGAGGAAATTATAGGTAATTATCCCTTAGGTGAAATAAAGATCCATAATGAATGTTAGGATAATTAGAATATAAGTTTAAGACCCTAAGGACTAAACCATAAGACACCATGAGATAGAAGGTGTGATGTGAGAATGAGACCGAGTAGGTATACTCATGATGAAAGTGAATGTGTTAATACCATGAATATGAGGCTATATGTGTATATGTGACATGTTGCTATGATGATGTGATATGTTATGTTTATAATGCATGAGAATATGAAATATGCATAAAGGGTATGTTATATGATGTTCTATGGTTGTGTGCTCATGTTGTATCCATACAAGCGATGATAATGAGGAAATGATCCCATTATGACTTCTCGAGTTAAGGGTTGTCGGGGTGATCCAAAAAAGAGATATGATTCCCCTTTTTTTCCCATATGAATCTAGCGACGGCTAGTTAGGATGAGCTCATTCCTAGGCGATGAGTGTATTTGGAGTTTTGGTGGCTATGTGAAAATCGTTGGGTGGCATGTTGGACGGATTTTGGAGGCTACAATGAGGGTGGAAAAAGTTAAGTAAGGAACTCGAGGAGTTTCAAGTATGATAAAGTAAAAGACGCACATGCATATGTTTCGTGGCTATCCCATTGGTGTTTATGAATAAGTGATATATGTTAAGTGTGTGACTATCATGCTTAAGCATTGCCATGCATACATAAAATATTTGTTGCATTTCATACCATCAAGACTCATGCTAAAAGAAACCCACTTCGGATAATAGGATTTGAGAAATTAAAATTGAACCTATGCATGTACACCTTTTTCTAATGAAACCCAAAGTGGCTGGCAACGATGATGATACTTGTGTTAGTTGGAGCCTCTAAGAATCTTGTATAAGTATTCTCACTCCTTTTGTTTTCCCTCCCTCTCGTCTCCAGATGGGATTGATGCGGATGCTTGTGATCTTCCTTGAGGCACGGGCGTAGGAACCACGTCGTTTAGTAAAATCAGGGCGCAAGTGGAAGCATGAAGACTAGTCTAGCCTCGTTAACATTTTGTTTTGCGTTAGTTAAAGTTGTTTGGTATAATTGATACCCCTAGGTGTCCTTATATTTATAAGGACATCGTTGTTATGTTATGATTATGATATACTACTATAATTTATGTTGTGATTATTCTATGGTTTATTCATGGATGTTATGATGACGTATATCGGGTTGTTATGTTTTATGTTTAATAGTCGGTATCTTTACGCATGTGCGGCTCGCATTTTAAGTCTTAAGTTCAAAAGAAAAATTTAGTCGTATTTTATTACTCGTATTTTAAAGAAAGTAAGTCAAGATATGAAATAAAGGCGTACCAACTAATAATTAACCGGAATGCGACTCGAGCATATGAGGTTAAGAGTTAGGGTGTTACATTGTTGAGGAAATTGGTGAAGAGAATGTTGTGTAGGTTGTCACGGACAATGGTCTGATTATAAAGTTGGAGAGATGTTGATGGGAAAAAGAAAAAAACTTTATTGGACAACTTGTGCTCATTGTATTGACTTGATGTTGGAGGACTTTGAAAAGAAGTTGGAGCTTCACAAGGAGACAATTTCTAGGGAAGAAGAATTACAACTTATATCTATTCAAGAACCCTTCTCGTTTCCTTATTGCAATACCATACCAAAGGAGCAAATTTGGTGAGACCAAGTATGACTCATTTTGCTACATCTTACCTCCCCTTGGGTTGCCTCAATGAGAAGAAAGCTACATTGTTGAGGATGTTTACTTCCAATGAATGGAAATCAAGCAAGTTTGCAAAGACGAGGGATGGGAAGTTTGTTGAAAATGTTGTTTTGGATAGGATATTTTGGAGAGACATTGCTTTTTGCTTGAGGGTTGCTTATCCTCTTATCCATGTGCTTCGTTTAGTGGATTCAAGAGAGAATCTAGCCATGGAGGAAATGGATCGAGCTAAAGAGAAAATCCAAAAAGTCTTTCAAGGTGTTCAAAAAAGGTAAACTACAATAGTCTTGCATCCTTTAGTTTAGTTTAAATTAGAATATTATTGTGTTTGTTTGGTGGCTAATCCAATTTTTCTATTCTTTAGTTATATGCCATTGTAGGAAATCATTGATACAAGATGGGACAGTCAACTTGCATGCCTGGCTACTACTTGAACCCTCAATTGCATTATGGTGATGGATTCAAGATTGATTATGAAGTCAAGAGAAGACTATATGACTGTCCTGGAAAGAATTGTGGAAAACATAGAGGAAATAACCAAGACTGATGCGCAACTTGAAGATTTCAAGAGTCGAGCAAAGTTTTTTGGGAGGGAAGTGGCTAAGGCTGCCCTTAAGACCAAAACTCAAGCACAATGGTGGGATTCTTATGGGGATGAGCATCAGAGCTCCAAAGATTTGCCATTTGCGTGTTGAGTTTGACATGCAGTTCATTAGGATGTGATCGTAATTGGGGTACATTTGAGATGGTAAATTTTTAACTTATCACTCATATGATTTATATTTCATTTTATAATTACTTTGCTTGTTGCTATATGGTGACTTCTTTTTATTTGTTTAGGTCACACAAAGAAGAGAAATCGTTTGAAACAAAAAACCATGAATGATGTTATGTTTGTAATGGCTGATTCAGATTGGCCAAGAAGAAGCAATCTGAAAACATGAGTATAACATTGATGATTTGGATTTAGATGAAGAATAGATTGTTGAAGATGAAGAAAGATTGGATGGTATAGAGGATTTGGACATCCCTAATGATCTTAACTTGGCCCCTGAACAAGATGGAGGAAAGTTGGCCATTCAAATGATCTGGAAATTCCTGATCTTGATGATGAATTTTGATAATCTCCTTCAAAGAAAGGGCAATGAAGATGAAGGGGATCACATAGAAGATGATAAATATGATGATCATAACATCATGGATTTACTTTAGATGTCTTTTAATTCTAGTATTTGTATACTTGAGTTGTTTTCTTTAATGTTTTAGTTTTAAATCATGTCAAAAACTTATGGATTGTGAGTTTATGCATTTTTAATTGAAGTATTACTATGTTAATCTAGACTAATTTCACTTATTTGTGTTGGTATATGCGTATATATTTTTGCATGAATATAATTGTCCATTTTGATAGGAGCTTATGCTCCATGCTACGCTCCTACGCTTTATTCTCTTGTTTCCCCCTTCCGCTCCTGCATAGGAGCTCGCTTTTGACAACCTTGGTAGAGAGAGAGAGGGAGGAATATAGGGGCAGCCTCACTGCATGATGCTCCCACTTGGTTGGGTACAAGAAGAGTAGATGAATGCATTCTTACCTCGCAAGTGAAAATGTTGTTAATTGAATTTATTTGAACTTATGACCTCCAAATTATAAGGTAACAATTTATTGTTGCGTATCATTGTCAATGGGATGAACATAGACTGAGAAAATTTCTTTGGCACTCAATAGTAAGAAAAAAAGGGTCCCTTAGCACACTCTTAGCCTATAAACCATGAAAAGCACATGGCAACACTTTTTAATTTTTTTTTTTTTGCTTCTTCGGCAAGGACCTAAGAATTTCTCATGGACAAAAGTATGACAAATAGAAAGCACCTATATGATACACAAATGTTTTAAAATAGTCGACGTACCCTTATCTTGTATTAACAGAATATTATTGATATTTTTAGATGTTTCTACTTATATTTTACATGTATTTTTAATTCGATTTATACCATATTTCTGTATTACTCATGTGATATGGAATACTTGTATCAGTATCCATGTAAGATAGGCAAATCAACGCAAAAGAAATAAAGCATTAATTACCCTGGCGCCTGGCTTCTTTGAGTGAGAGTTCAAGAGCACTCTTAGCATTAGTGAACCTCAAATTCGTACATGTTAGACCATTACAACCACCACATCTCCCACTTAACTTCTCGCTTGCTCCTGGTTACATTAACATCAATCCTAGCTGAATGAAGAATTTTTGCTGCCAACCCGCCACTTGCAAGCAGTATGTGCTCTGCTATTATATTTGTGTCCCAAAAGCTTAGCTTGACTTTGTGGCCATAACTACTTTATGTGATGCCTCTGTGAAACTCGCCATCATTAATTTTTGTTGCAATTAATTAAAGTCTCATACTCTCAATTCACCACCACCAAATCACTTTACTTAGTTTTCTCAAGTTGAATTACATTGAAGGGGCATTTAGCTAAGCTAGCAAATCATTTCTTAATTAAATAGAACTTCACAAATTCTGTATTTTGTTTTATTTGTTTGGTTATTCCATTGAGAAGCGATAAACTAAATGGTAGCATGTGTCTTCTGTGGTGTGATAAAGCCACTTTTGTGGCAAAATTTTCAAAGTGCACAGTAAAAATTCTCCTGCACATGTGATGAGAGGAGAAAATTTCAAACTTGCACAGTAAAAATTACTGTGTATGCGTAAAAGGATTCGCAGAAATCACGAGAGTTCCTGTGCAAGTTACTATGCATGCACAATACTTATCATGTGAGCACGAAATCACGGAGAATTACTGTGCATTGGTTGCACAGGAACTAGGCTATAAATAGAAGCTGAATTCATTCAGTTTTAGTATTGAACAAATATGAGAGCATTCAAATATATAGTGTCTTCTAAAAGTTTCTCCTATATTTATAGGAGATGTATTCTCCTATAAGAGAGGGTGTTATTGTTCTCTCCTTAGTATTAGAGAGGTGTAATTTTATCTTCACATAGTGAAAATCTTTCTCGGCCTTGCCTGGTTTTTCCCTCATCATTAGGGGTTTTCCACGTAAATATTTTGTGTCAGTTCCAATTCTCTCAACTCTATTTTAGTTGCGTTGATCTGTTTCTATAACTCTGGTACCCAGAGTGGTATTTAGCTTTGGTACGGTGGATTTTTTCTTAGTATGCTCTTGGTTTAGCTTAGTCTGATCTTCCACATCAAAGAATTTTCCCTGGTGCTTGAAGAGCCATTGGTCCACGCTGCGGGTTATGATTTTCGGTCACGGTTATACGTGTAGTTGTATACTTTTACAGGATTGTTAACGTATCCTGGATTTGTTCCATATACGGTATAAATATATGGTCCGTTCACGTATATGGTACTATTCACGTATAAGACAGTTTATATAACTATTCATACATACGGTACTATTCACATATAAGATACTGTTGTACTATTTACCTAAAAAAAAGTGACCGTCTAGTAGAGAAACAGGTCCTTAATCACCATGGCAGCAAAATTTGAGTTTGAGAAGTTCAATGGGAGTAATTTTTCCCTGTGAAATTGAAGATCAAGGCAATCTTGAGGAAGGACAATTGCTTACCAGGATTGAAGGAGACCAGTAGAAGTTCCTGATGAAAAGTGGAAGGAGATGGATGATAATGCCTTGCCAATCTGCATCTTGCAATGGATTTCAGGATTGTCTAGTGTTGCAGAAAGAAGACAGCAAAGGAGATTTGGGATGCTCTTGTTAAACTGGACGAGGTCAAGTCTCTTCACAATAGAATATTTCTAAAGAGAAGGTTGTATACTCTTCGGATGAGTGAGTCCACATAGTGACGGACCACATCAACAATCTGAATACCTTATTTTCCCAGCTTAGCATCAGATTATAATAATAACGGAGAATGAACGTGCGGAGCTTCTACTTCAGAGTCTACCTAACTCATATGATCAACTCATCATCAACATCACAAATAATAATACTACCAACTGTCTATCCTTTGATGATGTCGCCTGTTATTCTTGAAGAGAGTCCAGGCGCAAGAATAAGGAAGATAGACTGGAGAGCTCAAAGCAAGCAGAGGCGCTGTTGGTGACAAGAGGGAGATCAATGGAGCGTGACTCCAGTGGGAGTCATGGTCGAGTAGATCAAAGTCAAGAAGAAGGAAGAACTTCAAATGCTACCGTTGTGGCATGAGAGGGCACTTGAAGAAAGATTGTTGGAACAATAAGAAGAATGTAGATAAAGCCCAGAAGCATCAACCTCTCAAGGATGTGTTGCGAGTACCTTTGCGGATAGAGAAATCCTATGCAGTGAGAGCAATTGGTTCTAAAGGCGGTAAACTCACTGATATTTGGATAATGGATTCAGGAGCATCATGGCATATGACTCCTCACCGTGATTGGTTTTACAGTTACGAACCTCTCGGTAATCTGTGTTTATGGGAGATGATTATGCCTAGAAATTGCTGGTATTGGTACTATCAAAATAAAATTATTTGATGGTTCCATTCGAACAATTCAAGGAGTGCGAAACGTGAAGGGCTTGAGGAAGAATATATTGTCTATTGGGCAATTGGATGACCTGGATGCAAGACCCATGTTGAAGGTGGGATCTTGAAAGTTGTTAAAGGTGCTCTTGTGGTGATGAAAGCGGAAAGACCACGGCAAATCTATACAAGCTTCAAGGATACGTTGCAGGAGGCAGATGCATCAGGAGCATCAGCAAGTCAAGAAGAAACGACGATGATGTGGCATTGCAAGTTAGGCCACATGTCGGAATATGGCTTGAAGGTTCTTGCGGAACGTAATCTCATTCCCGGGCTCAAATCGGTGAATTTACCGTTTTGTGAGCACTGTGTTACAAGCAAGTAGCATAGATTGAAGTTTGGTAGTTCAACTGCTCGAAGTAAGCATATTCTAGACTTGATTCATTCTGATGTGTGGGAGTTGCCAGAATGTCCTTGGGAGGTGCAAAATATTTTGTATCATTCATTGATGATTATTCCAGGAGACTGGGTGTACCCAATCAAGAAGAAGTCAGATGTGTTCCCAATATTCAGGGACTTCAAAGCAAGAGTAGAACTTGAATCGGAAAGAGAATCAAGTGTTTGAGGACAGACAATGGAGGAGAATACACTAATGGAGATTTTTAGCATTTTGCAAGCATGAGGGTATTCAAAGGCAATTCACAGTTGCACATACACCTCAGCAAAATGGTGTAGAGAGATGAATAGGACTCTTCTAGAAAGAACAAGAGCAATGCTGAGAACTAGGTTTAGCCAAGTCTTCCTGGGAGAAGTAGTCAAACTGCCGTTACGTGATTAATCGATCGCCATCAACCGCGATTGGTTTAAAGACACCAATGGAGATGTGGAATGGCAAGCCGGAGATTATTCTTCTCTACAAGTGTTTGGATGTCCGGCATATGTTATGTATAACTCCCAAGAAAGAACAAAGTTAGACCCAAAGTCAGGAAATGTATATTCTTGGGTTATGCCTGACGGTGTAAAGGGGTATTGCTTGTGGATCCACTCCGCAAGGTTATTGTCAGGAGGATGTTATATTTGAGAAATGAACTGCAAAGTGAAGAAAGAATGACAGGACTTAAGAAGATGATGAAGTCCAGATAGATGAGAAGTCTGGAGAAAATGATTCTGAAGAGAGCCAGAGCAAGATGAACAAGTACCAGAAGAGGCCAATGATACAGAAGTTAGGCGATCAACACGCCAGACACCACCATCATGGCACTCAGACTATGTTATGACAAGTCACGATGCATTCTGTCTTCTAACAGAAGAAGGAGAGCCATCAACCCTGAAAGAGGCTTTGAGTAGCACAGATGCTTCTTTGTGGATGGCAGCAATGCAGGAAGAAATGGAGGCCTTGCATAGGAACAAGACATGGGAACTTGTTGCACTTCCAAAAGGTCGGAAAGCCATTGGCAACAAATGGGTCTATAAGATCAACGAGATGGAAATGATCGAGTGGAACGATATCGTGCAAGCTGTGGTAAAAGGATTTGCTTAGAAGGAAGGTATCGATTTCAATGAGATATTTTCTCCAGTTGTCAAACTTACCACTATCAGAGTAGTGTTGGCTATGTGTGCTGCATTTGATTTACATCTTAAGTTAGATGTGAAACCTTTCTTCATGGAGAACTTGGAGAAGATTTATATGCTCCAACAGAAGGTTTGAGGAACAAGGAAAAGAAAACTTGGTTTGTAGGTTGACCAAATCTCTCTACGGTCTAGCAGGCGCCAAGGTGTTGGTACAAAAGATTTGATTCCTTCATAATTTGCCTCAATACAGATTGAGTTCAGACCATTGTACATACTACAAGAGGTTTGGTAACAATGTTTTCATCATTCTTGTTGTATGTGGATGACATGTTGGTGGTAGGCCCCAACAAAGATCGAATCCAGGAATTGAAGGCACGTTAGCTAGGGAGTTTGATATGAAGGACTTGGGACCCGCAAACAAGATTTTAGGGATGCAAATTCAGGAGACAGAGGAAGGAAGACTGGCTTTCACAGAAGAATTATTTGATGAAAATCTTGCGCGCTTCAATATGCAAGATTGTAAGCCAGTTCAACCCCACTTCTTGTAAATTACAAATTATCCTCAGGTATGTGTCCTAGGTGAAGCGAAAAGGATGGAAATGTCTCGAGTACCATATGCATCAGGTGGGAAGCCTTATGTACGCCATGATTTGTACTAGGCCAGATATGCTCAGCGTTGAAGTAGTCAGTTCGTGATAGAGAATCAGGAAAAGAGCATTGGAATGCTGAGAGGATCTTAGACATTAGAGGAACCTTAGGTGCTGCACTTTATTTTGGAGGATCTGAGTTCATTGTCAGAGGATATGTTGATTCAGATTTTGCAGGTGATCTTGATAAAAGAAAATCTACTCCAGGCTATGTGTTTACACTTGGGGGTGCTTAGCTGGTTGTCCAAGTTACAGTATTTGTAGCTCTGCCTACTGCAGAAGCTGAATATATGAAGCTACACAAGCTTGCAAGGAAGCAATTTGGATTCAAAGGTTAATGGAGGAACTCGGGCACAAACGTCAAAGATTCCTGTGTATTGTGACAGTCAAGAGTGCCTTGCACATTGCAAGGAATCCAGCCTTTCATTCAGGACGAAGCACATAGGAGTCCAGTATCACTTTGTTCGCGAAGTAGTAGAAGAAGGAAATGTGGATATGCAGAAGATTCACACGAAAGACAACCTAGCAGATGTCATGACAAAGCCGATCAATCCTGACAAGTTTGAATGGTGTAGATCTTCCTATGGCCTATCAGAAACGTAGGCGAGAGATTGGCAAGATGAGAAAAGATTGAAAGCTCACCAAAAGTGACTTTAAGTGGGAGATTGTGGCGTGATAAAGCCACTTTTGTGGCAAAATTTTCAAAGTGCATAGTAAAAATTCTCCTGTGCACATGTGATAGAGGAGAAAATTTCAAACTTGTCCAGTAAAAATTCCTATGTATGCGTGAAGGATTCGACAAAATCACGAGAGTTCCTGTGCAAGTTACTATGCATGCACAGTACTTATCACGTGAGCACCGAAATCACGAGAGAATTCCTATTATTGTTCAGGTAACTTTTAGGCTCTATATAAAAGCTGAATTCATTAAATTTAGCATCGAGCAAACACTGAGAGTATTCAAATATATAGTGTCTTCTAAAGTTTCTCCTATATTTATAGAGAGGTGTATTCTCCTAATATAAGAGAGGGTGTTATTGTTCTCTCCTTAGTATTAGAGAGAGGTGTAATTTTATCTTCCACATAGTGAAAATCTCTCGGCCTTGCCCGTGGTTTTTCCTCATCATTAGGGGTTTTTCACGTAAATATTTTGTGTCAGTTCAATTCTTTCAACTCTATTTTAGTTGCTTGTCTGTTTCTATAACCTGTACCCAACATCTTCTACAATTGGTTCAATATTTTTGTCAACTAGAATATGGATATGATCAGTTAATTATTAATGTCAATGGTAATTACCCTCTCTCTCTCTTCTCTCTCAAAATAGATGTCTTTTTTCACTTTTTAAGTACATTTGTAAATCAATGTACCCAGAAATGAAGGAGATGTTCATTTTAAAACAGAGGAGTAATAGTCATGTTCTGGACAAAAGTTTGTGGATGATAATTAAACAAGAAAGTCAAATAGTAAAAAAAAAATTCCTGTACTCTTTTGCGTGTGATTTAACTATATATTGCTTTCATGGAAATGATCAATTAATCTAACTTTGGGCGGGAAAAATATAATTGTGTTCTTGTTTGAATATAATCATTCTAGAAAAAAGGTTGCAGCAAGGGTTGAGAGAAATCATATGAAATGGAGAACACTTTGAAGTTGTCAAAAAGAAGACAATGCAAGATATTCACAGTGAAAATAATAATAGGATAGAAGATCTTGAGTTTGATACTCGTTAGTAAAAAATAATGAAGCATAAAATTACTTGCATGTCACTTTCATGTTATACGAGGATGGCAAAATTATTAAACAAAATATGTCTATTGAATGTTTGCGACAATTCATATCTCAAGTGAGGTAGACAAGTTATGGGTTCCAACTTAGGCTGCAGTATTTTTACGATATTATTATTATGTCTACAAATATGTAATAGTGTTGTTTGGTTTTTTATCTAGGAATTTTTCTAAGGGCACTGATTAAACACATACCAAAAAGAGCAACTTTCAAAGTTTTATACCGTGAATTTCTACAAATCTAGTGGATTTCATGCAGTGAAAAGATGAAAACTCCTATTTGCAATGTGAAAATTTCTATCTCTTATTTCCATGGTTAGATAAATCCTTTTTCCTAGTAGCGAAGGTTGATATGTTTCTTTGTCTGGTATTTGTGTTCTTGTTATTCTCTATTGGTGAGAGCTGGTACTTAAGCTCCTCTCTTTGTGAGCATGGAGTTTTGAGCTGTGGTAATTTATAAAAATAAAAAAGGGACAATTTGCTAAACTTTATAGAAAGTAGTTAATAGAAAAGTCGTGGAAGGGAGCCCAGTTTTCATATTTTATAAAAGGAAATTGTTTATTAAAAAGTTAAAAAAAAAACAAATCCTAACTAAGCCAATTAAGCCGGTCCGGATTAGTTCATTTTTCTAAATAAAATCAAAATGATTGAAACCAAATTGAAATAGGTTTGTTGTTGGAACCAATTGAGTTTCATTTCAAAATTGAACAGAGTCAAATCGGGAACGACCATAATTCCCTTACGAAGGAATCTGACTACGCATATGTTTTCTGTTCGATACATAACAACACTGTAGGAACAACATTATTACGACCCCTTTTCATTTTCTCGTATTATTCTCTTTTTTCTGTTTTCTGTTACTCTTTTGCTTTTTATTTATTTATTTATTTTTGTGGTTATATGGGGAATAAGCCCAAATAAATGTAAAAAACTACATCAACACTCTAAGGAAAGAAACAGTAGAAATTAAACATCCTCCTCTCTGATAATTACAAGTGATCCCTAGGTGCTGAGATTTTTTCATTTGTTTTTCGTTAGAGAAAAGTTTTTTGGATGCATTTTGCTCAACACACATGCGAACTCTCCCGAGTGGTAAAACATTTTAACAAAACAAGATAATAATAATAAAAAGAGAAAGACTTAAATATGTTTTTAATCCTTATAAATATGCCTTGTTTTAATTTAGTCCCTCTAAAATTTTTTGTTAGCTTTAAGTCCCTCATTTTATTAAGGATAAAATGCATTTTAACCCCTTGAACTTTAAGTCATATGTAATTTACATTCTGAATTTTTAAAACATACATCACAACACAACTTCCAACAGTGCAAACACTCATTCGCATAATTTTGGCAACTGGTAAAGGTATTATTTATATGCAGCCCTTTGATATTTCTAATTTGTAAACTCGACACCTTGTGTGAATTCTCATATGTACTTAATCCCTTGTTTTTGTATTGTATGCAACCTGATACCTATGACCTAAAGTTTTTCACTGTTTGAAAAGTAAGTTTTTCACACTTTTAGAAAATTCAAGGTGTCGCGCGATGCATTTTTGAAAAGTCATGGTATAAATTACACATGACCTAAAGTTTAGGAGAGATAGAATGCATTTAACTCTTTTACTAATATTATGTTTTTGGTCCATACTATTATTTTATATGGTTAAGTAATGATGTTTATAAGTGTCAAAAGAAGATTTTGAAGATATTTATAATGACAAGAAATAAAATTTTCAATATTCATAAGAATTAAATTCATATTCTAAACCGCTTTTAGGAATCTAATTATGAAGAGTAGGGACCAAAAACATAATATTAGATAAAATACGGATCAAAATTGAAAATCGACATATATTTATAGGAATCAAAAACATATTTATAAGCTAAAGGAAAATCTTAAAATAGTTTTAAGAGTGAACACCATACTTGATCTCTTATGAACACCTTATCAAATCTTTTTATTGACTACGGGCACAACAACTCAATAGAGAACAATACAAATTCACACGCTAAATAAGCTGAAAAGAGGACCTTGACCTAACCATATCAGGCATATAAACATGAGAAAGAAAGCAGGAACCCTATAAAAAAAACTAACACCAAATGGACTAATTACATGACCTCTCTAGCCAAGACTTGTGCACATTGATTAGCTTCACAATCAACATGACAAATCTCCACCGTCCAATCTCTCGCCATCAACTCCCTTATAGCTCTAGTAAGTGATAAACTAGATAGATGATCAATGCTCCTTTGTTGAATGAGTTTAATAACAAGAAGAGAATCAGCTCCACAAGCACATGTTTTACATATTCTAGCTTGAAAAGAGTCTTCAATTGTAGGTTTATCAACAGAAACACGGAAGCGCATCGTCCGACGCGACGTAGGAAAAATAGAACCTTCATTGTTTTGATTACCTGGAAGGACGCAGTGAACGAAAGCTTCACGATCGGTAGTAATCCGCTCTCTGATAGATCTTCCAGACTGTCTCTGAGGGATGGGGTGGCTGTGTGGGCAACGAGATGATGAACGCTGCCCTAGGTGTTCTGTTTGATGAAAAACACTTAGAGAGGCACAAGGGTGAAAAGATTAGTTTATATATGCTGTGAAGTCCAAGACCTAACCCTAAGCCACATGGGTCATATTGTTCTTGGGCTTTAATCTCACTAAAGTCTTATTGGACTTAAGTGACTAAAGAGCATATAACCCAACAATCTCCCACTTGCTCTTTAAGATACAAACTTGAGTTCATAAACCCAAGACCATGTATCCCATAAGCCATCATCATTTGATAATATACCCCGTCCCTTGTCTCAAGCTAGCCTGAGGATCTACCATTTGTCATCTATCAAGGCTCCTGATAATCTCCAGAAGATTATCTAATTCAGTGCTACTCCACTAAAAGCCCGAACGTGAACTCCAAGAATAATGACACTTATAACATGAATATGCATCGCCCCTTTATAGAATGTCTATAATTGATTGACTAGTTTTCTGTTACCCAATCAATTATTTATTTCCTTGACTGTGATAGTTTCTCTAATGGATTACATGCACTGGCCATGTCTTCAATATCCAAGTACCGAAACATATCAAGGGGACATTTCCTATAAATTCCATGTTGTTTATCTCATAAACACCAATAACCAAATAGTTTCAATCCCAAAATACCGAGTTATTGGCCATCAATAGATTGAACCTCACCCGTTGGTAAATCAAAGAATGAAAACTATTCGACTACCTATTTAAAATAAACTCAGGATTAAGAGCAACTACATAACTATAGTTATCTAGAGATTTGATTCCTTATGACAGAAAGAACAACCTTAATCAAATCTCTCCTTGATCCATTCAATGTAAGTATTAATTCACACCAATATTAAAAATGATTCGGACAAAATCATTTCATAAATATTGCAGCCTAAAAAAAATACCTAACTTTATTTAATAGCTGTGAACCTATTCATCAATTGTGAGAACCTATGACCATGTCCTCCATGAACGTATCCATATGATCATATACTCCACAATTGATTCGGACCTTTGTTTGTAAATAGTGTGCGGAATAAATGAATAATACCTCATAACATTCAGAAAAAAATATACAATGTCATAATGTCTTGCTCAAAAGGCACAAAATAACAAAGTGAAATAACAACTTCCTAAAGCTATAGCAAATCTAGAATCCTCCTAAGACCCATAGATGTAACATGCCTCTCGAACACACGTTCAGGCAAACTCTTAGCAAAAGGGTCAGCAAGGTTCCGTCTGATGCTATCTTGACTATCATTGTATCTCCTCTTTCAATTATATCTCGGATCAAGTGGTACTTCCTCTCTATGTGCTTTTGTCTTTTGTGACACCTTGGTTCCTTGGACTGTGCTACTGCCCACTTATCACGGTAAAGTGTGATGGGACGACTAACACTTGGTATCACCTGAAGATCCGTTAGGAACTTCTTTAACCATGCGGCTTCCTTTGCAGCCTAGAAGTAGCTACATACTCACCTCTATGGTAGAGTCAGCCACGCATGATTGTTTGACACTCCTCCAACAAATGGCCCCTCCATTAAGAGTAAACACATACCCAAGGTGGATTTTCTTGAGTCAACATCTCCTTGGAAATCTGAGTCTGTGTAACCAATGGTTTCAAGACTCCGCTAGAATAGACCAACATATAATCTCTCATTCTCCTAAGGTACTTGAGTATATGTTTAACCGCTATCCATGTTCTTCTCCAGGATTAGATTGGTATCGACTTACTACTCCCACTGCATAGCAGATCTGGTCTGGTGCAAAGCATATCATACATAAGGCTACCTCCTGAAGCGTAAGGTATCCTACTCATGCGTTCTCTCTAGGAGTTTTAGGAGAATGCTCTTTAGAGAGATGAATCCCATGCCTAAAGGGTATAATTCCCTTCTTGGAATTCTCCATGCTGAACCTGGCAAGTATTTTGTCAATGTAATTAGCCGAGATAATGCCAATACCCTATTCTTCCGGTCTTGCAAGAGCTTAATACCAAGAATATAATTGGCTTCCCCCAGGTCCTTCATATCAAAATGCTTGCTCAGCCAGGTCTTTATGCCTAATAATACCTTCGTATCATTTCGATAAGGAGTATATCATCCACATAAAGTACCAGAAAAGATACTACGTTTCCTTGGATCCTTTTATACACACACGGCTCATCAGGACTTTTCTCAAAACCATAAGACTTAATGGCTTGATCAAACCTGATGTTCCATGATCTGGACGCTTGCTTAAGTCCATAAATGGACCTTTGCAACTTGCATACCATGTTTTCTTACCCTTTGGCTATGAACCCTTTTGGTTGCTGCATATAGATATCCTCTTCCAAATTTCCATTTAGAAAAGGTTTTGACATCCATTTGCCAAATCTCATAATCAAGATTCCTGCCAACAGCTAGAGAATCCGGATGGACTTGAGCATGGCAAGGGAAAGGTTTCTTCATAATCCACACCTTCTATTTGGGTGTACCCTTTCGCCACCAATCTAGCTTTGAAGGTTTCAACCTTCCGTCGAATCCTCTCTTTCTCTTGTAGATCCACTTACACCCAATGGGTCTTACCCCTTTTGGTGCATCTACAAGAGACCAAACTGAGTTGGAATACAAAGAATCCATTTCATGATTCATAGCCTCAAGCCATTCCTGAGCATCAACATCCCCTAGTGCCTCGTCATAACTCGTGGGATCATCATCTTCTTCAATGATGACATCCTGAGACGATTCACCCAACAAGAGAAATCTTGCGGGTTTACAAATCACTCTCCCACTACGAGTTTGCCGCACTTGTTGTTGTGCATTTAAGAGGATCCAATTCTAGATGAGAACCCTCATTAAGAGGATTAACCAATTCATGATTTTGTTGTTCTTCCACAAGCGGTAACTGCATCTCTCCAGGTTCCACTTGTTGATCATCATGCTGAACTTCTAGTTCTTCTTTTGGTTCCTGTGTGTGTTCAACATCAGGTATATTTTCCCCTTTGAACAACCAGGACAAAAGCTGAAACCGCCTAAGGTTGAGGTGAAACTTGATCTGAGACTAGCTCATCAAGAATAACCTTACTCCTAGGCTTATAATTTGCCATATAGTCCTCCTCTAAGAAAGTTGCATGTGTGTTCACTATGACTTTTTTTCCTTCGGACTATAAAACAACCAACCTCTGGTTCCTTTAGGATAGCCTATAAACATGCATACTTCTCTACGCGAGTCCATCTTATTTGGTTTCGGTTGTAAGACATGTGCCGAGCACCCAAACCCGAATATGGTTCAAGGTGGGCTTACACCCTTTCCATAATTCTATTGGTGTCTTTGAAACTGACTTGGACGGAGCTAAGTTCAATAGGTACATAGGTTTCTAAGGCATATCCCAGAATGAATCAGAAAGAGATGAATAACTGAGCATAGATCTTGCCATTTCTAAAAGGGTTCTATTTCTCCTTCAGCAACTCCATTCTGGGGTGTCCCTGGAGAAGATAATTGTGAAACTATCCCTCTTTGGTCCAGATAGGTATTCCCCTCATTGGTTAGACAGAAGAGTCTTAATTTGAACACCAAGATGCTTTCTGCCTGAGCCTTGAACTCTTGGAATTTTCCAAAAGCTTCAGACTTGTGACGCATCAGGTACACATGTCCAAATCTAGAGTAATCATCAATAAATGTGATAAAATACTGATACCGCCTTGGCCTGGACATTTATTGGTCTACATACATCAGTATGTACCAATTCCAGCTGAAGTGTGGCACGATTTCCCTTGGCCTTGAAAGATCTCTTAGTCATTTTACCTCTAAACAAGATTCACAACTGGTAACGGTTCAAAGTTCAGGGATTATAAAATCCCACTATTGACCAAACCTTGTATCCTGTTAGAGTTAATATGACCCAATCTCAAATGCCAAAGATAAGTTTCATTGAAAACTTTTCTTTTCTTTGATGAATGAATATGCTCAACATCTCCTAATTCAACATGATTAATTTCAGGGACAGGACTAAGGAAATAAAGACCATTAAACATTACACCGGAACAAATAAAAGAAGATGGACTTCTTATTGAAACTGAGGAATTAAAACTGTCAAACCATGTTTAACTAAACAACTAACAGAAATTAAATTCCTCTGAAAATCCGAAATATATAAACGGTCTTCTAAAACCAAAGTTCTGCAATTATCAAAAGATAAAATAACTTGTCCCATTGCTAGTCAGACACAAGCTCCCCATTTCCAAGCTTCAAAACTCTTTGTCCTTCACTTACAGGCAAGCTATGTTTGAACCACTGCAAAGAGTAACAAACATGGTTAGTGGCTCCTGAATCAATGATCCATTTATCATTGTAATTCTCCACTAAACAAGCCTCAATCACATGTAAATTACCCATACCTGGTTTATTCAACGTGGGCAATTTTTCTTCCAATGCCCCTTTTGTCCGCACTTGAAGCACTTGCCTTTTGGCTGCTTCATTGCAACTGGTTTGGCAACTGGAACTCCTGATTTCTTCTTTTTCTTGTTTTTGTTCTTTCCCTTGGGTTTCCCCTTAGGTTTCACAGAACTCTCACCAGCAAAAAATGCACTGCCATCTGACTAAGGTCTTCACTCTCAAGCTCATGCATAAGCTGAGTAAGGTCAAGATTCATCTTATTCATATTATAATTCATCTTGAACTGATTGAAGTATTCAGGCGGTGATTGCAAGAGAAGGTCAACTTTTACTTCTTGTTCAAATTTGACCCCATGGTCTTCAGCCTTCTTGAAGTTTGCTATCATTGTCAGACAATGATCCCGCACACTTCCTCCAACATCACTGTCTTGGTGACTGCATTCACGCATTCCCTGGCAGAGCCTAGACATAGCAAACATGCCATCAAGAGTCTGGAGCATCTTTGCTCCACTCTCAATCATGCTCACTTGCTCCTGAAGGTGACTGGCGAGACTGGCTAAAATATAGCAGCTGCCACATTTGCCTTCTCCCATTTTTCCTTCTCTTGCTGAAAACATGCCTTTGTTACCTTAGGCGCATCTTCAGGCTTGCTGGTATAGGGGTAGTTAGAACAAAGTTGAGCTTTTTATATTGAAGAACAATATCCAAATTAGTTTTCCATTGTTTGTAGTTTGTACCATCCATAGGTTTTTGGCTCAAGATAGTAGCTAAAGGATTGAATGAAGACATTTTTCTGAAAACAATGAAAAAAACACACTAATTACAAACTAGAATAACAACAAACAGATATAGCGCTAGTAGATTCTAATAACTACTACTTGTTTATTGTTTAACAATCCATTAGTTATCTTTACAAAGCTTACGATGGGCAAGATACTTGTAAAACTAATATTGTTATTTTGGGCCTTCAGTTCCATTGCCAGAGCCTCGATGGGAGGGTTAACAATTTTACCAAAGTTGAATGTATTTAACCATTGTTTACTTTCAAAATTATCTTTAGTGTCTAAGTGTTGCCGACGATGGGCCGTACAAAACTTTACTAAAATTTTGAAAAATATTAAGATTTAATCTAATGAAATCCGATTATCCTTATTCGATGGGGCTTAGCGATAACCATTTCACTAATAAACCCACAATTGGAGCCCGCAGGTTTAATACTTTTAAAAAATATTTAAACCTTCACCCATTCAATTTTTTTTTTAAAGTTTAGAATTTTCCAATTTCCAAAAAAAATGTTTCATTCGAAAATAATTTTTGTTTGATTTCAAAAAACTATGTAAGTAGGTGTAGCAAATAACGTGCATCACCTAACTTAACGTAATTTTGAAAACATTAAGGTCCTAAAATCTGGTCAATTTACGGCGCGTGTGCTCCACACAATCATGATACATGATTGTTATATGCAGCGTGTGTTATTCCATGACCATTTTAGAAAACCCACAAAATTTTATTTTCAAGAAACAATTTTCTCTTAGGAAATTATCTGGATTATTTGTCTAGATTTTAATTCCACAATAAATTAATCCCATTATTAATTTTGATTTCTTACAAAATCATAATAATTGATAATTAATCTAGTGGATAACTTAAAATTTAAATAATCGCGCATAATAACTATATACTAGTCGTATCATGACAAAAGTTACTATGCATATATGACATGTGATTATGCAACAATATGGCACCATCCTATTCTTTATGGCATGTTATTACAAACATCATGTTAATCACACATATAATTCATACAATTCAATAAAAGCAATAAATAATTAAACAAATAACTTTAATCCATGGTTTTCCCATTAAAAAAAAGTATTACAACTTTGGAATTTCTCTTTCGTCTAGTCCACAATATCTGCCTCAAGCCCTTTTAGGGTATCCATGGGCCCAAAAGCCCAAAAAAACCAATCCTTGGCGAGAAACCCTAGGATACGAAGAGGAACCCTAGCCGTCAGGACTGCGCGCGTCAGCCGAC
This sequence comes from Dalbergia oliveri, assembly GCA_030441495.1. Classification (NCBI taxonomy): domain Eukaryota; kingdom Viridiplantae; phylum Streptophyta; class Magnoliopsida; order Fabales; family Fabaceae; genus Dalbergia; species Dalbergia oliveri. The sequence continues at coordinate 13,149,775 of JAMLFY010000009.1, forward strand.
TTCGTCTCAGCACGAAACTCCAGGGAAGGACCGCCATGAGGAGACGAGAACGCCGCCGGAAACACCCAAAAAGGGTGTCCTACGCGCCTCACGCGCGGCTCCACTGCCTCCGCATGAAGGCCACTCTCAGCCACTTGTGGCGGCGTGTGGCGCGCGTCCAGCCTCCCAGGCCGCCGCCACCCATCACTTTGTTCGTCTTTCCGTCCTTTTCCAACCATATATGGATCGTCCAATTCTGAGATCCAGAGGTCCACGAAAGGTCTCTCGAGGTGTTGATTGCTCATTTTCTTCACGGTTTCTCGATCTTGAACTTTTACAGAAATTTGTAAAATACATAGAAAAATGCGAAAATCAACAAAAATAAAGCAAGGAGGAAACCTAATCATATGGGATTAGCCTCCTTGTTACAAATAAAGAAAACACGAGAATAATAACCATGGATTAAAGCGATTAACCGATTAAAAATAAGACTTTTACCGAATATGAACTATAAGCGAATAAATAACATGAAATAAATAACAAATACAGAAAAATAAGGTGCCATATTTTTCAAAAAAAAAAAATTTCGAAATAAATCACATGAAATATAAATTAATATCAAAACTGGTTCTTTTCCTCATCGCAATCCCTCTGATACCAATTGTAGGTTTATCAACGGAAACATGGAAGCGCATCGTACCGACGCGACGTAGGAAAAATAGAACCTTCATTGTTTTGATTACCTGAAGGACAAGTGAACCGAAAGCTTCACAATCGGTAGTAATCCGCTCTCTGATAGATCTTCCAGACTATCTCTCGAGGGGATGGGGTGGCTGTGTGGGCAGTTCAGATGATGAACATCTACCTCTAGGGTGTCTGTTTCTGATGAAAAACACTTAGAGAGGCACAAGGGTGAAAATATTAGTTTATATATGTGTGAAGTCCAAGACCTAACCCTAAGCCACACGGGCCATATTGTTCTTGGGCTTTAATCTCACTAAAGTCTTATTGGACTTAAGTGACTAAAGAGCATATAACCCAACACAATCCAATATACACTACACACAATTCAGCCTTAATAATGGAGAGGTGTCCAATGTTAGCAGTGTAAGCAGCAACAAGATGTCCCATAGAATCACGAATTATGCCTCCACATGTAGCTGAATTATCAGAATTTTCAATCACTGAACCATTGCAATTAAGCTTAAGCCATCCTTCGCGAGGAGGACTCCAGTTGCCAGCACCCCTAAAAGTACTCTCCATGGTGGTAAAATTAAAATCAGTGTGCATGTTTTCTGTTCATACTCCTCTTGATTTATAATACTTGTATTTGGCTAGAAAACGAAACATAGAGAAAGTATATATAGATTTCTTTCCCTCTGTTTAGGTGATTTATCTAAGAGGAAGATTATCCCAATAACCGAAATTATAGTTCTGAATCTGCTGATAAACTTTGTTAAATCTTGCTCAGATCATGCAGTATGATCAAAATATTTAATAACAATATCTAACTAAACGCTTAAAGATATCATCCAAAATTATTGGATGCAGTTATATATTACTGGCTTTCAATATAGTGAAATTATTTATAATTCGGGATGTTGTTATTGATGGCCAACCGCATATGGATTAGATGAGTTAATTCATGTTTATTTGGATTGTTTATTATGTATGAAATCTTTTGAAAAGAAAATTCGAAATATTTAAATAATCGTACGATTTTTTAGATTTTTAAATGATTAATAGGAAGCTATAATATTATCTTGTTTGTGGTTATATCTTCTTATCTTATGGTTAATAATAAGATTTAATTCACAATTTAAAACAGATCAGAGATTCATTCCCAATTTTTTCCTTTTTTCTCCACGATAAGTCATGCATCAAGTCTCAGCTCAAGTCAAGAGGGGCAAATAGATATATACAGCTGACAATTAATTATCCAAATCTTTTGTGCGTGTATCTTTTCAAACTCTCCCATGTTTTTAAATAAAAAGGTAATCAATCATCCAAATCTCATAATCGTTGGCAAGTGATTTGTTGATGATATGTATCATCTCTCTTCGTTTTAGATAATTTTAAGTCAAATAAAAGCATCTGATCCTTAATTCAAATTCCAATCTTTCATCCAAGCTAATCTTATGATCATCAAGAAGATTTAGATAATTACTTGAAAAGTACTTAAACTCTCCAATAATGATGTACATAAATGCTTAGAGTATGTTTTGTCGGGAATAAAAAATTAGAATAAATTTTTCATAATTAAATTTTATATGTAATTTTACACGTAGAACTTAATCAATGAAAACGTACTCTCAATTTTACCCTCCAACCAAATATACTATTAATGTTTAAACTTTTGTACCAAGAAAAGATAACACGAGATCTTTAAAGATTATACTTCAATTAAAATCCAAGTTATCAAAAAATAAAATTCAAATTCAAATTGAAAGAAAACAATAAGGCGGTGCTAAAACCTTATACATAGAACACAACCCCTCCAAGGCTTGCACACACACTACACTACTCTGTGACCCCATATTTTGTGTTCATCTTTTGCCATACATAACACCCTTTTGGCTCATCAATTCAATTCACAACACCACCAATGGGTTTGTGGGAGAAGATCGTGTTGTGCAGCTCTGATAGGGAGATTTTCATGGTTGAGGGCAAAGTGATGCTCCATTCAAAGGTCATCAAGAACTTGATCAAAGATGCAGGGTACGAGGATACCACGATTCCTTTGATTAACATCGATGCCAAGACCCTTAAGAAGGTGATCGATTACTGCAACATGCACACCCACTTCGAGTGCTCAGAGGAAGATCTTAAGAGATGGGACGCTGAGTTTGTCAATGTTGACCCTGACAACCTCTACGATTTGTTGATGGTGAGTTTACTGCTATATGAATATATTAGTTACTTTCTAAGCAAGAAAAAGATTCTTGCTTTAATCTATTCATTATTTAATACGCAAGCAAATGCGAGTCACATTTATTTTATAAATTATTAATATTCTCGTTTGTGAAAGACATATATTAGAATTGGTCTAGTAATAAGGATTTGAGAAATATACCTACGAGATTCTATATTCAACTCTCATTGCTATTAATATAACTTCAGAAGTACAAAAAAAATTCTCTTATATGTTGAATGACCAGCTAATTAATCAGAACAAATGTTTTTTTTTTTTTCTCTACAAGAGCATCTAAATATTTCTAGAGAAATAATCCATATATCAATTTTTTGAGAATGATTTTTTTTTCGGGAAAAATTTGTTGAGCTTGTTGAATTCTGCGCTTAGCCTACATAATAATGAGTTGATTGATTATTAAACTAAATAATGTTTAACCAATAATTAACCGATCATCATCAAATATAGGTCGGTAGTAGAATTTCAACATTTCTTTATTCAATAAGTGGTTCTTGATAGGTTTTGCATAGTTATATTTCTAGCTTAACGCATGATAACGCACCGGTTTCTTCTTAAGGTTGTTATACAATCAAGATTTTTGTTTTCTTGTTTTCTTCTCAATTAATCTTTCTTGATTGTCGAATTTAAAATGTCTAGCATATATTAATTAATTAGATTTTCTTGGCCTTGCGCTAATGTTAATAGTGGCATATCCGCATTTTTTTTCTCCCTTTTCAGGCCGCAAACTTTCTTGAAATTACGAGTCTTTTGGATCTATTATTCCAGACTATAGCAAATATGGTCAAGGGGAAGAGTGTAGAGGAGATACGCAGAAACTTCAAGATCCATGATCATGGTTTCACTCCTGAAGAGGAAGAGGAATTTCGGAAGGAGCACCCACGTTTTTTGAGAAAAAAACCTAGTGCTTGTTTATATATATATATATATATATATATATATATATATTCCATGACCTCTATTTCAGAATAGCGATGTGAATAAATTGTGAAACGGGTTTTCGGTGTTTTTCTGTGAAGTCTTTTTTGCATTATCATGTAATTGATTTGTCTAGCTTTGATTTTCTTCAGATTTTAGATAATTCAAAACCATGTTGAGAAACTTGCCTGGTGTTAGTTCAGGTACCGTATTTTATAAGACAGCGATGCGGATAATTGTGATAATTTTTTCTCATTTTTTTGATTGGTAATAGTTTAAGCCTTTTTTCATTATCACATACATTTGTATAAATTTCTAATCACTCAATGCATGTAAGCATCCCACTAATCATTTAAAAAAAAAAACTAGTTAATCTAAAATTTTCAAATCACACCTTGATGAGAAATAGTTAAGCATATCACAATAGACAAATCTTAGTAATCGTTCTTCATGTATACTTAGCATTTTAAGCATGTACAATGGTAAAGAAAATTGTATAATTAATTTGATAGTTTTAGTTCGGTCACAGAATAATAGAAAAAAGAGACAATCAAGCCAAAAGGATTAGTAGAATAGTATTGAAGTATTTATTCATAAATGTAACCCATCAACATATACGCTCGATGTTGTATTTGATTTCAATGTTAAAATATCACTTCTTGGGACCTTAACTTCAAATTTCGAATATTTAGTGAAAAATATGAGCCAAATTTTTCTTTCCAAAACATTACTTTAAAACATGGAAGTTTTTGCGTGCAAATATGGTTCGGCATCAAAACACATAATTATAACATAGACATATGAGGATACAACATAATATTATCATTTGAACATCAAGAAAATCTCAAGCCCATTACATAAAATATCTTGATATAATATATAAGCTAGTATAAAAGCCACAACAATTCACAAGATATCCAAATATATATAATAGTGCCACAGTACACAACAACCTAACTGTTTATTAAAAGTCGGAATACATAGTATAAAAAAGCCTAATAGATAAACATGTCAAACAGTCACATGGGTCTGCCATATAGTAATGCAAACCAAACGACAATCATATGCTAAGAGATATGAACAAGGTAAATAATTAATAATCCTAATAATGTCTCTAGTATAGCTATTCCTATTCATACGGGAACTCAAGAATCAGCTTCGGCACGCCTCTCGTCTAAAGACGTACATGGAAACTTAAAGTTGGGGTAAGAATCCAAACAAATCTCAAGTAGTAAAGCATGCACATTGTCATCACCGTACATCTCCGACCCACTTGATTTATTTTAGGAAAGATGTACATACCACAATGCTATTCAATTTTAGAGAGAGTTTTGCAGAATGTCATTATCAAGTGGACATTTCATTTTAATATGGTCTTGATCATTGATGCGAGTATCGCCCGCAACAAATTTAAAAATAATTTTAGAAAACTAAATCACACCAAAATGTAGACAAGGTGCGATCGGTCGTCTCGCGTGGAAGCAATGTAATTGATTCTGACAAAATTGGGGTTTCAAGAATCGTTAACAACAATTTAAAGTGAAAAAATTATAATGCAATAGTTACCTGCATAAAGACTTCGTTTAGAATAGAGATGTTCTATCATTGGTTCAAACAGATAAATTCATGGTGGTTACAACCTATGTCAACTATGCTTTCGTGCAGAAGACAACGCAATTCTACTTAACAGTTATACTAACGTATTTGGATTAAGGATTCAACTAACACAAGAACTAGTGATCACAATCATGACCCTATAATCCTATGTTAATTTAGTTATCAATTTAGTCTAAATCCTAACGAATTAATTTCGACCCTTACCAATTGGAATTAATCAAATTAATCGACCCAATATCCCAAACGGTATTAGATTATGCAAACAAACGAATACATAATCCACTACTCTTAAAACCTCAATCACATTAATCAATGTAATTAAAATTTAGAAGAAAAAGCATTAGGGATGAAAAACCAACCATGAACTGACATTAAGAATTGAAAACCTCAAGAACGTTCTGATCTTCAGTTGTCTCTGTACGGTAAGGGAATTACTCCTCCATGTGAGAAGTTTCACAACCAAAAGTTCAAAAAAACTGTAAAATTACAAAGTTTCCAACTAAAAAATTGTTAAAAAAGTCTCTAAAGCCTAAAGAGATCAGAGAGGGATGATGTAGAGAGAGAGAGCTCCAATTCCCTTGACTAAACCCTAGCTGCCGCCTTTGCCCATCCCCCATTTTCCGTTTTTTCAGAAAGGGCTCAAGAAATTGGCCCAAATAAGTAGAAAAAATCAAGTCATCGTAGGAGCACTCCGTGCTCAGAAACAGGCTACCTCCAATATAAGTCGTTGTGCTTTCTATTTGAGCGCTGCAGCTGAGGCGCTGTAGCGCTCACCTGAATGGTGGGCTTTTTGCTCCTTTTAGTCTCAGCTCCTGTTCTTAATGCTTTGCACTCAATGTAATGCTCCTGTACATAAAAACCTAACTCAAGGAGACAAGTTAATGGTAACAAGATTTAATTATTCAAAAATGGAGCAATTGTCATTGATTTCTCAAAATCGTGCATTGAGGTTCAATTTGTAAAACACTATTATTTTCCTCAATAACACATCAAAAACTTATGCAAAAATCCGAGGTTTAGAAGTTAAATATATGGCGTGAACGCGCTATCAATCATGAGTGCATCAAGTTAGACATATATATGTATGAGGAGAACTTCACATTCGAATTTAGTTCATAAGATCATACAAGCATGAAAAGAGCAAACATATCATTTAGGCTACATGCATGCATGAAAGGATGAATCATGGTCATGTGAATACATGCATGCATGAAAAGGAATGAACATAGTCTGGCACAAGCACATGTATGCATGAAAGAAACAAACTTAAATATAAGTAGACACATGACTCTAAGCATTCTTTGAACATGGTTTGTTTTTACTTATCCATGAACCTCTCAGGACCCCTAAGCTACGAGCTCATACCTAAAATATTCAATGTGATCAATCATCATTCAACCTCAATCAATCCTAACCCTGGACTAGTCATAGATAATAATCATCATTATAATGTATAAATGCAATTAATCGTCACTAAACCTCAATTGGTACTGAACCTAGTGTAAGGGGTGAGAGTTCTCTTTTAGTCTTGTAGACATTTATACTTACATTCTTCATGGTTTGTGGCATGGTGTAACACTTAGTACATAAGAAAACCCTTACTTGCTCCGCTTTCTTAGTTCGCAAGTGGGCCCCAAATGCACTATGTGGTACACCAAGTAGTATCTCAAACTCATAATTTCTCTTATTCAATATCTTAATACATACTTGACTCAACACATTCCATTGATAAGACTCATTCAAAAATCAATCATAAACAATACTCACCATGAATGCACATTCAACCAGTCCCAACCAACAATATCCAATATGATAATTAATATCATATGTATTACTAATGAATTTCAGTCATGTTACAACAGTTATTCACAATCCAGTCATGTATAGTAATAAAATGCAATAAACAATCACATTTCATCAACAAATATTCAAGAGTTATTAGTACATTTGAAATTCTTAGTTATAAGTCTCATTTGCTAAATTGGTTTGAGTTTGATGATATGAATAGTTTGAAAAACAAATTTTTCCTCTTCCCAAGGTGTATAATTACTATGGTCTACGTTCCGTTATGGTGCAAGTTCTAAAAATTTACTTTTAAGGACCTTGAAATTTCTAATTTTGCTAAAAAGCCCCCAAAATTTTATAAAATTTGCAAAACGCCCAACCTAATTTTTCACCCAAAAACATGTTATTCAAGTGGCCTCAATGAACTCAGAAGGGGAGTGACTTGAGTTCTCAAACTTTTCTTTATTTTCACACTCTAATCCCTTTTCCAAAGATATTTAAGAGAATGTATTAAAAACTTGATTAAATAAATGAAAATGCAAGTGATTAAGAGTTCTAACTATATAGATAAACAAGATAATGAAAAGTAAACTTGCAATAAATGTAAAGAGATAAGGGAAGAGAATGCAAACTCAGTTATACTGGTTCGGTCACCTCTTGTGGTCTACATCCAGTTTTCTAAGCAACTCGCTTGATAGTTCCACTAACTTTTAATTCTTGACAAGAACACTCTTACACCTTGGGATCCCTCACCCTTTGTGTTTGAGTCTCTCAAGAACCAAGAGACACTACACTCTTATTCTTACAAGGGATGCCTCATCCTTTACACAAACTCAATAATAGAATATAATAATGCAATTTTGACTAGAGGAAATATTAAAAATTAAAGCACTAGAAGGTTTCTTAGGAATAAGTGTATTTGGTCAAGTATTGAACAAATGATTGATGAAAAGATCTTTGCAATACGTTTTTCATACCTTAAAATGTGTTAAAAAATGAGTATTTATAGAAAACAAATCGTGTAGACTGTGGGGATTAATCCAAAAGATGTGTCTCTTCAAAACACACTCATTTGCACATTTCTGGGTTTGGTAGTCGATTACATGAACTGATAATTGATTACACAGTTCAATTTTGTATTTTAGCAACGGTCAAGTTTTTGGTAATCGATTACAATGATCAAATTTCCAATTCTGGGCACATGAACAGTATGGTAATCGATTACATTATATAGTAATCGATTATAACAATTCTAGAAATTGAAAATTAAAGTTTTAACACACTTTAAGTCACTCTTTCATTCTAAAAACATTTTTAAACATCTCTCAAACATATCCTTTCAAATCAAACTCATGTTTTCACAAATCAAATCAAAATCTTCACTTAAAAATAATTAAATTTTTTCAAATCAAATTTTTCTTAGAATCAAACTCATATTTTTCCAAAAAGAACTTGGTTAAAGAAAAGGTTGAACCCAACTTTAAAACTTTGATTAACTCAACAAGGGCCAAATAAGCTTATTAAATAAAAATATTTTAGCAAAATGATCTAAGTTGTAATTATTCTAACCATTTGACTTGATCATTTGACTCATTCATCTTCAAGAAACTCCATCCTATTGTGCTTCCACTTTTTTGTTATTTGCTTTTTGACATCATCAAAACTTAAACATACTATTCACAAAACATATTTGTCCTCCTCATTCTATCTGAAAATAAATTCTCCCGTTGAAATTATAAATTTTTCACAAAAGCCCCAAACTTTTAGAAAATTATATTTTGACCCCTAAACTTTACTAATATTGCAAAATGACTCCAAAACTCTCTTTTTAATTCCAAACACATACATTATTGTTCTAGAAGCCATTCTTCTAGTTTTACACCCTAAAGTTTTAGTTTTTGCATAAAAGTCCCTATTTTGTAAACTTGCATTTTAACCCCAAAATCTCTACATAATTGTAAAAATGCCCAAATTACATCTACATGCTCTATTTTTCATGTAAACTCCAAATATATGGTTAGTTTTAAAAACAAAATGTTTCGTCTATGTACACTAGCCTAGGCTAAACCTACATGCTAAAAAATCCAAACTTTTTACAAAACTTTGAAATGTATATGAATGTGTTCCTTTTTATGTGTAGTTTCTAAGTATCAAAATGGTAAACAAACATTCCCACCTTAATGAACTATCCAAAATAGCCCCTAACTCAAAAAGACTAAAGCTTATCCAGAAATTTCATAAAATATATAAAAATGACTCTTTTAAGTGTAGAACAAAGTTATAAAGTTATATTTTGAAACAAAATTTCTTACCTTCATGAAGCGATGACAGAAATTTAAAGGGGAGGAAATGATGAGCTTTTCAAACATCTTGAATGAAAGAAGTGTTTTGAGCAAAATAATTAACTTTCAAACATAAACTATCATCAAAACTGAAACTCTTTTAACAAAAGTTGGAAAATAAGATAAGAAAAATAAGTTTGAATACAAACTCCTCCTGAAAGAAGTTTTTGTTGAAGGACAAGTGCAAAAGAGGCTCCTTGAGGCTTGCTAGCAAGGAAAAGGAAGCAAAGCTTTTCCTCTCTCAAGCATGCACATTTCGACCTTCACAAAAACAGTTAGGAAAAGGCTTTTTCTTGAAAAATTAATGGTGGATTTGGGTTTATTGGGTGAAAAAGGTATGAAAAAGTGTATTTATTTGTTGGATTTGGTTAATGTTTGAGGTGATTGTAAGGATGAAGATGATGGAGGAAGGTGGTGAAGATGGAGGAGGAGTTGAGAGAATAAGATTGAGTGTTTGTGAGTAAAATAAAAATGTGAGGGTGTGAAATAAGGCCTCTTTAAGAATGACAGTTGAGAGATATTTTGGAGTCTTGAAAGCAATATTTCCCATTTTGAGGCAAATGCCACCATATAAGCCTTCTAGGCAACGCCTTATTGTCGTAGCATATTATGCAATTGATAACTATGTATGTAAGTGGGGAATGCGTGAAATTGTTTAGAGAATGAGAGGATAGGGATTCGTCTTACATTGAAACTACGAATGATAATGTAAATGTAGATGTGAATTCCAATAGAGACAACACAACAAGATTAACTGATAAAGCTGCAAGGGAAATGACAACATATCTTGACCAAATTGCAAATTGGATGTGGCTACAAGAAAATTATGCATTACTTATAAAGCATTTATAAGTGTAAATTGACATCAAGTTGTGTTAAGACTATTTTAGAATTGAAATTTGTGTTAAGACTTTATTTATTAAGTATGTATGGAAAATATTATCTATAAAACATAACAGTTAAAATTTGTCATTTATAGTAATGCAATTTGCCAAACGTTTTTATTTTATTAGTTTTAAAAGTTTTTTTAAAAAAATTATCCAAATAGGTTTTCTGTTTTTTTATCATTATAAAATTATTTTTGAAGTTACATTGCCAAACAAGTTTTTCTGTTTTTAAAAATTGAACTAAAACTTGTTTTCTATAACAATTTTAAAAAATTTAAGAACAAAAACACTTCCAAACAACCCCTATGTGTTTTGAGTGTTTTGTTTTTTGCAAAGTGCATTATGAGTGGTCATGTTCTATATTTTCAACAAAAAAAAGTGTTGTAAGTGTTAGGAAAATAAATTAGGATAAATGTTTTTCTTGGTGAAACATGACTATGTTGATGATGATGACTATCTTTGTCGTGTTGAAGTCTCCTAAGCTTGCTAAAAATTTTCATCTTGCTTGTGGTATTAGTTAAGCTGGAGATGAATTACCAACGAAAGAAAAGTCATCACACTCTCTAAAATCTGGAAAGAAGCTTGGAAAGAGGACCATTGCTTTAAATCAAAGTCCACACTTTCCCTTCTCCATCATTATTTGCATATTCCAGGATAAGCTACTTGGCTTTCTTCTTAGAAGGGGCTAGGCTTAAGCTTTTACTTAAATCCTTAGCAACGATTTTGCCAGGTGGGGAATGATAATTCCTTAGTTCTTATCTTAAGCAAGCATTTATCCACCATATTCCAAAAGCATATGATAAAAAATTTTACCTAACAAATAGTGACTTAAGAGAGACTAGAACTAGAATCTTATTACCTCTGGTTCTTCCAGGAATAGCATTTGCAAAGATCTAAGTAGAATCCAATCTTAGAGCCAAGTCAGAATTTTCTATCCAATCTTAAATTAGTTTGCCTCAACTCTTCTGCTTTAGACTCAAGATCCTTCGACTTTTGCAGCTTCATTAGAACATCTTGATCACAGGCAATAGCTTTGTATTCTTATTCTTGCAACTTGGCAACTCTTTGCTAAAGAGTTATGATTTGCTCCCAATGAGTTCAGCTTCGTGCTTAATTTTCTTTTATAGTAGTTTGACTTTAGCTTTTGCTGCCTAAACCTCAAGCTTAGCCAACACTTTTTAATTATCAGCCACCTATTCTTCTAATCTAGAATTCTTAGGTTGTAATGTCTTAACCTTTTGATTAAACATCTTTGCCTCCATATTACTTATCTTCAATCTATTTTGGAGCTCATCACCTCTGTTTCTTGCTCTTTAATACCACATCACTGAAGTAGTTGAACCTCAAGACCTTGTTCCCTCTCTTGAAGCAATCTAATCTTGTTCTTGAGTTTCCTTATCTCTTGCTCATAGTCATCCATTTCAAGACTTGCACATGCTATAGAAGATCCTACTTTTGGCTTTGGTGCTTCTACATCTTTCTTTAAAGAATTTCCGTCCTTGGTGACTCCAAAGTCTACTTCCTTCACAAGATCATTAAATTCAGGAGGAGGAACACATCTCTCTCTCTCTCTCTCTCTCTCTCTCTCTCTCTCTCTCTCTCTCTCTCTCTCTCTCTCTCTCTCTCTCTCTATTTTGATTACTATTAGGAGAAAGACCAATAGGATAATTGTTACCAATCACCCTGTTGATGCATGTTAATTTCTTCCTACTATAAAACAAATTTGGTAACTCTAGTTCAGTTTATTTAAAAAGCAAAACACCTTAAAAGTATTTGCCATCTTTCTATATCTTGTCTATTTAATTTTATGAATTGCAAATTAGAAACAAATAATATGTCATCAAGAGATAAAAGCTACACCATTTACTTGTTTCCTTTCAATAAAAGTATCTTAGACACAATGTTGAAAAAAAGAATGCTTATGTTAGAGTCTAATTGGCTCCAAAGCATATGTAATTGAGTTTGTTCCACTTTAATAATTAGATAAAATATGATTGAATAATAAAGTATAGTTCTATGCTAAGAATGGAATTAAATCTTAATTAAAATGAAGCTAGAAAAGAATCAGAAATATACTAGTTTCTTGAGTAACTTACAATAGTATATGAATAATTTCCCTATGAAACGAGTTGAAAATGTCTAATGCTGCCCCTATACGTCCTCCTAAATTAACGTCACTCCCATGACCTAAGAAATAGACAATATGTGCAAAATATCACTTGGATTCATCATTTAAGGAAACAATGGGAAAAAGAAATATTAGATATAAAAAAAGGAAAAAAGTATTGATTTGAGGTAGAAGGACCTGGAAGTGAAGTATGAAAGAGCCAAAGCCAAACCTAATTTCAGTACTAGGCTTCATACCCTTCTCATCTCTCATTATCATAGATATTCTAATTTCTTTCATTCATTCAAGAGAGAGAAAGATCTTCACCACTATGCTCTATCTCATACCTAAGAAAACAACATAACACTCATTTATGATTTTAGGCCTTATGCCTAGAAACACAACAAATACCATAGATTAGTAGAATCCACAAGCAACTAGTACTTTTCAAATGATACATGGCCTATTTACTAGTATTAGGAATATTGCTATGTTAGTTATTAGTTAGTTAGAGTAGTTATTAATTAGTTAGTTTCACTTGTGGCCTATATAAGGCTTTATCTTCTTATATTTCTTCAATCTTTCTATCATGTAGTAAAATTCACTTTTCAATTTTCTCAATTATTATTCTCTTTTCTTTGATTACCATGAATTTCAACAACTACTCAAATTGATTCTACTTCTACATACATAAGAGATAGTATAAAAATAAAAAAAGATCAGCGTGGGTTATGGTGAAATGATTAGCGTGGACACAGAAAAGAGCATAGTATGAGAGTGACGTTTTGATTCGAGATTGTGTTTTTGGCAATTGTTTCGGTTGCAGGCCCTCTCATGTAATGGAACAGCCAAAACAATACAACTATTGGTATTGGGTATCAAAGCAATCTTAAAAATGTTAAATATTATATTATGCCTTTCACTAAAAACCAATGACCACAGGTATTGTCTTATGTAATGACAAGTACAATGTGAAAAGTGGGTCTTGTCATCATTGCAATAGTGAATAAAGTTTTTATATAAGCATTGTTGTAGGTAGAAAAGAGGGAAGCGGGAAAATGGTGGCCTCTACTCACTAAAAGAATAACCTTATATCTATTTCTTTACTTGTAAAAAATTCCAACATTCAATAAAAACTCCGAAGTTTCAAAATTTTCTATGATTTATGGTTTATGTATATAAAATTAAAAGTGAACTAACTTACGACATGACCAGAAAAAAATATATTAAATTTAATAGATCTTATTAAAATGATCTAGTACCTGATCAGAATTAAGAACTCAACTATATGAAATGCTTCATGCTTTGGAATTTTATATTTCCTGGTGTGACCAATATTTAGATTGTCTAAGTCGTTATTAAATGTATCCATTATATTCGTTAAGGTTGAGATTAAAGTTTCTTAATCATCTTGGAAAGCAAGTTTTACAAGAAATATTTGATTTTGAAAAAAGACAACAAGATTATCCAACTGTTATGAGAATAAATTATCTATATATTAGACTTTCCACTATTGAATATAGAATCAAGATTCTTGAAGAAGATTTACAAGCTTTAGCTGCATAATTACTTCATTTTGTTTAGATTTTAATTTCTTTTAATTTCTCCATAAAAGATTCTTAAACTCTGGTATTAGAGCTCAAGTCACTAGAGAGGCTAAGGATTTGATCTGGATACAAGTTGTTTCTTCATAATTTTGCTGTTTATACTATTAAGTCATTTATTTGTTTAAGTTATGTTTCTTTTCTTTCTAGAAAGTTCTCATAAAGAGTTTAATGATGATAGTAATGGTGATGATAATAATGGAGGTGGTGGTAGTAGTAGTAATAATAATAATAATATGAAGGACCAATTTATTCCAAGTCCAATTCCCTATTTGCTGGGTTTTCCCTTTGGCTTTGGGACATGGGGTCACCGTCCATTTCCCGCTTTATCCAAGCACATTATTGCCATGTCAGTTCACGTTCCTAAGTTGACTTTACAGGATCAATGGTTTTAACATAAATATGATATATGATAGAGCTCTATGGATGATCCAATAGCTGGCCCTATTTAGTGGGACAAGACTTTGTTATGTTGTTGTTGTTGATGATGTGATGGTCAGATTGTTAAACGTTTGAATAACATTGTTTAAGTAAACAACTTAACTTGAAGTTTGAGGTTGAATTTAAGTTGGACTATGGGTGCGTTTTAAATTTTTAAAAAGAGAATAATTATAAAACTTAAATTTTATATGTAACTGAAAAAAGCTGAAAAATGATTTCTTTTACAAGCTACTATTTTTAGTTCTTACAAGAAAAAGTTGAAAGTTGATTTTTTTTATTTTAATTATTTTTAAATATTATTTTTAGCCCAAAGAAAAGCCATCCAAGTGCCCCTTATATAAGCAAGTTTTATAGGAGGAGAAACCCGTGTATATATTTAGTCATGATATTCTAGAAAACCAAAAAAATAAACAAATAGTGGCAATATATTCTATTTTAACGCTAATAGTTTTTTACAATGTCATTTAATTAAAATTTTTTTGTATATGAATTTTGAAGTTGTAGGGCGAGAGTCAACTATGTTTTGCTAATATGACAAAATGTGATTGGATAAAAAAAAATTTACATTGTCAGTGTATTAAAATGAAACTCATTATTTATTACACATAATCTATTGCGTCTGTTTATTACATGTTCATGTCCATTTTTTCACCTTTTAATCTCTGTTGTTAATGATATATAACTTAAAATAAAAAGACAAATTATATTGACCTCTCCTAAGATTTGGTGAAATTCACCTAAGCTACTATCTATTTGTCTGCTTTACTACCTACCTCGAATGCACTTTTTATTTGTGATAGAGAAGAAGACATTGTAATAATTTTATAAATTACAGGAGGTCAATGTAATAATTTTAAAAACTCATGGGAGGTCAATGTAATTAGTAAAGAATGTAATGACCAAAATTTGGTAGTATTATTGATAAAGAATGCTGAAATATATACAGCTTTTCAAGTCATTCTTATGCCTAAAAATTAGCTATTCAGTCAATTACAATCATATAATTACAATCACATGCTATGCTATCCCTATAATTGCTAATAATAGAATCAATCAATGGTATATTATGAAAGGGAACAAAATATCCTCCAATACTCCCCTCAAGTTGGAGCATGTAGTGTAGAAATGCCCAACTTGCCCAATAGTTCATGAAACCTCACGTCCAAGTGCCTTGGTGAAGATGTCAGCCAACTGATTTTGTGAAGTGATGGAGCAAGGCACAAGTGTTTGAGATTGAATATGTTAGCGAATGAAATGACAATCTATTTCAATATGCTTTGTGCGTTCATGGAAAACTGGATTGGCCTATGTAGAGTGTTGGTTGTCATAAAATAAAGGGACAGGTGCAATGGAAGTGACTTGAAGATCCTGCAAGAGGCGTATAAGCCAGATGGTTTCACTAGTAGTGGTGGCCATGGCTTGATACTCAGCCTCGGGAAGAACGAGATACGACTGTTGCTTCTTTGATTTCCAAGAAATAGGAGAGGACCCAAGAAAGATAATATATCCAGTGGTGGACGATGTGTCATTAGGCATCCTGCCAATTGCATCACAATATGCTTGCAAGGACAAAGAGTTATTTGCAGGAAGTAAGATACCTTGACTAGGGGTGCCTTTTAGGCAACGTAACACTCTATATGCTGCATCAAGGTGTGGTTTGCATGGTGCATGCATGAATTGGCTGAGAACATGAACTCATAACTGATGTCAGGACAAGTGATGGTGAGGTAAAGTAATCTCCCAATCAAACGTCTGTATTCAGTGCAAACATCCCAGAATTAATTGAAAGCTTATGTTGTTGTTCATAGGAAAGGCTATTGGTTTGCAACCTCAAGACCACACTCAGCAAGGATATCAAGCACATATTTTTGCTTGCTCAAAGCAATGCTAGCAAGTGATCATGCTACCTCAATTCCAAGGAAATACTTAAGTTTCCCTAGATCTTTGATGCTGAATTGTGCATCCAAATATTGTTTCAACTTAGCAATCTTAGTTGAATCAGTGCTAGTGATAATGACATCGTCAACATAGATGAGAACAAATACAGAAGATCCTTTACCAGAGGAAAGAAAGAGGGAATGGTCGGAGAAGATTGTTGAAACCCAATGGACAGTAGAGAAGTGGTGAATTTGTGATACCAATTCCTAGAGGCTTGGCGAAGACCATAGAGAGATTTTAATAAGCGACAAACACGTTGCTCCCCCTTTTTGGCAAACCCTTGTGGAATCTTCATGTACACTTCTTCTTCGAAATCACCATGGAGAAAAAGCATTGTTGACATCCAATTGATGTAATTCTTAGTTTCGGGTGCAATAATAGCCAACAAGTAGCGTATTGTAACTAATTTAGCAATAGGTGCAAAGGTTTCATGGAAATCAGCTCCTTCAATTTGAGTGTAACCTTTGGTAACGAGACGCGCTTTATAGCGCTCAATGCTTCCATTAGGGTGGTATTTGACTTTATAAACCCACTTGGAATCAATAACATGCTTCCCATGAGGCAAAGGTTCCAAAGTCCAAGTATTGTTTGCCTCCAATGCAAAGATTTCCTTAGCCATAGCATCTCACCATGTGCATCCTTGATGGCCTGAGAAAAGGATTTTGGCTCATCAGTGGAGGAGATGGCCACTAGAAAGGCATTGTGAGCAGGAGAAAATTTATTATAAGAAATAGAATCGGATAGATGATATACCTTCGAGTGGGCTGATAGAGTGGAAGATAACGGAGTGGTTGTAGTAGGAACCAGAGAAGGAGGCAATACATATTCATATCCGGCCAAGGTACGGGAGACGCTTCGCTGTCTCTTCTCAAGAGGTGGATTATATAGTTCTGCCTGTTAATGGCACCAATTGGTATTGAGATGGTGGAGTAGTAATCAATGGTTTTTGCTCAAGCAACATAGGCAACGCAACATCATCAAGGAAAGAGATCTCGTTTTCAGAACTCGTTGGATGTGTAATATGGGTAAGCATACCTAGAGTGGTCTGAGTGATAGGTGTGGGATCACTAGGCCCAGTTGTAGAGATGTTGAGCATAATGGGTTCTGCAAAAGGATTAGTTCATATTGAGGTAATGATCCATGAAGCTGCTAGTTGACTCAATTGAGAGATTGTTGCATGATATTGTCTGGCCAGCAAATGGAAAAATAGCTTCAAGGAAATGAACATCACGAGAAACATAAATAAACTTCTCTTCAATGTCATATACTCGGTACCCTTTTGTCTAATTGGATATCCAACAAAAATTCCAGGTTTGGCACTAGGCCCAAAGTTGTCTTAGGGCCTTTTATTCACCTGTCCATAGCAAAGACAACCAAAGCTTCTTAGATGATCATACATTGGGCTATTTCCAAATAAAAGCTCATATGGAGTTTTGTTTTGTAAACCGAAAGTGGCATGCGTTGATCAAGTATAGCAGTTAGAACACATTCTCCCTAAAATGACACGGGCAAATGTGCTTGAAAACGAAGTGCACGAGCCACTTCAAGAAGATGTCTATGCTTTCGCTCCACCAGTCCATTTTGTTGTAGTGTGTATGCACAACTGGTTTGATGTTCCGTACTATGATTAAGGTAGTATGCCAACGAATCACCATGAGTGAACTCCAGGCCATTATCTGTTCTAATGATCTTAATTCGTGTATTGAACTGAGTGTGAACCCAATTGAAAAATTGCAGTAAATAAGTCCTTATTTCTTATTTATACTTCATAAGAAATACCCATGTTGCCCGACTTGAAATCATCAACAATAGTGAGAAAATAATGAGAACCAGAAAATGATGCAGTCTTATATGGACCCCAAATATCACAATGTATCAATGCAAAAGGCTTTGTGGTTTTATTCATACTGACAAAAAGGCTTTTGTGTTTGCTTCGCCTTACAACAAGCATCACAAACTAAGTTGCTTTTATTATCCAGGGGAACAACTAGATTTGGAATTAAAGAGATGCGATCCATTGGTAGATGTCCCAAACGATGATGCCATAAATCTGCATCAATGACATTGCTTATCATGAGTGCCTTTCTAATAGATCCAGATAGTAAAGACCATTCCGCTCTCTATCCATTCCAATCAGCTTCCTTGAGTGTAAGTCTTGTATCACACAAAATTTTGAAGAAAAAGTTAGCGTACAATTTAAGTCATGCGTCAACTTACTAACTGATAATAAATTGAAACAAAATTCAGGAACCCCAAGGACTTGTTCAAGAATAAATGAATTTCCAAGATCAACTTGGCCCAATGCTTGGACCGCAATTTTCTCCCTATTAGGAATTTGGAAAGGTGCTGTATGAAGGGAAACAACATCGGATAAAGAGTCAAGGTTGCGGGTAATATGATTTGTAGCTCCAGTGTCATAACCCATTCATCCTGCATTTTACCTTAGAAATTTAGGGCTGGAATGCTTCCTGAAGGTGGATCCAGAGTTGTGCCTTAGTTGCCCAATAAAGCCATAAGCTTTTGAAGTTGAGCTGGAGTCAATGCGGGAATAATTGTGTTGTTGGTGTCATCGATGGTTGGCAAGGGCTGTCAAGCTTGGGTGTTGATTTCCACGTGTACACTCCTGATTATTCCCATAGCTTCTCGATTGCGCACCTGTTCTGTGTTTCAATTCTGGGCTTGCGCCAGTGGGCAGGGTATCCAATCACTTCATAACAGTGCTCCTTGTTGTGGTTACTTTTCCCACAATGTATACATGCTGGTCATTGCTTGCAAGTTGCGTTCTTTATCTCCACCACGTCGACTACTCGATTGGACCCTTTAGATAATAGTGCAGCAGCTTCAATGGAAGGAGCACGTCTTATGACTGACCTTTGTTTTTCTTCTTGTGCAGCAATGGCGTATGCTCTTCCAAGGTTCGGCATCGGGTCTATACTCAAAATTGAGATTGCAGTAGCATAAGCCTCATCAGCCCCATAAAAAAATCAAACACTTTCTCTTCTTCACGCATGGTCTGCATCTTCTTTGCTTCACAGGTAAGCCACACGTACATGTTGGCATTGGATTGAGTCCTTGCATCTCTCCCTGAACGCCTTCAAGTTACCATAGTAGGAAGAGATTGAAGCCTTTTCTTGTTGTAGGAGTGTTATCGTTCACTTCAACTCATACACCCTTGGTGCTATGCCTTGAGTGAAACGTTCTTCCAGATCTTGCCAAATTTCTCTGGTAGATTCTGATGAGCTGCACTTCCTGAATCTCTTTAGCGAGAGCATTGGTAAGCCATGAAAGAACCAGGATTGCATTATATCCATGGTTGATAATCTAGAGACTTGACATCAGGTTTTTTTATCATTCCATCCACAAAACCAGATTTTTTTTGGAATGGAGCGCATTCAAGAAAGTCCGCTACCAAGTGAAATAATTTTCTCCATTTTCACTTGAGAGGATAGGTGACAAATATTAGGCCTGGGTGATCCGAGGTGCAAGTGATATGGAGAATTGGTCTCAATTGCTTTCTTTTCCCCTTTTGCCATTCCTGCGTTTACTTTATGCTAGTTGGTGTAACCTTGCTCTCTGATACCATAAAGAATGTAATGACCAAAATTAGGTAGTATTATTGATAAAGAATGCTAAAATATATATAGCTTTTCAAGTCATTCTTATGCCTAACAATTAACTATTCACAATCAATTACAATCATATAATTATAATCACATGCTATGTTATCCCTATAATTGTTGATAATAGAATCAATCAATGGTATATTATGAAAGGGAACAAATTATCCTCCAATAATTAGAGGCATAAGGTAGTGTATTGTAGGGGGCCATGGCCACCCCTCAATAATAAAAATAGAAGAAATTACATAAATTCAATATTTCAATGACCCAATTTCATCACCCACCATTTCATTTTTTTTCCATCTCTTTGGTTTTATTTTCTAATTATTTGTTTTTGTCTAAATTAGAAAATAACTTGAAATATTTGAGATTAATTCTTATAAATATTTTGTTTATGATTGAATAATATAGTATACAATATGTTGTGCATATATGTGTTTCTTGAGTTTTGATTATGGAATGTGTACTTTCTTTTAAAATAAACTTTCAATTTGGTCATTGATAAAAATAGCATTCAACAGATAGGTCTTTTAAAGGGAGAAAACATTTAGTGATCATTAGCAATTAAAAATATAGGGAAAGCTGGTCCTTTGTTAGTATTTTCGAAAGATTTTGTGATACCCTAGTTTTAAATAAAAAGGTTAGAAATTTTTGAATCAAGAAGGGTGCCGGTTACCCTTATCTACCGTTTTGAGTCCAAAATTTCGCTAAAACTTGACCTACACACCTTGGAGGGCTATATAATTGAACCACTTTCTTGGGACCAAAAGTTTTGATAATTGTTCCCTAGAGAAAAATAAGTTAAAGAGTGATTTTTAAGGAATTTTTTAAACTTTTAACTATTCCGTTTTTAGTCCCCAAGTTTGTAAATCATAAGAATTTCTAAATTTGAACTAAAACCCAAAATTTGGATTTTTATTTGTTGGGATTTTGATTTTTCTAATATTTTATTTGAATCCAAATAGGGGGTATTCCCTTATTTATAAGTGAGTAGTGGGATAATCCAGTCCAATACATACTAGTATTAGAGGTTCTAAAGATCGCCAGACGGTTGTATGATGCCTAGGCGTCAAGGCAAGCAAGTAAGTCGGTGCGCGAAGGCGGAAAGGACGCCCGGGCGGCGGGGCGCCTGGGCGGCAGGACTGCCTGGGCGGTCATTCATCGCCCTGTCGATCAATAGAGAACATAAAAGCCCCATTAAGGGGTCCAAATCATTGGAAATGCACCCTTCTCCCAAACACTAGAAACTTCATCCCAAACCTCTCTTCACCCCTCAAGCTCCATTTTCTTCCATTTTTCTCAATTCTAACTCCAATATTTCACTCATAAGGCTTAAAGGTACGTTGTTCTCTTGGTTTTACTCATTTTTCCTTTAAGTTTTCCTTGATCAGGGGTGGTTCTCTCTTCTTGAGGAAGTGAAGTTTTCCACCTTGTTAGAGATGGATTCTTGAGTATTAAGAGGTTGTAAAGGTTAATCCAGGTTTCTGCGCTTCCATGGCAGATAGAGGTGTCATTTTCACTTCCTAGAGATCCTGTTAGTGTGGTTTCTACATATTCCACCCTCTAAATGAGTGGGTTCACATCTGTGACTTATATGTTATTCATTATAACTATTTTCATGAAAGATATCATTTACTGCTTATTTTAGAGATTATTGTACAAAGATTTGACATTTTGTTGATTTGGATATTCAAAACTTCTGTTTTAGAGCATGAAATTGGTTTTGATAAAACTCATGGGACCATGTTTGTTATATTAATTTTATATAGAACTGATGATATATGTAATTGATAGAGACTTATACGGTTATTTCAATGGATTCTAAAACTGGTTTGTGTTAAGTTATGATTTTATACGTGGATATGAAGTTTAGAGAAAAGATTGGAATTATGGTTTTAGACCATGTGATTTCAAAACATGATCTTGAGTTTTTCTCAGTTTATGAAAGGTTAATAGTTTGAACTATGTTTGGAAGATTAATCAAAGTGTTTTAGAGCTTGAATCTTCATGAGATTCAGAACGGTGACGGCTACAGACTTCTATGAAGGTATGAAATCACAAATGTCTACAAAGGGTGATCCCTTGGCATGATTTCATATCCATAGTTATGCTAAGGTTAGAATTGGATAAATTCAAAGCTTATAGAGAATAACAAGGTTTTGAAAGGTTTTCAGACTTATTTCCAGGAGCGATAGGAAGCAGGCTCTGGGTTAATGGGATAAATTTGCTAACCTTGGTACCAAGTTGCCTGAGGGCAATATCATAAGAACGGAGCAGATGGGACCTAATTAGGTGCCCGATACGGTTCTTCCCTTGGCCCATCGGTGAGACTCGTGTTGGCACCCATAGACAAGTCTTGAGGGTGGAGCCAGGTTTAGCACCCTTAGACTAGACGGTCTAGACTAGACATTCCTGTTTCTCTAGGAGCTAATACACTATGAGTTTATGTGATTTCATATAAGAAAGTAACTGAAGAAATTGCTTTTATTGAGTATATGAAATGATGATTTGAATATAGATATATAACATGTATGTATACCTGTTATATATGACTTTTGAATATTATCGATGTTATTATGACTCTTTCATGCTTTGCTCCTTTGGTGTCCCATGAAAGAGGTTTAAGGTGAGGATTTCTGATTTAGTTTTTATAGCAAAACTTACCCCTCTATTTCTTCCTCTATTTACAGGAGAAGCAGTTGTGGCTTCTTCCAGTCACCATCGTCCAGCAACACTAGAGTTTCAGTGGTAAGCTTTATTGGGGGCAAGGTGGTTGTTGTTTATTTCTAGCATTTCTAAGGATTATTAGGAGGATCTGAACCGTAGGGCATGTTTTAGAGTTCATACATATTGCGATGTTTTCTTGACTTGTAGTTATGAAACTATACCTTTTTTAGCTAATTTTGTATAAAGACTTTGTATATTATTATGTTGTTACTATAACTTTAAAATTTAGAGACGGATTATGAAACTCAGACATGATCTTTTGGATGATTTGATTTATTTTGAACTCTAAAGAACATGTGATTTGTATGTAGAAAAAGAGAAAATTTCTATTTTCATGGATTTTAAGAACAAAGCATGCATATAGAGACGGTCGATGGGTCCCAGGCTGACGTGAGAATGGGATATCTTGCGTGTCTGTAACATCCTCCCAAGTACAATATCATCCTTAAATCATGACATCATACTCGAGAGTTGTTATTTCTAAATTTATGGACCTTTCTTAATTATTTATAGTAAGAATCGTAAAATCGTATAATAACTAACTTGTGGTTCTATCAAAATATATAGCAAGCAAACAAAATATTTATTTAGTACAAGTCAAGTACAAAAGAAAACTCTTCTATGAGCTTTAGTACACATCTGTTCTTTACTACATTTAGACACATATACACAACTAAGTACAACAAATACGAGTCTCCACTACTAAACTCCAGAAATTCCAATTCAGTCTTTCTTGTAGGGGCTTCATTATTCTCGGAAGAAACCAAGAAACGACACGGAAACAAACACATAGGGGTGAAAATTCTAAAATTCTCAGTAGGGCATCCCAAAATATATAATGAAACTCATGTCATCGCTATCGTCCCAACCACTTCGGTTTATTGGTAAAATTGTGAGCATGCAACATATATCAAAGGTTCATTTTAAAGTTCAAAAATCATTCTTTCGAAGTGGGTTTATTTTAATTACTCAAGCACTTAGTATACATATGTCATACTACTCAACATCATAATAAATCATTTTCCACTTTACGTGCCCTTGGTTCATTGAAGGGTACCTTTTCGTGCCTTTTACACATTCAACGGACCTTTTTTGCCCTTTACAACTAACAGGACCTTTTCATGCCCTTTTAAGACTCAAGGGAACTTTATTTCTTCACTTAGTACATACATCATCCTTAAGCTCACATTACTATATGTATTAGTATAGTCTTTGAATTTCATAATGTTTCAAACTTATGTATCATTCATTTATCACGTTTATTTTTACTAATGCATGCTTAAAGCTCATATATACAATCAATCACAAGTGATTCTCATTCATTTCTCATAAACAAATCTTTAATGTCACTAGCATGCATTCATGTACATCATACTTGAACCAAAACTCATTGTACTTCTAAATCAAGAGTTTAATTCATTTCTAGTACAAAGATAGCATTTGACAGAATTCAGACTTATGGAGCATGATTTATTTCACAAATCAAACAATCAATTTAAAGCTTATAAAAATTCTCAATGACACCTCAATGTGTCCATAAGGTCCTGTAAAAATTTCAGATAAGAATCATTCTCTAACTATATTAACAAATTTAGACAAATTCATGTCTAGCAACCACTTAAGCTTAGCTCAAAACCTGAAATTCATAATTCTTAACCCTAGCAAATGATTGAATCAATTCACAAGAAAAATCACAAAGATGTTATTAACACTTAGTAAAAATATCAAAGGATAAATCAATCATTTACTATAGTAGAAAAATTAGACAAATTTGCAGCTTTCAAGCCAAAAATTAGGCAACACCTATATAGTCTCGGTTCATGATTTTTTTAAGGCATTTGAAGTCAAAATCAAGCTCACAAAAACTCATGGAATTAGCCTAGGATGTTAGCTTCAATATATATTTTTTCTAGCTAATGAAAATATCCAAAATTCCTTTAGAAAATTCGTGATCAGTGGCTGCCAGTACAAAATAAAAAATCCAGAAGCATGATTGAAAATCTCTTTTCACAAAAATGATTTCTCACATCACCCTAACACACCACCAAAATTCATATATCAATATCAATATATTATCAACCAATACCATGAAAATTTTGGACCTAACACAATCAGAAATCATCAAAATAAATTTGAAGATAAAAGGCCAAAGAAAACCCTACTTTTAGCAACTTAATGGATCCTTGGTTCCAAGGTGCTCTAAGATTGCTTCCTTCCTCATTAGCGTAGTCCACACCTAGAGATGACACGGAAAGAAAGGGGTGAGAACTCGAAAGTTCAGTAAGGACAAATGCACACGGTCAATTAGTGTCATCGAAATCATCTCTAGCCACCTTGGTTTATTTTTGAAAAACATGAACCTATATTAAAATCCAGCTAATAAGTTCTGAAGATCTTTACCAGGTAAACGTTATTTAATATGATCTTTCTTATTATGGATGCACTTTCTAAATTTACATGAATACATGAAAATCCAATTAATATCTATATACACAAAATTCACAGCAGTCACATAAAGTACTTAGTCCAATCTTTTTCTAATATATCTATTTCTTTATACATTCAGTTTATCCAATCAGTGGGGTAATGAACTCATACCAATAGTTGGTCGTCAGCAAATATAAGTGGGGATAAAGTGGGTGATTAGTAGGGATTACCTCTTCTTAACATAGGATCCAGATCATTCCTGAGATATTATATCTATTAACCTTTTTTATATAGATGCATGTACGTAAACATATCTTAACATCCAATAATCATGTTGTAAACCATCAAAAGCTATTAAAGCAGTGTCATCAAATTTCACAAGATAGCCATGTAATACGAAGAGACATATTAGATTATTAAAATTATTCCTTGATCCAACGCAAATTTGCACAAGGTAATAATGTAATTAGAATACATGCATCAGATGACATAAAAATTTCTGCATCCAGAATTAAAACGCACATAAGAAAAATAATATAACAAAATATTGGCTGTTAAAAATAATCTATATATCGCAAAACTTGAGGAAGCTCTCAAGACCAAACTAAAGGATAGACTAGAATTAATAGATACATAGGAAAGAAAGTTGATTCCATAGGACCTGTTAATGTTTCGAGATAGATATATGGGTACAAGCTTAGCATTTTGAACTACGAAACTATTCTGGGCTTGTTAAAAGTTTCAAGGGAGATTTTAAATGCAAGTATGACAATCAATAAAATAATTGGACATATAAAAGTCTTGTACAAGAAAATAACCGGTACTAAGCCACAAAAGAAAAGATGCGAATTGAAAATCGTAACTCAAACTTGGATAAAATAATAACTTCCTTTTGTATAAATAAACGAGCATGAATATGTACGTAACGTTCGATCTAGGACTCAGACTCATTTTTCAATAATCAGAGAAACTATAGATCAATCGATATATTGAAGTTGCATAAAACCCTTACTTGATTTGAAGATTAGTTGAAATTAGAAACTTCCAAGACTTGTTGAAATGAAAAAGGGCAAAATCTTCCTCTACGCTTGGGTGTGCCACGGCTACAAGAGAGAATTGGGATGAATCTTGTTCCTCCAAAAGTGATGCTGATTTGTGATGAGAGATTTTGG
This sequence comes from Dalbergia oliveri, assembly GCA_030441495.1. Taxonomy (NCBI): domain Eukaryota; kingdom Viridiplantae; phylum Streptophyta; class Magnoliopsida; order Fabales; family Fabaceae; genus Dalbergia; species Dalbergia oliveri. Next base: position 13,176,268 of record JAMLFY010000009.1, read on the forward strand.
AAAAGATCAAAGAGATGAGAAGAGAATTTTCATGGAGGTGAAAGGGTGTATGACCATATGCTCTACTAGGGCATAATGATGGGAGTTAACAATAGAAGTGAGAAAATATGGGTAGTGGGCACTACTTTTACTCTTAGGGATAGAGATAGTGGGGTCCTTCCTTCCTACTAATTACAGATAAGCTCTCTTTTAAATAAATAATTAAAAAAATCTCATCATATTTTATCTAAAAATAATAATAATAATAATATTCCCTTAATACATGTTATATGTTTTATACTCACTAAATTTCATTACTCATATGCCATCCATATTGGACTAAATATTATTCTAACACATCAATTAATTCCACGTACACAAATCAAAGGAACTAATAATAAAATAAATTGGGGTCTTACAACTAACATGTACAACTCATCCTCACGCATGAGGAAAGCTTGGCATAGCACTCACGCCATCCAGCCTCAAAACTTATGCGGTATAGAACCCTACTCTGAGCTCACTTGGCACGAAGCCCATGCTTCACACGATCTCCCACTACGACCTACACACGAGTCCCCCACCACAAGCTACACACGAGCCCACTAACCACGTCCCGAAAAATGAGGGTTGTGGCAACGGGCATCAGGCTCTCTCATTTGAAGGTTATCTGAATGGAAAACCGGTACGTACTCAATCTTATCCACTAACTATGATCTAATACTGAAATTGGGGTTTATGGTTATTAGAATACTTTTTGGTTACAAAAAAGGTTATTAGAATTTTTATCATTATTATGAGCCTATGCTATAAAAACTTGGGCCTAGTCTAAACAATACCTAATAAACCCTAAACCCAAATAATGAAACCTTGTACATTTAAGCTTCACTTTCACATTACCCTTTCACATTACCCTCTTGCAATGATTTTCTTGTCCAGCATGTCAAAGTTGTTGCTTGCTTCTTCTCCTCAGTGCAACATAAAGAGAAAAGAAACCCAACATGGAGGAGAGCTAACAGTGATGGCACCATGCTGCATGCTTGAAGGTTGGCGAAATGCCAAGGATATGCTACCATAGCCATTCTACCTTGTCGACAACAACAAAACTCAGCCAACAACCTCTTTATTGTGGTTCAAGTGGCAGACGTCCTTCATGGTAACGCCCAACTTCATCTCCATAGTGGGTTGCAAATTGTTTTTCATTAACGGTTATCGTCAAACAGACTCCAGCTTAGGTGGTTGGCTAGCTTTTGGCCTATTTTTCGATCTCTAACTAGTTTTGTAATCCCTGGTTTTTCATGCTTGACCAAACTAGAAAGGGGTATGGTTCCTAGTTTAATCAATTGAACCAACTGGTCTAGTTTGGTTTTTAGATCTTTGTATTAAACCAGTAGCATATATTTTTATTTCAACTCATTTTAACTATAGGATTCAAATTTTTAAGGGAGGATTAAGTGACCATGTGGTCCCAAACTTATTAATCCCATTGCAGAAATCACCCTGGTTAGGTATATATATCTTTGGTTTACGTTTTTCAGTTAGGTAGTGTGAATTGGCTACTCCATAAGTTTAGGAGAGAGAGCATATGACAATACTCTTGCCTGTCTTGAGTTTTTGCTTCCCTATAGGTGTGGGTAATAAGCTGAATAAAATAATTGTACGTATAAGTTAAGTAGATACTAACCTAATGTTACATTATTAACCTTTAAAAATTGTTAAATTAATTATTCACAAGGTAGAAATAGTAGAAAAATTGGAATCTAGTTAATACAGAGGATACTGAGAAAGATGGTTGAACACATGCTTCAACTAATGAAAAGATAGGAATTTGTTTTCGTTTATTTTTTTATTTGATGGAAAAGTGTAACTTATATGTAGTTTTAATAATTAGTATATATCTATATATGTATGGGAAACTACATTTAATAAAAAATGAGAATATTCAAAATAAAATAAAAGAGCTAACAAAAATTTGAAAAAGATATATGTGGAGAGCATCCTAATGCTATTTGGAATAGGAAGAAACACATAGTTTCTTTACCCAATGAAAAGATATATTTCGCCTGAAGACTAAATGTGTTTACATTCTCGTCATTTTTTCAAGTAATCCTAATGGGTATGCACTTCAACGATTTTTTTAATCATTCTAGCCATTTACATATTTTATTAAATTAAAGTATTTAAATTTATAGAAAGACAAACATGTACTTTCTAATTAATAAAAAATAATGAATAAATTTAATTTATATGCTTTCAATTACATTTCATTTTCTTCTGCATTATTTTAGTAAATATTTTCCAAATGAATATTTTTCAGGTCCTCTATAATCATATATAAAATAAAAACCTCATTTCTCAGTAGTTATTGAGTCCATTATATTATCATAAATTATCCTCTGAATTTCATTCATCGAAGATAAGTACCATTTAAGATTATTAGACAATTGCTCTTTGTTATATTCTAGCTCTTTAATTAAGAGATGACTTTGAAATTAATTGAGTGGAGAATCATTTAGGTATGATATGGACTTAAACTCTTTCAAAGAACTTCCATTTGAATTAAATAATTTTTCAATTTCTTTTAAAGATAAATTCTTTAGTTATGAACTTGGAATAGAAAAATATACAAAAAACAAAAGCTTTTTTTTTATGACAATATGAAACTCTCAATTTATTTTTAAAAAATGTAATATTTGTCTTAAAAATTTAAAAATATAATGTTAAAATCATTGATAAAAAATTTAAATTGCAATTTAAAACATTAATTCTTTAATATACTTCTGGTCATGTAAGGTTTCATCTTTGAAGGTTGCCAAACATTCTCCCATATAAATTGTGGCATGCTCATTGTATTTGTCACTAATAATGTAATAAAGAGTTTCCTTAACTAGTTTTCTAGCATTAACTCAACAATTTCCTTTATACATTCAATAAGTTTATTGTTTAGGAAATTTATGAGAAACTTTTGATAAATTCTATTCTTATATTAAGCTTTCAAAATAAAACATAGTTTTCAATAACTTTAGCGCATGAATTTATCATTTTTTCATGGATAATTTGAAAAAACTTAAAATCGCGTTAGCATGATAAGTAAGGCTCAATTTTATATTAAATAAGAAAATTATTATTTTATAAATTGCATGGTCTCTGTCATTTGGAATTTAAGTCCAAAATAAATATATATTAAAATATGAATTTACTTTTATGAATATAAAAAATTTAGTTTTTATCTTTATAAATATTTTTAAAATTTTTTTATTTTTTATAAATGTCATTATATAAAAGTAATAACTAATCGTAGATCATAAATATAGTATTAAAAAAAGCTAAAATAAAAAAATATTAAAACAAAAATAACCAATAAAGATAGTAAAATAGTTGTATGATAAAACTAATAAACAATCATAATAAATACTCTTATTATATAATGAGTCATTGATCTCATTTTATTATATCAAGATTGAATTTTTACTTTATAACAAATATTATAAATTAACAAATACATTGATTATACAACGAATATGTTTTCATTTTATCAATAGGTACAAAAATCATATTGTAATTAATGAATATTATATATAAATTAATTCATTAATAATTAAGAATATATAAGTAAAGTAACAAAATTTATCTGATTTAAATTTTTTCAAACACTTATATTTTAAAAAATAAACTATATAATTTAAAATTACTTTTGATTATTTATTTATTTTATTTTATTTATCACTTATTATTTTAAATAAGTCTAATATATAAGGTTATCAAAATAATATATAACATTTTTTGCCTTGTAGATTCAGCATAAATTGTTTAGATATTAAAAATGATTATAATAAATATTGAAATTATATAAACTAATGATAGTAAACTAATAATATATAATAATTATGATTATAGTTATGAAATTGATGGATTCTAAATTACTCTGAAAGTTATACCTAGAAAAAATAAAAGAGTGTTGAATATTAATATTATAGATTTAATTAAATGTCGATAATTTTTAAATGTATTTAATTTTTATAGTGCAATATTGCTATTAAATATTGATAGTTGTTAATAATATTTTTATAATATGTTATAATTGTAGTTTTATTTTTTCAAAAACAATAATTAATAATTAAGTTCTTAATAATTGTGAGACATAAATCATAGTTAAATTATAGATTATAGATTCTTCATAATTTTTCAACATATAAAATCAATACATCATTTTAAAAATTATATGTTATAACATTAAATAAATTATAATATCAAGATGATGGTTAGACTATAAAGCGAATTATACTAGATTGTGATCTCAATACTAAGGTGGTGTTTTGTGCCTATCTTCACAGAGCACCATTTGTTCAGCTTTATTTAAGTTTGACACTGGTTTTTTCATTAATTCTATTTTATCTCTCCCTTGAAGTCGGATAGCCTACTCAATGTGAAAACATTTTGGTCAATAACTTGGAAGGTCGAAAACAACATTGGTTAAATTTTTTAGAAAAAAAAATCAAAGAGTATAAAAAATACAATTAAAATAACAAAGAACAAATAAAATCTTAAAAAAATAAAAGAGTTTAATTTTATTCAATCAATTTCTAGATCCATAGGCCTTCAGTAACTTACCTTTCATCCTCTATTCGTTCGTTGAGTTGCTTCATTAATTTGGTTTTCCGTTGTTTGTTGTTTTTGTAGGTGTAAATGTATAAAATTAATTGGCAATGGAAAATTGTCTAGTAACAATTTCCCAATATCATATAATTAATGAGTTTTTACCTCTCCAGCTCCACAATAGTAAAAGATAAGAACATAAACTTGCATATTTTTAATTGCCAAGAGTTTAAACCTTAAAATATAGAGATAGCTAGGCCCCATTGAAGTGGACAGGACGTTATAGTATAGAGTTTAATTCCTATGTACTAAACTTTTTGTACACTATCATTCATTAATGTATTGTCATATTAGTAAAGTAGTTAAGTCTCATACCTATTATATGAAAAGTCATACAAATAAGATAATTTAATTGGATGACAATATAAGAAAAATTTTACACTGTCAGGATATAGAAATTAAAATCTAGAAGTTTTGTTATTGTTATTATTATTATTATTATTGAAGAATAAGTTAATTAAACAACTCAATAACAAATTAACAACTGATAACAATTTTTAAATAAATATATATTATATAGTTGTAAGGATGGCTTTTATTTTTTTTCTTTTTACTAACTACAAGGTTCACTTCTTTTATTATTTTTAATTTTTGAAACTCCTGCCATATTTTTTAAAATAAGACATCTCACTTGGTTGGTTGTTTTGGGTAGGTGGGTGCAACAAAAAGGACTCTCACAAAAATTTGCAAATTAAAGTCAGTAAATATAGCTCTAATGACAACTCATCATAGCTATTATCCTAGGAGATTATTGGATATTGAATTATGCATTAAAAGTTAAATTTATCTTCTTCTTTTCTAAACATGGAAGAGCAGCCTCAAATTTATATACTTAATATATCATCTAAGAATAATTTGTGAATGTTATGAACTGTATAGCCTAAAGGCTGGAATATAAATCAAAACCAATGTTCACTGATATAATAATATCTAACCCATATATAAACATAATAAATTTAACTAAAATTATTTTTAGAGCCTACTAGATTTCCATTAAAATATTTTGAATCGAATCGGTTTACTATGAAAGTAAAACTAATTTATTTTTTCATTCACAAAACTTGAATATTATTTTAAAAATAAATAAATATGGAATCAATCAAACCTTGGTTTACTTTACTTTTTATCTCTGTCGCCCTCAAACAAATTAAATTATGAAATTAAGGTAATCATGCATTGGTGGTTAGGACATCTAACCACATGATTAGGCTTAAACGTGATCTGAAAGCTTGATTTGAGATTCATTAGCCATAAGAAGAGTATCATTTTGCTTTATTTTCATGATCTCTCGATGTGAAAGATACATTGCTAAATCTTCAATGTTTGCTTAGGTTGATTTGAATTCGGCTATTGTCTTGGAGAAATTTTTGCATATTTCTAGAGCATATTTTAATACGTGCTCTAAAAATATCCATAACCATGTATTTTTTATTTTTATATAAGTTTTAAGCATTTCAAATCAAAATTGAATAATTATAGTTGTTCTTAGAGCACGCATTAAATGTGCTTTAGGAACATGCAATTATTTCTCATTCTTGGGCACGGAATATGACTTAATTGGAGAGTAAAGACCTGTTTGGTTTGAGTTTTTACTTTCTAGTTTTCAGTTTTTATTTTCAATTTTTTAAATTTTGTGAAAGAAATATTGAAAATTCTAAAAATTAAGGGTTTATTTGGTTTCAGTTTTCAATTTTTATTTTCAGTTTTTTAGTTTTCAAGATTTTATGAAGGAAATACTGAAACTGAAAATGAAAATTGAAAATTGAAATTTGTAGTTTTCAAAATTTTTAGTATTTATTTTACACAATCTGGAAAACTCAAAAGCTGAAAACCTAAACTCAAATAAAAAAGATTCTATAAATTTTAATTTTCAATTTTTATTTCCAGTTTTCAATATTTTTTTTCACAAAATCTTGAAAATGAAAAACTAAAACCAAACAAGTCCAAAAAGTTTGTATATATTTATTTATTCAATGAGACAACTCAGGAGGAGGGGGAAACTAAATCAATAATTACAACTCCTGTAAAATATAGTCACAGCTGGATATGGGCATCATATTAATTCAATGGAATAATTAATTAATAATTAGTTCTACAATAAGTTATACGAGATAATAAATGTATGCAATTATTCATTTTCCTTTTATAAATTTACCCGATGATTTTGATGACACTACGCAAAATGAAAAAAGTTGATTTTAATAATAAAAAACTGTTTCTTTTTGTGTATAACATGCGATTTATATAATATTAAACCATTAGTATTATTATCAATTTTATTTATATTTTGCATCTAAACTTTTAGTTTTAAAAATTTTCTGTATCCCAATTAATTAATTTGGTTTATCCTACTAGAATATGCTTTACCACTAGCAGCTTGCCAAGCACTATCGTGCCCGTTGAGCCACACTTTTAATGTTTCTTTTTAGGTATCAATGTAATTAAATAGTGTGTGTGTGTATATATATATATATTTGTATTTTTTTATAGGCTTAATTTTTATTAGTTGACATTATAAAATTTTTTAACGTAGTCATCCAATTATATATTATTACATTTAGTAAAAGTGATTAAATCTCAGACTCACTATTTAAAAGTAATGCAAGTAGAGATTTTTTTTTCCTATTTTGCCCATCTAATTGCCTTTCTCTAATTCTTTCACCCATTATCCATAAGTTCACATCTCTTTAGGAAATACATAACTACTTTGACATTATAAGATTTGACAATTGCTATCACTATGACTTTTATTTTAATACATAATATTTTTGTAAGAGAGAGTTATTTTGGCCCTTGAAAAATTACGTCATAGACAAAATAACATTTAAAAGAAACTATATTTGTCCGTACCCTAAAATAATTCACATCATTTGACAAATTCACCTAAAGGTCAACTGCCCTTTATTTTGTTAATATAAGTGATTATGTTTTATGTTTCATACCAAATTCACTAGTGTGAACCACTATTTTTGTTCCAAAAGATCAAATCTTTGTAGAATAATCACTTTAGCCCCTAGAAGATCAAATCTTTAACAAAATAGCTACTGAAAGAGTCACTTTTGTTAATGAAAATAGAGTCTAGTTAACATTTAGGTGAATTTGTCAAATGGGATGCATATTTTGAGGGACATGAGTGAATGTAGTTTTTTTAGGGGCTATTTTATTAGTGATAGAATCTTTCGAGACTAAAATGGTGGTTCTCCCTTTTTGTAATAATTATCTCAATTATATTTAGTTGAATTAGTATAAAATAAAAATTAAAAAATGCAACTTGGTAGGCACTCAATGCCCTCGAAAGTTGCTAGTAATTATAAAAATAAAAAAGATGTTTTGTTCCATACCATTGAAATTCGATGAAATTAAGACAAAGAATATGAATTACCAAAGTAAAAAAAAATAATTTAAATTATGAGATTAATTAGTATACACTAATGGTGTAAAGTCATTTTATACCATCTATCAATTAAAACTTGACACATCAATAAATTTCTTAACCAATATTTATTTTTTATTCACTTTTTATTTTTTAATTTTATTAAATAATTAGTGACATGGGATTAATTCAGGTTATTAAAAACAATTTTAACATAGTAAGTTATGACGATACACTTCATTATCATCCAATAGAAGTCACTTCTTCATGTATGTGTCAGATAAAATCCTTTGGAATGAAATTGGAGTTAAAAAAAATTGGAAGTCATTTCATTTAGCAACTTTAACCTTTGATTAGAATTTAGAAGTTAAACAATTTTAAGGATTGGCAAGATGTGAATCGGAAATTGGACAGCTCAACAAATCAGTCCCTTTTTTAATGCAGAAATTTCTTATTAGAAAACTTTTATTGTGTAATAAAAATGTTTTGCATAAACATTATACCGGCCAATCAATATGCAAAATTTCTTTAAATTAAATTTAAGTCAATATGTCAATCTTCCTATCTATAAAAAAAAAACATTGATTCATTTTTTTTTATTGTTTAAAATGCAATGAACCAATCAATCATAAATTAGAAACAAAACAAAACATTTTGAAAAATAGCTACCAAGAAATTGAATTAGAAGGGAGGAAATGAAGACAAAATTGAAAACAGAATGTTGCATTTTTTATTTGGTCCAGTCAAGCAAAGAATTTTGAATGAGTGGTCGAATTAATATTTTATGTTCACAAATGTCCATCACAACACCATTAAAAAATAATTATCCATTCCAAAATTTTCAAAGATATTAGTGTTACAATATATTGTTGTACATATAGAGAATGATATTAAAAGTGAAAAAAAAAGTAGAATAGTTAGGGATTGATATGACCTTTGAATGAATATAATTTTATCCTTCATTGCCGGTATCAGAAGTTCTTCACTAGTGATTTTTCCCTAATGAATAGAAAGCATTGTCAAACAAATTGAATTCATAACTGCAAGATTTGATAATTTGTGGGGGTTGAAGTTTAGAGTAAAAGATAATGAAAAAGAAATGGCAAGAGAGAGGTAAAAGAAGTGAATGGTGGTGACTTCTTCTCCGATATTCAAGCATGATACCTTGGAACATGTAGGGGTCTTGGGAGATAGAAAGTTAGAAATTGCACAACCAATGATATAAAACTACAAAAAATGGTGGGGCTAGTGAAGTTACTTTTCTAACCATTTTAAATTTAAAAAATAATTATTTTTGAGAATGAAATAGGAAGTTAAAATTGGACACCAAAGCCTAAGAATTCCCTTTATATTTGTTTGAAGATTAAATATAATGGGGTCCTTTTAGTTTAGATTTTGGTAGAATTGCTTTTAAAACAATCGATGTTGAAAAAATTGATTTTACAAAAATTGCTTTTAAAAGAATTGATTTATGTTTAGAAAAGATAATAAAAAAGTGAGTTTAAAAAAATTAATATGAGAGAGAAAATAAGAAGCTAATATTTATAACTTTAGTCAAAATTGATTTTGACCGAAGCTTGTACTTCTTCCCACATCAGCAAATACAAACCAAACAAGAAAAAATTTTCTCAAAGCAATTTTTGTGAACACAATGGGACAACTGTGGTAAACCAAACAAAGTGATGGTAGTCCCCATTAATTTCATCATTCCATCACATCTTATAAAGTGGGTGTTCCAATAGACACTACTTTTTGTGTATTAAAATAACACTATCCATCTTCAAATACAATGGAAATTGCTCGAGGTTGAAGATTTGATGTTGTGTCATGCATTTGTTGCCATGGTCCCGTCATGCTCTCATCATTGTGTTATGTGATTTTAAAGTAGAAGATATAGACTACAAGGAAAAGAGAAAAGCGAATATTATTTATGGCGACTTGTGAATCTTTAAACTTCTTTCATTTCGGGGTTGACACTAATTTTTTGGCTACAATAGTAGTTGTCATGTGCAACTACTTTCTTTTCTTTATGGGAAATGACAACACACTTTTGATTATTTGAAAAGAGTTTGCTTTCTAATTGTTGGGATACTCACTTTATCACTATTGGATGTAATGATGGTCTCCACTCATTCTTTATAATATCTATTACATTAAATGGTTATAAAATGGGTGTCTCAATAGTTACCTACTTTTTAAGTGTTAGAATAACACTTTCCCATTTTATATATCACATATTGGTACAAAAACTTCTGTTGTTGAGTTAAACATGTAGATGAGTTTATGCATGGAGCAATGTGCAAAACTCAATTGATGGACCTATTAGCTAGTACTACCATATTTGATGTGTTTATTAGGTGATATATATCGAAATTACCTCCTAAGTTGCAATGCAAGGCTAGGTTGTTAACCAAAAAGTTGGAGTGTGAACATATATCATTACTCTAAATTTCTATATTGATGTGAACATATTAAGATTCTTTCATGTTAGCATATCATTACTCTAAATTTGTATAATATTTCAGCTCGGTGCATGTGTAAATCAATGGTCAATGTACTTAAGGTAATATAAGGTAAACATGCAAACCATTTTCATATGAGAACGAGATAGAAAACATTTTTCCTTATAAAATATAGTAAACAGGTGGTGGTAAATATGCATATAGCAAAACTTAGCAATCACAAGGCTTATGTAAGGATGAGATTCCTCACATGCCTTATCCAAATTGGGTTGTGATAAAAAAAAACACCAAAAATAGGAATAAATGAATCGTAAGAAACAATAAGATGAGTGATATGTTGATAGCTAGTCTTATGCCCCATAAATGACATTACTTTATGTCCAATCAACCCACCTTCATACTCCATTTAGTTGACCACTCTAGATAGATGTAGAAAGTGAGATTCTTCTTAGTTTAAAAAGCAATAGAACATTAAGCAATAAAAAAACCAACACAAAAAAAAAAAACCCAAGAAACAAAAGTTGTTCCACCTCCTCCACATATACGCACCCAGACACATGAAAAACACCGTGAGAGCTCCTCCCATTTTTCTCAGACCATGTTCTTTGTAAACACCAATACCCATAGTCCAAAAATCAGATAAGTCAAGCTAACTGAGCCCAATAAGCACAACCATGCCAACATTTCTCAGATCAAGCTATTAGAAATACACCTATTCATCTACACCAGCAAAGCGCGTTTGCCTAGGCTTGAAGAAATATAACAAAATCATCTTTGGTGCATTCTTGGGCTGGCAGCCCTTTTTCTCGGGCTCCAACCAAGTGGGAGATTGTTCCTATTGGTTATTGGACTTTATATATTTCTCTTGGTTTGTCAAAAGTTTATGAATATAGTGTCTTAAATCTCTTTTCAATATTTTGGTTTGAATAAGTAAACAATTGATCTGGCGATGACACCAATTAATGTAATTAATTTACCATTCATAACTAGTAATTGCATTAGACTATGGTGGATATTGTCTTCGGATTTCCATGTTGACCGTGGATTACGTTGAGTTGCAGTAGTAATTATTATTATTGTTATATTTAATTATATATTATAATTCATATGATGTACTTACATTTTGATTTTAACGAGAGCCAATACATCAGATCTTGAGAAGAGTTTTTCTTTCCATTTCGTTTTAGCCTGAGTCACTGGTTTGGAAAAGGAGATGACCACGTACACAAGACTAAACAGTAAATCTCAAATATTTCGATCTTTACGAAGTCAAAGAACACTTCAAACGAAAATTTACGTCTCAATACGAACAATATCCCAGCATAGAAGTTCAGATAGAAATTAAGAATCAAGGATGTTCGTAACTGCGTGTTCATCGGGCAGCCAGATTCTGGGAGCACAAATCCCCTTCTCCAATGAATATAACTAATGACCAGACAATTACAACCGGAGAAGGTAAAAATAATAAGGGAATCTAATTTTGATTAAAGCATATACAGTCCCGCGAGGATAATTTACTAATTCAAATCTTCAGCTTTCCCGATTACAGCGCAGAGTCGGCAGGTTCTGTTGATACTATTCTCAATCTGCAGGATCCTTTTGCGGCTTTCAAATAGAGTGAGTATGCGTAGCTACTCAAGCAGCTTATTGCAGGTGCCTACACCAACTGCAGCGGCAAGATGCCAAGCAGCATGAAGGTACGGGTTGTAGCAAATAAATCATCGGCTACAAAAAGCATTCAGCCCAGTATTGATGACATCTTATGCACAGTGTGAGCCATCCTCAAGTCTGGATCTTTCAAAACCCTTCTAGCAAATGCAACCTGAATAAACACACATGCGCGCGCACGCACACACACTAAATTGTATTGCTCAAATTAAATTCCCATTTTAAAAAACTCACGTGACTTTTAGGGATCAGATAACTCACCTCTGTATACTCCTTAAACCTGACATGCTTAATTATAAAGCAAGTTTAATTTTAACTGCTAACTAAATCTTTCTACTAGAGGAACATTAATAGAAAGGAGAACTAATATATCACAAGCACATAGTCTCATATTACACTTAAAAGACTACACATGAGCCGAGTCTGTGTGTAACTAACGCATACTGAAGTTGCCGACATTTTGAATGCGACCTTGAAGCCTCTAAATAGTATATAGTTCAGATCCCCTGTATCAACACAATTCTATTACTGAAATGAACAGCGGAGTGTCAAGTTAAATAGCCACGAAGAAGTTACCTCCATCATCCCAGTGTGAATAGCTGAAACCATCAAGGGCTGAACTGGAAGAAATACTGCAGATGCAGCCATCAGTAACTTTGGGTTCTCATTTCTGAGGGCCCTCGACAGACACAGCAGAATGATTTCCTATTCAAATTTGATATCAAGGTGATTGGAATTATATATACTGGGGTTGAGAGTGTTCTACAATTGAGCAATTCACTCACACATTCAAATTGGTATCTAGAGCCAACCCTAAATAGTGTGCGCTAGGAGGACCCACTGTCCTCGAACGAAGGTTTATTTGACTAACCATCCCATCACACCGGTTAGCCCATATTTTGTTGTCACTCTGGTAGCGTCAGGCCACTATTTTTCACTCTGTCCACTGTTTTCAGCAGCAGCCTGGCACCAGCATGGGCATGTTTCCCTACCAGTGACACCTATACTGCAGTCACCTCCCTTTGTGCAGCCCATCCCTGCAGCACCACCGCAAAACAATTACAGGCGAGCCCTCATCGTTCCTTGTCAGAAGTGCTGCCACCGCCTGCCACCACGCGACGCATGACGACTCGTCTGACTGCGTTTGCTGGGGCTGCTAGGGTCGCCATGCTCAATGAATTTTCCGAGTTTGTACTGGCTCCATCTCAAATTGGGATTCAAAGCGCTCTCACGCACTACCACTGTCTCCACCCATCTCGATTTTGCAAGACAGCGCGACGAACTGTATTTACGACTGCTGGTTCAAAACTGTGGTCGCCGGAGTCATCTGAAGTTGGATTTGGAGTCCCATGGTGGTTGAGACTCCTTTCAGTAGTGAGTATTTGTCACACATTTCTTTGGTGTTTCAAACCTCCATTTCTAGCCTCCAAGGTTGTTCCTTTTGAGGGTGTGTCATCCCATCATTTGATAGCTTTTCAAAACCAAGTTTCATCTTTTTTAGGAGACTTCTTGTTCACCCCACCCCGGCGGGGCGCCCGCCCGCTGCGTTTTTTTGTACCAGAAAAAAAACTGTCATATCTAGGCACACCTTGAAAAATTAATCAATGAAAGAGTAACAAAGTATCAATATCCTCAAAACAGTAGAGACATGATTCGATACCCCAACCTAAAAAATGAACAATTTGAAAAGGAGATTTATAACTATGGACCACACTTGGGAATAATGCTAGGATACTGATAGGATCATAGTATCAGATAAGAAAATGGAGATATAGTGTGTAATCTATAACTGTGCTTGTATCTATATTGTAAGTTATAGTTTCTAAAGTCCTTAATTCAGAAACTATCATTATATCATAATAAAAGGATCATGAAATTCATGATTCTCACACCTAATAATTTATGGAGTCCAAGAGCATACCTTGATTCATAATGAAAATGAAGAAAAGCAAATTGAGAAGATTGAAAATTGTCCAGAAACCAAATTTCTATTCCTTGACCTTCTCCTTATTCTCTTCTTTCATTAGTGATGGCGAAAATGAGAAGAGAATTCATTGATACAAATAGGACCAGTTAATGGAATAAAAACCTTCAGAAACCAACTTCTATCAAGTTGATAACCACCCTAATAACTTCCCTTTTATTAATTTTATTATTTATTTATTAAACCAATAAAATAAGACATGTTTAATGCCACATGAAACATATTTTTTTACATTCTCCCACTTGGCTCATGCGTCATTATTTCACCTTATGGTTTAATAAATATAATTATCATAATGCGCATTAAATAATTACACTTGCTACATCATTCATCATGATTAAGAATAAAACTAAAATGAGTCATGGCGATTGTACATCATTTAACCGACATAGTTCCTTCCATGTACCACAAGGTTAGTCTAGTGGGAAGCACATAATATAATTGGTCCAACAATAATGTCTTCATAAAAGACAAAACCTATTATGATTATTTCGATTCTATCATGTATACAAACTCAGAAACAGTAACACAAAAACATCTATTCATGAGCTCAAAGTGTTAAAATATATAAAACACAAACAACATCATAATATATACAATAATGCCTATTTAGCAACAATGCCCATTCATTCAACATGTGCATTGAATGTTTTGCGGAACCCTTTTGTTAATGGATTAGCAACCATAAGGTTAGTGCTAATGTGTTCTATTGACACTCTATGTTTCTGTACTTCTTCTTTAATGGCAAAGTATTTCAGTTCCATATGCTTAGCACCCTTAGAATACTTGTCATTTTTAGAGAAGAAGAATAGAATTATCACAATGAATTTTCATGGCCTAGCAATGTTGTCACTATTCCAAGCCCTGAAATAAAGTTTCGCAGCCACTTAGCCTGAACCATGGCCTTAAAGCATGCCACAAATTTAGTTTCCATGGTGGAAGCGGCAATGATTGACTGCTTTGCACTCTTCCACGATATCGTTACTAGGCTAAAAGATACAAATAGCCAAATGTGGACTTTCTTGTATCTACACAACTAGCAAAATCTGAATCTGAATATCCAATCACCTCAAGATCATCAAATCTCCTATAAGTAAGCATGTGATCTTTTGTCCCTTGCAGATATCTTAAGACTTTCTTTGCAGCTTTCCAATGATCTAATCCAAGGTTACTTTGATATCTGCCAAGCATACCAATTGCAAAGCTGATATCAGCTAAGTACATGTTTGAGCATACATCAAACTCCCAATAATAGATGCATACAGAATTTCTTCCATATGTTTCTGTTCCAAATCATTCCTCAGACATTGCATAAGACTAAATTTGTCTCCTTTCTGAATTGGAACGGGTGATGCTGAGCATTTTTCCATTCTAAATCTCTCTAAGATTTTATTGATATATGCCTTCTGAAGACAAGCCTAACAGTCCTGATCTATCCAGAATATTTCTATTCCAATTACATAACTTGCCTCACCAATAACTTTCATTTCAAAGCTACTAGAGAGAAACTTCTTCGTCTCACTTAATATATAGACCAAGGTCATTAGATACAAGCCAAATGTCATCAACATACAGGACCAAAAATATGAACTTACTCCCATTGACCTTTAAATATATACACCGATCAACATGTTTTTCTTAAATCCAAAGGACATGACAGTATCATTAAACATGAGATACCATTGGCGGAAGCCGTTGAGTCTATATTGATTTCTTAAGTTTACACACCATGTTTTCTTTGCCATTGACTGAAAACCCTATTGGTTGATCCATATAAACATCTTCCTCTAAATTCCCATTTAGAAAGGCAGTCTTTACATCCATTTGATGCAGCTCTAAGTCATAATGAGCTACTAAAGCCATGATAATTATGAAAGAATCTTTCTTAGAAACTGGTGAGAATGTCTCCTTATAATCAATGCTATCTTTTTGAGTAAAACCCTTGGCAACAAGATGGGCCTTGTAGCATTCAAGGTTACCATGAGAGTCGCGTTAGTCTTACAAGCCCATTTACACCCAACTCTCTTGCAACGTTCAAGTAATTCCACAAGGTCCCATACACCATTATGTTCCATTGATTTAAGCTCATCTTTCATGGCGTCTAACCATTTATCAGCATTATCACAATCCATGACTTGGGAAAAGAAACTGAATCATCATCAATACTTAAGTCATTTTCTGACTCATGTAGATAAACAACATAATCATCCAAATAGCAGATCTTCTTTCTCTTTGAGACTTTCTTAATGCTATTTCTTATGGTTGTTCTATTATTGGCTCATTGTTAACCATAGGATCAAGAACTTGTTGTTCTTCTTGATTGTTATGCAGTTCAACAACATGAGGAACAACAAGTCTAGAACTAGAAGCACAAGGAAAATAAACTTGCACTCTAATTTCCTTAATCTCCATATTTTATGAAGCTTCACTCCATTGTCTCACCATTTTCAATGAACCGAGCATTTCCAGTTTAAACAATTCTTGTACTATGGGTAAGACAATAAAATCTATACCCTTTAGATTTTTCTAGATAACCAATGAAATGTCCACTGATTCTTCTTGCATCTAGTTTATTTTCTTGTGGATTATAAACCCTTATTTTTGTTGGCAACCCCAAACATGCAGGTGCCTTAAACTAGATTTCTTACCAGTCATAACTCAAAAGGAGTTTTTGGAATTGCCTTACTAGGAACCCTATTCAACAAATACATGGCAGTTTTAAAGCATACATCCACAATGATAGGGGTAAAGATGCATTACTCATCATGCTCCTAACCATTTCCATTAATGTTCTATTATGCCTTTCTGATACACCCTTTGGTGTACCTGGCATTGTGTATTGAGCACATATACCATGCTTTTCTAGGAATTTAGCAAATGGACCTGGATGTTATCCAGTTTCATCATATCTTCCAAAATATTCACCATCTCTATCAGAACCTTACAATTTTCACCCTTTTGTCTAACTGCCTTTCAACTTCATTCACATAAATTTCAAAGGCATTAATTGCTTGAGATTTATCATGTAGCAGATAGACATAACCATAACGTGAATAATTATCAATAAAGGTGATGAAGTATTTTTCTTTATTGAAAGAATTTACATTAAATAGCCCACATATGTCAGTATGTATAATTTCAAGAAGCTAGGTACTTCTTGTGGCTCCTTTCTTTGTGTGTTTTGTTTGTTTTCCTTTGATACAATCTACACAAAAATTGAGATCAATGAAATCCAAATCTGGAAGCACGTCATTCTTTATCAACCTTTCCATTCTTTCTTTGGAAATATGACCCAATCATTTATGCCATAAGTGAGAGATGTTCATTCACTAAACTACGTTTAGTGCCAACATTATGATGCAGGGTCATAAGTGTTTCAACATACAACTCTAATTTCAATTTATATAAACCATCACAAAGTACACCAAATCTAATCATATAGTTATGCTTAAACAAACTAAAACAATCATTACCAAACTTAAAGGAGTATCCAGCTACATCAAGTTTAGACAAAGAAACCAAATTTCTAGAAATACTAGGTACATAAAAGGTTTCAAACAAATCTAAATGATGTCCATGTCTAGGATTAAATGATAAGTCCTGCTCCCTGAACTTTCTCTAATGCCCAATTTTTCTGCTAGAGTACAAATAACTAAAATGCGCCTGAGGTCATTTTTACCTGAATTTAAAGGATCGACCCGGTACTCCTCGAATGGGTCAACTCAATGTTTGAAGGGGTTATAACTATTATGTTTGATATCAGAGGTGAAAATCTCATTTTCTAAACTTTCGGCTCAAAATGACCAAAATACCCATCCTGTGTTCTACAGGTAAAATGCCGTTTGAGCCCGAACTTTTCAGGAAGTTTGGAATGATGTTTACGAGTGATATTTGATGTTTAGTGGCCTGGAGGTCCCGGGCAGTTTAGTGCAAAATTACCATTTTGCCCCTAGAACAGTGTACAGTGAGCCTAATGACGTAATTAAGCAAACCTAAGCAATATTAGGCTCTAATCGAAGATTAATTTATTTCAATAATTAATCTAGAGTCAAAATAATTTATTAAGGTTAATTAGAACCTAAGATTGCTTAGTTAAACTCTAATTACATTCTTTAATTCAAGATTCCTAGTCATGGAATCTTGAATAGTATTTTCTCTCCAATTCCTTAAATTAAGGAATTGTGCCATACCTCATTTGACCAAAAGAATGATTTTAAATTGTTAATCTAGCAAGATTACTCTCCTAATCAAGTCTTGACAACCTTAATTAGCCAATTACCTCACCTAAACACTTTCTTACAAACTCCTAACCAAAACCTTAATCAAAGAAACACCTAAACACATCACTAAAACACAATTACATGAACAAATCATTCCTCCCCTTGGTTGCACATGGAGTGGCCAAACACTCCTCCCCCAATTTCCATCACATGTTGATTTTTCTTCACTCAAAGAGCCATGCTTTGGACCATACTTGAAGCCATACCTCACCATGCCTAGCCCATGCCAATCAAAGAGATATTTTTCTCTCCCTTTGGCCATGAAGACCGTCAACCTTCTTCCCCTTGGCAGCTTCCATGTTCAAAATTTCTATAAATACCAAGCTTTGGAAGAACTTGGTCACACTTTAGATCATTTGCAAAGTTTAGTTCTCTTGTTTTTTCTTGGATTTTCTCTCAAAGTTCCCTTCATCTTGCTCACCTTCTTCTTCCTCTTAAAGAATCCTTCCACCACCACAAACCACCACAAACAACTATAAACCACCACTCCCTCACCTCAAACCATCTCTTAAACACTCAAACTTTCCATTTTCAAGCTTAGAAACTCAAGGAAAAATCATCTTCCTTGAGCTTCCTCTTTGGCTGAATCCATACCCACCTCCAAGAAGATTTTGTCTTCTCATTTCTTCAAGGATCAAGCTTTCTTTCATCCTTTTCAAAGACTTCTTTAGGTAGGGGTTTTGTTTCAAAGTTTTTACTTGTTTTCTTCAAGAAAGTTCTAGTTTTCTCTTGGTTCAAAGCTCTTTTTCTTCTTCTTCCTTTTTTGGCCATGAGCCCTTTTCATGAGAAAAACTTTAGCTTGATGATGAGGTTTCAAGATAATGACTTGTTGATGTCATGTGAAAAACTTCTAAAGCTTGAAACAACTTGGTCTTGGACCATACATGCTTGTTTTCCTTTCCTTTTCTTGTTTATGTTTCGGTTTCTTTCTTTTCTTTCTCAAGGGATTTCGGTTTCTTCCTTTTTCCCTTTAAAGATTTTGATTTTTTCCTTAGTTTGAACAAAGTTTGTTAAAAATGTTAAGTAGATCACAAAAGTTTTGTTAAGAAAATTAATCCTATGTTTTCAAAAAGCTCTAAGCTTACCCTTGCCAACCTTAAAGTTGGTCGGCCATTCTAAGAGTTTTACTCTAGATTGAAGCCCATGAGCAATAAAATAAAGAATATGACTTAGTTCTTTGTATGTTTGTTTAGACAAAGTGTTGAGCTTTGTGTCTATTTTCTTGAGCTTGATGATGAAGTTCAAAACCAAAGACTTCTTTGAAGTCTTGGTGCTAAGAACTCTAAAGCTCACTTTATGTTTGTTAAGATACATATTGGGTTAAGGTTGTGATGTTCCTTTAAAGTCTTGTAAGAGCTCTAGTTAAGATAAAATGAGTTGCACACATGTTTATGTTTATGCCTTGCATAGCATGTTTATTTTGATGTCATCACTAAACTCTCAAGAATAACTAAATGGACTTGCATTATCATGTTTAAATTCCAAGCTTGCATTTCATGTTTATATTTCAAGTCATCACTTAATCTTTAAAGATAATAATAAGGTTGCATCTCATATTTATTTTATGCTCTCACTTTACTTTCTAATGAAGAATAAAATAAGTGCATATCATGTTTAAGTTTATGCCATCACTTAAACCTCCTAGAGCTCAAAGACTTGCCCAAGTATCTTGCATAAAGTTTTAGAAAATGGAGGCATTTCAAGGATGCCATTTCGGCCTTGTGATGATGATGATGGACTTGGATGAGTTCATCTAATCACAAGTGCACATAGTCTAAGTCTTGGAATTTTTCCAAGCTTAGGTGTACTCAAGGAACTTTATGAACAATGTTTTATGTTTTAAATCTATTCCTTAAGCTAAATAATTTAGCTACTGACCTAGCACATATTTATGTGATTTCAATGAGATTAATTGGTTTCTAAAAGAGTTTTGAGTTCCTAAAATGATTCCAAGAGAAACTAGCAACTTATATGCTTTAAATCATGAGATTATGTGATTATATGATGCTTATGTTTTCGGTTCTGCCTTGTGCACTTGGCCACTATATGAATTCTATTTTATGGTGTTAAAATGTGTAAAATTATGTTTGAGTGAAGCAAGGAACGATTTAGAGAAGTTTAGAAAGAACAAGTAACTAAAAAGGACTTAAAATGTGAATTCTAGAACACTTAGATGCACAAATTTGTAATTCTATTTCAGCATAATTGAACTTAAGAAAAATGGTTTATAATTAGTGGATATGTGTAGGAATCCCTCATAATTGGTTTAGGAGTTAATTATAGAGCCTTAGGCGAAGATGGAACTTAGAAAGGGTCAAAGACGGAGATTCTAGGATCCCGTAATCATAAGGCAAAATTCTGCCCAAAATAACTAGTGCTGTTTGGTTATGTTATAAATCATAAACATTAGAAGAAATCATAGGTAATGATCCCTTAGGTGTTATAAAAATCTATAATGAAGGTTAGGATAATGGGAACACAAGTTTAAGACCCGTAAGGGCCAAAGCATAAGACACCATGAGATAGGAGGTATGATGTGAGCATGAGACCGAGTGGGTATACTCATAATGATGTGAATATGTTAATGAGCATGAGACTATGTGTATATTTGTGGCATGTTGTTGTGATGATGTGGTATGCTATGCTTGAGATGCATGAGAATGCGGAATATGAATGAGTTAGGAGAGTATGCTCCTGTGAAATGAGTTCCATCACATTTAATTGAGAAAGTTCCATGAGAATGATATGTGTGATTGAGTTATGTGGCATGACTCAAATTTGAGGAAATTTGGAGTATAGTTGTTATGCTGAATTTCCATCAAATTTGAGGGACTTGAGAAAGTTTTGAAAAGAAAAATTTTATATGTGACATATGCCGAGACGCATTTCTCCTGCTACGGTGAGGAGAAAGGAAACCGTGGAGGGTATGGTCGTGGGGCCATACTGAAGCGAACAATGTCACTGGCCTTAACCAGATGATGCGTTTCGCAGATGAGACGTACTTCTCCTGCTATGGTGAGGAGAAGGTAAAATAGTGAAAACATCGACATTAACCTACCAAAGCGGACAAAGTCACTGGTCTTAACCAGTTGATGTATTTCAGAAGGAAGAAAGTCCCATGATGGGTGATTCCTTAGGTCCCCGCCGTACTCTGGGATTCGGGTTGTTATTTTTATGATTATGATTCGCTTATCAAGAAGATAAGTAAGAACTAGTGATGACTAGTTAAGGTATGAGCTCATAGCCTAGTATCAGGGTCGGTTACTGTTGTTTTAAAGATCATAATGTCACAAGTTTGAGAAATGAGAAAAGATGAGAAGTATCTTGCTTATGAAAGCGAAAGGTTGATCTTGAGAAGTTACATGCCACTTATATGCGAACTATTTGTTGATAATATGTATTACTGTTTGCTAAGTATTGTCATGCATTCATGTTCTGCTATGCTGCATACATGCATTAAGATTCATCATAAAAGACACGGACCTTGGATAATTACCTTTATGAAAACCTCATAATGAACCTTTGCATGTTTAACTTTTTTATAATAAACCCAAGGTTCCTGGGACGTAAACGATGACACTAGGATAAGAGGTTTCCCTGAGATTCTTTAGCAAGATTCTCACCCCTCTCTCTTCCTTTCCGTTACGTCTTCAGATTCCGATGGCATCGTTTGTGATCTTCATTGACACCCATATGGGAGGTGCACTACGACCCAGATCATCAGTCTTACCATTTTGAGAGTCGTTGTGCCGTGGGCATTTTTGCATACATGGGACGCCCGTTTTTTCCGGTCACTAGCTTTCACTTCACCCTGACCTCTCCCTATGGCGATGATTTGATTTTTGAGAGGACGACCCGTGACGAGGAGAACGCCATGCCCGACCATCATTTTCAGGTGCGTGACTATCCGGAGTATGTGCCCTCCTACGTCGTTGCGGGAGGGACTCCGAGGACTCCCTGGTCGATCCCTATTCGGAGGATTCCGCCCCTTCGGTGCCTTTGGCCGCGAGGGGTAGCGAGGACACGGTCTCAGCGAGGTCTATGAGGCGTGTATGTAGCCGAGAGGCGCCCTCGCCGAGGAGGCCACGTCGCTCTCGATCCGCATGCCCACGCCCCTCTTTGTTAGGCCACATCTGAGGAGCTCGGTAGTTTGCGGGCTACATCTCCCCGTCGAGGAGAGCGTCTTCTATAGGCTTTTAGGGGAGGGTTGCTTTAAGCTAGTAGTATCTCTTAAGGGCTTTTCCATGTATCAGCATTTATGTTTCCTGTTTTCTTACTTATACTTTATGTTTCATGTAATGCAAGCTCTGCCCATTTTTATGTGGGTATGACTTTATGTTATTACTTCAGTTATGTACTAAAACTATGGTGATTAATATTATGATGGGTGTTTTCATGATTAAGGTGTTCTTACTTGCTTTATATCGCATGATTAAACTATGGCTCGCACTTTGTTTTACGTATTCCATTTCAAAAAAAACTTACCGTATTTTCCACTAAGTAATTTTACAAACGAGTTTTAAAGAGAAGTAATAACTAATAATTAATCTTAATACGTCCTAGGCATGTTGGGTTAAATATTAGGGTGTTACATTCTATCCATTGCCCATGTAGACAAACTTTTCATTTTGGCTTATGGTTTAGGTTGTAAAGAATCCCTGCATCGTATTTGAAACATGAGTTGTACATCAGAATCAATCCACCATGTATTATGGGGAACTATAGTTAAATTTTATTCGAAACATACATAAGCATTAAGCTTATTACCTTTCTTTTAACCAGGCCTTCCTCTTTGGGCAATCATTGTAGAAGTGTCCAGATTTCTCACAGAAATGACATTTGTTCTTTGATTCTTTCTTCTGGATCTTGAAAAAGGACTTAACAATCTTTAATGACCCATTCCCCTTTCCATGTTTCTTTTCAACTTTCTTTCCAGCTCCTTGATGGTTCATACAATGAATGGAGTGGTTTCCCTTATTCTTAAGTCTAGTTTCCTCTTGAACTAACATCCTGTGCAATTCGTGCACATTCCATTTATCCTTCATAGTGTTGTAGTTCATTTGGGAAGGACCATACTTAGATGATAATGAGTTCAAAATTAACTGCTCAAGGAAGTTTTCATCCACTACCATTCCCAATGACATAAGTCTTGCTGCAATGTTTGTCATTTCAATGACATGCTCATGCATACTACAAGAACCATCAAACTTCATGGTGGTTAAAGTAGTCATTAATGTCCAAGCAAGAGACTTATCGCAGTTTGGAGCGCTCTTCCATAAATTTCATAAATTCTTTAGCACTTTCAGTTTGGGAAAAAGATTGATGTGCTTGCTATGCTTATTCGCATAAACATCAAACTTAATCCTGACCTTTCCTAAGCTTTATAATGGGCTTTCTCTTCATTGCTACTATCATCAGTAATAACAAAAGGTTTCTCAACTTGCAATGCTAAATCAAGATCTAACACACCAAGGTGGAATTGGACTTGTTCACACCAATCAGAAAAATTCAGCCTATTAAAAATTGGAACAACGTAGCATGCGAATGTAATGGTATAGAGACAATTCCTGCAATTAACGCATGCTTAACATTAATGCTTTGAGTCATAAAATAACATACCATATAGATTCAGATAACAAGTATTTAAACATTCAATGTATATCAATGCTCTCCTTTGGGTGATACATCAACATACAATTAACATAATGATGCTAATAAATTTAAACATTATTTGGAAATGATACACGCACTAATTAGAAATATTTATTATCTTTGGATATATAAATAAAACTAATAGTGCACTTACACTGCCAACAATCATGTTCAATAATTATGAGAACAATTAATCAACCTATGGGTGATCCTTCTATAACACCCTAACTTTTAATCTCATATGCTCGAGTCGTATTTCGGTTAATTATTAGTTGTTACGCCTTTGTTTTAGATCTTGACTTATCTTTCTTTAAAATACAAATAATAAAATACGACTAAATTTTTCTTTTAAATCTTAAGCTTAAAATGCGAGCCGCGCGTATGCATAAATACCGACTAATACACGTAGAACATAGTAATCATGTACACGTCATCATAGTATTCATAGATAAATCATAGGATAATCACAACACAACTAATAATAACCGATGTCCTATGAGCACAGGGATACCTCAAGATACTAAATACATCAAGCAAGTTTAACATATACAAGTCCAACGCAAAACACGACTATAACCTGGTTAGACTAGTTTCACGCTTCCGTTGCCCTTCTGATTCGATAGAAGTGATTCCTATGCTCACGCCTCAAGGAAAATCATGGACAATCTGCATCATTCACGTCTGGAGACGACACGAAGAAAGAGAATGGATGAGAAACTTATTCAAGATTTTCAGGGCTCCCTGACTTTAACATAAGTATCATCGTCATCGTCCCAGCCACTTCGGTTTTCATTATGAAAGAGGTGTGCATGCATAGGGTTCAATTTTAAATTTCTCAAATCCTATTATTGAACTTGGTGTCTTTTAGCATGGGTCTTAATGACATGAATGCAACAGATATCTCATGTATACATGGCAAAACTTCGAGAGCATAAATAATACATATCATGTAACTAAATACAATGCACCAGTATAATAATGATATGACATATGCATATGCATATTTTCCTTTATCATGATTGAACTCCTTGAGTTCCTTTCTTAATTTTTCCATCCTCATATATTGCCTTCAAAAACCAATCGTCTCACCGTCCCAGGTAATTTTTAACATGGTCACCAAAACTCCTTCTTACCGATTATCTAGGAATGAGCCCAAACCTAACTAGTTGTCACTAGATTCACATGGGAAAAAGAAGGGGATTCATATCTTTTTCTTGGATCACCTCGCACAAATTTTAACTCGGGAAGTCTAGAGGATCATTTCCACATTAACATATCATATGAGGATGCAATATGAGCATGAAGTCATAGAATACCATAAAACATATCATGTACTTATCACATAAACATCTTCAAAACATCAAAGAAACATCATTCCACATTATGTAATAAATGTTCCCTTATACAATCAAAACTCTAAAATCGAGTAACTCTAATTGTCAACTTATTTCTTGTACATCTAGGGGATTTATTACCATCATTACCATTAATTATATGGCTCAAGAACATTATTAAACATTATTAAACAACATTGGACAGTTAGGTAGTAAAATAATTTCTAAGTTTTACGGTGTGCTAGAAATTGCATTTGCCACCCTTTCTCGTTACCGGCTTTTCCTATTATGCTAAAACTGATTACTAAACCATTTATGAGTCATTCTTACTTATCTAAACATGACAAAAGGTGATTCTAAAAAATTTTAAAGGTGCTGGACAGAAAGTATTTTCTTGTTCTCAAGAGTTCTAAAATTCCCATTTTTAATTCTTTTTAGCTACTAGACTTGCTCAAAGCATCAAGAATGAATATCACATCAAACAACTAGTCATGTAACACATATTCATAATCCAAAACAGCATTTAGAGGTGCTAGAATCTTAAAGGAAAAACTGAAAATCATAAGCTCCATGAGTGGGAATAAAAGGCATTTCTAGTAACTAAGCTTCATGTAAACCTCTTGTTATGTGAATCAAAATGGCAAGTCTGATCCATTCCTTTTTAGTGATGGCATAAATGTAAACATTAATGCAAGCCTCATTCTTAGTCCTTTTAAGGTGATAGCAAGAAAGATAAAAGATCTATGCAAGGAAACGTAAACATGAGTGCAAGGACTTGAAAATAAATATGAATGCAAGAACTTGAAAGTAAACATGAATGCAAGTCCACTTTTTTATTTTAGTGCTCTAGACCCCTTAGAGTATTCACTCTAAATCAACAATCAACTTTAAGGTTGAGATAGGTAGGCTTTGAGATTAGTTGTTAAGTGATAGCATAAAAGTATATATGAAGTGCAAGGCTCAAATATAAATATGAAATGAAAGGACTTGAAATATAAATATGAATGTATTTCATTTATTTCTTTGAGTCCTAGGCTCAAGATGACCACTTTGAACAACATTAATGAAACTTTCTTAAACAAGCTATTTAGCATAACCATCATACTTTGTGAAAACAACAACTCAAGCTCTAGAGGTTTCATTGTGAAGAACTCATAGTCATCATCTAAAACTCTCATCATCAAGCTATCATGGGAAACCTTTCAAGGAAAAGAGAAAACCAAAATGATCTAGCAAGGGAAGAATCATCAAACATCATTTTTAAACCAAGAACAAAGCTTAACAAGGAATGAAACATTAGTATAAATACATTCTTTAAGTTCTAAACTTAAGATCTTTATTTTAACATCATAACAATAATTTTTTTCCTCAAGACTTGGAAAACAAGTGAAACCTTCAAGCTTTAGAAGTCAAACATGTGATGGTTTAGTAGCCAACACCCAAGATCCTCATTATCAAACCATGGTTCCATCCTTTCTAGGCCATGAGGCCGAATCATAAGAAAGAAAAAGAAAAGGAAAACTGAAATGAAAAGAGAAAGAAAGATCATCCAAACATCATTTTAAATCAAGAACAAAACTTAACAAAGCAAGGAAATAATTTTAAAGACAACTCCCTACCAAGTTTTGTTTGAAGGAAAGAAAGAAAGCTTGGTTCCTTAAGATGAAATGAGAAGGAAATCTTCTTGGAACTTTGAGAGGAGGATTGAGCCAAAGGGGAGGAAAAGGAAGAAAGAAATGAACTCGTTGAACGTTGAGAGAGAAAGCTTAGTTTGTAAGGTATGTAAAGGATTCAAAGAGCTTTCATGCAAGCCTATTTATAGAGAAAAAATGAAACACAGTGGTGGCCTTTTGGGGGGGCATGGCCGACGGTCATATGAGGAGGAAAAGGAAGGAAGAAAATATCTCTTGATTGGTATGGTTGTGAGTATGGGCAAGGCATGGTGTGGTATGGCTTTAAGCATGGTCAAAAGTATGCTCCTTTGAGTAAAATCAAAACAGCATGTGATGAATTAAGGGGAGGATGTATTTGGCCATGTATGTAGCCAAGGGGAGGAGTTTGTCTTCTAATTGTGGTTTAGGAGTGTGTTTAGGTGTATCTTGGATTAGGCCTTTGATTAGGAATTAGTAAGTAAGTGTTTAGGTGAAGCAATGAGTAATTAAGGTTATCAAGACATGATTAAGGAGTTATTCTTGCTTCATTCCTGGAATAAAACTCAATTTATAAATAAAACATTTCACAAACACAATTCCTTAATTTAAGGAATTGGAGAGAGAAATACTATTCAAGATTCCATGACATGACATCTTGATTTTTAAGATAAAGATTAAGATGTATCTAAGCAATCTTAGGTTCTAATCATCCTTAATAAATTTTTTTGACTCCAGATTAGTAATTAGAATTTACTAATCTTTAATTAAGTCTAATATCACTTAGATTTCGCTAATCGCGTCATTAAGCCCAAAATGCACAAAGCTAGGGGCAAAATGGTAATTTTTCACAAAAACCGCCCGGGCCACCCAAGCTTAACCAGTTATTAAACATAACTTAAAAACGTCATTAAAAACCTTTTGGTGAAATTTGGTTCAATCGGTACACAAAACGGGTTAAAAAGCCACATGGGCGTTTTGGTAATTTTGTATATCGGGACCCAAAAATGAGATTCTTCTACTTGATTACCACACATAACACACATAATCCCCTATCATCAACAAAATGTCCACTTGAGGATGGTTGACGCGATCTCATTTTCCAGGTAAAATGACCTTAGGGGCATTTTGATCATTGTACACAGAAAATAAGGGCGTTACACCTTCAATGCCTTATAACAATGAACTTCAATTTACTCATACACAAATAATCATAATTTAGCATTTATTCTATGAGTAATTGAAATAAAACATCATGAATTTGGAATTATTAAACAACTTTCAGATTTGACCATTTTGGTAATTAACAAATCTTACACACTATAATTCCAAATCCAAATATTTCATGCATTCTTAAAAAAAAAATCTAAACGGAATGAATAATAAATGTATGACGGTGAATAAATTAGAAAGGCTTGCAAATTCATTTTAAAACTTGTGTAACAGTGATGAAGCATAATGGCTCTTGATCACTTGCGTAAATAAAGAACATGAATAAAGAATGGTTTCCTGAGAGCATAATGAAACAGTGAACTTGCGTAATCGTGAATGAATTTTCAAAAACGTTTATTCCTTTCTCAATTCAATAATGCAACGGAAACAACATCATAAAGCACATTACATGAACTTTCCAATTTCAAAGGGTTCATATAAATTGGAAAAACAATAATCATTCATTGAGAATCACAAATTTCACAACAACGCTCTGATACCACATG
Source organism: Dalbergia oliveri (assembly GCA_030441495.1). Taxonomy (NCBI): domain Eukaryota; kingdom Viridiplantae; phylum Streptophyta; class Magnoliopsida; order Fabales; family Fabaceae; genus Dalbergia; species Dalbergia oliveri. Next base: position 13,205,023 of record JAMLFY010000009.1, read on the forward strand.
TAAGTTATAGTTTCTAAAGTCCTTAATTTAGAAACTATCATTATATCATAATAAAATGATCTTGAAATTCATGATTCTCACACCTAATAATTTATGGAGTCCAAGAGCATACCTTGATCCATAATGAAGATGAAGAAGAGCAAATTGAGTAGATTGAAAATTGTCCAAAAACTAGATTTATATTCCTTGACCTTCTCCTTACTCTCTTCTTTAATTACTGATGGTAAAAAATGAGAAGAGATTTCATTGGTAGGAATAGGACCAATTAATGGAATAAAAACCTTCAGAAACCAACTTCCATCAAGTTGATAACCACCCTAATAACTTCCCTTTTATTAATTTTATTATTTAGTTATTAAACCAATAAAATAAGACACATGTTTAATGCTACATGAGACATATTTTATTACATGTATTACTAACAGAATGAAAGAAACAAAGGTTATTGGGTATTAGAGAGACCCAGCTACTCTCCTAAGTTTCAATTCCAATTCTAGATACCCCATTGGTAATGCCCCCTACCCTTATATACTTCCACCTTTTCCCATAACAGAACCAGTAATCCATGTAATGCCCTGATTTTTTTGTTTGAGCGTAAATGACCGAAATGCCCTTAGATCATTTCACCCAAAATTAAAGGATGGCCGGCTGGGCAATCCTCAAAGGGTCAACTCAATGCTTAAAGGGGATTAGACGTGTTGTGATTGATAACAGAGATGAAAATCTCATTTTTCGAACTTTTGGCTCAAAATGACCAAAATACCTCTCTAGCATTTTACGCAGATATAAGTGCCGTTGAACCAAACTTCTCTAGGAAGTTCGGAATGCTAATTATAAGTGACTAATGATGATTGTATAAACCCAGGTGATCCGGACATGTTGGTGCAAAATTACCGTTTTACTCCGAAATAGTGTCTAACGGGCCTAACAACGTGATTATGGAAACCTAAGCAATATTAGGTTCTAATCAAAGATTAATTAATTTTGATGATTAATCCAGAGTCAAAATAATTTACTAAGGTTGATTAGAACCTAAGATTGCTTAGATATGCTTTCATCTTTGTCTTAAAATCAAGATACAATGTCATGGAATCTTGAATAGTGTTTTCTCTCTCCAATTCCTTAAATCAAGGAATTGTGTTTGTGAATGGTTTTTATATAAAATGAGTTTTGATTTCACTAATGAAGCAAGACCACTCCTTAATGATGTCTAGCCATCCTTAATTATCCATTACCTTACCTAAACACTTAATTACAAACTCCTAATCAAAAGCCTAATGAAAGATACACCTAAGCACACCTCTAAACCATAATTAGATGAAACAATTTCCGTCCCCTTGGCTGCATGTGTTAGCCGAAACCCCTCCCCCATATTCATCACATGTTAATTTATTTTACACACAAAGAACCATGCTTTGAGTCATGCCTTGGACCATGCCTTCAACCATACCTTGAATCATACCTAGCCTTACCTTTGAATGACACTTTGAGGAGATATTTTCCTCCCCCTTGGCTGCACATAGCTACTGCCTTCCTCCTATTTTTCACCCTCACAAATTCAATTTTTAACCCATGATATATATAGCAAACTGTAAGGAAATCTCACACATTTACCACTAGCTTTTTTGTTTAAGTTTGTGACAAAAAAGCTCTCTAGTTTCCTCTCAACTCCAAGATCTCTTCCACCATCATAAATCACCACAAGCCACCTTGAACCACCACTCCTCCACCTCAAACCACCTCCTAAATACACAACATTTCCATTTCTAAGCTCAAGCTCTCAAGAAAACCCATCCTTTCCTTTCATTTCTCTTGGCCGAAACCATCAAGCCACCAAGAGAAGATTTTTGTCTTCCCATTTCAAGCAAGGAACCAAGCTTTCTTCCTTCTTGCAAGACAACATTTCAGCACGGGTTAGTTTTGAGTTTTTCTTCACTATGTTTCCTTTATGTTTTTCGGATTTGAGGATGAATGAAATGATGGGTTTTTGTTGTTATGGTTAATGTTGCTATTCTTCTTTTTCTTCTTCTTTTTTGGTTTTGATCTTCCTTTTCTTTTTCCTTTTTTCAGTTTTGTTGTTGTTGGGAAACATGGTTTGATGATGAAAGATCTTTGTGTTGGTTGTAAAGACCACCATGTGTAGACCTCTAGAGGCCAAGGTTTGGTTCACCTTTGATTTTAAAAGAATGATAAAAAATGAAATGTTGTTGGTTTTTCCTTGAACTTGATGATGAGTCTAGACAAATGAGGTTCTTGGAACCATGGTGTCAAGAGACTCTAAAGCTCATTTCCATTTTGGTTAAGATTGATTGGGCTGAAAGTTGATTCTTTAAAGTCTTGAAATGAGCTCCAGCAAGATAAAGAAATGAACTTGCATCATGTTTATATTTCAAGTCCTTGCATTGCATATTTATATTAAGCCTTGCATTTCACATTTACATTTATGTTATCACTTAAATAATTAACTCGAAACCCGCCTATTTTAACCTTAAAGTTGATTTGTGATTTAGAGTAAATACTCTAAAGGGCCTAGAGCACTAAAATAAAGAATTGAACTTGCATTCATGTTTATGTTTTTCAAGCCATCACCTAAAATGAGAAAGATCTGAAAGGAGGTTTGCATAGCATGTTTATTATTATGTCATCACTTAAATTCCTAGAGCTCAAAAGACTTGCCCTTGTATCTACAAATGGAAATTTTAACCATGGTTAACGAATGTATCTTAGTCATGATACAATTTTGGTTTTGATTTGTAAACATGTGAAAATGTTTTCAAAGGAATGTTAGAAAAATGTTTTAAAATGGTCTTGAAGTGTTAGAATAACTTAGAATGTGTTAAAACCTTGATTTCTCAATTTCAGGTTCTGATAATCGATTACCAGAATGGTCATTTGAAAGATTTTGGACTCTTGGTAACGATTACCATTCATGTAATCGATTACCGTGATGTTCTTCACTTTCCAGAGACAACTTTTGGCCTTAGTAATCGATTACCATTTCATGTAATCGATTACCTAGATGTTCTTCATGCTTAGAATAAAATTTAGGTTTTGGTAATCGATTACAGGAAGTCTTTTTGAGTTATAAGTTTTTGGTTCTGGTAATCGATTACCACACTGTAATCGATTATCACCTAAATATGTAAACATGTGTAATTTGAGTGTGATGGAATGAATTTATGATGAGAATGTTGATGTATTGTTCATAATGATGATTCCCTAGTATGAATAAGAGCATGTTTACTGTTTTAAGTTACTGATAAATATTCTGCTTATGAACTTATGCAAAGAAATGTGATGCTCGCCTATGTGCCTTATGATATGATGATTTATGGTATGTTATAATTATGTATGATTGACTGAGAAGCATAGTTGGATGAATACTATGAATACATGATTTATGACGTGACGTTTTATAGCATGAAATGATAAGTTATGATGTTAGCCATGCTTATAATGCTCATGTTTGCATTCCTAATGACATGATGTTGTGACATAAACTATGTAGGGATGACCCTCTAGACTTCCTGAATTAAAGGTTATGAGAGGTGATTCACATAGGGAGATAATCCTCTAGACTCTCAATTAAAGATTGTGAAAGGTGATCCAAATAGGAAGTGATCCTTTGGACTCCCCAAATTAAAGGTTATGAAAGGTGATCCTGAAAGTTGCTTACTCATGATAAGAAAGAGCTATGATTCCCCCTCTATTACCCCATTTAAATCTAGTGATGACTATTTAGAATTGAGCTTATTCCTACACGATAGGTGAGTTGGAGTTTTGGTGACCATGTTAAAATCGTCGGGCGGTGAAACGGGTGGCTTGCGGTGACCATGTGTGAGGTTGGAAAAAAACTTGAAAGTTCAGTTATGAAAAGTAAAGAAAAGAGGCATATACATATGTTGCATTATTTGTTCTATTTGGTGCATTCAATCATGTAATATGTGCTATTTACACGTGTTAATTAGGCCCTTGAAGTATTGTCATGCATACATGAGATATCTGTTGCATTCATGACATTAAGACCTATGTTAAAAAATACCCACTTCGGATAAAAGGATTTTGAGAAGTTTAAAATTGAACCTTATGCATGCACACCTTCTTCTTAATGAAAAACCGAAGTGGCTGGGACAATGACGATGACACTCGTGTTAAAGTTGGAGACCTACTGAGAATCTTGAATAAGTTTCTCATCCTTTTTTCTTTCTCCCGTGTCGTCTCCAGACATGAATGGTGCAATTGTTCATGATCTTTCTTGAGGAGCGGGCATAGGAGTCACGTTACCTCCTGGATTAGAGGTCGCAATGGAAGCATAGAGATAGTCTAGTATTGTCATAACTAGTTTTAGCATTGGACTCATATATGTTCAACCTTATTGATGAGTTTAGTACCTTAGGATGTCCTTATGTTTATAGGACATCGCTAAGATGTTATGATTATGACATGATACTATGGTTTGTGTTATGTTATACTATGATTTGTACATATATATATATATATTATGACGAAGTTTATATGATTGCTATGTCATACGTGTATTTATCGGTATCTATGCGTACGCGCGGCTCGCATTTTAGTTTTAAAGTTCAAAAAGAAAAAAATTTAGCCATATTTTTATTACTCGTATTTTAAAGAGGAATAAGTTAAGTTTTGAGACAAAGGCGTAACAACTAATAATTGACGGAATGCGACTCGAGTGTATTAGATCAAAAGTTAGGGTGTTACAATGCACACTCCCTCCTACCCTACCAGCTAGGCAAAGTTAGCTACAAGTCCCTTCCATTCCATCTTGGCCACATGCCTTGCCCGCATCACTCTCACTCTTCCTATTCTTTCTAGTGTAAAACTTAGCAGAAGGTGGAAAAATGCTCTCCCCTAGAATCTTTGGAGTACTATTCACACCAATATTTATATTTGGGGACCTAACAATACCCCCAAAAAAATACCTTGTCCTCACGGTGATGTACATAGAGGAGAACAATAGTGCTGAAAAACAAAGGGTTTTTCTGTCCACCAAACTCATCCCTTTTAAGGTAAACATCATCAAAATCGGATGTCTGAACCTATAGATGCAAAACAAATACAGCAGAAACATAACCAACAATAATGCATTTATGTGTGTTTCCATGCCTCTTCTAGCATCTCCAAAATACCCTTCAATTGTAGGTGTGGTCCATTTCCGAGTAGTTTACCTGTATGGCTGCCTCCTTCCACTTCACATAACTTGTAGCACATCTACTTCTTTCAGGCTTAAGAGTTTGAGTGTTCAATTAAAAGAACTCCATATAGTGTCGGATCTCCCATATGGGTATTAGCTCCTTGTCCCTATCAATCGTAAGAGTAGGAAAACCAATGCAAAATTGAGAGGTATGTGATGTATACAAGGATTCGAACCCCGTGATGACATGTAGATTCTTCAATGTAACAAGGATTGTGGAAGGTATAGCTTCATTATTTGGAGCCACTTTTGTAATTGTGACCTCCTATTTCCATGAAATAATCCTAAGAGTAACCACTCCTTTCCCAAATTGATAACGCTTAAAGCTCAAGGGAAAAAAATAACCTTGACAGATGAAAACTCGATAAATACCTATCAGATCTCATGGTGCGTGTGTGAAAATTGCAAAAATACATTGGAGGATATGAACCTAATGTCGAAGCAACAGTTGCCTTGGTTTGTGAATAGGTTATGTAAATTTAGGCTTTTATAAAATATAAGCTCTCCTCTATTATGGCCCAATAATGATATTTGGCCTATTAACTTCACAAAATGATCCTTGGCCAGGTCCATTAAGCCAAAATAAAATTTCAACCAAGTCTCTTCTGCTTCCCCAATGAAGAACATTGTGTTTGTAACCTTTTGGGCTTAACCCATCATGCCAAAAAATAGACCCAAACCCTTGCATACCCTACCCATTGCCTATCTTCTTTCTCTTCGCGCATCTCAAGGGAACTTCCAATGCCTCCATCTTCCAAGAGGCCTCCTCTATTGCTTTCATGCTGGCCTCCGGTTCAGGTGGCTTGACGACGGAAGATGTTTCAGCATGTCCAACAACTCGAGCTTGGTCGCAACCTCAGTTCTGTCTCCTCCCTCGATGAACTTGATTCTAGTGGTTTTGGTGGAGAAAACTAGTCGGTGTTGCCACGCTTCAACTCTAGTTGCCGCTCCTCCGCCCTTAGATTTAGAGGTTCTAATGGCTAAGGTGGCAGTTGAACTTCCTTCACGCAACAATTGGATGGATCTGGCTCAGTGGCCACCATCACTCCCAGGACCTCCTCTATTATGGTCGCTGGCCATGGGTTCGGTGGTTCTAGTGGAGTCGTGGTTGACCGGAATTTTGAGACCAAAACCGCTCCATTGTCACATGCTCCTCTCCCATCTTCTTCTCACTCACATTATTGCCAATGATCGTTGGTCTAGCCGCCATCGCGGCCATGCTTGCCGTCATGCTCGACTTGACATGAGGACTTGCCTTTCCAACGATGAAAACTTGGCCACGTCCTCAAAACTCTTGTAACTTCCTCAGGACTCCGTCATCTCCAGATCTGGTGGTTCTAGCGATGGACGTCGTTTGACCTCAACACCCATACCAACCTTGATGGTGTTACCTTCAACGTCATATTCATGCAAACCACCTTCATCTTCCTCATGTGACTTGGCCTCCTTCCCTACTAGAATGCAACGATGTGACTCCATTTTCTCCCTTTCCTTTTCTCACCATCACTTGAGGCCTATAGTGGGAACAATTGCTCAATCCTCACTCCCCATGACCTCCAAATGGTTGTCGTCTTCTCCTTGATAATCACTGCCTCTACCTTGATCTGTTGATGGCGTTCTTCTCTCGTTGATCCACTCATCATTTCGTCCTCCTCAACGAAATTCAAGAAGTGTGACCAGAAGTCACTTCCTGATGGGTTGCATTTGTGCAGCCATTTTCCTTCCTAATTCTTAGTATTTTACATTTGAGTTGTGTTGAATTAATGGTTAATTAGTCATTTTGCTCTTTGTCATCAATTTGTATAATTTAATAATTTTGTAGTTATCAACATTATTTTAGTGAATTTTCATATTTTAGAAGTTCTTTGTGCTTTTAACCTCTTTGTAGGAGTATTGTTTGATAATAGGAACTTTTAGGTTAGTGTATTAGAGTAGAAGAAGGACTCAAGGACACTGAGTTTCTAAAGCTTCTAGTTTGACCTTTAGTTAGTGTTTTTCCAATATCTAGAGCTACACATGTCGAATTGACGTGATTTTAGTGGCGTTGGAAAGCTCATTCAAAGAGCTACAACTTCTATTTCAAGGCCGAAGAGCTAATTCGAATTTTTCACCTCAAAATAGGCTTGGAAGTGTTCAGATGACGCCAGGGGGTGATAGAAGGACTCAGGCAACATTGGAGACTACCCAGGTGGTGAATAGGGGAACACAATTTTTGAGGAGTGCATGCGGATTTCCAGGCGATTCTAACCGCCTCAGCGTCATAATTGCGGTTTGCGTCAGCGAGATGCGAATTTTTTAAACGAGGCCGATTTTGGGCTATCTTTTTATTAGGTTTTAAGGAAAAAGACACAGACACATCATTCACTTACTCTTATTCATTATTTCTACTCTCTTTCTCTCTCTCTCTCTAGGTTTTGTGAGTTCCCAATCTTTGTTTTGGCTCCCGTTTAGGATTGTAATTTACAACTTTCTTTCAGCGACGATTGTGATACTCCCCTATGGAAGAGTAATCTCTTACCATGTGCAAGGACAATTGAAGATTGAGATTGTTCTTAAGGTTCCCAATTTTAATAGCAATTCATGGGTAGTTTTTTTCCTTGTTTACTTTCTCTTTTGATATCAATTGCAAAGATTATCATGATTTGATGCAGGTGTCGCCGCCACAACAAATTAGAATGATCTTTCAGACCAAAATGCACCAAAAATGTAGTTATAGTGTAATCCGAGTCGTCTCACGTGGAAGCAATGTGATTGATTCTAACGAAATTGCGGTTTTTAGAAATTGTTGACAGCAAATTAAATCAAGAAGAAATTCGGTTAAAGAAATTACCTCAGGGGTTTCTTGATTAAAATTGTTAGTCATTGAGTCAAGAAATAAAATCATAATAGTGGTTGCTTCCATTAACAATGTAAACACATAACAATGGAATAATTCTACTTAACGGTTACATAATTGCATTTTCGTCAAGGATATAACTGAATAAAAGAACTAGTAATTCACTATCGTGATCCTATGAACTTCATTCGTTTGAATAAAAATTATAGCAACCTAATTTCTAACAAAATTAATCCCAATTCCTTCCCCTCCAGATAAACACCATATCAAGGAACAACTCTAACAAAAATAAATTGCGTAAATCCATACAATTGATAGATGAAAGAATTGATGAATGGAAGAGTGAAACCAACCACAGTAACGATGAGGTACGAGAATCTCGTGAACAATTCCAATCTTTAGTCACCCTTGTACACAGGAAGAAGTTACTCTTCCATGGGAAGAGTCTCACAATCAAAGATGTAGAAAAACTATAAATTACAATGAGAAAACTCAAACTGAAAGTAATGCCAAAAACCTAGTGTAGAGAGAGAGTAGAGAGAGAGAGACCCTAAAAACTAAAAAAAAAATCAAAAACTACATAACCCCCCACGTCTCATCCTCCTTTCTTTTTTTGATGTGCGTTCCTTTTGTTATCTTCATTGGCCTTGCAAGACCCGTGAATGGCCCAGTTGGCACGGCCCAAAGTATATGACCGCCTGGGCGGTCTCCTGAAATGCGAAATTCTTTTGACCACCGCCTGGGCGGTCCTCGTGAATGTCCCAAATTGAGTGTTCCTGATCTCGCCTGGGCGGTCCTAGACTGCCTAGGCGGTCTTCTAAGTCCTTGCTATTAGAAAAACTCAAACAAGAAATTAAAAACATGGAAACTTCCAAAATGTAAAAATTCACTAAAAACTATGTTAAAAACTACAAAGTTATTTACTAATGCATGTTGAGGACCAAGTGCAAACTCAATGTTTAAAAACATCAATTAAATACAAATCAAATGCAAATTTTTCAGATTTAAGCGGTATAATGGGTGCAAAAATGCAACCAATCATGATTGTATTTTTAAGAGTTGTTTAGCTATGCATTCATTCACGTGCATAGTCTAGATATCATTGGGGTATTGGGTTGATTGATTTAATTATATCCAATTGGTAAGGGATTGAAATGAACTCTGATAGGAATTAGGTTGCTGTAATTGGTTAGACTGGCATGGATTCATAGAATCACAATCGTGAATTACTAGCTCATATGTTAGTCAAACCCTTAGTGGGAGTGCGATTGTATGACCGCTAAGTAAATTGCATCATTGTTGTGTGATAGCATAACTAACGAAAGTAACCACCGCCGTGAATTCATTTTTAACTGATGATTGAACAATTCTCTGAAGGACTCTTATGGGTAATTTTCTCATATAATTTTCTCATTATAATTTCTTAATTTAATTTAATTGCTACAATTTCTAAAACCCCCAAATCTCTTGAATCAATTAGAACACTTTCTTGTAAGACGACCTGGATTGCACCCTAACTGCATTTGGAGTAATTTAGCGATAAAAACACTTTTTAATTTGTTGCGGGCAACGACACTTGCATCAAATTTTGGCACCATTGGGGGAAATGATACTAGTTAATTTTTGTAAATAATTTTTCTTTCAATTTTTCTATGTTTTTATTTTTTTATTTTTATTTTAGCTTTCAAAATGTTTTGGTAAATATTTTTTCTATTTTAATTTTTTTATTTTCATGTTTATTAACACACATTTTAGTTCCTAGTCATATGGTTCTTACAATGTTGCAAGTACACAAGTTGTTGACAATAACCCATACAAAAGAATGGAGTGTCGGATGAGATGAGTATATATTGGAGCAATATGCCATGAGAAGCCATCACAACATGGATATGATACTTACTCTGGCATGTCCTAATCAGATTGGTATGGTTGTATGGATCAGGGATATGGGTGTTGAGCCATCTCAACACTCGTATTTCCAACAGCAATTCTAGCCACCACCACCTTTCTATGGAGAACCTACAACCACTCCAATAACAAGAGACCTATAACTTAAGGATCAGTAGCCTCCAACATTATATGTTCCTCCTAGCATCTCTAAATCTCCATGGAAAGAAATGATGGGAATGATAATGGAGAGTCAAAAGAGAACCAATGATGCTTTGCTAGAGATGATAAATGATATAACTGGTTCCAACAATTGAGTTCATCTCAGATTCTAAATGCGGTGCCAAGTTTTAAGTAGAATAGTGATACATCTCAACAAGACACAATTTATATGGATAAAACACCACAAGAGGAATTGGTTGAGGGGATATTTGACGTTCCTTGCATTCCACTTGCATTCCTTGCATCCCTAATTGTGGTAAAGATACAAACAGTTTTGATGTCAACAATGTTGTTGATCCTGCAAAGAAAGATTCTATGGTTGAGATGTTGGCTCCAGAAGTTGTATCATGGGCCTAACCATCACCTCTTGAGAACAAATCACTTTTATTGAAATTGGAATCTCCCTCCGTAAGCACCTCCTAGAGCGGAATGAATATGCTATTCTGGAGATGATCCTAACTCTGAACTCTATGTGCATTGTATGGCGAGGTGACTGAAACTTCTTGGGAACCTGGTGATATTATATCACAGTGGAAGACTTCTTTTGGGAACACACATTCCTTCCCATTAGAAGTGGGGTGTTTTGCAAGTGTAAGGCTTGGGAGGAGCTTCAAGGCTTCTAAGAATGCATCATCCTCTTCAACACTTGGGCCTAGGAAGCCTAATAGTTTCAAGGCCCATGGCATGATTCGCATACTATGAGATCCAGGTGAAGTGAAAAGACACAAGCCTTGGTGGGAATTCCTGGATCAAATCAAGCATAAGCCTCCATGAGGGTTCTAACCGTCCAACTTAAGGACGTTAAAGCAAAGTGCTAGGTGGGAGACAACCCACTGTTAGGTTTTTCCTTGCCCTTCCTTTTTATTTTCTGCATTTTATTTATTTTAGTTTTACATCTTGCATCATATTTATTTTTATTTTCTTTTCACACCATCCTTTTGGCTAGAGGTTATATGCATAGGCTCACACCACATGCACTTTATTGACTTACTTGACATTGACTATTTTGTATTGCATGCTTGGTGGATTCGTTTTGATTGGATTGTGTACATGCACTTTACCTATGAGTTTTTGAGCATCTTTTATTGGTTTGGACTATCCTATGTCATCTTTGTTTATTCAAGTGTGTTTCCCTCTTTGGATTTGTATTCTAAAACTTGCCTAGGGTCTTGTTTGAAAATATGTTCCTATGTGCATACTTGAAGGTGACTGAGATATTTTCTTGTTTTGAGCCACTTGACTATATAATCAACCTTTGCATATTACCATTGTTTAGCCCCCTTGAGCATTATTGCCCTTTCTTTTGTTTTAGCACATTCTTAGCCAAAAGTGAAAAATCATGAAAATTTCAAACCTTTAGGCTTAGGAGAGGAATTGTGCAATTTTTATATATGTGTTTGAGTATAAGTGTGTGGGAGAGCATGGAGACATGGCCCAATTTAAATGTGGGGAGAGACAATGTGTATCTGAATGGCCAAAAAAAAAAATTCAGCAAGTGGCACACTAAAAAATATATATAAAAAAAGAGAAAAAAAATTATAAAATTTTGGATAAAGGGGTGTCACATTGCAAATTAAGGGCAATGATTAATTGGACAAAGTGTATCCTTAGGCACTTGTGCTTTTTATGTATGCATTTGCACTCCTTTGACTAGAGGTTTAGCTTCACTAACCTTTATATTCTCCCACCTTCACCTAAGCCCCATCACAACAAAAAACAAATCCTCTTGATTCAATATGCATGTGTGTGTGTGACAAATGGAGAATGAGACCCCTGACAAGCCTATGGTAAAGCATTTTCATTTGAGGTGATTTGAGTGTACATCTTATCATAAAACACTTGAGTGAATGAGTGGCAAATGCTAACTTGGAAGGACTTTTGTACTTGATCCATTCATCATGCATGTGGATTCCATCTTGTGTGCTATGTTCTCGTTCATGTCTTGCTTGTTGAGATCCTCTTTGATTGTTGGTGTGAAAGCTCATTGCTTGTATCTCTAGGTCCATTGGATTGGTGTATTATTATTTTCCATGCATCATGCATTTTTAGAGTTAGAGTCCAGTGGCTTTGCCACCTTTTCTGAGTCTCTTGCATGAGGACATACAATTGTTTAAGTGTAGGGGAGTTTGATGGGTTGCATTTGCGCACCCATTTTCCTTCCTAATTCTTAGTATTTTACATTTGAGTTGTGTTGAATTGATGGTTAATTAGTGATTTTTCTCTTTGTCCTCAATTTGCATCATTCATTAATTTTGTAGTTATTAGCATTATTTTTGTGAATTTTCATATTTTGGAAGTGCTTTGTGCTTTTAACCTCTTTGTTGGAGTGTTGTTTGATAATAAGACTTCCAGGTTTGCACATTAGAGCAAAAGAAGGACTTAGGAACACTGCAGTTTCTGAAGCTATCTAGTTTGACCTTTAGTTAGTGTTTTTCCAATATCTGGAGCTACACATATTGGATTGAGGTGATTCTAGCAGCGTTGGAAAGCTCATTCAAAGAGCTACAACTTCTATTTCAAGGTTGAAGAGCTAATTCGAACATTTTGGACCTCAAAATAGGCTTGGAAGTGTTCGGTTGACCGTAGGCGGTGAACAAAGGGACTCAACAACACTGGAGACCCTAGGCGGTAAACGAGGAGCACAATTTTTGAGGAGCGCATGTAGGACCGCCCAGGTGGTCTGACCACCGGCAACATAAGTGAGCAATCTACATCAACGAGACGTGAATTTTTCAAATGGGGCCGATTTTGGGCTATCTTTTTATTAAGTTTTAGGGAAAAGACACAGACACATCATTCACTTACTCTTATTCATTCTTTCTCTCTCTCTCTCACTCTCTCTCTAGGTTTTGGAAGTTCCCAATCTTTATTTTGGCTCCCGTTTGGGATTGTAATTTACAACTTTCTTTCAACAACAATTGTGATACTCCCCTATGGAGGAGTAATTTCTTTACTGTGCAAGGACAACTAAAGATTGAGATTGTTTTTAAGGTTCCTAATTTTAATTTCAATTCATGGTTGGTTGTTCTTCCCTATTTACTTTTTCTTTTGATATCAATTGCGAAGATTATTGTGATTGTATTTTTAAGATTTGTTTGGTTATGCATTCATTCACGTGCATAGTCTAGATATCATTAGGGTATTGGGTTGATTGATTTAATTACATCCAATTAGTAAGGGATTGAAATGAACTCTAATAGGAATTAGGTTGCTGTAATTGGTAATTAGACTGGCATGGGTTCATAGAATCACAATTGTGAATTACTAGCTCATATGTTAGTCAAACCCTTAGTGGAGTGCGATTGTATGACCACTAAGTAAAATTGCATTATTATTGTGTGATAGCATAACTAATGAACATAACCACCGCCATGAATTTATCTTTTGAACCAATGATTAAACAATTCTTTATCTGAAGGACTCCTTGGGTAGGTAATTTTCTCATATAATTTTCTCATTATAATTTCTTAATTTAATTTAATTGCTACAATTTCTAAAACCCCCTAAATCTCTTGAATCAATTAGAACACTTCCTTGTGAGATGACCTGGATTGCACCCTAACTACATTTTGGTGTAATTTAGCAACAAAAACACTTTTTAATTTGTTGTGGACAGCAACACTCCATCACTTCCCCATTTCCTCTTCTTCCATTGTTTCCCCTATTCATTCTGCATGATTTTGAAAAACTCATGAACATTATGAGGCCAATTGGCCATGGAAGATCTCCTTCTTCTCCAACACCACCAATCTTCATCACCCTCCCAAAGGAGAGTCAACGACGCCATTGGTACCGGCCTCGTACTAGATTTTTAATTTTCTTCAAATTTTGCTCCATCCTCATTATGTGCTTCATCTTCTTCTGACTCCAAGGCAGCAACAATTGGCATGGGTTCTGGCACAGGGCTTCCAGAGTGGGAGCTCTAATACCATTTGATAGGATCATAGTATCAAATAAGAAAAATGGAGATATAGTGTGTAATCTGTACTGTTTTATCTGTATTACTCACAAAATGAAAGTAACAAAGGTTGCTAGGTATTAGAGAGACCCAAGCTCTCTCCAAGTCTCAATTCCAATTTTGAGATACCCCTTGGTAACTCCACCTACCCTTATATACTTCCACCTTTTCCCATAACTGAATTAGTAATGCACACTCCCTCCCACTACCCTACCAGCTAGGCAAAGTTAGTTACAAGTCCCTTCCATCCTATCTTGGCCACATGCCTTGCCCGTGTCACTCTCACTCTTCCAATTCTTTCTAGTGTAAAACTTAGCATAAGGTGGAAAAATACTCCCCCTGGAATATTTGGAGTACTATTAGCACCAGTATTTATATTTGGAGGCCTAACATATACATTTCCAAAGTTGAGAACACTCACATTCTAGAAATTGTAAATGAGGTGTAAGAGACCATTTTCTGAATTTTTGAGACTCCAATGGCCTAGACAATGAAGGAGACGGGTAGACTTTATGACAACACATATAGTAAATGAAGGCAATTGGAGACATTAAAGTCCATGCGATTCATATCCTATGTTAACCATTCACCCTATACATTGGCCATGCTTCAGAGAGCAACTGAGAGTGTAGGTAAGTTGATTGATAGAAATTGAATTGATGGGACAACCAAGTACAAAAAGAACATGATTCAAGGATAAGGATGGGGAGGTGAAACTCGCCCAATGCCAATGGTCTTTACCTTGGAGCTATCAATAGTGTAATGTAATGTGGGGTTTTCAGAGATGATAACTTTGAGAAAACGGAAAGATTACCAATTATATGATCGGAAGCACCAAAATCCAAGAGCCAAAATTCAAGATCCAACACACAAAAGAATGAGAGAGACAAACCATAGAGTTATTCGTTGTGCTACAATGGCTGAAGGTGGGTCCTTTGAGTTGCCTTGAGCTTAAGATACTCTCTATATCCGCTTCACATAACGTTCTAGTTAAAGGCGTGAAGCACTCCTTGAAGGATTCAAAGCCACTCTTCACATATATGGTAGAAGATGGATACATGGAAGACGTCATAGTTATGACAGAGAGATCATGAGATCACCTCAAAAAGATTGAAACTCATGTCTAAGAAGCTAAGGCGATGGGATGACACACCCACAACAAGAAATCAGGTCAAACACCAATACAATGGTTGGCAAATAACCACTCCTGAAAGGGATCCTAAAATCAACAAGGATCCTAGTCTAGAATCAAAAATCAAAAAGATTGTTGAACACATTGCCACACATGGTGGCAGCATATATAAGTGGAGACGGTGGGGCGGCAGTGCATGAGAGGCACCTAGAGGGATGAGACTGTGTTGCCACATAGGTGGCATAAAAGAAGGCAAGTCTGGGGTGGTGTTGCAATGGAAACTCGCAAAAGAATGCGCCAATGGTGAATGGCGGTGGCAATTACTAACGGATAATAGTAAGGTGGTTCAGAGTGACAACACACCAACACTATTATCCAATAAGATTGACACGCTTCGCTAGACAATTCAGAGGACAATCTATCCTAACATAAAGGTCTCTCTAGATTTGGATACCAACTTGAGTGAGTTTGAGTGAATTGCTTGAGAGTAAAACATTCTCAGCACTAGTATATATAATAACACGTTGTATAAAAGGAATCCCATGAATTTGGGATTCAAATCTTCTATTTTCAGTACTATCAAATCTAATCTGAATATAATAGATTTTATAAAATTATACACAAAATAAACAAATTAGCCCACATCAACACTATTAAATAACCCATAATCACATCTCTATAAATGTTACTTACAACAGTTGCTATGGCTATCATTGTGTAGTCAACCATCTCAAATATTTCCTCAATCTCCCTCTTGAAGAATGATACATGCTTGAGGCCACTCCAACTCCAATTAATGAATTAGCATACAACTTGGAACTGAGATTCTTCCTACATTGCACAATTAATTACTCATATGATAAATATGATGGTTTTCTAGCCAAAAGGAATTGACATGAGCACATTAGCAACATTAGCATCTGCTTAGAGCAACAAATTACCTAGGGGCATGCATTCCGAGTGCTATAAACGGTGCCATATGAAGACTCCAATAATTTTTTTTATGTGTACACAATTTTTTTATGTCAATAGTTGAATAGTGTTGATGATATATTAACACATTTACCTGAATTATTGCATAAAAACTTTATTAGAGTTACGAGACATATAATGAAATTAAACTATTTGATGTGACAAATTAATGTTGTATAAATAACAAATGCAAGCTCTCATATATATATATATATATTAGAATCTGTACCTCTTGAGTTTGTTTAAAATCGGTGATAAGTTGTTTCTAATTTTTTAATTTGTTTGGAAGATGGATAAGGGGATTGAACAAACTTCTTTAATCTTGGTAATTATACTGTGAAAGAACTAAATGAAATATTCATATTATGTAGACGTTCAAGTTCATTTCTTTGTCCTCTATTCTACCTCAATTTCGAGAGAAATAAAAAAGGGACGTTAATGGGGTAAAGGGGGAATAATTCCCTTAAGTTCCTTTCTATTCTTATATGTATAAATCCTCAACCAAGAAAATGGATCCCCTTTTTCATTTCCTTTCATTCTCCTCATTACCTTTTATCCAAACATATTTTAAAGCATGAATTGATCGTGTTATATGGCTACGTAATAATTTCTCAATTCAATTTGGTCCCAAAATAGCTTTGCATTAAATTTTACCTTTTTTTTTTACCTAAAATATATATTAAGTTTTTATTTTTTATTTTCATTTTCTTCCTCTCAAATCCACTAGAAAGTCATGTAACAAACCCTTTTATCAAGCCCAAAAGATAGGATCTTAGCTTTGAAAAAAATAAGGTAAAAAAGCAAAAGCCTTAAAAAATTAACAAAAAAATAAGGATTTTAAGTACAAAAAGAGAGAAATACAATAACATTATATTATGCTGAGGATGAAATTATCGCGTGAACAAAAGAAAGTACATGCACCTTTTGTCACAACACGCCCTATAGGCTAGGCAAAACAACTTCACTGTCTTTGAATTCTCGACAAAGAAGTTGGCTTTTCTCTTTAAAAGATAGCTTTGGATTCTCTATTTTTTATCAAAGCCAGGTTCCTATTCTTATTGAAATTAATAAGACAACAAATTTCAGAACAAATTGTACAAATTATGTATTCAGAGCATTGGTCCTACAAAAAGTGCACCAAATTTCGTGGTCTTTTCAATGCAGTTTGTGGATTTGCATTCCTTTTGTTATTCTGCACTCACAAAAACTTCTCCATGACTCCTTTTTCAAGAAACAACAATGTCATAGGCATCAATTATGATAGACAAAATGGAAAGTGGTTTCACTTTCATGTGATTCACCACCGCAAAATGGCACAATTCAATACCAATTCCACGGATAACGATTTACCATCAAGAAATTTGATCACAAGTGATCCAAAAGCATGTGATGGCTTGTTTGCGCATGAAGGTTACCCAGACAAATGCAAATTTTTAATGGCAAACCCGAGCTGCACTTCTGGAGGGTACTTCAATTACATTGCTTTTCTTTATTGTGATTGTAAAAATTTCATCTTTTTGGGGTACGTAGTCTTATTTGTTTGGTTGATTGCCTTGTTCTATTTATTGGGTAACACTGCTGCAGATTACTTTTGTTGCTCCTTAGAGAAGCTCTCTAGCCTCTTGAGGTTGCCACCTACTGTTGCAGGGGTTACCCTACTTCCTCTTGGAATGGTGCCCCTGATATGTTTTCTAGCATTGCTGCTTTCATGGGTAAGGGTGCTGGTGAAGTGGGTCTAAATAGTGTATTGGGTGGAGCTGTGTTTGTTACTTGTATTGTTGTTGGGACTATTTCTATTTTTGTTTCAAATAGGAGGGTTCAAATTGATAAGATGTGCTTTATGAGAGATATTTTCTTCTTCCTTTTTACTATTTTGTCACTTGTGATCATTTTGGTTGATGGGGAGGTGGTGGTTGGTGGTGTTGTGCCATTCATGTCAATCTACGTGGTTTATGCTTTTGTTGTTGTTGCTAATGAGGTCCTAAGGAAACATGCTCAAGAACTGAAGCTAGACACCGTGACACCTATGCTCTCTGATAGGGAAGATATCCTATCTTGTATCACTGAAGAGAATGATGATTCCATGGATTACTCTATGCTTTTTGATTTTGCATCAGACACAGAAGTTCCTCATCCTCACAGTAAAGTGCCCCAATGGATTTGGGGCCCTAATGTGGCATTTTATTCAAGTCATAGCATGAAGTATGATCAAGAGGGTCCAAATTTTGTGTGGGGGTGGATTGATGAAGAAATTGAGGAGCATTACTCTTATTACTCATGGTTCAGACCCATGTTATTATTGGATGTGCCATTAACAGTTCTAAGAAGGTTAACAATACCAATAGTTGAGGAAGAGCGTTGGTCAAAATGTTATGCTGTTGCTAGTGCTTCCTTATCACCCATCCTTCTTGCATTTTTATGGAATACTCAAGATGATATTGATTCTTTTAGTGTTGAGATTGTGTATATTGCCTGTGTTGGCTCAGGTTGTGTACTTGGGGTTCTTGCATATCTATATACAAGATCTGATCATCCACCTCAAAGGTTTTTGTTTCCTTGGGTTTTAGGTGGATTTCTTATGAGCATTGTTTGGTTCTACATAATTGCAAGTGAGCTTGTTTCTTTATTGCTTGCATTTGGTATCATTTTTGGAATAAACCCATCTATTCTTGGATCAACAATATTAGCATGGGGTAACTCAATGGGTGATCTGGTGTCAAATGTTGCAATGGCAATGAATAGTCAAGATGGGGTGCAAATTGCAATGTCAGGATGTTATGCTGGTCCTATGTTCAACATGCTTGTTGGATTGGGGATCTCATTGCTGCTTGGATCTTGGTCTAGAAGACCAGAATCATACATAATTCCCAAAGATAGTAGCTTGTTTTACACAATGGGTTTTTTGTGTTTTGCCCTTATGTGGTCTCTTGTTATGTTGCCAAGGAACAATATGTGCCCTAACAAGACTATAGGATTTGGTTTGATTATAATATATATACTATTCCTCTCCTTTAGGATTGCCTCTTCTATGGATGTTGTGTCCTTGTTTGGTGTAAATCGAAGTATAGTAGTTTTAGGAGAGTCATCAATCTTTGCTTGAAGGTGAAAAAGAAATAATTGGTAGAGGGTATCAATCAATAATTAGTATGATGAGTTTAGTAAATATTGTACAGTATATTGAGTAAGAATTGATTATGACAATACCAAATTATTCTAATAGTATTTTTTTTATTGTAGTAAAGATGATATAATACAACTTTATGTCAGTCAAGAAGGTGTGCATTTTTTTTTATCATTTCCTAAACCCTTTACTGCAATTAATATATTACAACTTTATGCCCAGCGACATCTGATTTAGTGTTAAGCAATTAATATATTTTCAATTGTTTTTGTAATAATTAGTTTGTGTATTCCTTTACTTATTTAACATAATATTATAAGTAAATTTATGCTTGAGAATAAAACTCATAGGATTCCTGATATACTTTTTATTTGATGTATTGCCAGTGATGTAACACCTCGTGTTACAACCTTATATAGATCACTAACATAGTTCAAACAATGTAGTACTTCGTACTACAACCTTATATAGATCATAATTCACATAGCATATTATTCTCAATACATCACTTTCATCATAACGATACAACACCTCGTATTACAACCTTATATAGATCACAATTTGAATCTATGAGCTTATACTCAAGCAATTAATATTACATAACCCTTATTTATGCATTAATCTTTAATATTTGCTTAGAAAATCTTATGATTATCAAGTAGAGTTTTTTCTTAATAGTTCTATTTCTCATATTTTTGTTATGAGATTTCCTTGAAATTTCCTAAACTCTTATGAGATTTCTCACTTTAGAAACTTGTAGGACTCCTCACATGATAATTCTTATACTTTTCAAGGAAAATAAACCAAGTATCTTACTTGGATTTCAATGCTTTTTATTCAATAGATCAAAATCTCATTTTTTTTTATGAAAATTTATTATCATATTTCAAAGATACTAATCTTTAAAAATTCATAAAATTCTTTCTAATTATATTCTGGCATATTTTCTATGTGTCTCATTCTTTTCAATGAACAAAATTTCTTCATTTACTTAGTTAGATCTCTTACATTAATTTAATCAATTTCAAAGACTTTTATTTATGGCTTATTTAACACCTATCAAGATTATATGTATACATCTAGGAATTTAATTTCAAGTTTCATAAATATAATTTTAAACATACTCAAAGAATACATATTAGCAAATATAGCCAAACAATCACCAAGCAATAGACATAGAATTTTTCCTACCTTCCTCTAAGCTTTTTGTCAATTGTTTCTCTAGCTTTTCCTTCTCTAATTAAAGCCTCAAACTCACTTTTCAACCCTTATATAAGCTGTTGGTTGAATATATTGGAAGAGGAAAAAGAAGGTTTTGGCTTGAGTTTAATGTAGGAAAAGTGTTGTTAAACTAGTTTAAGTGTTTGTCTAAAATCAGTCTTCAAAGTTTTGATGGTTTAATAGAGTTTGTGAAAAGAAAATTTGAAGATGGTGAAGGAAAGAAGACATGAACTTGAAAGCTGTACAGAAAAGGAGTATAATGTTATTTATTTTTTATTTATATAATAAAGCTTACATGGAGAGTAAGTAGTAAATGGATAAGTATCACTATTTTCAGATTAATTTATCTTCTATTAGTGTTAAAAATGTCTATATTTATTTGATTGTTCTAGTAAAAAATTATCTGAGATATAATAATATTCATTAATTGGACCAATTTTAGTTTTTTGGTGTAAGGTTATTACCATTTCGATACTGGATCAACATCTAAATAACTTTACTAGGCTAAAAAATATTTTTTTCATCTTATCCTTATTTTTAGCAATGTCCTTATACCATTTATAGTGTCACATCCTATATCCCTGGTTAAAATATTATTATTTTGAATCTTTTAATAATATTTAATAAATTTTCATTTTTTTTAACGAAAATCACACATATTATTGTGATCATAATTGTGTTTGTCAAAAATTTTAAAATCCCTATAGTTAGTTCACATTTAATCATTTCATCCTATTAAAAGACGAGTTGTTACAGGGTCAATGATAGGGTTGGAAAAGGCTGATCCATTTTTGTATTGTAATCCTACAATTAAATAATGATGATTGTCAATGATATTCTAATAATATATAATAATTGTAATTTTATTTTTTCAAAAAAATAATTAATAATTAAATGCTTAAAAATTGTGGGCTTTAAATCATTCTCGTTGTAATATTGGAAAACTTTCTTCATAAGAGTCTGAAATATTAGTATTATTATAAATTATAGATAGATTTGAAACAATGATAAATTAAACCATTAACATATTATTATCAAAATTTAACAAATATTTATCATTTTATTAAATGATTTCACATATAACGTATAAATAAACGTAAACTAAATATATACATATTATATTTGAATTAATGATAAATTAAACTATTAATACATTACTATCGAAATTTAAAAAGAGTCTATCATTTATTAAATGATTTCACGTATAAATTTTTCATTAAGTATAAATTTTTCATTAAGTATAAATAGACATACACAAAGTGTATACATATTATTTTTATGTGATGATTAATTAAATTATTAAAACCTTATTGGCATAATTAAAAAATATTTATCATTTCATTAAATGTTTTTCATTGAGGTATTGATTGGATAATGAGGGAGGTGAATATATAAATTTAAATGAGATTAAAGATTAAATCCTATTGGTTATCATAAAGGCAAAATTCACTATAAGAAACATGCGGGTACGACGACTGTACCAACCATACGGACCCGTTGGTTATTATTGACGGTATTTTCGACTTGTTGACGCATCTTTGGAAATAATTATGATAATTACCAACACCCGTCGGTAACTACGTCAGTAAATCTTGGCACAACACCCGCCAATTGGTGTGCATAAAATCCGATGGGAATACGACGGGTAAATTTTATATTTGATATTAATTATTTATTAAATCCTTTACCGACGGTATTCCGACGGATAAGTTTTATATTTAATATTAATTATTTATTAAATCCTTTATCGATGGTATTACGACGGGTGTTTAAGATATTTAATATTTAATTATTTATGAATTAAATTACCGACTAGTATACCCAGGTGTTTAAGATATTTAATATTTAATTATTTATGAATTAAACTACGACGGGTAGTTAAAATATTTAATATTACTTATTTATGAATTAAATTACCGACGGGTATTTGAAATTTCTTTTGCTAAGCCCAAACTCTTGGAATACCTAGCACCCGTCGGTAACTACCTTTTAATGATACGCATCGTTTCATTTAATGATTACCCATCGGCAAGCCCATTAGTAATCCACGGATATTACCCACCTCGTAGCCTTTCTTCCTCCTCACTCGGAAACCTCCCTCTCTCAAAAACCTCTCTCTCTCTCTCCCGTGCTGCCGTCATTTTCCCTCCATTAAGGGGAAGCTCCATTTGAGAACGGAGGCCACCATTACGATCCCAGGACTTTGGTGAGCATTTTAATAGGTTTAGTTTTTTTATTTGATTTACTTTTTCGTTCATTTATGGGTGCCATAGTGTTGTGTGTTTGTTGTATTGAAAAGTAATTATTGTTATTAATTTGTTAATGTAGGAGTTTTGCTTGAAGGTCAAGCGATTATTGACTTTGGGATTGGTTTGTCATTCTTTTTCTTTATGTTTGTCTATGTTTGGTATGTATATAATTGTAGTGATTGAAATTTATAATGTTGGATTTTCAGGATTGAATTTGGTTGAATGCCGAGAGCTTCCTTATATTTTAGTTTTTTTTTTTTATTGCTATAAAGGTTAGTAACTCAATCCTTATTATTTATATCGTTTAATGATTTAATATATATGTATGATATATAGAAACTTATATTTTATAGGATAGAGTTGTAGGAAATTGGGATTGCATGACTAAAGGGAAGAGCGTAGAGGTCCTTCCCGAACTTGTTTAATTTGTTTGCTATGGAATTCTTTGTGTTTGTGGAGATTACAGGATGCATGTTGTGGAGTTATAAAGGGATGCGCAATAGAACGGTTTTTAGGATTATGTGAATTGTATGTAATTATTAATATGTAACTATTTAACTATTCATATTCTATTGTTGATTTTTATAATAATATCTATAATTGTTGAATTGACTATATATCTAACGATGGAAGCTCCTAATTAAAAAAAGTAACTATATTAAGAAAAAACTTAAAAGGCAATCGAGTTTGTTTTAAAATAATGATTTAAATAAAAGTTAAAGGCGAATGAATGTGTTTTAAAGACCAAATACAATAAAAATCTTACGACATAAGCTCCTAATTTAAGGGGAGATTATGTCAAAATTTTATTAAATTTTTTGTAGGAATAATATATATATTAAACAAAAGTAACTATATTAAGAAAAATTTAAAAGGCAATTGAATTTGTTTTAAAAAAAATTAAGGGAAATAAAACTTAGAGACCAATTGTATTGTTTTAAAGACCAAATACAAAAAATATCTACAATGGATGCTCCTAATTTAAGGGAGATTCTGTCAAAATTTTTGTTAAGTAAATAAAATTAAAAGTAATTGTACTACAATTTTAAATAGCAATTGAATTTGTATTTGATAGTAATAATTTGACGTCCTTAAAATTAAAAGTTATAGGGTCTTAGGTTTATCATAACACCAATGTTGCCTTCAAATTGGTCATGGATGTACAATAGATTGTGTAACATCCTAATTTTTCTTCATATAGTGTTGCTTTATTATAGCTTTTTATTTAGAAAGTATGAGGATTTTGTTTAGGCAAAAATATTAGGGATAATCATTAAAAAAAATGTCTAATCAAAATATTACAAGACTTAATAGCTGTACAATCTGGAACTTAGCACATTTCCTTAGGTTTTATTGAAATTACAAATATGCCACTAAATGTTACAAAATAAGTTTATAACATAATTAGCGATAGAAAAAGCCAATAAAAACCTTACAAAACTTGAAAAATATCAAAAAAATTATTAAAAAAGTGAGGAAAAAATTATAAATACACTTAAAATATAATTTTAATAATAAATATTAATACTTAGTAAATTTATATAGTATTAGCATAATTAAGCAAAAATAACCTATCGTAAGGTGTAAAATAAACTCGAAAAATCCTAGAAAATAACTCTAAGTCTTGTAAAAAAATTTTTAACTAAGTTATAATATTAGACAAAGAGAACCACAAAATGGAACTCTCCATTAGACTATGGATAGTGTTAAAAATCACATTGATCTTTAATTAATCAATTTTAACTTAAATAAATTTTAAAATACCTAATTAACTACATAAGCTTTAAGATATTTTTCTAAATTTTGATTAACCTCACTAATACTCTTAAATCAATTAAATGACATCTAGAATAGATTAGAAGTCAGTCTCATAATATATATATATATATATATATATATATATATATATATATATATAAAAAATGAAATATATTTTATATGATATATTATCCAAAACTAACCATTTTTTACTTAAAAATTCAATAAAGATAGGCTTGTCTCCTTATCTTATTAAGACAGCTCAAATTCACATGGGAGGCTGTAAAAAGTTTATATATTTTATTTATAGATAATTAATTATTTTAATTAACTCAAAATAGACTTAATTAAGGTAAAAATATATTAAAAATACTAAAAATTGTAGAAAAATTCACAAAAATTATAGATAACTTATAAATAAGGTAAAAACATTTTCTTGACAATAGATTAAGGAAAATTAATTTTTATGATTATTTTATGAATTATTTAGTACATATAACTTTAAGATAAATATGCAAAATTTGTCATTTTCATATATTAATCATTCAAGACAACTTGTCACTAGTGGACATGAGGTTTAGGCCTCTAGACTGCCAAAGGATAAGAAAAAAATGATTTAAAAATATTTAAATAAATTATTAGTAAATTAATTCCTAATAAAACAAGCAATAGTATAAAATATCAAATAAAATATAAATAATTATAGAAAATTATATAAATCTCGTGAATACTTGTATTATATCTCTAATAATCTTATTATGATGTTTGAGTAAAAAATTAAGTCATTTACTAATTAATTAACTTAATTAAGATTGACTAGTTTAAGTAAATTTACCTTATTTTGAATAATCAATTATTAAATTATATTTAAATACATTAAATTTACTAAATTTATTTAAATCATGTCAGTAATATTTTATTATGTCTTTAAATGATAATTTAGAATTTATTAAATTATTTAGTGTTGGTTTTAATATTTAACTAATTAAACTAATTAAATATGATAAATAAATTATGAAATTAGTAATATTTTAATTCTAGTCTTTTTCTATAAATAGCACCACTCTAAACACAACTCCACACTTCAATATTTTAACCAAAATCTATCAAAAATTATAGCCACCATTTCTCTCTTCATTTTCTTCATTTTCACACCAAAACACTTATAAATTTTTAGCAAAACACTTCTAAATTATCACCTCTTCTTATCACCATTTAACATCAACATTTCCCAGCCGTTATACATGAATTTTAGTCCTTTGAGAAGGTTTAGAAAAATTGAAGAAGCTGCTGGTCTAGCCTTGGTGTAGCTAAGTTTCTAAAGTTTCAAGAACAAGTAGGGTTTTCTTTCACTTATAAACTTCATGTATGATTTTCTTGTATAATGTTGTGCTATGTGATACTCAAAGCTTATGTTCATTGTTTTTAATATCTTTGAATGATTTAAAGATGGTGGCATAAAATACTTAATCCATGTGGATATGATGCATGTTTATTTGTCTAATGATATGGTTGAAAATTATGATTAAAGATCATTTTAAATTTTGATTATGCTTCCTTCGAATATTTAAATGTTGTGTAAAATTTTTTAACCATGTATTTTCATTTAATAAAGCTTTGTGCACAAATTGTGAAATTTTAAGTGATATGACTTGGTTTTGACCTCATTATGTATTTAATTATGAAACATTTTTAGTTCATAAAATTGTTTTATTTAATTCATTATAATGAATGGATTCTAAACCTTTGAGCATGTAGTTTGGTTTATGTGTTATATTTCTCTTGGGACCATTATGACTTAATAGAATATAAAAAGACACTAAAATATATTTATATTAATCATGACCTTTGTTATGGACTTATGAATTTATAAATATTATCTGGACTATTATGAATCTTTAAGACTCACTTAGACTTGATTGAGACAATTTATAATCATAACATTTGGACTTTAACTATGAACCTTGAATTATGGATCTTGGACTATAAATTTTTGACTTGAATATAAATTTATTAACATTAAGAAATATTATTTACAAATATTTAAGTTAAGGTCCCATTAGGAACATGACATATAAACTAACTAGTTTCTTGCTTGAAGTGATTTCCTAAAGCTTGGGCATAATTTTGATTAGTTCTTTTAAATATTTCTTAAAAGATTTCATTGCTCTTTCATTTACCCTATGATTATATCCTTATATAGATAAAAAAAATATTTTTCACTTATGTTGAACATGTAAAGGCAATTTACCTATATATTTTCTAAAGATAGATTTGAAATAATTTTGGGTGTATTTAGGCTTATGGAATTAGTAACATATTACTACTTAAAATTAAATTATTATATAATTAAAAACTAAGTTAAGCAATTTTATTATAAAGGAAATGAATTTATTATAATAGTGTGATTTGGTGCTTCAATGATAATGTAATACCCCGTTTTAAATAAAGAAGTTAGAAATTTTTGAATTAGGAAAGGTACCGCCCTTATCCTGTTCTTGTTCTGAATTTTAAGTCTTAACCCTTCATGTCCTTGGAGGGCTATATATTAGAGCTATTTTCTTGGACCAAAAGTTCCGGTAATTGTTCCTAGAGAAAATGAGTTGAAGAGGGATTTTTAACGAAGTTTACGAACCCTCAAGTACTTCATTTTTAGCATACAAGTTTATAAAATCGTAAGATTTTCCAATTGAACTAAAACCCAAAAATGAGATTTTTATTGGTTAGGATTTTGATTTTTCTAATATTTTATTTGAATCCAAATGGGGGTATTTCCCTATTTACATTTATGTTTTAAAGTTACAAATGATTAACTTAAAATTAAGAAATGTAAATAAGTAAGTAGTGGGTAGTAGGACAATACATACCAGGATTAGAGGCTGGAGCTTCTGGGAGCCCAGGCGGTTAACAGAAGTGAAGTATCGGAGCTTTGGAACCGGAAACCTTAACAGAGAGCATAATCGTGTCTGAAGGTTTGGAGAGCTTTGGAGACCGCCCAGGTGGTCAACAGCGAACAAAAAAACCCCATTTTGGTCCAGAACACTCAAAATGGTTCTCTCCTCTCCCTTACACAAAATATAGTTCCTAACCCATTTTTCACCTTTCAAACTCCATTTTCTTCCATTTCTTCAAGTTTAATTACGAATCTATCATCCCTAAAGCTTAAAGGTACGTTGTTCTCTTGATTCTGCTTCTTCTTCAAGTTCTCTTGGGTTATGGGTGGTTCCCATGCTTCTCAAGGGAGAGAAGCTTTCCACCTTGCTAGAAAGGGGTTCCTATGGTTTTAGAGGTTAATCTTAAGTTCTGCTGCTTCCATGACAGAAGAGGTATCATTTTCACTTCCCAGGTTGTCAGGGTGGTTTCTGCTTTTTTACCCTCCAGGTGAGTGGGTTCACATCTGTGACTTCTATGTTATGCATTATACTTATTTTCATGAAAAATATGATTTAATGCTTGATTTAGAGAATTACGTATAAAGATTTGAGATTACTGTTGGTTTATGTGTTTTGAATTGCCAGTTTTATAGCATGAAATATAGTTTTAAAAACTCATGGGACCATGTTTGTTACAATGGTTTTATATAGAATTGATGATATATGATTCTATTAGAGCCTTTATGGATGTTTTATTATTTGGAACTGTTTAATGTTTGTGCTATGGTTTTATACCTAGATACGAGGTTTAGAGAAAAGAATTGAAATTATGGTTTAGACTCTATGATTTCAGAATATGATATTGAGTTTTCCTAGTTCATGATTGGAACTATGTTTAACAAGTTAATAGTTTGAATTTAAAGAGTTTTGATAATTGAATGATGTTTTGATAATCAATAAAAGAGTTTTAGAGCATGAGTTTCCGAGATTCAGAACAGTTGGCGGCTACATACTCTGGAGGTTTGGAATCTCAATGTCCACAAAGGGTGATTCCTTGGACATGGTCCACACAAGTTATGCTAAGGTCAGGTTAGAATCGAATGGACTCAAGTTTTCAAAATATAATAAGTTTATTTTTAATAAGAAATGATATAGATATTCAACATAAAAGGATTTTAGAGCACGAATCTTTATATGACTAGTACTTAGCGGATACATATTCTGTGGACTTGAAATACCGAGTATGGTTTCATAGTCCAAGTTATGCTAAGGTCAAACTGTTAGAGTTATAGAGATTTAGAGCTTTAGAGAATAAAATGGTTTTAAGAAGTTTCAGATTAATTTTCAGGAGCTAGAGAACAATGCTGTTAACCCAATAAATCCGTTAACCTTGGTACCAAGTATGCCCTAGCCAATATTCAGAGAAGGGACCTAGTTAGGTGCCCATTATTGTCACACTGAGGACGGCGATATGTAACACCAATGTGACAGACATTTCAGAAATTGATTGACACATGGGACGCGATATGTAACGCCTACATGTTCAGAAACTTTTCTCTAAGAGCTATGTTATTATGAGTTTAATTTATACCAGGTATGAGAGTTAGTTAATGAAATGACTTTTGAATTAATAAAGTAGTCATTAGAAAGTGTGAAGAGTTTATGGTCTTAGGCTTATATGATTGTAGACAAGAAAATGAATTAAAAGAATTGCTTTTATTGATTTCATGAAAAGATAGTTTGAAAATATATTTATATAGAGACATGTAGTTGCATAAGATTTACATGTACTTTTAATATTATTATGATTTATTTTATTTATTGCTCTTTGATGTCCCATGAAGGGGTTTCAGGTGAGGGTTATTATTTAAGTTTTGGTATCAAAACTCACCCCTCTCATTTCTTTCATTTTTACAGAATAAGAACCATGGCAGCCAATCCTACATATCCATGGTAAAGTGTCAGATGGTAGGCTTCACAGAGTGAAGCATTTCAATTCTATCTAGAGTGCTCCAGGATATGCAGGCAGGGTTCAACCTAGGGTATGAGTTGTTGCATTTAGCATATCATGATAAACTTTAAAGTATATTCCAATGTTATTTCGATGATATGAACGATTTTGTATTGAACAGACATTATGAGGTTCAAACATGATTATTTTGTTTTGAGAATAAACAATATGTCTAGAGAAGTGACAATTGTGCTTTAAATAGACTTTTATGAACAGAGCATACATATAGAACAGGTCCAGGGCTAACGTGAGAATGAGATTTCTCTGTCCTTATTGTTTAGGTCGGTTCGTGAGAATTACAAGAAATATGGGTTTTATGAGTATTTTAAGAATCCCATGTTGTTTGGGCTTCATGTACAAATATGGAAAATCTTGTGGTCTATATGTAAATATAAAAGAAATCATGGAAACTTTATGTAATTTTCATTCTTTATGTATACTATATACACTATGTGAAATGGATACATAAATAAGTGACACCTCGGCTCCGCCTTGTAGTAGAAAAGAACTTGGTGAATGTTATAGTGATACCTTAGGCCATGCTAGCAAATAAGGATTTGGCATTCACTGATCTAACTAGGGGATGCCCTAGCAATGAGAGCTTCATAGATCCAATATGAAACAAATCTTGCAAACTATAATCATTAAAAGGGAGTTAAGGATATCATGATTATTTATTACACTTCTTTTAATGCACTTTTATTATGATTGATATTATGCACTTCTATCTTTCTTGACATTAGTAAAATATAATGTGAGTTAATATAAAAGATTGCATCTTACCTGTTATTCTTAGTATTTTTTGGGATGAAGTGGGACTCCCCTCGAAACATCACCCTACTGGAGACTTCTCTCACCCCTTTTTCTTTGATGTTTCAAGATAACATGGATCGTCATCACCATTGAAATAGATGTAGCCTTGGACTTAATTTCTAAATAATCAGATTCTATTATGTGTGCTAGATAGAATCTTTACTATCCGTTATTTAGCTTTAGCTATGTTATATTGTTGTATTAAAGTTTTCCTTAATGTATTCTGAATGTGTAATATGTATTGTACCCTATGAATTTATGTTAGTAGTGAAGTATGTTTCTATAGATGATGGTTGTCTAAACTTGGAATTACTGATTAACAAATAGTAGTAATATGTTAGAAAAGAAATATTCTTTGCCATTTAAAAATTACCCTTAGGTCGCTGAAGAAAGTGTATTATTGTGAAAGTGTAATTTGGAAAGGTTCTGGCTAGGAAAGATTTGGTATTTAAGCGTTCCATTGTGACCCACCTCTCTTTCCTGGAATCTACAGATGCATGATTTACAGTTGTATACTTTATTCCAGGATAGGACTATGAATGAGAAATGATCATAGCAATTTAAAAAAAAATTCTCATAAAATTTCAGATTACAAGTTAATAATATTGTGTTAGCTAACTATTGTTTAAAATAATAATGATATTTAAAATTAAGGTAGAAGAATTAGAGCTTAGTAAGGTGTTATAGATTGCATCCTAATAAGTGGGATTAAATCAAGTTTTATAGTGCTGTTGAAGAATTTATAAGGGTAGCATGTCAAACACAATAGTTCATTAATGAGGCAAAAGTTAGGTGCCCATGTAATAAGTGCAAATGAAGGAAGTATTTAGATTATGATACAATAAGGGTTCATT
Organism: Dalbergia oliveri; assembly: GCA_030441495.1. Lineage (NCBI taxonomy): Eukaryota > Viridiplantae > Streptophyta > Magnoliopsida > Fabales > Fabaceae > Dalbergia > Dalbergia oliveri. The sequence goes on from JAMLFY010000009.1 coordinate 13,236,148, forward strand.
TATACAAGCGGGATTCATGCTTAACTATTGGGTTTGGACCGAGCATGAAGAGGTAGTTAATGCATGGAATTAAGTGGGTGTGTTTCAAGCTAGAAGTAGTTTGGGTGGGAACCATACAACTCAGAACGATGTGGATAATGTGATGTAGGAGGATAACCTGGCTAGGCATCAAGAGATGGTGTTTGATGCTCGTTGGACTTGAATTTATTGCTCGTTATTCACAACCTTCATTAGGAGCCAACCAAGATGCCACTCGGTTTTATAGTCTCAGAAGCTGCCAATCAACCTTTGTGGGAGGATTGTGTGCACTCTGAATTGTCATTAGTAGTTCGAATGTTGAGCATTAAGTCTGAAGGGAATCAAAGCCAAAGTTCTTCTGAATGGGTTGCACTAATAAGTGAGCTAAGTTGAACCCCGATGTAATTCCAAAAGATTTTTATCAAGCTAAAAAATTAGTTTCTAAACTTCGTTGAAGGAAATAAAGATTGATTGCTACTTGAAAGGTTGCATAAGGTTGCATACTTTATTATAAAGATGATATTTCATTGACTGAGTGTAAGTTTTGCCAAGAGTCTAGGTTTAAACCCAAGAGACGTGGAAGTGGGAGGTATAAGGATGTCCCTCAGAAAGAATGCACTATCTTCCTTTAATCCCTAGATTGACGAGAGTGTATGCGTCAATGAGCTCGGCTTCTCATATGAGGTGGCAGATGAAAATTAGAGGGATGAAGGTGTGATGACGCATCCATCACACGGTGAGGCGTGGAAAAATTCGATCAACAGGATCCTGATTTTCTTGTAACCCACGAAATGTTAGATTGGACTCTATTCAGATGGATTTACTCCAAATAATCAATTTAGCAAACCCTATTCCTGTTGGCTTGTAGTTGTTACGCCTATAATCTCCCTCCTAAAATATGCATGAAAGATCCTTACCTTCTTAACATGTATAATCCCTGGCCTTAAAATCCAAAAGCTAAGATTGATGTGTATCTTCAATCCTAGTTGATGAATTGAATGAGTTGTGGTGTCAGGGTGCTCTTACTTATGACATTTCAATAAAGTAGAATTTCTTGATGAGAGTTGCATTAATGTAGACCATCAATGATTTTTCAGCTTATGGAATATTGTCTGGATGATGACCCAAGGCAAATTAGCATGTCTATTTGCATGGAGGATACTAAACCATTCACTTTGAAATATGGAGGAAAGAACTCTTAGTTTGATTGTTATAGAAGGTTCTTAGATTCTAATCATCCATATAGGCGAAGTAGATACGGCTTTAAAAGAAATTGTGTTGAACATAATGAGCCTAGTTAGACTAAGTGGCCACAAAATGTGGGATCAAGTTAACGATATCCCAAAAATAATGGAAATCGAAAAGGTAGTGCGAATGCCAGGGTATGAGGTATACTATAATTGGACAAAACAAAGTATTTTCTGAAGTTACTATATTGGAAGGATAATTTGGTACATCATTATTTAGATGCCAAGCATATTGAGAAAAATGTGTTTGACAACATTATGAATACTGTATTGGATAAATATCGAACCAAAGACAACGACAAGGCAAGGCATGATCTGGCTCGAGTATTGCACGCAGCCTAATTTGTATTTACAAGAATTAAGATATGGTTGGTTCTATAAATCAAAGGCCAAATATGCTCTAGTTCCAATCGAGAAGAATTTTGTCAATGGCTGAAGGAGTTAGAATGCTCGATGGTTATGCTTCTAACTTAAGTAGGTACGTCAATGTTGCAGGGTAAGCTTGTTAGCATGAAAAGCCATGATTGTCACGTGTTCATGGAGTGTTTGCTTCTAATTACATTTAGAGAGCTACCCGATATTGTTTGGAAGCCCCTAAGGAAGCTTAGTCAGGATTTCAGGGATTTATACTCTTCTACTCTTAGGGTTGATAATCTACTTTCGTGGAAAAAATATTCCCATAATTCTCTACAAATTAGAGAGAATTTTTCCTCCTGGGTTTTTTAACTCAATAGAACATTTGCCCATACATTTGGCATATGAAGCACGGGTGTGTAGACCGTTCAATACAAGTGGATGTATCCATTTGAAAGGGAAATATGAGGGTTTAAAAGAACCATGAAGAATAGGTATCAGGTGGAAGGATCAATATGTCAAGCTTATCTAGCAAAAGAGCCTTCAAATTTCTCTCATTTTACTTTCAGCCACATGTTCAATCTAGGAGAACTCTGTTGGTCGTAACAACGATGGAGGGGAGTGTTCTGTTAACCAACTTTGTCTATATTCAATCAACCTAGTCGCACCTGGAAAGAGCATGGCTCGATGGCTGACTTCCCAGGAGTGGAATTCTACACACGTACATATTTTGATAAATTATGATGAGGTGCAACCATTCAGGTTATAAGTTAACAATTCCTTTTTTTAGTGAAAGTGTGATGTTATGCATCTTTAAAATAGCGTCAAAATATTTTCAATAATAGATACTTTGAGCAACTCATGGTCAAGATTCTCTTCAACAATTTACGGATTGGTTTAGATTACATGTAAGTCCACTTGTTTAAGATTATATAACCCAATATATTCTTATATGTTAATTTTGTTTGATATAAGTCTAATTGACATTTCAAACTTCATGTACGTATGTTCATGATTAAAAAATAGTGTAACATGTCTCCATTTATTTAATTTAGCTTGAGGGCCAAAAAATAAAGTAGTCAGTTGACCTATGTACTATGTTAATGGATACAAGTTTCACACAACTGATTGGGATACGGAAACAATGACAATACAGGTGTTTGTGTTAAAGGCGATACTAGGGACGGAGAATGTGATTGGTATGGTGTCGTTAAAGAAATCCTTGAATTTGAGTACGTTGGTGAGCTCACAAATAAATGTGTCTTATTCAAATGTGAATGGTATGATCCTACCCGACTTACTGGACATGACAACACAACAATTACAAATTCATTGAAATCAATTACACCAGAAGATATAGAAGTTATGATCCATTCATTATAGCCCAAAATGCTAGACAAGTATATTATATGTCTTATCCTGGGAAAAGTAGGTCACAGTGGAGGGTTGTGAGCAAGATAAAACTAAGATGTATGATTGAAATAGAGAAAAATACTATTAAATATGCTTATCAAGTGGATGATCCATCCACTTCAATGGTAGTAATCGATGTAGACAATCCTGAAAACCCTCTTCCATTGACTACTAGGGAAGTTGACATAATTGAATGAACAAGTAACCACCCAATCAGAAATCACAAAGATGAAATAAATGCTAGTAGTGCTGATGATTCACCTAGTGATCAACAAGAGAGTGATGATGAAAATAGCCCTGCACTTTCAGATTAACTGAGATGTTTAATATTATATGCAATATTATTATGAAATTATAATAATTTCCTAATTTAATGAATTTTTTATGGACTACTTTTTAATTATTTCAGGATGGCTGAGGTAGAGGCTGACCTTGGAAGGTCAGTCTATCCACCACCACCTCACCACCGCCCCTCCCACCACCACTTCCACCACCCCCCTTTCCATTACCTCCCTTCAGTCCCTACCATTAGCACCCTAGGGTTTAGGATGATGCTCACTCCTGGGTATGTAAGCCTCTACCTCCCCTATTCACACCCACAGCTAGGGGTAGGAACAGGCTAGGCTTATAACAGGAACACTAGGCCTGAGCCTAGCTTGTTACCTATTGTAGGCTTTATTTTCAGCCCTGCCTGGCCTGATTGAAAGGCCTAGCCTGAAGCCTGTTTATAAAGCCTGTTTAAAATTCACTCAAACAAATAAAAAATTCTGCTACAATCTACATAATAGACCTTAAGGCTCAGTTAAATATTACAAACTAAATAAAACATAATCTTCAAACAAACCTAACAAACCAATAAAAAATCAAATCTTCTTGAGGTTGGCTTGAATCGTTGGTGTAATTGGTGTGACTCCTTGTCCATTGCTTTCAATAAGGCCAGGGAGATGCAACCAGATGACATTGTCTCATCACTATCAAATGCAGAAGCCATTGAATAAACCTGTCATATAGTAGATTAAACAAGCATGTTATTTGAAAAAAAAAACACATCTGCATTTAACATGTGTTCTTCGATTATTTCTGTAGGAAGATACAATGTGTGATTTCCACTTAGAAGAACACATCCACATCTGCGTGATAGGGAGCGTTAGGATTTACTTGGTTCACACAGGCCTGGTTATTAAGACATAATATTAGTACCTTTTAGTATTTCAGAGTTTCAGCCCTCCATCGGCTTCATGGTCAGAGACTCTAGGCAGACTGGCCAAGTGGTCACAGCTCGAGGGCAGATTTGGCCAATCGATCAAGGCGGAGAGCGCTCTTGGCCAGGAAGCTACGACTAGCGGGGCTCTACTGTATCCACGGGTTAGGGGTTCTTCACCTACACGACAGGCTGCGACACTACGACGGAGATGGTGCCTCGACCTGAGAAGATGAGGAGACGAGGAGTGAGCGCAACGGGCTTGCGAGGATGAGGCGACGAGCTCGAGTGCGACCTAGAGGATAAGGGACGAGGAGCGACGAATGGCTTAGTGGGGTGAGGATAGCTGCGTACGTGGATAGCTTAGTAAGGACGACTGGATGGACAGAACGCGACCTAAGAGTGAGAAACAGACGCCTGGTGTAATGGTGTTGGACCGTTGGTGGTGGCACAAAGGAAGGACTGAAGGAATACTCTTTAGGGTTGTTTCTGTTTCCATATGTTTGGTGCTTCAGACTTTGTATTTGGAGATTTTAAAAGTTTTAATTTTAAATGAAAACAAGTATAAGATATCAATAAAAACTTCCAGGAAATTAACACAAATAACTCGTGGCTCAGTGGTAAGAGACAATGGAGTTAATGTGCCAGGGTTCAAATCTTTTATAAAACTAAAATAAATGTATAACAATTAAATAGGCCAGGTTAAACAGGCTAACAGGCTATAGAACAAGCTTAAGCTTGGCTTATTAAACTAAATAGGCTTTAGAACAAGCCTAGGCCTGACGTTAATTTTTTAACAGGCCAAGCCAAGCCAAACACAAGCCATGCCAGGCCGCTTGGCCTTTCCATCCCTACCCATAGCCTACTAACCACTGCCCCAACTCCTAGCCTTGTATCTGAGACCATCCTTCCTCCGGGTCACAAGCACAGGATGCAGATGGGAGGCCCCTTGGCCCTAATAGTAGGCACTTCAGGCCCGATGGTAGACCGCTCGCTGGGTGCCGACAATAAAGATAGGTAAGTTGAATTTGTTTTTTATTATTACATTATAGTTTTATATTGCTTATGATAATTAAAATATTTTGATTATTTTATGATTTATTTTATCTATGTAATAGTTTTCAACCATTTGCGCCAGCTCACAGGATCACGGAGGTTATAGAGTTCGGTATAACCATCCGTGGCCCACATGGACTAACATCCCTAAGGATGTCAAAAAGTCGTATAGGGCGGATTAGAAGGTAATTCTATGATTTATTCGCTTTTATTAAAATATATGTTTATATTGTCCAATTATATGCTTATATATAATAACTTGTGTGCTGTGAATTTGTATATGCAGAAATCCTTCTACATTGACCCCGAGCATCCGCCCGCAGTGAAGAGGGCTTGGAAGATTAGGTCTTCCAAGCGACGCGGGATATGTTTCATGATGTCCATAAGGGACAAATGAGTAGCTCATGGCTAGGGGATGCCACGCGTGAGCTTAGGCACCACTTGGGCCAGCGACCTGACCTTTAAGGATAGGTTGAATAAGGTAAAGACAAACGAGCCTTACAAAAGGGCGGTCGCGCACACTAGCGGGTCAAGCACCCAGGAGGGAACCCGCAAGAGTTTGGTAATTCTTTAACCTTTTTAAATCTTATAATAACATTTACTATATTTGAATTGTGGCAAATACTATATGTTTATGACTTTATTGTGCTTATTTGTGCAGATGAAGGAGTTGAGCCGTCCTACGACATAGGGCAAGCTATTTTGGGAGACCCACACCGAAAAGGTGTGCGAGGGATGATGATGAGTCTGAAGAGGTCTGGGTGGACCCTCGCTCCAGACTACCCATGTAATTTTGAATTTATACATAACTTTAGTAACTTTTATTATTATTTTCATTTATGTCATAATTATTACTTACAATGTGTTTTATCTTTTTCCTTGCAGGATGAGTTTCCTGACCTCTGGAGCAAGCACAGACCCAGGACCAGACCCAGGTGGCTGAGGCTAGGCCCGATGCCACATTCCTCCTCCTCCTCCAAACAAGGAGGATGTTTGGGCCTAGGTGGTTGGTGGCCCTTACAAGGTATATATGGGATGAGGTATACCCTTAGAGTATATCCCGTCCTCCGCCACGGGTCCTGGGATGATGCCTAGGAAGCATGTGCATGCCCTCAACCAGGAGCTCCAGCGCAGGCACAAAGGATCAGGAGGAGGCAGAGCAACAGGCACAGCCTTCCAGGAGCCTCAGGAGCAGGCAGGCCAAGGCTGTGGAGCAAGAGTTGAGAGAAATCTAAGAGCTTAAGCTCTCCATGGAGTGCCAGCTGCAAGAGAAAGCAAAGAAGGAGAATTCAGTTTGAAAGATGATGTAGCAGATCACCAAATGTGATGAGCTTTTTCCAAGGCATGCATGCTTCGGAATCCTTAGCTTCAACAAAACGCTCCCACCCCATTCCCCCATATCTCACTCCTCTATCGCTGAGGGCTAGTCAGTCAGTCTGGCGGATGACCCTGATGGTCCAGACAATGATGATGGTGATACCACCGACGGCCAACGATGTCGACGCCTAGGAATTTAGCTAGTTTTTATTTAGCTCCATTTTTTCCATTCTAGATTTTTTTTTTACATTTATTGTAATTTGTGTATATTTTATTGTCATAATTTGATATTTTATTTAACTCAGGTGTTTAATTTATTCATTTTTTCAATTTATTATTTTCTTTTTTAATATCAATTAATTAATAATTAGGTTATTATATAAATAATTAATTAATTAATAAATAACATCTTATCAATCACATCATTATTAAAAGGGCATTTTAAAAATAAATAAATTATTTTTTATTTAACGGTAATGCCATCGGTAATATTTATTATTTATTACATAATTAAATTTCAAATAATAATCATCGATAAAATTATTGGAAAATCCATAAATATAGAAAATAAATCCGTTGGTAAACTTGTCAATATAATTAAAATTAACTTAATTAATGTAATACCCATTGGTCAACCCATCGGTATAATTATGTCTCTAACATGTCTTTTATTTAATTGTACCGACAACTAATTATTCATAAGCTCATCGGAAACGAGTTCGAAAATAACCGATGGATTTTTAAACCGTTGGTAATATTCATTGACGGCCTCATTATCTAATGATCCCATACTGTCGGTATAATTGTCGCATGTTGAAAAATCTGTCGGTAAGAAGTCGGTATCCCAATCTTTTCTTGTAGTGATTAATTGGTTAAGAAGCATTAGAGACATGCACATGATTGGTTGAATGATAAATGAAAGAGAGAGCAAAACCAGGTTCACCATATCATACCACTTCATCAATTCTGCTACTTTTTTATTTTCGGTCGTGATTCTATTGCTTTCGTAACCCTCTTTGAATAGTATCCTTTATTTTAATTTTTTAACCAAACCGTGGGTTAAATCTGGTCGTGGTAACACTACTCCGAGTCCAAACGAGCATGTGGATGACATGCTGGATCACGACAATACTCTACACGTACAAGGCAAAGTAGATAACGGGCTTGAATATCAAATGGGCCTCTTTGTTGGGTTACAGTTTTGTTATTGGGACCGTTCGGTGCTAGGCCAGCGGAAATGAAGACTTTGCCAAAAACGAAGAAACATGGAAATCATCAAATTAAGATAAATAATTAAATATATCAGCTTGAGTTAGGTCAGAAGAGCAGCTGCCTACTAGAGATGATGAAAACACCCGTATAGACAGATACCTGTGAGATTATCCAAATGGGGATGGGTATAGGGACTAGTTTAACCCTAGGGGACGAGTTTTGTTCCTTTATTAATTGGAGAGTTGGGTTAAGGTCCCCACCCTATAGAGACTCACCAAATTCCCGTAAGTATGAATTTATGTAAATGTCTTTATATATATATATATATTATATTCCTACCCAAAATATCACAACTCTTGTATTCCTAATTGTTTTTAAATAGATTTACATAATATATTTTATTTTTAATTTTAATTGTGTTGGATAATGCTATAATGATTAATAAATTATGAATATGTTGACACTAGTGCTTTATTCATGCTCAAAAGTATTTTTTTTAGATTTTTTTTTAGATTTTTTGAATTTTTTAGAATAAACTTATGGATACAAATGGGATTCAAATCCTTATAGAGAGTAAAGAATAGAGGCCTTGATGAGATAGGGACATATATAAGGGGAAAATTATTAACAGAGGGGGGACGGGGGCATATTCCAACCCCATAGATATCCATTGCCATCCTTACTGCCTATTGGATTGCCAGATTAAAAACAACTCAGAAATATTTGCATAAACTTGGTCATTAATGTATCAGTAATTTATAATGAGGTAATATAAGCAAATTCATCAGTTCAATCTGACTAAACGATCATTCATATATATAGATATAACGTCTAATTTACCATTTATATATATTCATAGAAGAAGTGAAGACCACATCCGACCACGGACAAGACAACTTAATAATCGGATAAAAACAATTGCATCTTCATTTACTTTTAGCCTTTTTCTTTTGGCATCTACCAAAAACAGCTCTTTCTTTTGGCTCCATTTACATTTTTTCTTATATCAATCAATTCATCCCTTTGTGTTCCTGGAATTAAGTTACTAGTTAGTATTTATTTGCTTCACTCCTTAGCTTCTCAATACACTTGGACCTTTCTTCAGTATCTTGAGGGCCTAAACTAAATCAAATGCTATCACAGAAAACATTTCAATTTCAAAATTAAATCTAATTTAGCTGTTTTTCAATGTGAAAAGTATGGTTTACAAAATTCTATATTTGTTAGATTCCAGCAGCTGATGAATACAAATTACAAAGTACAACATGCATTGGCAATCACATGCATAGACAGAAATGGTTAGACATTGAAAGGATTTCAACCCAAAAACAAAATTGAAAGGATGCAAAACTAAACAACAACTCTCAAGTCTCACTTTGTCTACAACCAAAAAAAAAAAAAAAATCTCACTTTATCTTTAGTTAGTTGAAAATTCAAAACAAATATCGTTTACAATCATCTTTACTTGCAAAAGAGCATCTCACGTGCGCTCTGTTTGAAATTACAAAGGTGGATCCTGGATAGGAATTACTTTGAATATCAATTTGTATTTTCTATTATTAGATATTGTTTTAAATTATTTATATTTTGATTATTATTTTTTTTAAAAAAGGAATCAATCTCAACGCTGTAAGATTATATAAAATAAATGAATAATTGAGTGTTTGCTCAAAAATAAGTGAAAGAAGCATAACAATTAAAAAGGAAGTGAAGTAATTAAATAAAATAGTTAATCTAGTGTTTGTGAATAAAAATATGTGATAAAGATAAATTAAAGACGTCAATTGAAAAATTGAAAAAAATTAAATGAACTACTAAATAAATATATATTATAAGATTATATGGTTGCAAAACTTAATGCGGAGAGCCTCTATGGTGATAATCAAATGGGAGGCCCCAAATTATTGCCGCATTCAGCAGTTGCATGAGAAAACAGGATGCTTTCACTCAGCACAAAAGCAATCATATCCTTTCCCAATAAATGAATCTTAGATTTAGGCTTTGTGTGTAGTTAATTTCATGAAAAGAAATTAAAGAAAAAGTATACTTTTTTCTAAAGCTATATTTTTTATCTTTTGAAGTATTTTTTTATACATAAAAAAGAAGTTTAAGAATAAGTGAAAATACTTTAACATGACATCCAAACATGAATTAATTTCACATTTAAAAATAAAATAATTTTTAGTTTTTTAAAAATTCTGTTTTAAAAAAATCATTTGAAAAAAGATTTTTTTTTATAAGTTCATCCAAACCAGTGTTTAGAGTTAAGTATCACCTCATATAAAATATATAATTTACATGAAACTAATCAAATAACAAGCTAAGTTAATGACCATTTTAGCATTGGTTATTGTGTATGAGTCACACTGGTTCTTAAATTTAAAATATGACTAGTTAGTCTTGACTTTGTAATCGTGATTTATATTAGGTCCGAAAGGTATAAATGATTCCAACTATGAGACTTAATATAGTGGTAGTTAGTTATATTCCTTAAACATTTAATCGCGGTTTGATTCTGATAATGTGTATTAAAAAGTTTCATAGTTAAAGATTTGCCCCTTACCTCCTTTGAACGGATGAATCACTGTTGGTGATGATGGATATCCTGGGAAAAATATAAATGATTCCTGGTAGTCTCTTAAACACACATCATTAGATTAAATCAATCTATGAAACACACATCATCAAATCAAATTAGTCCTTGAAAATAATAATTGACACCATGCTATAAAACTCAAATTTGTAATCTCTAACAATTTGTCCACTAGGAATTAACTTGATTCATTATTATAAAATTAGGGATTAATTAGTTTATATCTTAAAATTCAGGGTTATAGTGGCTCACTATACAATTTCACGGACCATCACTTTAAGGTTTTCGTAAATAGGAACGTTCATAAATTTAATGATCACCCCACATATTGAAAATTGCAACAACCACACTTTTCAATAAAATAAAAAAAATTATCTTTTTTGAATCCTTACCCATTACTTTGCCCAGATAGATAAAAAAAAAAAACACAATATATTACTTTATCACCATAAAAATATATTATCTACAGAAAAATTTTTAAATACTCCGAGAATAAGGAAAATATATATCTATTTTTTGGTATTTGTTTTTTAACGTATTAATTTTATGAGTTATTGTTATTTTTTTTTTATCTATAATACAGTAATGAATGCGTCAATTAATTAATAAATAAAATTTACAAATATTTTTTATTACTCTAATAACATTTAGAAGACCAAATAACAAAAGAAACAAACAAACAAAAATATAACATAAAAATCAATCATATGCACTACTTTTAATTAATCCCTTGGGCATTGTTATCAAGGTAAAAAATTATGAATTTAATTTTGATGGATTTTATATCAAACCGTTTTATACTGCCATCCAATCAAAATATTTCGTTTGGATTTTTTAAGTAGTGAATATAAAAATTAACTATCATAACTTATATGATAATATATGATTGGATAACTATAAAAAAATTTTCATTTAGTGCAAAGCAATTAAATCCGAAAATGAATGCAATATCAATGGGGTCACCAAGAAGTATTCCCAACACATCCACTATCAAACATAGAAATTCAAATCCTATTACATTAGTGATTTATTCTGGAACATGCATAATTTTTTGTTTTTATATCGTTCAAACGCCACGTGTCCACCATGCCAAACTCATAATATCCATATGCACATATCACTTTCATATATTTTTTCGCATCCTTCAAATGCCACAAATCTATCATGCCAAACCCAGGTTGGATTTAAATTTTATATTCGTTCTCTTTATCTTATTTCCTATCCCTTCAATTAAGTTTTATTATGTATTTAAATTATGAATAGTTAAAAAAATTTAATTAAATAAAAAATTATGAGTGATATTATTATTATTATTATTATTATTATTTTATTGAAAAAACATGAAAGATAACAGGAAAGAGTGAGGGAAGATTTGGTTGCAACTCATGTTAACCTTATGCAGATACCAAGGCCACGCCATAAATACGAATATAGGCTTCCACCGAAATTATTCAACTAATCTGGACCGCAAGGTTTAGGAATAATTAAATACATTACTTTAGTTCCGAATTTTCAAACTCATTCATTACCAATATTCCAAATTCATAATGAGATTCCAAATCAGTCCATCTAAGCATAAGCACGGGGAATAATTAATTAACTGTCACATCCATCATTATCAAACAAGTCACGCAAATCCCACATAGAAACAAGGCGCATCTAATACAGCGACAAATTAGAATTATCTTAACGCAAATAGAGATTTCAAAATCAGCTAGCCCGTCGGATTAGCTCATCAAAATTGTAAATTTTAGTAGGTTGAGTTGAAATTTTAAGGTTAAAAGATTTTAACCTGATGGGCCAAGTTTTTATTTTAAAATAAATATAATTGTAACTTTTAGTAGGTTGAGTTGAAATTTTAAGAAAAGATTTTAACCTGATGGGCCAAGTTTTTATTTTAAAATAAATATATTTTATTGGTAAAAAAAATGTGTGATCCAAAAAAGAAGAAAGTAAGAAATGTATACACTCACCAATAGGATTATTATAGTTGACATTATTCACTCAAAGTTAAAATTTAAAAATAAAATAGTGTCATAACTCACAAATAATACTATTAACAATAATATTTTTTAGTTGAAGTTAATGTATAGTTGTTATTGATCTTGAAAATTTAGATATATATAAATAAAAAATATCTTTTAAAAACTTTTTTTTAAAAATTCATCAAAAAAATAAAAAGTAATTTTTTAATTTTTTAATGGGTTAGCTGGCCAATGCTTAAATGGGTTGGGCTGACTATTTCAGTCATGGTTCAGAAAATTCAGGAGGCTGTTTGAAGTTTGGAACCAGCCTGCTGTTCGATCGGGTTAACCCAAAACCTCCTGGAAAAGGACCTTGGAGGGACAGGAAAGCAGGATGGAAAAAAACCCTTTAACGTTTTTTATTTAAATGCAAAATTTCATTATTTTCAATTTTTTTTAAAAAAAAAAACCTAAAATCTCATATTCCCTAATTTTTTTTTTTCTAATATGGAAAGTAGTACCTTGAGAGATTTAATCCATATGAATAATGTTTATTTTAACTAAGAGATTATTTATGTTATGTTCTATAGGTTTTGTTGATGTTAATTTAATTTTTAGTTATTTTATGACATATTTTATTTATATTTTTATATATTTATATAAATACATGTTTTATTATATACCGTTGACTCAATTGAACTTGATTGAACCTCTGAACCCTTGTCCAACCAGTTCAATATTCCTTTCCTTTTGAACCTGATTTCAATCCATTTTATTTTGACAGTTTGCCCACTTTGTCCTATTTTTGATGGACTTTTAGCGGGATGGTTAGCCATTTTGACATCTAGATGCAAAGTTATAGTCCATAATTATCTCCTTCCAGTAAATTAAAAAAAATGATTATCTCCCTCCATCAAAACTCTTCATGCCCATTTGGCTGTAAGCTTCATATATACACATCTTTGTGAATTGTGATGGGAGAAAAACGTAGTTGGCTTTATATAGCAATAATTAACTTCCAAGAAATGGCATGCTAAGCACCAATTGGGGTTCAAGAAATTTTTAGATACACCTGAAATACCACATGAATATATTTCATACCAAATAAGAAAATGACAATTTAACTAAAAGTGTCAAAGATGGGTCCTAATTAAAGTGTTATTTTTTTTTTTTAATAGATATGAAGTATATCATGTGACGCTCCAAATACATCTAACTATACTGAGGTTCAGCAGCGGGTGGATTCGCCATAAATGTAGTCGAGGACGGCAATGACTCCAAAAACAAAAGCTTGATCCATTCCCGGTTGCACCACCACATGGTACACATCCTTGCTTTCCATCAATTTCTCCACTTCCTTATTCACGCCGACCTGTATAAATCCGCGCACATTTAATTAACAACTAACTAACTAATGTTCTGCTGCAATCTAAAGAGTAATTGATGACAAACTTATATCATCACGTACCTGTGCCACTATGTTGCCTCTAGTGTCAACAATGCTACAATTCTTATCAGGGAAATAGCCCCTGATCTCAAAGTCCCAACTTTTGTTACTAACAGCCCTGGGTTCAGTGGAGATTCTGATTCCATTGTTCTTAACCAACCAAGAATTGGGTTCTTTTAAGCTGAAAACCAGGTTCGGTAATCTTTCATAGTGTAGGCTGTAACCTTTCCATTTATTGTAAATGCTGAGCGCCTCAACCATTCCACCCTGCACATTTCAGAATCTCAAATCAAGTAATTGCAAACTTCATCTCTGTATTTTCTCAGGTCCAAAATTTTAAAATCAAGTAATTGTAAACTTCATCTCTGTCTTTTCTCCGATCTTGTCCACAGGATATAATAACTCAAAGAAACAGCACCACATCAATATAATATAAAGTTTATTTTGTGTAGAAATAGAGCTCCCCTTGATATAGCAAAAACAACTACAAATGTACCACAATACATAGACCAAGGTCCCAATTTCAAGTGAGTAATATATACAAAATTTTCACGGATAAATTAGTATATATGTAGTTATACCTTTCTACGCATGAGAAGCAATGCATCTCCTTCCCCATCTCTTAGAACCAACTCTCCCTTTGTGCCATGAACCCCACAGCCATCAACCCTGAAAACAACCCTCTGGATACTGCAATCAGTGACCACGAAACCCCCTCCATTCACCACATGTGGCCTCCTCCTCACCACAAGCACCGTCTGAGAAGAAGAGCAGTACAATTTGCTAACAATAGGTACCATGTTCCCCTATGTGTTTCAAGAGTTGCAAACTTATCTTGGCTCTCACCTATGTGCACCAATTAGTTTTATACACAAAACATTGGGGCCTATCTATTGGAAGAAATTGTACATTAAGTGAAAAAAAAAAATGGGTTTTCTCCCTTATGTGACTTGACTTCTATGCTGTGTACCGTAGAGTTTGGCGAGGTTTGACGTAGGATTTGAAGAATCTTATGAGACATTGATTGGGGTTGCTTGTGGAAGAGATGGAAGTACGGGTTTGTGTTTGTGTATATGTTTACATATGACATTGCTTTGTGCCTCTGTCTCTAAAGTATGCGTGGGCGTGTTAGACTGGTTTTTGGTTAATGTTTGTTCGAGATAGCGCATGTGTTTCAAGCTGTGTTGAAAGGCCAAAAATCTAAGCCGTTTCAATGATCAGAGTGTGGGAGAAAGAAAAATAAAAAGTAGTTAGCTAGTGGTTTTCAAAAAAGTGTTTGCTACCTTTTGAAATTCGGTAGAGCTAATCATACCTACTTCAAAGAAGAATCGTTGAATAATATATGTGTACGAGTAATGTGTTTCGATGGAAAAATAAGCACGTTGCGTATCTAGAGATGACTGGATTTATGCTCCAAAATCATTATTTTGTTTCCTACGTGAAGAAAAATGTTAGCCAACATCTTAAAGCAAAGATTCCTGCATAAAAGTAATGCAACAACTTCAACTCAAGCAATATATTAATGAACAAATTATTTAATTAAAATTAATGAAGCATCAAAACTGTTTTTTTTTTTTGGAGCTGAATGAAGCATCAAAACTTTATTACTAATAACTCAATAAACTCAAATTAAATAATTATGTTTAGACCATAATCTCGTACCTTATCTTAAGAGTCATGTAAATAAATGATCGATTCATGGAATGACACGGGGTATAACATACATGTTAAGTTAAATTGGGAATATTTTCTGCCTGTCCTTTATGTGTGGGAGAGACGTAGATGGATTAAATGATAAAGGACACAACCCTTTCGAAATTCGACTGAACTTATATATACACCAGTTCGTAGTACTACATGAGTCACAGCCGAACCAAAATCATTCATTGTTGCCTTCCTTAGCTTGTAGATAACGATACTTCCAAACCTGATATTAATTTTCAAATGACCCGTTTGCCAGGTCTGATCAATTTCGGGATGCTAATTGCTGAAGCATACAAATGACACTTCTCAACATCACCATGTCAAAATTCAGACTCAGTCGAAAAGGGTCTTTCAATAATAATACTTGCACAAAGGAATACGTAACTTGAATAAATGAATCTATTAGAGTGCTATTTTTGCTTAATATCGGCTCGACGCATAAAACACTTTTGATTCCAGATATCAAGTTTAGAAAAGAGAATCACTTGCTCTAAAGAAATTAAATAGGGTTTTCACTAAAGTGTACTATATGTTATTGAAATTTAACCCAAAATCTCATATCACATATAATTAAATGTCTTGCAATTGTTTTGATTTATAAATATGGGCCTTGTTTGTTAGATTTAGATATCCTATAAAAACAAGAGTGATCACTATGGATATAGTATTTAGGAGCTATCCATATGATTAAAGATTTGTAAGAATGATTAATAAATTCAGCCATTTAAAAGTTGTAAACAGTAAAAGATTTTTAGACAAATTCACTTGTGGCAATCAGTGTAGCATCAGCATTTTTTATTTACATTATCAACATTATATTCAACAATAGTATAAGAATAAAATGTGTTTTTTTAAGCCTTTAGTGGTAAAGAAGGCGATGTTGATTATTAATGAATTTTAAAATTATTAAAATATATTTATTCTACATGTAATAATATCATATAATTTTCAATTATATATATAATATTAAAGTAAAAGAATTTTTTAAAAAAAATAAGTAGTAATTCATACACGGAGACAAATAGTAAAGAGTAGATATTAATTATGTGAGAGAAAAATTAAAGTAGAATTAAATGTGAGTTAATAAAATTATAATATTATTCAAAAATTTAAATGGAATAAATAGATAGGAAATGAGGTTTTATGTCCAAAATAGAACGTGAATTTTATTAACCTCTATGTGAAAGTGCTAATCTCTGCATGAAAGTATAGATGTTAGCGATCCATACATATTATATAGTCAAAGACTTTACCATCAAACCACGTGGTGTGAGCATTGCAATTTAATGAATTCTCATAGTAATAAAAAATGATTTCTATAGCATATTTATATCCGAATATATTAATTTTTTAATATATTAAATTATAATATTTTTTTAAGATGAATATTAATAAAAAATAGATGACGTATATCAAGTGATTAATTAATTAATCAATGGGTGGAAACTGAAAAGTGTTGAACGTAACAAAAACCAGATGAACGTTGGCGTTGTAATTTTGTTTCCCTCAAAATCAGGGCAAATTCGTCGGGGACGCTGGCGCCCAATTCTCCTATAAAATAACACTTTCTCTTTCCTGCGCAGTGGTCACGTGCGGTCTGAGACATTTCCATCGTGCTTTTCGCTTCCTCGCTCTGAAAACCCCCCCAAGGCCACACACTAGATAGTGCACAAAAACAAAACTCATTTCACATAGAAAGAGAAAACATACAGGGCGTGACAGAGACTTTCCTCAGTCATTACTCCATAAACAAACCTCAAATCTCGATCAAGAGTTTCCCATCAAAATCCCTCAAGTTTGCTAAATGGGTTCGTACACACACACTCTTGCACTTGCAGGCTTTCTCACAGCCGTCTTTACCATTTATAATTAATTACCCCTTTATTACTTTGTTTATTATTATTATTATTATTATTATTAGAGTGGATATTTTATTTGGTCATTTAAGATTTTTATGTTGAACTGTTTTATTCTTAAAAAAAAAGTAATTAGTGATTTTTCAAGGTTAAAAATGATGGATCCATTAGTCCCTGATGATTTTTCGTTAATGGATTTACAAATATGACACAGTATAATAATAATGTGTCATTAAAATATTACCGTAAGCTAAATGAAACTATATTACATTCATTTTGATATCTAAAAGTATAGAAAATCAATCACTTTATAACTTATAGTAGATATTTAAATAATTTATTTTGTAAATTTCAATCACTAAAATGAATCATTTTAAATTTTATTTCACTTCAAATGACATATATATCACCTAATTAACATCGTGTTAGTAAGTCAATGTATAATTTTATTAGTGCTTAAAGAATCAAATATATACAAAGAGACTAATATGTCATATTATTAAAATCTTGAGAAATCAAAATTTTAATTTTAATTTTAATTTTTAACAAACCAAATAGTCTTATAAAATTTTCTTGAGAGGTTATATACTTATTATTATTGTTTATTACCACACACAAAAGATGCGCTTGCTCCCACCCGCAAGAAAATATTAGTAAAAGATTTAATTTAAATAAATAAAACATTTAAAGTTTTTTAATTTTATTATTCAATCAAATTCTATCATATATATATATATATATATATATATATATATATATATATAGGGAGTGAATATTTATTTAGTTCCTAAAATTATAAACATGTGTTATTTTACTCTTTTATTCTCACAATAAATTATCCCTCTTATTTATATCATTTTCTATGTATATATATATATATATATATATATATATATATATATCTTTTAAAATAGTTAAATAAGAATCAAACTTATTTACTAATATCACAATATATAATTAGATAATTATATAAAAAATTTACATTTTAAATACATCAAAATTAAACTCAATATTAAATGATCATTAATACATATATTTCTTTTTGGCTTGGAAACATTAATACATATGTTACTTTATATTTATGTAATTTGAATTATTTAATTGTAATTGGCTTTATTTTTTTCTTCATATAAGTATATCCTTAATTGTATCATATATTATATATTATATTCATAATGTACTAATAGATGGGAATCATGAACAATGTGAATTAGGCATTTTTCCTCATACATAACACATTCTCACTCCCACTCTCCTCAGCTTGCAATAATGACTCTCTTTCCAGCCTCATTATGACTCTTTATTCTTCCTCCCCTTTGAAGTTGAACACCATTTTTTTATTAGAATCTTTAAAAAAACTAAATCATTGTGACGTTGAATTGTTGTTTCTCATCATCATTATAAATTCCCCCACCATTTCTTCTTCTTGTTTCTTTGTTCTCCAGTGTGATTTTTCTTTTTCTTTTTATATATTTTTTTCCTCTTTTATTTTCTCTTGCTGCTTCTGGGTCTTTCATAACTATCCCTTGTCAGAGAGTGCTATTTACTGCCCCAGGCCACAGTCTTTTCATGTGGGCATTCACACCTAACCTGATTTGCCTCCCATCCTTTGTCACTTACCATTACAATTATTTGACCCCATCACTCGTTACTTCAGCATCAGCAATGACCGCTGGCGTTACTGCCTGTTATTAGCACTGCCATTTCTTGCTAGCTCTGTGTCCCTTTCTTCTTCTTCCTCTTCCTCTTTCTGTGTTTTTGGGGGGTCATTTGAAAAGTTCCAATTGAGGATCATTGAGTGATGGCCATTTCCACCGCAAGGGGGGATCCCCTGAGGCTCCTCTCACCCTTCCCTGCCTTCCCCAAGGCCCCACCGGGCTACCCGGATTTGTATGGGAGGCGCCGTGAAATGAACAGGGTTCAGATGCTGGAAAGAGAGATAAGTTTTCTTGAGGTGGTTTTCACATTCTACACTCATGTCTCTTTGTGTGTGGTTTTTTTTATTATTATTTTCTTTTTTTGACGTCTCATTTTGTGTATGAGGCTGAATGAATGTTGAAAGATAAAAATTTAACTGTAAAATATAAGTTTAATGTTGCAGTAATGGGGAAAGGAAGTTGAGGTCGGGGAAAAGAATTTGATTTAGGCCTGGGTAAGGGGTAAAGTTGATTTATAACATGTTCTGATCCATGTAGCGGTCCCATTTAGAAAGAGAAACTTTAATTGTTGTTATCTTTTACATACCATTCTGTGCTGTGAATTCACGAGTTTGAGTAACCGAGAGTGTCAACCATGAATGGTATAAAGTTCAGAACCTTGGAGACACAGGGAGTGTCTGTGTTAAACTCCAATGCCGTTTGGTGAATTTTCTTTGCTTTGATTGTCTAACAACCTGGGATGACAAATTGGAAAATTGTTCACCTCTTCTGAAATCGCGTTTCATGATCAAGATTCAGGACTGAAATTTGAGTGTGAAAGTAAGTAATGAGTACACTGTTCATTTGTCATAGGCTTTCAAGTTATAATTGCATTAATCTAAAGTGTTCTTCAATTTTCTGAGATGATTTTTGGCACTGCGAAGTATGAATCAATTGCTTGCCTGTTCTAGCTATCTTCTGGCTTCTGAGAATTGTAACAGTTTAATCAATAATAAATTAATAATTTGCACATTTGCCGTTGTCAATGCAAGGAAGTACCCAACCAGTAGCATTTAATAAGCCCAGAGACTGAAAAAGTACGAACGTTTTTTTTGGTTTTGCCAGCCGGTATCCTCAAGCTTTCCAACGGTGAAATTTTTTTAATGTATTGAATGTGTTGATAATTTAAATATATTATTTTTTAATAAAAAATTTCTATTTTAGAAAAAGGTTACTAGTTAACAAAATCTTTTTTTTTGTTTCTCTCTAGCGGAATCTTGCAACTCTGCTCTGTGGATACTGATTGAGGGACTCCCTGTCCTCATGGAAAATAATAATACTCTAGCCACTAGGCCGTAGCTGGCTTCCTGCTTTTTTTTGTGTGTTAAATTTGTTATTCTTATTCTGATATAATATATAGTAAAGGGATATCATAAAAATTAAATTAATGATATTAGAAAATTAAGAATTTCACGAAGAGTGCATCACATGGCAGCTTGATAGTAAAACGTTGCAACCTAGTTGAAAAAATACCACCACATTTTGGGCCCTTTTGGTGTTAAACCGACTTTGCTCATAATTTTGCATTTTGCAGGAAGAATTGAAATCCTCTGAAGGACTTCAACGAGCTTCAAGATGCTGCAAAGAGTATGTCTATTTCAGGAATTGGCTTACTGCCACATGAAAGTATAGAAATTCCTTAAAACATTTTAATTATTCCATGCTAAATTCATATTGTTGATTAAATGCAACAATGTTACAGGATTGATGATTTTGTTATGGCAAAAGCAGATCCTCTGTTACCTACGTAAGAAACGTTATTGTCAATCTTCCTTCGTTAGATCAGAAAAAATCATAATTACTAATTTCTTTATGCCGTATATCTTTCGAGCAGGAAGAAGAAGAACCGCCGGTCACGTCGCTTCTGGAAGTGGCTCTGGTATGACCTTATTTCATTTTATATATTTTGTTCAAAACTGAATCTTGTTACTTGAAGTATATGTGCCTACTCTTGATTCAAGTGAAGATGCAAGGTGTTTAATTGTGAAGTGTCTTGGTCTAGCAACAGAACTCCCGACGAATTTGCAGGAAATAGATAGGATATAAGAAAGAGTAGTGTAATGGGGGCGTCCCATTGACAACCACATGCGTTCAAGGGTGGAAAATAAAATTATTTTCCCCTTAAAATGGGACCACACAAGATTCAATGGTGATAAATTGTGCTTGGGCACGAGTCGCCCAGGCAACCAAGGTTCAGAAGTCATTTCTTATATTAAAACTTAGTTGCAAGGCACATAGATACACTACTTGCACTTTTAATTAAAGAGTAGACATATTAACCTATATATAGTTTTAAATATTGTAGCATTTTCTTTTTCTAGTCCCTTTGACTCATTGCGCATGCAATCATGTCACTGAATCTAACAGTGTTTTGTGTATAATATCTGAGATTATATGCACCAGATAAGCCCCAAAATCAGGGACGGATGCAGGTTATAATGTAGGGGCATATGCCCCACAATAACTTTGAACCTTTTTCAGTGACTATTAGTTCGATCCCATAAGAATAGAGACAAAGTAATAAGATACAACTTAGCATTCTTTTATTTATATTTATATATTATGTCTGTCTTCATTATAAAAACTTTTTGGATCCGATACTGTTGATAAGTATTCATAAGCTGGTTTGATCTCATTTTTTGAAGAAGCAACTTCCTAATGTAGTAAACCTTGTCCAACAACTATCTCAGATAACATGAGTAAATTTTTTATGCAGTAGCATGCCCTGCTTCAACTTGTCCTGGATCTGCTGTTGGTGCTGTGATGGGTGCTCTCAATGTCTAAAGTTACCAAGCTGCTGCTGCTGCAGCTTCAGACCATGCTGTTGCAGCTGCTTCAGACCATGCAGTTGCAGATGTCCTAAACCAAAGTGCCATTGTTGCCCAGGTGAAAAATCACGTTGCTGCAAAGGGAGCTGTGGTTGCAAAAACTGTTGCATTCCCCAAGTTGCAATGTTTTGTGCCCTTGTCTCTCTTGCTGCAGTTGCAAATGCTCTTGCTCTTGCACTTGCCCGAGCTGCCCAAAGGTTCAAGTCCTGTTGGAACCCTTGCTGCTGTTAATGTTTGCTAGTATAGTCTTACAAAAAAGAAAAAAAGGAGAAAAAAATCTATAGTTATTGGCATATAAAAAGTTGCATTTATGATAGCTATAAATTTTGGAAACATAAAGGTTCTAAAGTTAAATTGTGGGTCAGGTAAGTTTGATCCTTTGCTGTTCAGTATCCAGTATTTCATGTGAAATGATGGACCAACAGTGGAAAATTGCCGTTCTGGAGGGTTCCATGGTCTGATTATTAAAGCCACACAAGTTGGCTCATGTACATATTTTGCACTTTTTGCCTAAAAAAATATTTATTCTTTATGTATAGTTTTTCATATTAATTTTAATACGTGTTCAGTGTAAAATGTTTTACGCTATTAATCAATTTTTTTATAGTTTTTATCAATTATGCTGATTGAAAGTTTTTAGGAGTAAACTATGAAATTGATATCAACTGAAGGCTTTACAAAATTTACTAATGGCTAAATATGTTATTAGTCCTCATAATATGAGTTATTTTGGTTGATTCCTTTAAGAATTTTGTTTTGGTTTGGGTTCCTGTTTTTTCAATTATGTTTTTGGTCATTTTTGTATGAATTTGATGTTGAATGATGATATTTATTTTTATCCAAAAAAATGATGATATTTATATAGAAAAAGATTTTAAAAGTATTTAAAGAATAAAAACAAAAATTTTGAAATTTATAATAACTAAATGCATAATTGAAAATATTTATTGAGATCAAAATTTAAAATAATAAGGATAAAAGATAAACAAAATAAAAAATAATTAAAATCATTGCAAAAATTTTAGAGTGATCAAAATTAAAATGATATATATATTTATAAGAATTAAAAATATATTTAAGACTTTTATAAATTTGAGACAAAGACCGTTTATTTTTTAAGATAAAAAGAAAAAAAGTTTCTTTTTTCTATATATTTAATCCTTGCAAGAAAGTTGGTGATCGATGAAAGCATGAATCGCAAGGCAGCAAATTATGTTATTGCTATGGTGTACCATTTGCACATTAGTTGACACTGTGACACAGGACACATGAAATGTCTTTTCCCTTCAGCTCATAGATTGATTTCAGGGACCCAAGATCGTTGGACTATGACATAGTCACTTCGATATAACTAGGCATTTGAAATTTCAAAGGAGTTGTTAAATCATAAAGGACACAGGGTACTCGGGCTGAAGAACTGGATAACACCATCACTCGCCTAATTAATTGCACTCATGTGCGTGGAAGAGAGTGGCCACAAGGGTAAGTTATTTCTCACCTGAAAAAGAAAATAAGGATTTTTTTAAAATTATTAAATTGAACCTACCTCAAGCACATCTTTCATTTCAGCCAACTATTCTCTCCCCATTACGTTAAGATGAGCATTTTGTCGTTGACGCATGAACAAAGATTTTGAGTTGTAGCTTGTTCACCTTCGTCCGATCGTTCGAAGTACTGTTATGACATTGGGTTGGTTTTCCACTGTGTTCCCAATTTATGGAAACTAATGTCTACTGACGGTTGGACTTATTTTGCTATTTTATTAGAAAGAGCGATGCTAAGATTAAAAACAAAGGGTAAAATACATTTAGCTCTTGAGGTATCAAGAAATAATACTCTACTCTATTTATTGAAAAAATATATATTGCACCCTATTTCATTAAGGTAGTTTGTTTCCTATCTTTGGAATAAAAATACTGAGACATTGGAGATAAAATATGTTTGATAGAAGAGATTAGAAAACAGAAATATAGAAAATTTCAATCCCTCTAAAAAGTGGAAACAAGATACTAATAAAGAAATTTATTTTTTTTCTTCAATAATATCCCTATACATATTTAATATTTTTCAATGTGTCCTCAAATACAAGGGTCGACCACGGCTACCAACCGTGGCCATCGATCTACATATATCTATTATGATATATTTGTTGTCTTGTCACATTTCCAAATAAAATACACAGCTATCATATTTTGCACTCCACAACCAAACACGATACAACGATAGTATTTTTATGTCTTCATCTCCACGTTTTTACTGCCCTGTCTCCACTATCAGAGACAAAAAACAAACGCTACCTAAGAGTGTGTTTGGTGCATTCTCTTTTATAATTTGATTTTTTTATAAATTATATACTAAATAATAAAAATAATTATAAAATAAGTAATGAATTTAATTTTTATACACTAACAGCATAAAATAAAATATTGATAAATAAATTTTTACAGAATACACTTTTTGAAGTTTTATCGGTTCATGGCTAATATTATTTTATATTAGAAACCAAATTCGTAAATAATATTAAAAATTATATTAAAAGTTAACAATAATTGTTTTAATTAAAAAAATGTAACAAGGAGTATTGAATGTGAAGAGTACCTCATTATGCTGAGGGGATATATTCTGAGAATGTAAGGTGAGCACGATTCCTATGTCTCCGTTGAACAATCAATGAGTGGGGTGGGTGTACCTGAAAACTTCACCAAAAATAAGCAAAGGTTTAATGGAGCTAAAGTGCAAGTAGAATGTAAAAATTGTACCTAGAGTTTGGGGAAGTATTTATAGAAGGACCTCAAAGGTGGTTATCGAAGTCATGGGACAAGATGTGTTTTCGATTGATGACCCCATGCTCTCTGGTTCATGGATAGACCTTGATCTGAACACACCTCTTTGGTAAACGCCACCATGTGGAGGCCTTCTTAGAGCTCATGTGGGACGGAGCTCTAAACCCGATTTGGAAGGTATGGACCTCTGGATTGGGCTAGCATCGCTGGGTTCACGCCTAGCCCAAACTATTGTCCATAATAATAATAATAATAAGCACTTTAAGTAAAGAAGATATAAAAATCAAATAAATATTTAGAATAATATTAAAAGATTAATAAAATATTATTTAAAAAATACATGATAAATAAAATTATTAATAAATAGTATTAATATAAAATATAGTTATATGAATGAGATTCAAAATATTAAAAATAATTTTTATAAATCAATAATTTAATTATTATAGTTAATAGTTATTTATTTATCATGATTTGACAATATTTTAAATTTTTATTAGTTTTGAGTGTAAAATTGGTTTTACACTATCAACTAATAAAAATTCAAGAAATTGTCAAACCATGGTGGGTAGTTATCATAATGGGCATTACCTAGCATAATTTGACGTTTTTTTAATTTTTATTTGTTGATTTATTTTGTAATTATTATGTTGATGTACTAATAGTATAAATGAGTTCTATAATGTATTCAAGCATATATTATCACATAGTCAAAGTGATTTACTCTTATATTGACTACTTAAAAAAATCATTCAAATGGACCGATGTCACGATACGATTTGGGAACGTGACGCCACGTGAAAAATCTCACTCCACGTAAGTCTTCTGGATGACATATCTCTCTAAATGTATAACATACTTTTTATTCTGAAAACATAATTCCATCTAAATCTTTATTCAAAACTTGATATATGAAATCATAAAACTGAAATGCTTTGATATACAAAGCTCTAAAAACATTTTAATCATACTCTGAAGATCAATTTAACAATTGAACTGAATCATAAATTTATCTCTAGCTTGTTACATAATCCTAATCAAAACCTACAATTTCAAATCCATAATTAAAATCTATAAGCATATACATAGATGTTTCTAACTCTGAAATTAAATATATAATATGAAAAATAATGCATGGCTTAGATCCTTCCTGCAAATCTACTAGAGCACTCTACTCCAACAAAATTCTAATCTAGGCCTTCCTGCAAAGTAAAGGTTGCCATTGGGATAATTGCGGGATATTGGAATGGTGACTAAACTATGTCTATACCTGCAATTGTGAGGAGGAAAGGATAAGGGTGAGTCAATGGACTGAGTGAGTGAATCCTCACCCATCACCCACATGGGACAGCCAAGGGATATACGTAATGCGATATACATCCAGGAATCTTAAACCAATTGATATAAAAACGTCTTTGAATTCAAAAATTCATAAAACAACATTTCTAAATTCATAATCTACTAAGAAATCATTTAAACTGATAGGGCGGTAGAGCCTCAAGAAATAATAAGTCAGCAGGATAAATATATACATAATAATATTAATAACTATCTCTAAATTTCTGGTTATGCACAAAATATGTGGCTTAACAATAAGTTCTCTGTCATGCATGTCAACTATGGCATAATAATTCTCTGATCTCTAGGCACCTTACTAGGTCCTGTCTCTGATTTCTTTAGCCCCTGGTAGGCAACTTAGTATACTAAGGTTAACAAAATAACTACCATTAACTCACAATTTGTTTCTTTATCTTTACCATATAAACTAGTTTGAATAAAATAATTTAAATTTGAAAACTCTTAAAATCTCTTACTTCTCTAAGAGCTTGAATCTACGTAACTCTAACAATCTGACTTTAGCATAGTTGTGGCTATGAAATCATGTCCAAGGGATCACTGTTGTAGATATTGTGATTTCAAAAGCCCACAGAGGATGTAGCCATCAACTATCATGGATCATATAAGGTTCGTACTCTAAAATTCTTTTATGACTAAGTTTCTAAATCTTCTCTCAACAACTTGAAAACTCTGAAATCATAATCACATTTCTGTTCACGAAACTAAGTTGTACTTTGTCTAACATTTTCCAATATCTCAACTGAGTATTCTAAAAATATAGTCTGAAATCCAAAATCTTGAAAAATAGTGATATCATAAATTCATAAAACACCTTGACAACTTTAGTGAACTTGCTAAATCATATATTTTTCAATAAATCTCTTAAATTTTAGCACATAAAAACATTTCTATAACATATAATGTATCAATTATGGTCCCATAATTTTCTAAAATACATTTTCATGCTATATTTAAAATCATTATCTTTGCCATAACTTACAAAATCATAGCTAATTTCATATTTGATAATCATCATGCATAAAACATACTTGTAATGACTAAAGATAAGGTTATGAGTTTGAACTCACTCACCGTTTAGGGTCAGGTATGTGGGCACCACCAACTTGACCTTGAGAGCTTGGAATGACACCAACAACTATCATAGAGCAACATAGACCCGTGAGTAATCTCTAACAACTCTAGAACGACTCTAAATCAACTCTAACAATATTGGGGGAGCACCCACTTGACAACAATGAGAAACTACAACACCCAACTCAAGAATAGAGGAATGGGAAGAAAAGGAGCAAAAACTAACATAAACCTCTTACCTTGAAGCCTGAAGGATGAAGATTGATGTTGGGTTGAGAGAAAGAGAGGAAATGATGTTTTGGGGGTTTCGATAAATGGGGAAAAAATCCAGAGTTGGGGGTTTATATAGGTGGGTTACTTAAACGAAACTATATCATTTTACATCGTTCTGGTACCAAAGGTTACCGCTATAGTGGTTAAGGGCCTGAAGCACCTCACGTACAACTCATGACGCTATAGGGTCTATGACCGCTGTATATGGCGGTCAAGGACCTGAAGCACCCGCATACAACTCATGATTGCTATAGCAGTTGGCAAAATGCCAAAACCTCTAAATCCTACACCCATAACCACTATAGCAGTTTCAACAACTCCAGTCTCTACATCTTTTGGTCTTTCATACATCTATGGCTTTTCTAGTAACACGGGTGGATTCAGGAGACCCTAAGGTCATACTAGAATTGTCCAAGGAGACATGTACTTGAAGTATTACAAACGAGTAATTGGATAACAATATAAAAAGTTTTTACATTGTCAAAGTATCAAAATTAAGTTCATATTTTTTATATTTTAATAATACTTTATTTTCATATAATATCAAATAATATATATATATATATATATATATATTTTTTTCGTAGAATATTTCCAACTTCTATATTTTTATCATAATAATATAATGAACATAGAAAACATACCAAAGTAATATTATTTATAAATTATTTAATGATAATTTTTTTATTAAACTATAATTAAAATATTAATTTGTAAAAAAAATGAAAATTTTATTTTTATTATATATAATTATATTTTATAAGAAATTTTATATTATTCATCATGTATTATAAATTTATATATTAATTTATGTATTTTAATATTACTTTAAATATTTATTTAATTGTCATCTATTATTGATTTTAAAATCATCTATCATTTTAATATATAAAAAGTAATTATAATAAATGAGGTTATTTAATATGTTGTAAGAATCAAACAATGTGAAATTAGTGAATAGAAATTAAATTTATTATTTATTCTATAATTATTTTTATTATTTAATATATAATTTATAAAAATAAAATAATGAAATAAAATACACCACACGCACCATTAATGAAATGAGGTGGAGTGTCATTTTTTGATATCTCAAGGGGATAAGTGTATTTTACCCAAAAACAAAAGAAAAAATGTCGATATAGTTGACATAATCGTGGCAAATTTTTGGTGGTTGGATGGAAATCGTAGATGTGATTAAAGTTTTCCAATAATATTTTGCCACATAATTTAGGTAACATTATGGGATTTGGCTCCTTCAAAGTGACGACATTAGTAAAATATAAAAGTGATGACTAATTACCCTTAGACCATTTACACCATGTTTGGCAAAGGAAAAAAATGGAGAGGAAAGAAATTGGATGGAATTTTATTTTTCACGAGTATGTTTGTATGAAAGGAAAAAGAGAGGAAAGAAAATAAAAGAAGAATTAATTTCTTTTGTTTTTTTATGTGAAAAAGTGAGAGGAAAGAAAAAGATAATGATGGCAAATGATAATTTTACCCTCAAATTATTTTTAGATGTTATTTTAACCTAAATATAGAGACATATGAAAAATTAATAGAAACATAAAATTAATGCAACTTTTTATATATTTTTTTGAACAGATTTTTTTATAAATTTATTTATTTACATAATAATGTAAATAACGCTAAACTAAAAACTAAACTACTTTCTAAATAAACTATATTCTCCCACTAAATTTAAGCTAAAATCTAATAAACAAAACCCAAAAGAAGAAAAAACAAAAGAACATTCACACACAAAAAAAAAAAAACCATCGGAACAAAAAAAAAAGTCCAAAAAGTTTTTAGTTTTCACAAAAAAAGAATAGCTTAATACCTTAACATTTTTCAAGCAAAAACTAACCAAAAAGCTTTGGGGTAAGGAAAATAAATAAATCAATGAAATGATAGCTAAAAAAGGAAGTGGGGAGTGGGGGGGAACTATGCAACACATTAGGATTCACTTTCACAATTTCAACAAAATTGGGTTTAGGGGCTGAGTCTGCAATGCAAGTTTGTGGAGGCATGGTTGAGATGGTTGAGGTAATAGTAGGATCTCCACTCATGCTTTCATCCATGTGTTTTGCTGTGCATTTTGACATGTTATTGTTCCTTTGCATCAATGGTTTTTCCTTCAAATTGCATATAGATCTAGGTTTCTGTATGGTACGAAAATTTGTGTGCATTCATAGGGAGGCTTCAAAGTTATCTCATCCTCCATTTTTCCATTTGTGATCATGAACAATAATAATGAACGGGAAAACAACAAAGAAGAGGGTCACAAGGAAGAAGAATGGCACAGGTAGAAGTCACCAACATAGGGGTATTGTTGGCATTGACAAATGTGTGCAAGTTTTCCCTTTAGTTTTTCGCCCAGTAGTGGGAGGAATGAAAAACTCTAGACCCACACATGTTAATTACTGTCGATTTTTCCTTCCTGATTTCCTTCCAACCCAACAAAGGAAAATTGTGTCATTCCTTCCTTTTTCTTCCTCTCCCTCTCTTTCCTTCCAAATTCCTTCTAACCAAACAAAGCCTAGTGAGATTTGTACACAATAAAAGTTATTCATCCAATGATAATTAATCTTTTACTTTTATATTTTACCAACCTACTCAATTTAGAAGAGTCAATCCAACAATATGGCGTCAGTTTCTTTAGCTTTAAAGCTTTTTCCTATTAGAAAATGCTTTTTTTTTTTAAATGGTGAGCAATTGGATTTAAGGGGAGTATCTAAGATGTAAACGAATGAATTAATCCAATGGATTTGGAGATTCAAACCAAACCAATGAAGTTGGTTCGAATTTATTATGAGAATTGATTTATTTTAAGGTGATTGGTTTGGTAATTCAAATTTATAATTTTTGAACCCGATCACCCAAATACTCAACCTAATCAATTTTGTTTCGACTTATTTCCAAATTTTCAATTTTTTTTGCTTATGATTTTGTCATTTGTGTAATAAATTTATATATTGACACTATTATTAAGTATATCATAGTCATGCTTTATACCATTATTAGTTAAAGGGACAATTTTTGAAAAAAATACAATCATTAATTTTTTACTTTAACTCAATGATGCGAACCAAGTCAACTCGATCTTAATCAACTCAATTTGGTTTGATTTGTTGAAAAAGAATAAAAAAATGGAGGATAATTTGGTCCACCTATCTTTTGGATCTTCTAATGTTTCTACGTCCAATTACAAGATTACCCTCAAATAATATTTTATTTTATTATACACTTTTCACCGTTTTGTTGCCTCCATTGCACACTCAACAACCCTCTTCAACAAAACCACATATCTCCAGGATTTTGCTCCAACATCGCATACATCACCAAGTCATCCTTCTTTTCCCATCATTATCAGACACTAGGCTGCCACTAGCTCAACCACACTCACCTCCCCCAAGTTGGGCTCAAGTGGGGAATCAAAGTTTTAATTTTTTTTATTCATTTTGCTTTGCTTTATTCAATCGAAACAAAAAATTGTTGGTTTGGTAGTGTAAATGGAAATCAACCATAACCACCATCTATGATGACAAAAACAAGATGACAAAATTGTTATTTTTTTATTACTCTATTCTTTTGTATTTTTAGAGCCATTAAAGATTCAAAATAACAAGAGTCAAATTTATAAAAATTAATATTGAATGGATCCAAAAGTAACCACCATATTGATGTAACATCCTGAGGAGAACAAGTGTGAGCTTTCTAATAGTAAACTAATGTTGTTCTCCTATCATGAGAGAGGGATTTGAATGCGTTCAACAATTGTCATTCTGAGTTTGAAGGCACGCAAAGTTGGGCATTGTTGAAATTGAGGATGGGGCAGCTGATTCAATTTATACAATGTAGAAGCAACAGATTGGTGGTGGTGGTGGTGGGGGACCAGAAGGAAGGGACAATAGATAATTAGAACGTTTAATAATTTTAAATATATTTTATTTTATCAAATTATTTAATAAATTTATTTAGTAATTAACCTATTAAATCTTAACCGTTCAAATATAATCTAACGGTTTAAACAAGAAGACCATTACAAGGTCTAGAAGATATATGAGACTAAATTATTTTCACCACAAAAACCAACTCAAACTGACAATTAAATTTGATATGTTTAAGTGGAGTGTTCTAACATGGGGATACTTAGGTTTTGGACCTTGATGGTCCCTTTTTCTTGGTGGTTGACCTTGATGTTCTTTAATTATTGGCCACTGAAAAGTTAATCAACGGTTAAATTTTATTTATTTTATTATATTAGAACAATTTTATAATAATTGATATTTATATTTTGATATTATAAAAAATAATTATATATTATTTACCTATTTTATCCCTCACTTTTATGACTTTTCTATTCTTGCCACTGTGTTCACACCCCACTGATCGCCAACCATTCTACCACCGTTCACCACCCTTCATCTCATAGTTAGTGTCAACCAACGGTAAATAGGGCAAGAACCACCATTTCCTTCTTCCACTGTGCCTCTGCCGACCTATGCTGCTCCCAGGCTAGCACCCTACTGCCCCCACATTGTCCCCTCTCCATTACTATATGCTTAACGTTCACTAGACTAAAAACTCACCACTCACAAAAAATGGAAGCTTTTCATGGACCAGCAACATGAGAATCATTTCATGCAAGGATCATGTTGCTATGACAATCTCTAGCTTATTGGTCGATTGCATGTGGTCATTGCTTTAACCACTTTTGTGCAATCTTCAACTTCAAAGACCCTAGAAACCCACTAGAGACTATAGCAAGGAGGCAAAGTGGGAATTGAGGTTGGGGCAGAAGCATGTTTTTGAGTGAAGTATAGAGGAGAAGATGAAGAAAGTACGAGATGGCATTATGATTGTATAGGTGTGATGACAGAGGAAGGAGAGAGAGAGAGAGAGAGAGAGTTCGTTGAAGGAGAGAGAAGGATGATAAGGTAAAGAAAGGTGACAAGGTAATTTACTATCTTTGTTAAGTTATTTTATGTTTATTTTTACATGGACCATGTGAAGGACCATCTCAACTTCCCCATGTTAGAAGTTTCCATGTTTAACTTCATTTTTCCACTTAAATCCAAATGAAGTCAACCAATTTACATAGTGGCGGTGATACTCCAAAGCTCAGCTTCCCTTGAATTAATTTTTTTTTTTTATATCTAATGAATAAAAATTAAAGCACTACCAATAATAGTTTTAAAGCGATAATAACTCGACCAAGTCATCACATTCGGATCCTGATTTCAATGATGGTTATTGGACCTTGACATGATATAATTAAATTATATATATATATATATATTACCCTAAAGAGTAATGACAAGCTTGTGCTTGGCCCTCTAGTAATCAAGTTGCAACCATGTTGCATGACCAGGTTCAAGCCACACATTTGGAATTTCTGGGTCCAATCCAGTCTGATTCTGAAAACTCTACTACCAATAGTCCCAAATTGAATGAATCACCTTAAAATCCACCAGAAAAAGGCAACGAGACGTCAAAAAAAAAGGGGGAAACACATTAAGGTTTTTTTTTTTTGATTGTAACACATTAAGGTTTTAACACCCTAGAAAACAATTCTTCTGCCGTAATTTTTTTTTCTTTTGGGGTCATTTCTTCAACCGTAATTTATACCGATTAAGTGCAATCAGTTCACAGAGCACAATTGGGAAAATAATTTTCTTTTTTTGGGTTGGGTAAAGAAATTGAATTAATGGAATTCTCTTTTGCTTTTGCGCCCTGCACACCCAATTATAACATGTAGCGTGCTAACATGGAGTCACTAGTCAATGCTCCCAACCTATCGCCTATGTGGTAGTGCATGAGCATGACACATTCATTTACATTCTATCCACCTCTCAGGCCTCCTCGTGCTCTCCTTCATCTTCTTCCACCCTCACTCCCCACTCCATCCTCCCACCACCATCACCATCCCGTCCTCCACCTCTTGGGTTGCAGGACAAGTTTGTGGATTCAATCAAATTCACTATTAAGGATATGTGGCCACTAGCCGTTCCGTTTATATACTATCAATGTCATTGTTTTGTAACATCAGTTCTACTTGGCACCCAGCAAACACAAAAGGACAAATACCGTCTCTTCTCCCTCCGCAATTTCAAAAAAAGAGCAAAAAAATAATAATAATAAAAGAAAAGAACACATCCCTCTAACTGTCCAACTAATAATGCTGTGTTGTGTTGTTGACAACAAAGCCTTCCATTCCAACGAAGCCTCAATCTTTTCACTCTGGACAAAGGCTGTTGGGCTTGAAATAAGAATCTGTGCAAGCCAACGATCTCACACTTTTGTCCAAGCAAAAGCAACTGGGCTCCTAACTTGGTGCTGCGCATTGCTCCACAAAATGCTACCAAACTCATCCTTAGCCGAATCAACAGCACCCTTCTCCGACACAAAGGTCACCGTGTACCTCTTCCTTTCCCCTACTTTTCCAAACACAAGCCTGGTGGGTTTCACCGTTATCCCCACCGTGGACGGCCCGTTAACGGCCACGTCATAGACCGAACCGGCATCGCCGACATTGGTCAGTGTGCGCGTGTACCGGACAACCCTCTTGCCTCCAAACAAGACCGAGAATGAGGGGTAATTCAGCTGGCCAGGGTCAGAGAATTTCCTGGTGCAATTGAAGCCTTGGCGCTTGACAATGAGTTGTATGTTCTCCGGGGTGTAGTCCAAGGAGCACAAGAATGTAATGTAGTCAGTGGTGGAGGCATCGTAGACGAGGCCAGGCGAGAGTGCTTTCTGTGGGTTGACATGGCCAGCACCGTGAGCCCATGGAGTGGAAAATGATCCTCTTCCTGCAGCAGCGTCATGAAGTGGGGACTTGGTGTTGTCATGGGTATAGGCTGTTGTCATGAGTGCGGATTTGATCGCACTGGGACTCCATTCTGGATGAGCTGCTTTCAGCAACGCAGCCAACCCGCTTATGTGTGGACATGACATGGACGTACCTATATAATTCCAAAACCAAACCAAAATCAACAACCAACAAGATTTCCAGCCCTAAATACACGAATTCATCCTACCACAAATAAATTGCCAGTAAAATATGTGAGGCAGGGTCCAATAACACCAGTGTAAGAATTTTGCACTTACATCTATATCTAACCATTAATTTCATGTTAATCTGATGGCTTAAAATGGAGCAATTTAATGAAGAGAGAATAAAGATTTACTGGATTATTATTTTAAGGAAGAGAGAGATATAATAAAATTAAATAATTATTTACAAAGAGAATTTGATGTACAGGGTAATAATTATAAAATAATAAAAAATTATATAAACATCAGTGAAATGAATGTGGAAAGTTTCTATTAAAAATGTTACGTTTTTAATAGATACATATACCTTACGAACATAAATATTTAGACTATCAAATTCTTAATACAACTTATCAAAAACGTAAAATGAAAATTAAAAAGAATGATAACCTTTTTTATAATTTTTGAAAAAAACTCAGTTAAAAAATGCTAATTTTCTAATTATTATCAATTAAAAGAAGAAACATAGTTCCTCAACATTTTATGACTTTCAGCATATAATTACATCATTTTTATTAATATTTTAGGTTTCATTTAAATTTAAATTTTATATAAATTTATCATACATTTTTATTTGAATTATTTTTAGGTAGATATTTATTAAAAAATTAAATATATTTAATTTTAAACTTTTAAAAATGCTTAAAAATATAAATAAATGAAAATAAAAATTTATATAAAAAATAACGGAATTTTAGTGAAATGAAAAATGAAAAATTGGAATGTTTTCAATAAAAACCCGAAAACAAACTACATCAAACTTTGAATAAATAAAGATTAATAACGTAAATGACATTAAAAAAATTAAAATAAAAAATAACACTTTCTATAACTAGTGAAAACATTCAACAAAACGCAACAATTAAAAAAGTAAATCACATAGAATTTCAAGATAAAAAAAAACTAACTTTTCTATAATTAGTGAATATTAAGTGTATATTTTTAATTTTTCATTAAGTATATTTTATTATTTATTATTTTTATCATTTTATGATTATTAGTTTACATAGTCAAATTCTGTTTCTAAATTAATTTTATACTTTTATTGTTTCTCTCTTCATTGTAATTATAATCTTGTTAATCTACCATTCTCTCTCTTCATTAAATTGCATCATTTTAAGCCATTAGATTAACATGAAATTACTGGTTAAATATTGGTGTAAGTGTAAAACTCTAACACTAGTGTTATTGGATCCTGCCTATATATATATATATAACAAATTCACAAAGTTGATTAATGAATAATAATTATAAACCATAATTATCAACGAGCGACTATATTAGAGTAACAATGAGGAGTTTAGGTAGTTACAAGGAGATTATAGGTTCAAGAGTAAATAACAATTTTTTTTAACATATTTTTATTTGACATCCATTTGGTCTCAACATATTTTAATTTCAACATCAATTTAGTTATTATGTTAAATCTCAAACTCATTCAAATAAATTTCTGGTTTGTTAAGATCCAATGGTAACTAAATTGATATCAAAATTACAAATATTATAACTTAATTGATGTAAAAAATTTGACTAGGATCAAATTGAATATAAAAGTTAAAAATATTGGATTAAATTGATATAATTTTTTTTTAAGACAACTTTAATCTCAAATAAAAAATGTTAGGATGAAAAAAAAAAGTTATTTCCTCCATTGATCGACATGTTCAAAATTTTATTGACCTAATTGCACCAAGAATTTTCCATTATCAACACTTCCACAAACAATTATCTACTATCTACATTTGCGGCAAAGGAGAATAATTGGACAATTAAATTTTATTTTTATTTATTTATTTATTTTGGTCGCGGAAAATTAATGCTGAAGATAGAAAGAGACAGAACAATGTGCCTGATATAATGTTGAAGTTGGTCTTGCGAGTGTCCTGAGACAACCCAGAGGGCCCAGTAGCTTCTGTCCATCCAGCCAAGATGTTAACACCAGGCCCAATAACATCAGGTTTCAGGATCTGCCTCGTCACCGTATTGGGCCCCCTGGAACTGAACGCAGCCACAACAGGCGACGGCGTAACATTCAAAACCGTCCCCCCAAAACTCAAAACCGCCGTCGGGATCGGATCCGACCCGACATATGCCCTGATCTGGTCCCCTACTATCCTCCCCACGGCCACCGCCGGCAGGAAGTGGCTGTCCGCCTCCAACTCCTCCCCCTGCTCCGCCGTGTTCGCCAGAATCATCCCAACACCCCGGCATCCCTCACAACCGCCCCCTTATCCACACGCGCATTCGTCCCCCCTCTATCACACACTACCACCTTCCCACGAACAACGGCCGGGTCAAGCGAACGAGGCATGCAAACGCTAGACTGGTTCGACCCTTTACTATAAACCAAACCGACCGGTTCGCTCCCCATTCCTTTCCCACTATAAAGCGAGACCCCAGAAAACCGCTTCTTGTTACCGAGAGTCACGTAAGCTGGGAAATCACGGTCTAGTGTCCCGGCCCCAACGGTCATAACCCACGGTGCCACGTTGGAAACCGAGCCTCTACTTGGCCCGCTGTTCCCGGCGGAGCAGGACACGAAGATCCCCTTCTCAACCGCCGCGAACGCCCCCACGGCGATGGTGTCTTGGAAATAAGGGAGGGGAAGCCGCCTAAGGAGAGGGAGAGCACGTCGACGCCGTCCTCGATGGCCTGGTCCATCCCCGAGAATGTCGGATGCGAAGCACCCGTCGGCCCCGCACACCTTGTAGGCCGCCACGCGGGCCTGCGGGGCCATCCCGCGGGCCGTGCCGCTCGCGTAGCCCCAGAAGCTGGCGTTGGCTACGGCGGAGCCCGCAGCGGTGCTCGCCGTGTGGGTGCCGTGGCCGTCCATGTCACGCGGGGACTCCTTCACTCCCCTCGCGTTACCGCTTCCGCTATTTGCGGACGCCATGTCGAACCCCTTGTAGAAGCTTCGGGCCCCGATGAGCTTCTTGTTGCAGAGTTTTGGGGAGAAGTCGGGCCCGGATTCGCATTCTCCACGCCAGCGGGCCGGGATATCGGGCATGCCGGAGTCGTCGAAGCTTCTGGATTCTGGCCACACGCCGGAGTCGAGGACGCCTATGATGACGTCGTGGAGGGCCTGGTCGAGGTCCTGGGTGCTGTGACCGGCCCACAGGCTTTGCTGGGTTTCGAGGCCCAGGAATTCAGGGGTGCGGGTGGTGTGAAGATGGTAGAGTGTGTCCTCGTAGAGGCCCAGGACGGAGCCCGATTTGAGGAGTTCTTGGGCCTGCTGTGGGTACAGGGAGGCCGCGAAGCCGTTGAACGCTGTTGAATAGGCATAGAGGAGTGGATCGGAATCGGAGTCGGAGTTGGAGTCAGTAAAGAGGGAGTGAAGGCTGGCGAAGTACCAGTCACGGTGGGTTGGGTAAATGGAAGGCTTGTGGAGGTGGTTCATGTAAACTATGTATGTTTTCTTCGGCGCATTGGGTGATGCAAATGATGAGAGGCATTGTAACAGAATTAAGCAGAAGAATAAAATGGAAGCCATTTTTTCATATGGAGCAGGAAGGGGGAATGAAGGGTGGGGGCTGTGATTTAATGGTTAAATAATGAAAGGGGAAATGTGAAGGAAGGAGATGAATGAGGGACTCTTGTCTGGTTTCTAATAAAGGTTGCGTAATGGGTCATTTTGTTTAATTCATTACTACACCTCACGTTAGGCACGCTGGAGAATGGAAGTACTACTGTGATTAATGGTGGGTTATTTGGGGTTTAGCTTATTTGTAGTTAAATGGACTGATGTTTATGTTCGACGAATTTGTCATTTTAGGTCAAGGAAGAAAAAGCAATGACTTTGAGCATGTGTTTTTGAGAAAAAGGTTGTGACTAAAATTTAAGAGCAATTTTTGAACCACTACTTTTTTTATTTTTTAGACACCATTTATTTAGGGCTCTTTTTTTAGATATGGATTCTATAAGTTAAATATATCTAAATCCGGTGTTTTTAGGGAAACCGCCAAATAAAATGGCTGGTTCTATTTAAGAAGAAAGTAATTAATGAGGATACCGCCAATTCATTTGGCTGGTCTTATATAAAATATTATTTCTTTAAATTATAACGGTAAATTATTTGAGAATTGACTATAATTTCACTTTAGTTGTAAAATACTAAAACCACCAATGTATATGGCTGGTTCTTGTTTATTTTATAATTAAAAAAACATGAACACAACGATATCACAGCTATATATACCAGGGCTCGTGTTTCAGAGAGCACATTTTCTAGTCTTCATTTCAAACATCTTGTTTATTGTCTCTATTTCACACAACTCCTTATTTCTCGTCTCCACCTCATAGACATACTTCTTCTTCCTATTTCTTGTCTCCACTTCACAGAAATGCTTCTTCTTCTTCTTCCATAACAGTCCATACTGGATCTGCCAAGTTCTCTCTTCTTGTTTTCCATTAAAAAGAAAAGACTGTTGGTGAAAAAAAGAAATGAGTTAGTGAGTATAGTTAGAGTGAGTAATAGAGAGTTGATTATAGTTAGCCTGAGTGAGAGTGAGTCAAAGGGCATAATTAAAAAAAATCCAGATAGTTTGTGAAAGAGGGGAAATGAGTTCAGATATTATTGTTATTGCATTTTTTATGGCTCTATATTAAAAGTGTAGAAGAAGGCGTGACACTTTCATGTAATGATCCAATATATCTTACGATTTCCCAAACTATTTCATTTGCGGAATTAGATGTTGGAATCTGTCACAATATAAACGTTGGCACTCAAGAGAGAGTGGAGAGTATAAGGTATAGATCAATAGTTCAACAACTCACCAACTCTAGATTCAAGACCAATTAACCCACAAACAACAACAACAACACATCAGGATCACCAACAAGAAGAAAATAAAAAATCAACAACTACAGACCTGAAATATGAATCAGAAAATGAAAAAATACATATCTAAGCGACGGCGGAGAAGATATCCACGGTAGCGGAGCAGACACAATGGCGACAGCAACCAGAGCTCGATCGGATCTGAGTAGCAGCACGGCGACATGACCAGAGCAAGCATCACCGCTTGGTCTCAAGTGGCCGCAAAAACCGGCCGACGACGAAGCAAGCGCGATGGAGAGCGCTGAGGCCAACACGACGCCGTCACCAGTAGTTTCGACAGTGGAAGCGCAAGAGGAAGTTGTGGGAGATCCGCGAACGATGACACTGTCTTTGAAGGTCTTGAACGTCAAGGCAGTGGCAGTATCACATCCTGGCACGGCGGAGGCGGGAACAGCAAGTCCGAAGCCATCAAGCCTCGATCTATTTTTGGTCTTCAGTGGCGGCACTAACTGGTGGAAGGGGATACATCGCCTAATCGGTGTCCTGCTGTTGGGCCGAGCCTGGGCTCAACATTTTCAAGCTCAGCCCCTCGACGACGAGGATCGTGCTCAGAAGTGTTGGCTATTGGTGCAAGGATGAAGGAATCATGAAGTGGAAGTTGCAGGAGGAGACAAGTGTGAGTGTTCTCTTGTTGGGTCAAGCCCAATCCAGTACAAGTGTGGATTGGGCTCAAGTTGACCACTTCTATAATTTCATTAGTCTAGCCCATCTTAATTGGAAGGCTATAGCAAAAGATTTTCTGCATCTTAAGGGCCCAAGCAATACTTTTGTCAATCCAATTGTCCAATGGGATTCTGGTGGACGTTTAAATGTTTTTGGCAGCGGTGTAGGAATAACTGCTTTCAGGATTAATTGTGATTGAATAATTGTAATTCGGAGTTATTGTAATTAGGATTTAAAGTGTGCTTTCCTTTTCCACCAACCTTGAGGGCAAGGTTGTCTTTAAGAGGAAAGTAATGTAACAAGTATGAAATGGGCTAAAGTTGCCCAATTAGGAAAATTACCTTAGTTAATAGAAAATAGTATAATTAGGGACTTTTGGTGATTTAATTGATACCTAATATATGAAATGAAATGTGATTTTCCCTCCCGATATTCTGTCATTCTCTCTATTCTCTCTCTGAGTCCATAATTCTTCTCTATCCAATTTCTTATTCGTTACATGTTACTCATGTGCGTAGAAGAGAGTGATCACAAGGATAAGGATTATTCTGACCACAAAAAGAAAATAAGGATTTTTGAAAATTATTAAATTGACCCTACCTCAAGCACACATCTTTCATTTCAGCCAACTATTCTCTCCCCGTTACATTAAGATGAGCATTTTGTCATTGACACATAACCAAAAGTTTAGGGCCTAAATTTTCGTTTGCTTCGATTTTGCGTTTGTTGACCTTGGTCCGATCGCATGAAGCATGGTTATGATATTGGGTTGGTTTTCTACTGTGCAGTAGGGCCTAGGGATATGGTCCCATTTATGGATTGGAAACTACTGTCTACAGATGGTTGGGCTTTTTTGGCTATTTTATTAGAAAGAGGGATGCTAGAAAGACAGGAAATATGTCACATACCGTTGATATATACGTGAAATATTTTTAGTGGCTGAATAAAAATCATACATGGGTAAAAAGTTTAATGGGTTGTTTAGTTTGAGTTTTCAGTTTTTAATTTTTATTTTTAGTTTTTTAGAATTTGTAAAGAAAAAATTGAAAATTCTGAAAACTGAAATTTGTAGTTTTTAAAATTTTCAATTTTTCCTTCACAAATTCTAAAAAATTAAAAATAAAAAATGAAAACTCAAATCAAACTGCCATGTTTTTCAATAATATTTTATCACATAATTTGGATAATAATATCATAGCAGATTTTTTTGACTTTAAACCATTTTCCTATTTTTATTTTTTTTATTAAAATGGTGGGCGATAGAACATGGAAAGGGAGAAGCTAAGAGTGTAAATGGAATGGATTAATCCAAAGAGCATGAAGATTCAAAACCAATCAAATTGGTTCAAATTGATTTGGATACTTGATTTATT
The DNA here is from genome assembly GCA_030441495.1 of Dalbergia oliveri. Classification (NCBI taxonomy): domain Eukaryota; kingdom Viridiplantae; phylum Streptophyta; class Magnoliopsida; order Fabales; family Fabaceae; genus Dalbergia; species Dalbergia oliveri. The sequence goes on from JAMLFY010000009.1 coordinate 13,277,473, forward strand.
TTAAAGTGATTGGCTTGATTTCAATTTTATAATTTTTAACTCGATCACCTAAGTATCCAACCCAATCAATTTTACTTGAATTTATTTCTAAATTTTAAAAGTTTTGTGCTTGATTTATGTCCTCTGTTTAATAAATTTATCTATTTACATTATTATAAGTATATTATATAATCACTTTAACTAAATAACCCGAACCAAACCAACCCAATCTTGATCAAATGGATTTGGTTCAAATTTGTTGAAAAAGAAATTAAAAACCACATCAAACCAACACAATTAAATTTGATCCATTTAACTGATTTTGTATTGGCAGTGATACTCCAATGCTCAGCTTCCCTAGAATTATTATTATTTTTATCGGAGTAAACATTAAAGGACTACCAATAGTCCCAAAATTGAATGAATCACCTTACAAGCCACCAAAAGAAAAGCAATCAGACATGTGGTAAAGCATAAAAGTATCCGGTGGAGTGTTTCTATACTTGTGTAACTGACCATTTGTGCTTGGAGGTGAATCAGGAAAATATAAAAATTACAATTATACCATAAATTCTACTGAGGAAAAACATATTGCACGTCTGAGAGAGAGAGAGAGAGAGAGGGGGGGCATTAAAGTTTTTAGCATACTAAAATCAATTCTTTAGCCGTAATTTATACCAGTTTTTATTTTTTCGTCTGAGTAGTTTGTACCGGTTTTTTTTTTTGTCGGAGTTTAAACCAGTTTTATTTTTTGGGTCAAGAGTTTACACCAGTTGAAGTGCAACGATTTCGCAGAGCACAACTGGGAAAAGAATTGGATTCATGGAATTCTCATTTGCTTTTGCATCTTGCACACCCAATTTACATCAGGGGTCTATTTTTACTTTGGGTTGCAGATCAAGTTTGTGGATTCAATCAAATTCATAAGGATGTGTGGCCACTAGCCAGCCCGTTTACATACTATCATCGCCATTGTTTTGTAACATCAGTTTTACTGGGTACACAGTAAACACAGCAGGACAAATACCATCGCCACTCTCCCTCTTAGGCAATACCAATCTTAACTTCCTTTTTGAAACTAAATAATAAAGAACACAACCTTCTAATTGTCCAACTAAAAATGCTATGCTGTGTTGATGGCAGCAAAGCCTTCTTTTTTTAACTTTTTTTTTAACTTACAACGAAGCCTCAATGTTTCACTCTGGAAAAAGGACAAAGGCCAAAGGCCTATGGGCTTGAAATAGTACTGTGCCCAAGCCCACAAACTCACAGTTCTGTCCAAGCAAAAGCAACCGGGCTCCTAACCTGGTGCTGGGCATTGCTCCACATAATGCTACCAAACCCAGACCTGGCCGAATCACCGGCACCCTTCTTGGACACAAAGGTCACCGTGTACCTCTTCCTTTCCCCTCTTTCCCAAACACAAGCCTGGTGGGTTTCACAGTTATCCCCACCGCGGACGGCCCGTTCACGGCCACGTCATAGACCGAACCGGCATCGCCGACATTGGTCAGTGTGCGCGTGTACCGGACAACCCTCTTGCCGCCAAACAAGACTGAGAATGAGGGGTAATTCAGCTGGCCAGGGTCAGAGAATTTCCTGGTGCAATTGAAACCAGAGTGCTTTACAATGAGTTGTATGTGCTCGGGGCTGTAGTCCAAGGAGCACAAGAATGCAATGTAGTCGGTGGTGGAGGCATCGTAGACGAGGCCAGGTGAGAGTGCTTTCTGCGGGTTGACATGGCCAGCACCGTGGGCCCATGGAGTGGAAAATTCTCCTCCTCCTCCTGCTGCAGCATCACGGAGTGGGGACCTGGTGTTGTCATGGGTATAGGCTGTTGTCATGAGTGCGGATTTGATCGCACTGGGACTCCATTCTGGGTGAGCTGCTTTCAGCAACGCAGCCAGCCCACTTATGTGTGGACATGACATGGACGTACCTATATAATTCCAGAACAAACCAAAATTCAACGATCAGCAAAATTCCAGCCCAAATTCACAAATTCGTCAAGGATCAATTTCCTACCACAAATAAATTGCGAGTAAAATATATACATAACAAATTAGCGAAGTTGATTAATGATTAATAATTATAAACCATAATTATCAACGAGCCACTAGAATTAGAGCAATAATGAGGGGTTTAGGTAGTTAGGAGGAGGTTATAGATTCAAGGGTAAACAACCATTTTCTTCTTAACATTTTTTTATTTGGCATCAATTTAGTCTCAACATATTTTAACATCAGTTTAGTTATTCTATTAATCTCAACTCATTCAAATAAATTTCTAGTCAGTTGAGATCCAATGGTAACTAGATTTATCACTGTTGAAATTATTAGGACTGAATTAATGTAAAGAAATTTGGTAGGATCAAATCAAATGTTAAAATTAAAACTATTGGATTAAATTGGTACGAAATTTTTCGTTAAAACGACTTTAATCTCAACTCGAAAATGTTAGTTCCTTTTTCCTTTACTTCTTTACAGAAAAAAAAAAAACATTGAAAATGTTAGGATCACCAAGAATTTTCCATTATCAACACTTCCAAACAATTATCTACTATCTAACATTTGCCGCAAACTAGAATAATTGGACAATTAATGTCTTTTTTCGCTTTTGGTCTCATAAAACTAAAGTTGAAGATAGAAAGAGACAGAACAAAATACCTGACATAATGTTGAAGTTGGTCTTGCGAGTGTCCTGAGACAACCCAGAGGGCCCAATAGCCTCTGACCACCCAGCCAAGATGTTAACACCAGGCCCAATAACATCAGGTTTCAGGATCTGCCTCGTCACCATATTGGGCCCCCGGAACTGAACGCAGCCACAACGGGCGACGGCCTAACATTCAAAACCGTCCCACCAAAACTCAAAACCGCCGTCGGGTTCGGATCCGACCCGACATATGCCCTGATCTGGTCCCCTACCATCCTCCCCACGGCCACCGCCGGGAGCAAGTGACTGTCTGCCACCAGCTCCTCCCCACTCGCCGCCGTGTTTGCCAAAATCATCCCAACACCTCCGGCATCCCTCACAACCGCCCCCTTCTCCACACGAGCATTCATCCCCCTATCACACACTACCACCTTCCCGCGAACAACGGCCGGGTCAAGCGAACCGGGCAGGCAAATGCTGCTAGACTGGCTTGACCCTTTACTATAAACCAAACCGACCCGTTCGCTCCCCATTCCTTTCCCACTATAAAGCGAGACCCCAGAAAACCGCTTCTTGTTACCGAGAGCCACGTAAGCAGGGAAATCACGGTCTAAAGTTCCAGCGCCAACGGTCATAACCCACGGTGCCACGTTGGCAAGCGAGTTTCTACTTGGGCCGCTATTCCCGGCGGAGCAGGACACGAAGATCCCCTTCTCAACCGCCGCGAACGCCCCCACGGCGATGGTGTCGCGGAAGTAAGGGGCGGAGCCGCCGCCGAGGGAGAGGGAGAGCACGTCGACGCCGTCCTCGATGGCCCGGTCCATCCCCGCGAGAATGTCGGACGCGAAGCACCCGTCGGCCCAGCACACCTTGTAGGCCGCCACGCGGGCCTGCGGGGCCATCCCGCGGGCCGTGCCGCTTGCGTAGCCCAAGAAGCTGGCGTTGGCCACAGCGGAGCCCGCGGCGGTGCTCGCCGTGTGGGTCCCGTGGCCGTCCATGTCACGTGGGGACACAGGCTCCTTCTCTCCCCTCGCGTAACCGCTTCCGCTATTTCCGGACGCCATGTGGAATCCCTTGGAGAAGCTTCGGGCCCCGATGAGCTTCTTGTTGCAAAGTTTTGGGGAGAAGTCAGGCCCGGATTCGCATTCTCCGCGCCAGCGGGCCGGGATCTCGGGCATGCTGGAGTCGTCGAAGCTTCTGGATTCAGGCCACACGCCGGTATCGAGGACGCCTATGATGACGTCGTGGAGGGCCTGGTCGAGGGCCTGGGTGCTGTGGCCGGCCCACAGGCTTTGCTGGGTTTCGAGGCCCAGGAATTCAGGGGTGCGGGTGGTGTGAAGTTGGTAGAGTGTGTCCTCGTAGAGGCCCAGGACGGAGCCCGATTGGAGGAGTTCTTGGGCCTGGTGTGGGTCCAGAGAGGCCGCGAAGCCGTTGTAGGCGGTTGAGTAGGCATAGAGAAGTGGATCGGAGTCGGAGTTGGAGTCAGTAGAGAGAGACTGGAGGCTGGCGGAGTACCAGTCACGGTGGGTTGGGTAAATGGAAGGCTTGCCGTGGTGGCTCATGTGAACTATGTATGTTTTCTTTGGCGAATTGGGTGATGCAAACGATGACAGGCATTGTAACAGAATTAAGCAGAAGAATAAAATGGAAGCCATTTTTTCATATGGGGTTGGGGTTAAGGGAGGAAAGGGGATGAAAGGGTGGGGGGACTGGTGATTTAATGGTTAAATAATGAAAGAGTGGCAGTGAGGGACTCTTGTCTGGTTTTTAATAAAGTAAGGTTGCTTAATGGGTCATTTTGTTTAATTCATTTACCTTCTTGCCACCACTTTTTTGGTTTTTTTTTCCTGCTCCCTTGTGGTCGTCGGTGCCGTTACCTGTTTTTCTGCGCTTTTTTGACTTCATTTCAGACTGTAAAGCCATTACTTCTGTGTCGAATGCATTAGACCTCACGATAGGCACGCTGGAGAATGGGAGTACTAGTGTACTACTGGGAGTAATGTTGGATTATTTGGGGTTTAGTTTATTTGTTTTGTTAGTTAAATGGACTGATTTTTTGTTCGACAGATTTGTCATTTTAGGTAAAGGAAGAAAAAGCAAAGACTTTGGTCATGTGTTTTGAGAAAAAAAGGTTGTGACTAAGAATTAAAGAAGTTAAAATGTAATTTTACGGTATCGGAGTGTGTTTGCAAAACTAGTTTATATCATTAGTATATGGAAATTAACTGAAAATTAAATTGATCTAATTAAAACAAATTTAGAGAACTTTTAGATTACAATAAGTTTTAGGAAAGAATTATTCTTTTCAAAACTGTTCTACTAATATTTCCAATATAAATTAATTTAAATAAAATTGTTTTGATTTATGAAAAAATATCAATCCAATATATATATATATATATGAAGAGAAGGCCTCTACAAAATTATAATTATAATTCTACTACATGGGTCTTTGATTAGGTTTTCTTTTGTTCTTTTCCCCTATGTCATATTGTATACGATATATATAATATGAGTGCGCTTATTTCAAATTCAAAAATATTATAAAATTTAAATTTTATATATATAATTATAAAACTTAAAAACTAATTATTTAAGAATTTTAACTTCTAAAAGAAACTAAAAGTTGGTTTTTTTATATTCTAATTATTTTATAAAAATTATAAAATACACAAAAAATGATTTTTTTTTAAAAAATAATTTTGATCGCAAAAAAGCTTATCCAAACCAAACACAACCATATAGATTTTTTTTTCTTAACTTTTTTACTTTTATTTTGGCTTAAATAGATGATGTAACACCCTTTTCCATAAAATATTTTATAGAATATTTTATTATATTATGTTTATTTATAGAGTTAATCATTGTGAAATAGCCTAGTAATAAAAATTTATCAAAGAATTAAATTTTGATTGATAAATCTCTAAAGTATAATATATATGTGTGTGTTCACGGGTGTGTGTATATTTATACATAGATTAACGTAGCATGAAACAACATATGTATATATGTATGTATTGATGTATACATCATGTAATAAGGAGGAAGGAAAGAAGGAAGAAACGTAAGTCAAGATTTGGCGTGAACTATAGGTAGAAGCATCAATCAAGTAAATGTTTAATTTTAGAAAGAAAGAAAAAAGAACTAAAAGAACTGAGAAGATGATCCAATAATAACATGAAGTTAGGGGCATTGTATGTCTCTAAGGTCCATTGTAAGAAAAGAATGAGGAAACTTCTTGCATGAAGAAGAGGAATAGCAAGGAAATTACATGAATGTGGAAAACAAACCAATACATCACCCTTTAAGTGAGTAACTTTGGAAAAAATGGGTCTTTGGGTTTCTATAAATAGGATGGTTAGTGTGTGAATTTTTCACTCAGTGGAACCTAAGGAATTCTAGGGAAATAGTCTGTCAGGATTGCTGAGAGGAGAAAAAAATAAATAAATAAATAAGGGAGAGGGATATGAAAGAAAAGATCAAAGTGGCAATAAAAAAAATAATGACAAATAAAAGTGGGGTGCTTATATTATAGTGTTATCTATATAATTTTAAGGTAGGAAATGAGTCTCTTTGTGTCCTGAAAATCATGGTTACATCTAGGGGTGTACAAGGGAGATGTTGGGCCGAGTTGGATAAAACCCGAACCCGTCCTGATTTTTAGACTAGATCAATTTTTGAAACCTAATAATGACCGACTATGTACCGGTTACCTGAACTTCAAACAATATACGAGAATTTGGATATTGTACATAGTAAAGTTATAAAATTCTACATGTAAGAAATAAAATTTTAGAGATATTTTACAATATATGTTTCAAAATAAATCATATCAATGTAAAAATAACATTAAGTTATGTTAAATATATTAATTGAACTTTAAAATCTTATCATTTTTCATAAATTATTATTATTATTATTATTATTATTATTATTAATTATTTGACTTTTTCTTTGTTCCTGTTAACCCAACATATGACCCAAACTTACCTGAAAATGTACTTAGTCAAATTTCAATATTCAAACTCATCCTAATAAGTTTTAGGCTGGGTTAGGTTGGGTTTAACTGGTTATGAACACCCTAGTTACATCTAGTTATTATTAGTTACATTCTATATTACTCATTTATCTTCAAATTATTCAGCATTATATACTAAAGTCATTTTATTTTATGTTCTTTGCATTATAAGACTCATTATTTATCTTAAGACACTTAAGTTATTATTCCTTTACGTTTAAGTTGTTAAGTTCTTTATTATTGTCATTTTGTTATTCCTTTAATTTTACATCAGTAATTGTTTTCTTTCAGACATTTTATTTATTCCTTTATTTATTTTGTTGTCATTTATTTTACAATTCTTTTATTACTTCCAATTAATTTATTTATTCCTTTACGTGTTAAGTTATCCAGTTATTTATATTTTACCATTTTATTTTATCATTCCTTTATTTTTATATTGATCGTAATTTACTTCTAGTTATTTTTAATTCCTTTATATTACAGTTACTTATCACTGTCATTTTAATTTACATTCATTTATGTTTTAAGTTATCTTTTATTGAAGTTGATAATTATTGATAAATTTTTATAATGAAATATATTACTTAGAGTTATCAAGCTTATATTATATAAATATTTGTGCACTTTATTTGTTTTTAAGTTTATGCATTAACCTATATCTTGTGCACTTTATTTCATTTATTCCACTACTAAATTTTAAGTTTTATTTTATTTATTATGGTTTAATGAATTTACTTATGATATCGATTGGACTCTTATTTATTTAAGTTTTATTTATTATTTAAGATTATACATTTCATATTTATTATGAATTCAAGCATCTCTACGTTTATTATAAAAAATGTAAAATAACAAGAGAATAATGAAAAAGAAGACATTTAAAACTTTGTCGCTAATCGTCAAGAAGACAGAGGGACGGAGATGTAAGGTCCTTTTTAGGATACCTGCCTTGATTAGTATAACATAAAAAGTCTAATTTTGTCATCACGATGTTAAAAGAGTAATACTAGAATGAGAATTCCCTAAACGAATGCCTTCAATAATGTGTGTCAAATTGATCGCTCCCAAAAGAAGTGACACTAGCAAGTATACTAGGTCGTCAAGTAATAGAGTAAAATAGAGAGTTGTCGTACCCACAGGGATAGTTCAAGTACCGATTCTAGTTAATTAGATAACAAGTTGAACGATTGAAAAGAGATGATATTAAAAGGAATGATGCTAAAGTGCTAAAACGATGTGAAAGCAATATAAGAATAGATGAAATTAAATGCTAGGGTGATTTACTTCAACTATGTGTTAACAAAATGCGACATAAATATCAATGTGCCTTATTCAAATTCAATAAAGTGATGGTAGGAGTCATCATGTCACTAAAAACCTTTCTCAAAATCATTTAATGCCACCTCAATTAGAGTTAAACACCTAATTTCTTAGCATGCTTAAGTCTACAAGTAGTTCTCAAACCCTTAATTACCACATGAATCACGTTTTCCTATCTCTAGGTGTCATTCAACTCATAGCATTGTATTCATAGGCATGATTTTTACTCCTTTTCTCAAAATTGTAAAAAAACCCCTATAATCCTAAATTGGTGATCAAGCAATTCAAGATAAATAAATTCAAATACAATACTCACTATTAAATGAGAACAAGACACATTCATTTATATTAGCATAATATCAAACACAAAGCATCCATAAATCACCCTTAGCAAGGGTTTAGTTACAATTCATTGCAAATGAAATAAAGACAACACAACTAAAAGAAAAATGAGAAGAAGCCATGAACAAGAAAATACACAAGAATTGAAGAACAATCCAAGAGAGTTCTCTCTCTCAAGTTCTTGAAGCTCCAATCTCCTATGCTCCCAAGCTCTAGGTTTTTCCTTTCCAAATTTGGTATTCTGATGTCTCATGCCCTCCCAACGTGGTTGCCTAGGTTTTTGTGCCAATCATGGGCTGCCAGAGTTAGTAGAGGCCCAGTCCACATGTTAGATTCGTGCACCCACGTCTAGCGTGGTTATGGCTACGCTAGCGTAGCTTAAGTGAAAAGTTTAGAATTCTAACAGCAAGCCACGCTGTAGCATGGATTCCCAGCTGTAGCATGGCTTCAGCTTCAGAACCCATGCTCCAGGATGGATTTCTATGCTCCAGCATGGATTTCACCCATTTTAGCTCCAATTCTTGCTCCTTTGCATTCCTAGCTCAAATGCTTCCCTAATTCATCTTGCAAAAAGCTACAAAACCAACGAAAAACACAACTAGGATGCAAGATTAAATATGAGTGTAATCATGCAAGAATTTAGATCAAATGTTGTAAAAAGGGCAACTAGGAAAACTAAAACTAACTATCATTAAACTAAATGCTCTAAGAAACTAAAGAAAAACATAACTCCTAAAGGAGTTATCACAAATAGATAAAGAAAAGTGAAAGATTAAAGCAAAGAAATGATAATCTCAATAAGCTATGGATGACATGTTTTATCTAGTATATTCTATTTATATTATGACATTTGATTATGTTCATATAAAGAAATGTGACCATGTGAATTTTTCGTATAGATGTGGCTGGAACTACTATAGCGCAAAATAATTGAAAAATATTCATTCCCTATTGAGAATTTTTCAATTCTCATTTCTATTTCTAATGGTTTTACATTAGCCAATTTGTGCCCGTGATAATGCAGTTGCTTTCAGCTTTTAGGAGCTTATGGAGTTATGTTCAAATAATATACTCAAGCTTAATATATGTTTATGATAGTTTGGTCTTTAAACAGCAATGTTAAATACTTTTTTGTTAGAACACTTATGTTTGTACTTTAGTAGATTAATATTAATGTCATATTTTACTGTCTAAATTTTTAGTAATTCCTTTAGAAGAAATGAGTGTTAGATGTTGTTGGCCATTCTTGTTTTATAATTGTAAATGATTGAAAACTTAAATGGTACATGCTTTCATTTTTTTTTTTTATCTAATGATTATAACTTGGGTAAATTACACTCACTCCCCTTAGATTTGTAAAAATGAAACTTACACCTTCTTTAGTTATCCAAACCCTATACTCACACCCTATCTACTTGTCAAATTTTAAGTATTTATATTACATCCACATCCTTTACTAATATAGCACCGTTAGTAAACTTAAATAATGACATTTTATGATATTAACTGTTCCTAAGTAATAAAATTATAAAAATACCCTTACCTACTCTCTTGTTGTCGTCGAGCAAGTAAAGGTATTTTTATAATTTTATTAATTAAAAATAATTAATATCACAAAATATCATTTTTAAGTTTATTAATGGTGTTATGTTAGTGAGGTGTGAGTGTAATATAAATACTTAAAATTTGATAAGGAGGAGTGTGAGTATAGGTTGGACAACTGAGGGGGATTAAGTTGCATTTTCACAAATTCAGAGGTGAGTGTAATTTACCCTTCTAACTTTCTTTTTTATCTGAAATTCTATTTACAAAATTTGGTAAGTTTAGTATCTCAGTTGATGAAAATTATCAACTCCATCATTAGATAATAGATCTCCATTAATAGAAAGACTAACTTGTTATAATGTGATAAAGTTTGGAGACTAACATGCTTAAAAAAATTGCTTAAATATATTTTTTATTTTTATATAGTAAATTTTGGTTTTGGTTTTATAAATTTTATAGTTTTGATCTAATATTTATTATAATGTTTGATTTTGATCTTTATTGTATTAGTTTATCTGTTTTAGTGGTTATATTTATGAAAATTAAAAAAAATCTTAAAATATTTATAAGGACCAAATCTAAAATTTTAATATTTATAAGCAATGAATTTATAGACTAAAATAGACTAAAATTAACTATTTTTAATATATATATATCTCAAAACTGAAAGGAAATTATGTGAGATTGAAATCAAAATTTGTTATATTTTCTACTACCAAAAACATATTTAAGTAAATTTTTTTAAGAATTAAAGTGTTAATCCACAATTCATTTAAGAAACAAAATTTATAGTAATTATTGTTATATTATACTTCATTTAGTGGATTTTTTACCCATATAAAATAAAAAGGGACATTATATACACAAATGTCCCATTTTCACATTTGTTACAATATTGTCTCATTTTAGTTATATTAGACGAAATCATGAGGCCTTTGCACAAATTCAATATGTTTTTCAGAACTATTGAATTCATGAAAGCACTCACGAAATCAATGTGTTTTATAAACTATAAATATATGAAACCCTAAGCTCCCTTCACTTTATCACATATTTGCTTTGATTTTGTTCACCTATTTATTTGTGTTGAGTGAAAAAAAATGACAGAGATGTTAATTGCATGTGTTCACCATAATGGTGAAATTACTAATACAAATGAGGGGAGTAACATTTTTGAGTTCGGATTCCAATTTGTGTGGTTGTTCGTCCATCTATAAGTTTTTTAGAGTTGCAAAACAAAATATTGCAGCAGTACTAGGCTAATGAGATAATAAACAAATCAGTCAAATGCTTTATAGGGTGCCCATATATAGCATTTGGGCATGGCATGATCCATTATAGAAGTTTCCTAGTTTGCAACGACAATGAAATGAGGCTCGTGTTTGAATTTCAAGCCTGATACTCCGAGGTTTGTGTCACGAAGATGTTTGTAATCATAGAAGACTATAACTACAATTCTTGAAGATCTACTCCCCATGCATCATTTGGTGGAACCTTAGGAACCATGCCAGCTTCACATAAAAACCTTGTCTATCACTTGGATTCGGGACCACCCCTTGCAGTTCCATACACATATATATCCCATATATCTGGGCCTAAACCTACACAGCCACTCATGCACTAGCAAACCATCAACGCTAGACCGAATTGCATAGCCACATCCTTGAAGGTGATGGTACACTCTCCATATGGCATATGAAAGGTGTGTGTCGTGGGCACCACTCTACAAGCGCACTGATAAATGCTCAGTCATAATCAAACTTTCAGGCCGGCAACCTCCTAAAACCCTTTGCCGAAAATAATACTCCATGTGCCCATGCAGTTTCAATGCACCTGCACGCCTCGAACGCAACACTCTATCAAGCTACATAAATTAAAAAAGAGTAATAAATCATTAACCTAAACTAAATAACAACTAAAAATCGCAATTTTAAAACTAAATTAAAATTAAGAAACTATAAATATACTTGATTATACTATATTAAAATTAAACTAAATTAGACAGATCCTAATTAAACTAAAAATAAAACAAAATCAAAATTTAACTAAATTAAAATAAACTAAATAAGAAAATGACAACTAAAAGATAACAACTAAATCAAACTAAAAAATAAACTAAATAACAACTAAAACTCATAATTGAAATTAAACCAAATTACAATTACAATAAAACAAAATTAAAATTACAATTCAGCTAATTTAAGATTAAGTCTTCTATACTCAATTATAAAAATTTATAATTAAACTAAACCATATACGCCATAAAAAAAATCAAGTCTCCAAATAAATAAAAGTTAATTACCTGTCTTCGAGTCTAGCAAAAATATGGAATTCATTGGTATGGTAAAGGTAATTTTGTGCCATGCTATTTGGATTTTGGCAAATTATATAAGGTAAACCTCTTATATTTATGTTCACTGTGTACCTCCTATTATTAGTAATTGGATGATTATCATTTTTATTAGATGATTTAATCTAATGATTAATAAATAAATAATCCATGATTGATTCAAATATATGAGGTCTACCATAAAACCCACTTTAAACTTTCACTCCAACTTTTAATTTCAAATGAAGGAAAATTGTCAAGGTATCAAATGAAGATTGTCCCTTCCCGAATTCCTATTATAGACCCAAATTACACAGAATTCGTGAGGGCATCTCCCGAATTCATTCCCTAATATATCCACACAAAAAAATGGGACAAATATGTGGCAAATGTGAAAACGTGACATATTTTTGTATATAATAATGATGCTTTTTATGTTAAAAGGGTAAAAAAATCCCCATACAGTGGTCTCTTCTTTATGCTGGGAGCCAGTTCTTGAATTATGGGATCTAGTTCGGGAAGATAATATGCGATATTTGTCCTCAAAAAGAATTAAAAAATATAAAACATGTGAAGACAAAGCATTAAACAGCTGGATACGCGTCATTGCAGAGGGTCGACCAATCTATGCTCTTTATTTTTGTTGATGCAAGAGGATGTTATGGAGGAATGGAACCCACTGATAATTCCTTTTTTTCGTTTTCCTTTTGTTTTATTAATTTCAACTAGCCAAACCAAATCTTTATCTTACAAATGTTACTAGCACTAGCATGCCACAGTAATGCTATAGAGTAGAGGCTGCTAGTGCAAAGCTTTAGCCAACTTTGTTCGTCTCTCTGAAGCATCCGAAGTTCCACGAGTGACCCTATTCTCTCTAGATATATAATTTTCTCACCCTCAAGAAAAGCAACTATATAAGTATTAAAATATCTCAGATATACGGCACAATGCCTAAAGGAATAATGTTATGTCTTGAATGAATTATAAAAAACCAAAAATCAGATATTTATGCATGTTGGCTGCATTCTTTTGCAAGTGGACTTTCTTCTCTTCTAGTTAAAAGGCTCAAGAATCATGATGAAAGATTTCATCATCCCTTGTAGAATTCCGAGAACGCAAATGATATGTTTTTTTGGATTCCCCGAAGATATGCAGTTTAGTGGAGGTTCTAAGTTACATTTATATGTTGAACAATAAATTTGCATTATATTATTGTTTTATTTTCCTTGATAGACATAAGAATTGCATCTACAATTTCATTAAGGTGAATTCTACTGTACCCACCAAAGAATAAAGGGTTTGAAACCCTTTTTAATTTGTTCAACATCAATTTGTCATATGTTTAGTTATAATTTAATTGTCACTATTTCAGATTTTGTATTTACACCCACATAATTTTTGTTTGGTTACAAATTTATCCCAATTTTCATTCCAATCATATTACCTACCCTTAATTCCCAAACTTTTGCAAATGAACATTTGTGACAAAAATAATTGATGAACCCAAGCCACTGCATAGTTATGGTCACACTACACCAACTTCCATCATTGATGACATAGTACATAATTGTTATTTTTATAGTCACACAAAACAAAAAGCTGTACAGTAAATGGATTGCTTCTTAACACTCACATGATTTCATAAAATGTCAATGTTATAGGCTATGCATCTTTGTGGCATAGGCCAATCAATTCATAAATGTATAGTTGTAGTCCTGTGTGTAATCGGTTCATTCATGTACAGAATCAACATGCCCACCGCTTCCACTAACCACATAAGGTGCAGGCTCTGATACCATTTGTAACATCATGTTGGGTATGCTTTGTCCGCTTCCTGGGAAAACTGAGGTCACCCATCCCAAAATTATCCCAAGTCAAGCAACTCTTCGTGATAGGCTATGCATCTTTGTGGCATAGGTAGTACCAATCAATTCAGGGTGCGTTCATTCATGTAAGGCTCCTTGTAACTCACAAGAAATGAACAGAGCGAGTCCTCAGGCTCACTACAATGAGCGGGTCAAATGTCATAGTGCAAAATGACGTAGTTTTATTTAATGAGCCCTATATATACCCCAACTCAGGCTTCTCTCTTCCCACAAGCAAAAACTTGAACCCTAACCCCTTTAAGGTGACCTCCTCCCCTCCACTCTCATCCTCCATCAAATCCACCTCCTCCAAGCTTCAATCATTGTTCTCCTTCCTTTCATGTTCTATAGTTTGGGTTGTTATTTTCTCCCATTGTTGTCAAGTGGGGGTACTCCCCAATATTATTAGAGTTGTTTTAGAGTTATCTAGAGGTTATTAGAGTTTAATCATGAGTCTATGCTACTCTATGACAGTTGTTGGTGCCATTCCAAGCTCTCAAGATCAAGTTGGTGGTGCCCACATACTCCTAGCTCCAAAACGGTGAGTGGGTTCAAACTCATGGCCTTACTTTTAAGCATTAGAGTATGTTTTATGTATGATGATTGTTCAATATGAAATTAGAGATGAAAGTATGATTATATATGATTTTACAAGTATGGCAAGCTAGCCAAAGATTTTGATTTTGAGTATAGTATGAAAATGTGTTTAGAAAACCATGGGACCATGATTGATATATTGTATGTTATGGAAATATTTTATGTGCAAGTCTAAGAGATTTATTACAAGAATATATGATTTAATAATTTGTTATCTTATCAAACATGTTTTAAGAGTTTATGATATCTTTATACTTCAAGACTTGATATTTCAAATATAATTTTAGAGTATTAGTTAAGATATTTTAGCAAGAATGTCAACAGAGTATAACTTAGTTTCATAAATAGAGATGTTATTAAAATGTCAAGTTTTTATAATTATAAACCTTTCCATTTCTAAGTGTGATATTAGAATTATTAAGTTATGAAAAAGAAAAGTTAGCTTGAGAAATGAGATTTTAGAAATCTAGATTTTATGATACTCAAAAGTATAAAATTTAGTATGATTTGTAGCAACTGTAAATATATTCTGGCTGAAAATAGATTACCTACAAGGTGATCCTTTGGGCATGATTTCATAGTCAAGTTATGCTAAAGTCAAGTTGTTAGAATTATATGAGTCCAGAGCTTTCAAAGTTTCAAGGGTTTTCATAATTAAATGATTTTATAAAGATCAGAGATTTTGTGATTTCAAGAGTAGAGTATTTATATATGATAGAGTTTTAATTCAGAGCAAAGCCTAACACAGAGTTTTAGATAAATGATTAGTTTGTATGATTTAGAGACTAGACAGTAGTTATAAAGAAACAAACACTGAGTTAATGGTTGGGAAAAATGATTGTTAACCTTGGTACCAAGCTATCCTTAGGGGCAATCTCACAAAGTAGAGATGGAACCTAGTTAGGTGTCCATTTGGATCCTTGAAGGATCCTAGAAATCATAAATTTATGTCATGGTTAACATGCATAGTCAGAGAATGTATATCGTTATGCAATGCATAAATAAAAATCTATGTTTTTCTATTAAGTCCTGTTATTTATGTTTTAAGGGGTTATTAATGATTTTTCAGATAATATTTGATTTAAGAGCTGTTGTGTATATGTGTGGAAAATGATTTCTGGTTAGAGTAAGAATTTAGAGATGCATTTCTATGAATTTATAAATACAGAGATATTTTTCTATATATTTATGTATATAAATATTAAATGGTTTATGATTGTTGCATATATATTGTATTATATATATATTCATTGGTTATCTCATGTGAGTGATGGGTGAGAGCTTATTCATTGAGTCCGTTGACTCACTCCTCTCCTTTCCTCCTCATAGTTGTAGGTACAGATGTTGCTTAGCCTCCTGTTTGACAATGCAGTTGTTCTAGTGGTGAGTCTTACTTTGGAGTAAGGCTTAGTTTAGAGTCTTGTTAGAGTAGAATTTCCTGTAGATATGTAGGCAAGATCCAAGTCATGCATTATTTCCAAATTATGTATTTAATTAATTTAAGTATTAGAAACAGTTATGTATATGTTTTCAATTTACAAGTATGGATTTGAAATTATAGAGTTTGATTAAAATTACGTACAAGCTAGAGATAAATTTATGATTCAGTTCAGATGTTAAATTGATTTTCAGAGTATGATTAAGATGTTTTCAAAGCTTCATATATCAAGTATTTTAGTTTTATGATTCCAAAATCAAGTTTTAAATGAAGATTTAGATGAAGTTAGGTTTTAGAATGAAAAGTATGTTATTTTATGCATATAGAGAGACTTAGAGGTCATGAGGCTTATGTGGGGATGGAATTTCCTCACGCCTGGTCACATTCCAAAGTCGGATCGTGACAAAAGCTCACTATTGAGGGCTTGTCTTCAAAATTCAAACAACATAAAGATCAAGCTCTCTCTCCTTCTCATAGGCACACATTGCACAACCGTTCAAAGCCACGGCTAAAGCTCAACCTCCATTAGGTGGTCGCTTCCATTAGTGTCTGTCCATGCTCGCTTCCTATCCCCCTTCATGTCCGTAAACTCTCCAGGCACCTCCACTCCGCCATTGTTGATGTGGTTTTTAAGTGATATGATGGATGGTGACTGTGGTTGTGGTGGTTGGTGGCTAGGGGTTCATTGGTATTCTTATCATTGTTCATAATAATTTGTAAAACAATTTGTTCAAGATTTTGAGAATTAAGGTTAGGAATTTGAAATAAAATTGGGGTAAAACTATAACTATGGAAGAGAAAATAAAATAGACCGGCCAGTCAACGGTTGAACCAAGAACCAGTCACCTGGACGATCTGGTTAAGTTCAAAAAACTAAGAAGTCAAAACCGGTCAAATAGGGGAAAATTGGGAAAACCGACGAATCTAAGATTTGATTGGTTTGGAATTTCTTTTCAAAGTTTAAATACTGATATCTTGTGATAACCATAAAACAAAAATGAAAAAAAGGAACCAAAGAATGACACTAACAAAGATTGTTTTGTTCTTCTTCTTCTCTTTCATCATTCGCATGCTACTTACCATAAACCTCGCTGGTACCACTGGTAAATATTATTTTGTGACCGTGTTATGAAGGTGAGACTAGAGAAATTTTATATTGATTATGTTTATTTTTATAGACCTATAAATATATATATTTTTTGTGTTAATTATGTTAATATTAATGATTTAATATATATTTTTATATTCTAATTAACTATATATATATTCCTTTACTATAACCAAATGGAAATTATGTGGGTGTGAATATAAAATTTAAAATGGTGACATGTAGATGCTTACGTAAACTAAAATTAACGTATGACACAATTAGATGATTGGACCAAAAAAAATAAAAAGGATTTGAAACCCTCTATTTTTTAGAGGGTGCCATGGAAACTCCTTTTATTATTAGCTAAATACAAGAACTATTCTATAGTACATATCCCCATCAAATCATTGTTGACCATTAAACAGGGTAAAGTACGCTTCAATTTAAAGATTGTGAATTTGCCTTTTGCTTAGTATTTTATTTTAAATAACGTATATAAACACTCATACATATAGAGTAAGGATTTTTTTTTTTTTTATGTGAAGGTATGTTTGTTTTATATATTTTATGAGAGTTTAATTTTGATATACTAAAAATATAAAAAAAATTATACTATTAATTAATTATATGCTTCTAATTAAGTATAAGACTTTTTAACTAGTAGATGGTTGAGTAATAAATACTTGTGCTGATATAACAACACATGATTGAATGTCAATGTAAAATTATTTTGACAATGACACAATATATGCAAATTAAACTTATTTTACAATGAAAAAGAAAAGAAAATATATTTTTAAAACTTTTTGGATTTGGAGTATGGAATTGGCTACGGAATTAGAGATCAGTATTGGAATTGGATTCCTCAATTTTAATTTTTTATGTGATCCTTAATTTCATTTTATATGTGTGGATAATATATAGAATTAGAATTATAGTTTCACACATCAATTCCATGAAATTAAAAGAAAGTAAGATAAATGTTTTTTTAACCTATATCATTAGAATTATAAATTCCAAAACTTATATTAAATGTCTATATTGTCATTAAAATCTACATGATTCTCTATATTTTCTGTTTATTTGTTAGCAATCGTATTCAATGAAATATAATAATTTTACGAAAGAAAGTATATTATAATTTCTTAGTTTCTAATTCATTATTCTATATATAAATAATTTTCACAAAAATATAATGAAATATTACTATAGTAAAAATTATTTAAAAATATATCCATAATATTGAGAGACTAATCTCTCAAGGTACGATCAAGTGTTTAAACAAAAATCTCTCTTAACAATGTAATACACTGGTGTAACTTTAATCAATTGTTACACCATTTAATAACTTTTTTATTAGATTAATTTCTAACAAAACCCATTGTTGGATTATAATCTCATATTATAAAGATCATGCTTATAAAATTTTAAATTAATCTAAAATTATTTGGCATAGTTTTTATGCACATAAAAATCAAAGTAATATATATGCTTAAAATGAACAAGAATAAGAACTACGTGATTGCATTACTATTGATATTCAACTTTTATGAAATTTGGCATTAATAATCTTTGTAATAGGTGATTGTAATTCAACGATTGAATTGATAAAAAAATTATTTCATATAAAGTTATAAGTGGTATAACTATACTTGAAGTTACACTAGTTACCAAGTATATTTAATATATCAAATTTCATACAATTTAAAAATGAGTTGATATTTCATCATATCACTTTATTTTGATAAATAATATGTTTTTGAGATACAAGTAAATATCAATAATTAGAATACATGCCTAGTCCAATTTTTTTGAAATTTGATATACTTGGTCGTCAATACAATCACGTGATTCAACGATCAGATCAATTAATTTCAATTTCTATGAAGAGTTATTGAAGTGCTTAAGTGTGCAAGACTTACATTTGGTGGGTGTATGTGTTATATATATATATATATAAGGAAAGATCCATTTACACGTGTAAGACTTGGTGCATATCTTACACCTCTGATAACTTTTGTATTGAAGTCATATTTTACAAAACCCACTGTTAAATTGAAAGTTTATATGTTATAGATCATCTATACAAAATTTTATATAAACCAAAATTGGTTTATAAATTTTTTTATATACATATAAATTAGCATAATAAATACATCGTAAATGTATACAAATAAGAATTGTTTGATCACAATCTTATAGATGTCTGATTTTTTGAAATTTGGTATGAACAATCAAAATGATATGTAGTTATAATTCAATGGTTGAATTGATAAAAATTATATTATATTAAAAGTGATTATTTGAATACATAAAACAATTATATGAAACTTTTTGTTATTTTTAATATGAATTTAATTTTATTGTACCGTCTGTGTAAAAAGGTTTTACACAGACATCCAATTATATATTGTCATGCCACCTAAAATGTTTGATTCAACCACTCACTACCTTAAAAGTTCTATAAATAAAAATATGATTAGAAGATGATATAAAACCTTTTTAGACTGAAAAATATAAAAATTAAACTCATTTAATATTATAAGTTATTTTTGGGTTAAGTATATGAATTAAGGTCATGATCAAATCTTATTGATCTTTTTATAAAAAATGAAAATAAAATACACAAATGTCATTCTATCACTCAACCTCCACTCATTATTTCTTCAACTAAATACTTCAATAAACTCATATCTATTTATTCTCTCTCCAATTAAATAAAGAGATAAAATATATATAAAATAATTAATGAGTCATTAAAATTTAATATAATTAAAAAGAAAAAAAGAAAAACTAAAATGCCACAATAAAGAGAGGAGCAGATGTAGTAGGATTGAATATCGCAAAAATTAAGTCATAATAAAAATAAGGGTTTTACTAATCAATACCTTAAAGATAATAATTAAGATATTTAAAAAAAGCAAATTTTACAAATTTTAAATGAATCATATTTATAAAACTTATAAATTCATCGATTCTTACACATAGATGAGCCTCAAAAACAAAACTTTTCTTATGAAAATTTGAAGCAAGGATTACTTTCGCGCAATTCAAGGAAGCTAACGGATAGATTTGGTACATTGTCATTTCCCAGTGATGCGTAATCTATGCACGACACATTTACCTCTCAACTTCAGTCAAACACTATGCAATCATGCAAGCTCTCGCGCAGCTGACCGCAAAGAAAACTTGATTTTTTTGTAGTAGATACTTTTAAAAGAAAAATAGAAAAATATTATTTATATTTATGGAGTGTAAGGTACTGTATTAACTCATATTTTATTTGTTATTGAATAAGATGTGAGTTTATTTAAGGTATCCACATCCTATTTAATGATAAATAATATATGAACAAGTATGATATTCTACACATTATAAATACGAATAACACAATTCAAAAATAACTATATATTTATATTCTCTTACAGTAATTTTTTATGATTGTTTTTAACATACTTAATAAAGTAATTTTTAAGATTACTATATATAATTATATATACTTTTTCCCTTAATATGTAAAAAGATGTAGATTTAATTTGAATACATTGAAGTGTAAAAAAATTTACATATTTATCCAATCATACAATGTCACATTAGTAAATATAGTTACTTTTTATTCTATTACTTAAAAAGTCATATAAAAAGAGAGATTTAATTAGATGATAGTATGAAATTATTTTACTATAATCTCAAAATATATTGTGAATTAATCGTAACTATTAATTTCTACAAGGTATCAATCTCCTTAAAAAATTGAAGGTACTGGACAAATCTCTTTAAAAGGGTATTCTAAAAGGCTATGAAGTACGAACACACCGTTTGAATGTTATGTTTACGTGTTAGACATTTGTCCGTGTTGGATTTTATATGACACATGAATTACACATGTTTCTATATATTTGATTTAAAATTTACTTTTTGCTTACTCTAACATAAAAAAAATATAATATAAACAATGCTATAAAAGGGAAATAAACATAACTTTTAAGAATTTCTAAGAAATTAAAGTATAACTGAAGTTTATATAAATGATATTTTGAATAATATATTATTTTCTTTAAAGCTTTAGTTATATATATGCAGTATCCTTATCCTATAATTTTTTAATTTTGATATGTCCCTGTGTCTATATCGTGTTGTGTCCCTTGTCCATGTTAGTGCCTCTTCTTCATTGCTAAAAGGGAATGTCAAAGTCATTATTATAAGATCCATAATAATAGTTTTCGCTCAGTGGGTTTTATAGTGACCTTATTTATTTGATCTATCATAACCTTATTTATTGATTATTGAATCAAATCATCCAATAAAAATAATATTCATCTAATGGCTAATATAGAGTCTATTGTGACCTAAATATATGAAATTCACCTTATAATTTGCTATTTTCACTCAATTTTTCAAGTAATATGCATACATCAAAATAATGGTACAATTTTTTTTAAAAAAAATGACCGACAATGAGGAAGGGCTACTAAATTAATTTACCACTTGAATTACAATTTGTAATCGTAATTATGTAACTAGAAGTATGAAACAGAAAGTATTCGGATAGGAGAAATCCTTAATGTATTAAGAACAAGAAAATCACTTATTTTTATTCATTTATTAATTGATATATATATTTTAAAGGTCATTATTATTTCCTATTTTTTTATATTTTTAATATAATAATTAATTTATTAATTAATAAATAAAATAGAATAAATATTTTATCTTGTTAAGAGTATTTAAGAATTTTTCATTCTGATAGTGACCCTTGAGAAAAAAGAAAGTATGAAACGCGGAAGAATGGGGTGGGTCACCAAGGATAACCGCTGATGGTGGAACGCTTTATGAGATTTATTTTCAAGTGGCTCACACCCACTCTGCTTTACAGTTCTATTTCTCCACTTTTCATGTTCCGCCAATGGCTCTACACATTTTGTCCACGCTCTCTCTTTATTAGGGGTCCCGATCCAATCTGAGAATCCATTCTGAACGAAGTTGTCTTTTTTTTAATCCAAAAAAGTTCCCTGGGAAAATTTGTCTTGGTATGGGTTCAGAGCAAGCTTCCAGACCCAATGAATGCTTACAAAGATATCTATAGATTACTCACTAATGGATAAAATTTGGAAATCAAGCCCAAGCCATCACGATGCATTTGTAAAAGGTTTACCAAGTGGACTAAACCTTGTTAGCATTCTGGATGAAGTTTATAGGGTTAGATTTGGGTTTTTAAAGTTTTAACCTATTGCAATTTCTAATAAGATTTGAGTCATATTTTTAAGTTGGTTTTATCTAACTAAAAATCACAATAATTATTTAAAGAATTTATCCAATTAGTATTCTAAGTGCACCGATTAAAGAATCAAGAAGAGAAGTTTATGCATTGAAAAAATGAGTTTTGATATTTTTAATGCATGGGCTTCATAAAAAAATTTTGAAACTTACTTTTTCTTGGCTTTGTAAAGAAAAATGCTAATTTAAAAACCATTTTTTAAACAAAATTATTAATGGAATTTAATTTCCATGCACTTACAATGTAAAAAAATTTACACTATTATCTAATTATATATTGTCCTTCTACAATGATGGTTAAGTGTCATAGGTATTACCATAATTATCAAACTTTTGAGTTAACTCTTAAATTCTTTTAAGTTTGAGTGTAGATCTCCAATTGAGTTAACTCGCTTTAAAACTCGAACTTGAGTAATTAAGCTCGGGTAAATTCATAAGTTTACACTTTTAGTTAGGATTGGTCTTTCAAGGAAAAAATATGGAATTTCACAAAAGTTAGCACTCCTAACTAGACCTTCCAAAATTGAATTAATGATGTATTGAGTTGAGTTATTTTGATTTTTCCTTATTCTAAAGTCTTGATTTGCTATATTCCTCAAGATTTTAATTTGTATTTTATATTTTTATGACTTGTATTTGCTCCATTATGATTTTGCAGCTGAATTTTTTATATATATTTTTGTTTTAACATAAATTTATTTTATTATAATTACATGTTATAAGTTTTTTTTAATATTATTTTTAAAGTAAGTAAGCTCAATTGAAATTTATCCCAACTCAACGAGTTTAAGTAAACTTACAAGTTTGATAACTTTACATATTACTTGAAAAGTTATATAAATAAGAAAATTTGATTGGATTTTACACGGTCATATTTCCAACGGATATACCGATCAATAACAATTAATGAAACACACCATGTCATTAATGACTAATTATTGACAAGTTTACTAATGCGTAGTTGGAATTACAAGAGTCACGCGCCAACGTTTGGAAAATTCACAATGAAATCGCGAACTCGTTAGTAAAGTTCGATAAATTGATTAGAAAAAAAATAAAAATAAAAAATATTTATCGTTGGTAAACAAAAAATTAATTAAAAAATAAAAGATACAAAAATATTTACAGTCAATATATCTGTTGACAAATTAATTAAAAAAAATACAAATATAATTATCATCGGTATCATGGGATGTTATTATTATTGATGGATGTACCAACTGCGGTGTAGTCGGCAAACCCATCGATACACATGTTGGTAACAATTACGCACCATGTGATGCCAAATATTACCAATGGGTTGCGAAAAGAATTTGTTTTCTGAAAGTTTGAGTGAAAAAAGTTGTCGAACCGTTTGTAAGGTTGATGGTAACTGCCATGGGTATCCTGGGTGTTTCTAGTAGTGTATGTATATAAGGTGTCATTTACTTTGGCGGGTTTGCCTTGATGTCACCTTCCAGTTTGCCAGCTTCCAAGTTGACGCCCAAAAAAAAAAAAAACGTGTGACGTTGGATGAAAAGGGAGCATTTTGGTAAATAATTTGAAAAAAAGTGAAATTTTGGCAAATAATTTTCCAAACGATCGATGGCCGAAGGATCAAAAGGCCAAGTACTCGGGTATAAAGTTTTAATTTTCAAGTTCATTTCAATTTCCCTACTTATTTCTCCTCCACTCTCGGGCTTGGCAATTGAAATCAAATCCCCAACTTAGCAAAGAACAATTAAAAAATGGAAAAAGAAAAAATATTAGAAAAAGATGGAGGGATACCTAGCTAAAACCACGGGGCAAGCTGGATGATTAGTGATGCTTGCTTGCTCTGTTAATTACTCCACTCTCTTGTCCCCCTGATGGATCGCATACTCATAGTTTAATACAGTTGATTGAGTTTTTGTTCCCCATCTTCTGGCTTTAAATATACATTTCAGTCATAGCTAGAAGGCCAGGGGGAACAAAGGAAGTGAAAAGTTTCGAGTTTGGTAATAAAACAGAAGAAAATGATTACTCGTTTTATGATTAAAGAACTTCATCCAATTTAACAAAGATTTGCCACAATGACAAAATTATGAACATGATATCCAAGAAAAAAAAAAACACATACAGAAAGGGTGTGATGATAATGAGGCTTCATCAATTTTAGGGATTATTTTCATTTTAAAATATCTTATCCTCGTAGTTGGGCTTTTGAGAATTATATTGCTGTAGAGATAATTAAATTTCGGTTCTTTAGGGACTCAGGTTTTTTAAGAATTTCTTGTGGGCCAACTACGAAACCTAGTGTATAATTGATAGCTAGTTGAATTTCTTAAATATTTTTAGAAAGGAGTTTGATTCTAACAATATGTATAAAAAGTTCTATAACTAGATATCTACCCCATCAATAAGACCTCCAAGGTCGAAGAATTAATCATTGGTATTATTAATAAATAACCTATGTGACCAAAAAAGAATTTCTTGTGGGTCATGATTTGTCTCATTCTTCTAATATTTTTAATGCAATGATCAATATATTAATTAATAAATAGAATAAAATAAATATTTTATTTTATTTTCAAGTCATCTAAGAAATTTTAATCTCCTATTGAAAACTTCAAGAGCAATATCTTACCCAATGCAATAAAACCACCTGCGAGTTGAAACGCAAAATAATAATAATAATAATAATAATAATAAATAAGCTAGCATTATGACTCCGTTGTGTTACTCTTGATGGTTCCCTTCAAAACCCTGCTTAGTTACTATTTCTCAAGTACGACGATGTTTTATGCCAGCGAAATCATAGTGGTCCCTGCTAGCCATTTCCAAGACGAACACGATAACAAAATCACGAAAGAGAATATGGGCATTATTTTAATCTTAATCTTAATTATAAACAACCCATAATGATAACAGAGAGCCCATCAAAGCTGCAAAAACTAATTAACATTTTGACACGCCCATGTGCTCAAAGCCTTTTCCCACTGCTTCTTGAATAGGATTAATTCGAGTGGCCTTTCTGTAGGAGTGATAGTGTCCTCAATTCTTCAGGATATAGCAGCTCTTATATCTATTTAATCACATTCTCTTGGACTAAATACTCTTATCTAAATCCATTTCTTGAACTCTTATTACCTGCTGCTATATCCATATGTTGTTGTCGCCTTGTTACTAGAATTTTCAAAAAACATAATTGAGGGCATAATATTTGAAAAATTGTGAGATTTACTCAATTATATTATTTTAATTGACTAGAGGATTTCTGTTCAAGACGAAGTTCTGGTGGTCCAACCGTTGTTAATCCTGACCAATCATCATCGAAGATAAAAGTGGGCTAAACCATTTTGGTGTAAGAATACTATAACTAAACTTATGTCCTCCTCCATCAGTACTCCTCAAGCATTTTACAAAGAATTACTTAGGGGTTTAAATTGGATATTCAGATAAATCATAAAGTCTTCTAAATGTGTTACACGGAACAATTAATAAAGACTCCACCTGATAATAAAAGTGCCAACCACCATTCAATGAAAAAACGGTTACGAACTAGAAAAAGAAACATGGACCTTTACCCCAGACGGTCCAAAATAGTGTGTATGGTTCAGTTCTCACTAGCACATGAGTGGAAGGCAGGAAGGAAGGGGCACCACTAGCACGCACCAATATAACAGCTTAATGTAGAGTCGCATATGATCACATGCATGTATGCATGCTCTTGTTTGTTTGTAAGACCATAAGAATGATCCATAACCTTTGGCCAAGCTCCGGAATAATGCCACGTGCGTCAACAAGAAAACTTGCAGATCGATTGCTAGAAAAATAAAAATAAAAATAAAACATAAAGCTCCTCCAATGGGGTTTATATTGGAGCCATGGCGTGAGACTTGTGTAGGAGAGAAAATATCCTACGTACCTGCCAGATAAGCTGAAGATGTCGAATGAATCTTCAACAGCCTATCTCAATTTAATGTGTGTATATATATTTATATATATGTATGTGCTTGGGTTCATTATAGAAAAATGAAAACCAAGCCTGAAGGAAAGAGTGAACATGCTTAAGTTCATTATAGAAAATAGTAAACCAATGCTGAAGATGGAGTGAAGTTTAATATTCCCTAGCTTTCGGCTAGAAAGTGGCTGCATTGAATGTGAAAATTTAAAACCTTTTTCTCCACAGGTTCCTCGATCGGAGTTTCTATGATACCCACAAGAGCAGGGTTAATTGTCAAAGGATGCTAAGGCATTTATAAGGATAACATGGTGGGAGTGAGCTGTCGTTACTGGTTTTATAATAATTACTTGCAAATTTGTTAATTACAATAAATATAAAACACTCCATTTGAAATATATTGATGCATTTAAAAAGAATATAAGTATTGAATTAGATTTTATTATTAAACATTTTGTTATTAGTACGAAGAAACAATGTTAGAAGAAAAAATATTGTCAGGGAACATAAAATGAATGGTGTTTTATCTAATAATAAAATGATAGTTTCAAAAGTCACTAGGAATGGGATAATGACAAGGGAATTGGGTAATTTATATGAAGTCATCAGTTTAAATTGTTGCAGCTAATGTATAAAAAATGATATTTTAAATAAAAAGTGAGTTCTACTAATTATTCTTTCCATTTTATATTAATTGTTGCTTTTTTAGTTTTTTAAAATTAATTGTTGTTTTCAATTTTTATTGAATCTTTAATTATTTTATGTTTATTTTAACCTTCTTGGAAAGAGAATAAATGAATGTGACTTAATGTAGAGAAAAAAAATGTTTTCATCTTTTACTTTAATTTTTTAAAATATAAAAAAAAATCTAATCATTGTCTTAATTTCTATTCAAATGTCAAAAGTAATACTCCCCCCCCCGGGGATAGTTAATCATGATCACCCCATGAAAGCCATAGGGATCATATACAAATAAAGTGTCACGAACCATAGTTCCATGTCTTACAACCTGCCTAAGGATAATATAGCATTCATGTGTACCCCTTTACTACCAAACCAAAATCTGAACAAAACAATACTACGTACACAAAGCCAAGAAAACCATATATACAAACAGTACACACAACACACGAAAACTCAGTTAGTGCAAAGAAGTACTCCCAACATCAATGAGTATCGCCAATTGCCCTTTTAGAAATCATAGCAAGTTGGACTGCTTGCTAAACACCCCCTGCTGAGAATATCCCCTGACCTTCCATCCACTTGGTGAATTCCATCGTTTTGGGCCAAGTAAACAGGACCTACTCCACTAAGATAAGCCAGCTAGCTCGGTTTAGACCAGCTTTATATATAGAAGCCTCCCAAGAAGTCATACTTTAACCTCACTCCCCTGAAGTCATCTATCACATTTGAACATCCAGATCGCACAACTCTGTCGTCAGGGTAAGATCTGTCATGACCCCTTGTCGATAGAGTGGTCTAGCAAACACACCCACACATCCATGTAAAGACGCCATCACACGCAGTGTACCACACACAAAGTATTACCAACACACCACCCACAAACACACACACACACACACACACCACAAAATCAACCAGATTTATTTCATCCTCACCACAAAATCACCTCCATCCACTTTTGGGTGTCTTTTTCAAAAACCAGTAAAAATTTAGTACAAAAATCAATGTATTTGAATACAAATTGTGTTCAAATACATTAATTTTGTAATGTATTCAACTTTTATGAGTTTCTTATAGGACACTTAAAAATGGACAAAGAGAATAGTTAATATTAAACGTATGGAGTACTAATTAAAATTAAAATGTTACTTAATTATTATTTAGTATAATATAATTTACTTTCTATGTGGCCATCGAAAAATTGAGGGGGGACATTATCACGTTGTGTGTGCTCATTTCAAGGCATCAATGAGTGTGCCTTCTTCAACGGCAGTGTTCATGTAATTGATTGAGGATGCTAGGGAACAAATCAGAAAGTTCCGTGCCTGTGTTCCGTTTTACTAACTGTTTGTGAGATGCACATGCGCATGCAGCACTCTCCAGCAAAAACATCGGTAATTGCACTCTTTGTTGCAATATACCCCTGGCATTATGCTGTATCATTAGTCTATTAATTATATTCTAAAGTAAAACTACGAGGAAAGAGAGACAGATGCGTATGAGGAACTTTCTTATAATTTCAGCATGCGAATATGCACGGATTAGGACGAGTGACAAACCTACACGTGAAGATGAAATGAAAAATATCTCTTGGCTTGCACAAATTAAAGCTACGTTGCACTTGTACGTCCACAGGTTTGATTTTGCATTTATATTTCTTAATGAGAAATGATTTTTTATATATGTATTAAATATGTCAATTTAACATAGGAGGATACACATAAAAATAGTAAAAAATTCACACTTTAATCAATAGAAAATAAATAAATAAATAAATAAATAAACGATAATATTATTGTTTGAGTAACGGATTTATGTACAAATGACTGACATTTTCACATATATATGTGGCAGCAGAATTATATTGGGGAACAGCATTTTATCGTTTATTACTGTAATTTATTTTATCTTTAATTAATTAATGTGAAATTTTTACTATTTGTAAGTGTAGTTGTTGTTTACGTAGAATTGACATACTAGTACTTGACAAGTACAGTAAAAATAATACTGTTCTTTCGTAATTTATGCAAAAAAACACTTTCCAATCAAGTACAAAAATGGATCCATTACTATATTGTAATATGGCCAATCAATGCTTTGTTATCGTGTGAAACTTACAAAACTCACGGTGCCATTTGTTCACGGGTCTACCCGAGCTGAAAAAAACCAAGTGATGCGTGCGTGACCCATCTATATAAATAAAATAGGTGATTGATAAGTGTAAGGTATGACATGGAGTGAGGGTGAAGGATGAGCTCATTGGAGCTTGAGAGAAAGAAGAAAAGGATGTGTATTGCTTCTGAACAAAGTGATGATTTAGTTGATGAATGAAGTTCTGATACAAGGTTATATATACCTTGTATTACAAGGTGTGTTGAGCAAGCAAATGATCTAACTGTCATAACAGAAGGCTAATAACAGAACAACTAATAGAAAGTTAACTCAATACAGCTTTAACTAACTTTATCTCTACTTCTATCTTTATCCCTAACATCCCCACTCAAACTAAGGGATGGGTAAGGCCCAACTCTTAGTTTGTCCTTGAACTGAAGGAAGGTAGAGGAGGATAACGGCTTGGTTAGCACACTAGCAATTTGAACATGTGAAGGAATATGTTGCACATGGATCTACTTCTGAACAAATTAGTCCCTTACAAAGTGCAAGTCAAGTTCAAAGTGTTTTGAGCGACTATGCAGGATGGGGTTTGCGGCTAGTAACACTGTGCTTTGGTTATCACAGAAGATGGATGGGATGAAGGGGCATGAAATCCGCATTTCAGACAAGAGGACTGAAGCCATGTGATGTCAGCTACTAGGGAGGCCATACTTCGAACTCAGCTTCATGTTGGACCTTGATATAACATTTTACTTCTTGGACCACGATACAAGGTTTGGCCCAAGGAAAACACAATACCCGTTGTTGACTTGCGGTCATCTATGTCAGAGCCCCAATCAAAGTCATACAACCCTATTATTCGTAGTTCACTGGATGGATGGAACTTGAGGCCATGATCTATAGTCCCAACTAGGTAATGCAATATTCACTTGACCCTTCCAATGTTGGTCTTGGGGAGTACATTAACTGAGACACTTTGCTAATAGCATACTGGATGTTAGGTCTTGTGATGGTGGCATATTGTAAGCCACTAACCGTTGATCTAAAGAATAGGATAGAAGTGTTCACCCCCATGGGAAAAAAGCTTAGCACTTGAGATAATTGGAGTAGGCATGGCCTTTCCATCTTGCATATTTGCTTTAAGAAGGAGCTCCTTGACATATTTTGTCTGTGTTAACCATGGCACCAATTGCTATTTTGGTTGCTTCAATTCCAGAAAAAAATTCATTTCACCTAGATCCTTAAGAGTAAAGACCTTGTTGAGATCAGAGATAAGGGTTGAAATCTCTTGTGCATTGCTGCCATGATGAGAATATCATCCACATACACTAGGATGTAGGTAGTGGAGGAGGAAGTGAATTTAGTAAAGAGAGAAGGATCAGATCTTGTACTAGAGAAATCAAACGTTGTAGAGTAGAACTGAGCTTTGAGAACCAAGCTCTAGAGGCTTGTTTGAGGCCATATAAGGCTTTTTGTAGTTTACAGACTAAAAGTGGTTGAGAGGATACATAGCCTTCGGGTTGAACCATAAATACATCCTCATGAAGGTCACCATTTAGGAAAGCATTGTTAAAGTCAAATTGTCTAATGCTCTAGCCTTTGGAGAGAGTAATGGACAACATGACTCTAACTGTTGAGGCTTGATAGAGGGCTAAAGAATTGATCATAATCTAAGCCTTCCCTTTGATGGAATTCTTTTGCTACCAACCGGGCCTTGTATTTTTGAATTGATCCATCAGGGTGTTTCTTTATGCAAAAAGCCCATTTGCAACCTAGGGGCTTGGAGTGGCTAAGAGGTTGTACCAGAGTCCAAGTGTTGTTTCTCTGCAAGGCTTGAAACTCCTTATCCATAGCCTTTTTCCAATGTGGTGCAGAGAGAGCTTGAGAAACTAAGGATGGTTCTTGATTCAGGAGATCAGGTTGACCATGGATGATAGTTGTTGTATATGTTTTTGGCTGAATATACCATTCTTGCTTTTGGTTTGCATTGGATAAGTGTTGGTGGCCTCTGGTGTGGGTCTGTGATTTTCAACTTGGCAGCTGTGGTATTTCCTGAGGTAGACCACTGGGAGAGTGTCAATTGTTCTAGCATGAGATGCAGGTGTAGGTAAGGCAGATAATTGTGCATCATTAGCAGGTGCATTTTGGCTTGATTAGGAGGACTGAGATGATTGAGGGAAGGTTTCGTGGCAATATTCGTTTGGGAAGTAAGGCTAGGTGTAGAATGTGTGATGGGTGTAGTATAGTGTGATGTGTGAGTGGGAAGGGGCAATGGTGTGACATGGTTTTGTGGTGTGTGTTAGTGGTGTGAGGGAATAAGGTAGAGTGTGGGAATTCTAATTTATCAAATGCAACATTTATGGAAATGAACACTCTTCCACATGGTGATAGGCACTTATATCCTTTTTGGTTGCTTGCACAGCCAATAAACAAGCACTTATGGGATTTGTAGTCTAGCTTATGCTGGTTGTAAGGTTTTAAGAGAGAGCAGGTGCAGCCAAAGGTTTTGAGAAAGTTATATTCTGGTTTTTGGTGGGTTAAGAGTTCAAATGGTGAGGTGTTGTTAGTTGTAGGTGAAGGGAGTCTGTTTATGAGGAATGTGGTTATGAGGAAGGCTTCATACCAGAAATTTAGAGGCATTTTGGCTTGGGCTAAGATGGTTAAACCTACTTCTGATGTGTCTATGCTTTCTTTCTGCACTACCATTTTGTTGATGTGTGTAGGGGCATGACAATCTATGAGAAATTCCATTTGTGGTGAGAAAATTGGTAAAGATGTAGGATAGGTGTTCACGGCCATTATTGGTTCGTAGGGCTTTAAGTTTGTGACCTATTTTGGTTTCCATGGCTTGTTTGAATTGGACAAAGGCTTGGAAGGCTTAAGACTTATTGGCTAGCAAGTAGATGCATGTGTATTTTGTGTATGCATCAATAAAGCATATATATTACCTATAACCTGAATTACTAGGTGAAGAGGATGCTCCCTACAAATTAGAATATACCAATTGCAATGGTTCATTATATGCAATAACATAATTAGAAAAAGTTGTTGATGTAATTTGCCCATGCAGCAAACATCACAAAGAGACTTAAGCAGAAAATCAAAATTTTTATTGCTTGAATCAATGAGATTGTACATTTTCAATACAAGGTTTACAATTCTAAGTAATGGAGAGCCTAATCTTTTGTGCCAAACATCATACAAAGAGGTTTTATTGTTATACTGTGTAAGATAAGTAGAAGAAACGAGGTTTGATACTATGGTTACATCATCAAAGTGATACAGGCCTTCTTTAAGTATTCCTTGGAGAAGAATCTCTTTGGATACCTGACATTTAACATAGAAATGATCAGCATGAAACTCAAAGAAAACATTATTGTCATGTGCAAACTTTGAGAAACTTAAAAGATTTTTGGTTACTGAAGGAACATGGAGTAAGTTGTGAAGTGTAAAAGTGGAATTTGTGAGTTTAGAGTGAAGGTGTGATATGCCAATATGTGTAATTTTCATACCTTGACCATTTCCTGGAAACACTTGTTCAAAACCGTTAAATTCTGACCCAATCAAATTCTGAGGATCAAAGGTGATGTGATGAGATGGACCCGAATTGGGTACCAGGAGATGTTTGTGAGAGTTGCTGGTGTGGTGAGATATGCTCTTGGGTTTTGGCTTGAGCTAGGATTGTGAAAAGCACTCAAGGGTGGAGGAGGGTTGTTGGTGCGCATGGGACTTTGAAATTTTTGGAAGTTCTGTCAAATATATGGTAGCATTGCCAAACAATGTGGCCAATCCTGCCATAGAGTAGACATTGAGGGCGGTTAGAACTCAAAGATCTGCCTCCTCTACCTTTGAAACTTCTTCCTCTGCCTCTTGTTCTAGTGTGACCACCTCTCACAACTTGCATCCCATCTTCATTTCTTGGTGGTTGCATGCCCCCTTGTGCCATATTTGCTTGAAGAACTAAGCTCAACTTTCTTGAATTTCTTAAGAACATCTTCTTAAGCTATCAATAATGCTTCTAACTCACTAATCTTGAATGGTTCAGCTCTAGACATAGTCATTGTAATGAATGCATCATATACCTCATCAAGACCTTCAAGAATTACCTCAATTAGATCTTCATTCGATATGGGGCACCAAGAACTTCAAGTGAACTAGGTAACTTCTTGACCTTTGTAATGTATTCTGCGTTGTTCCAGTTTTCTTGACAGACTTCAGTTGAGTTTTCAACGCTTTATCTTGGATTTTGTGTGTGTAGCAAAATAATCTTCAAGCTTATGCCAAATCTCATGAGTGAAATCACAACATACCATTCTGTTTGTGAAGTTGGAGTCCATGGATGTGAGGAGCTATGACACCAAATGTTGATCTTGCCTTTCCCATTCCAAATAAGCTTGAGTTTCAACATCTGCTTCTTGATCAGCTTCTCCGCATAGCATCCTGGAATCTTCTTTAGATCCAGATGATTCTTTAGCTTGTTTGATTTGATGCATGCCAAAGCTTGATGTCTCCATGAACAATAGTTATCTTCATCTAGTTTGCATGCTATTGGGTTGGAAAAGTTTTTAGGACAAAGGCGGAAGCTTGGGTAGTCTCCATGGATCGGCTGATACCATGTAAGGTATTAGACCTGTAATATGGAGTAAGGGTGAAGGATGAGCTCGTTGGAGCTTAAAAGAAAGAAGAAAATGATATGTATTGCTTCTGAACAAAGTGATGATTTCATTGATGAATAAAGTTCTGATACAAAGGTATATATACATTGTATTACAAGGTGTGTTGAGCAAGCTAATGGTCTAACTGTCATAACAGAAGGCTAATAATAGAATAACTAACAGAAAGTTAACTCAATACAGCTTTAACTAACTTATCTCCACTTCTATCTTTATCCTTAACAATAAGCATTAAGCAATATGAAATACGCGTTTGAGATTGTCTCTCTCTTAGCATGTACAAACCATATAGCCACTAGTTGGAAATTGCTATATATGGCCTATAATATATATCTTAAGATATAATACAAAATGGATTGGAGAGAAACTGGAAAGGACTGTTGGAAATTATTGGACTTCCATTGCTTTATTTATAAATCTGGTTAAATGGTAATCTAATGGTTTTTGAGATCATTTATTATATATAATTATTATTTGTTATCAGATGGGTTCTTAGAAATCAAATGTTGGGTTTTGCACCCAAATATGTTAGTGTGTTTGTATATGTGTTGGCCTGATTGCTTGGTCTATGATAGGTGGAAGAAAACAATCTTTCATGAAAGGGTAAGTCCCCTTCACTACCCCGTTATATATATATATATATATATATACCTTTTAATGATTATGCAATGCGTTATTCTCAAATTGAAATGTCAAATTGATTGAAAATGTGTGATTGGATATTATGTGTATAGGGAGCATCCCATGGACTATGCAACACGCAACTCATTATAATGTGAAGTGTGGATCAAAGTGTTAGCATGAGTTATGATTATGTCTTATGGGCCTTGGAATACAAACTGAATTCTAGAGTGTGTTTGATTTAGGAATCTTCTATTTTCATTTTCATAAAAAATAGAAAACAACATAGAAAACATGTTTGGTCAGATATTTTCATTTTCAATTCCAAGAAACAAATCCCATATTTTCGAAAGTTTTGAAAACAAGAAAAATTTATTTTTAATGTTTTCATTTTAGTGGCAATTTTGTAGTTTTGATAACATTATGCCACACACCTTGCACCCAAGAATAATCTCCTGCTTCCTTGGTATCCCCTCTCCATCCTCGACGACAACATTGTCTTAATCATGCCATTGACAATGCTTAATAGGTCAAGCCCCATCTCAAACTTGGCAACAACCGTGCTCAAGTCCTCCTCCATAAGAGATGGTAAGGCCACCTATAGAAGATGACAACCCTCTCAAGCTGAGAATGGGGCTTGGTGGGGACTCACCAATGATACCTTCTCCCAACAATTGATACCTCGACAATGGGGCGATGGAGGCTTACTAGCGTTGGGATCTCAAATTGGAATGGAAGGCATGGTGAAAAAAAAAGCTATTGTGAAGACAACCACCTTTCTATTATTGTTGCTCGAAGATTGGTGATGAAGAAAAAAATGCTTGATTTTTAAGGAAAGAGGAAACAAAAAATAACAAAGCAAATGTATTTTCAAAAATCGAAAAGATGAAAATGAAAACAATAATTAAGAAATGGAAATAGAAAATGAAAATAGAAAATGTTTCCTAAAACCAAACACCCTACTAAGCTTTATCATTGAAATGCATAAAAGTTGTGCTTATGTCTCCTAATAATTTATGATATTTTCCATTATGTTGCATGCTTGTGATGTGAGAAAGTTAATTTAAAAAGTTTAAGTCAAGTTTTCTCCCTGTGTCCCTATTTAAATCTTACAGTGGCTAGTTATATTGAACTCATTCTAGGTGATAGGTGATGCGGAGTATAGGTAAGGTTAAATTGGGGCATTGATACTGTCATGACCTGATTTGGAAACATGATCGACATATGAGGGATTGGATCCCATGCAAGCTTATAGTGTAATGTGACTTACTAAATGCATGAGTTAGCATGATTTTCATACCTAAAACAACTTAATCTAAATCATCATCAACTTTTCTAATGAAGTCATACTACCTAATTCATAAAAGCGAAGTATTTGACCATACATAACCATAAATCTAGCTTAATTAAATTTAACACGCGCTTCTACAATTCATGAAACCGTAAACTATTTCATTTATAACCATAGTCATACTCTAAAAATTGGTTCAATACTTGAAAACTGAATACATATGAAGAAATTCATAAATCTTGAAATTAAATACATAATCTAAAATTAGAATGCATGGTAGAACCAATCTACACATCTACTAAGCACTCTAATCTAACATAAAGTTAGACTAAGCCTCACTTGCAAAATAAAGTTCACCATTGGAATAGTTGCAACTCCTGAATCAAGTGACTAAGTGATAACTAGATCTAGAATGTAGGTCTAAAAGGAAGGGAAAAGGCAAGTCAACAAACTTGAGTGGATTCTCATCCACCATTTACATGGGAAAACTAGCAAACAAGATATATACATACAACGTAAATGCATTAAACATAAATCATTTTGATATTTATGTACATATACAGTTACATAGGAAAGCATTTATAGGTTCATGGAGTAGTAATTACAAGAGAAACATGGATCTCTAAACATGATAAATATACATAACAATAAA
This sequence comes from Dalbergia oliveri, assembly GCA_030441495.1. Lineage (NCBI taxonomy): Eukaryota > Viridiplantae > Streptophyta > Magnoliopsida > Fabales > Fabaceae > Dalbergia > Dalbergia oliveri. Next base: position 13,313,889 of record JAMLFY010000009.1, read on the forward strand.
TATAATTACTCTGATCTATGAATTTTGAAAGGGCATCTAATGAGGTCCAATAAGGTGGACACCTAAATAGGTTATATTCTCTAAATACTCTGAAGGGCGGGATTATCCTCTGCGAATAATTTGGTACTAAGGCTAACAATCTTATAGCTATTAACGCACTATCCGTTTCTTTATAGTTATCATCTAAAACTAATTTGCAAATAAACTGAATAAATCTAAAAACTCTGAAGCTCTGAATTCATATAATTCTAACAACCTAACTATTAAGCATAATTGGGTTCTGAAATCATGCCTAAGGGATCACCAACTTGTAGATATGGTGATTTTAAAAATCCACAAAATATGTATTTGGTTAATATGTTGTGAATCATACTGAGTCCAATACTTTCAATAACACAATATTAAAATTCTAAAATTGTATTTTAAGATAATATTATTTCATAAACATGAAAATTCAAAAATCATAATAACATATCTGTCATTGGAGATAAACATGCTCAACTCAACATTTTTTATAAATCATAATTGGGTCTCTAAAGGCATGATTATGGAAACCAAAATCTTGAAAAACATAGAAGTTCCATTAATCCATAATTCGCGTTAACAAATTTGATGAACTTGCTAAATCACATATTTTCTAATAAATCTTTTCATGCACATACAAAATATTTTCATGGATTACAACTATCAATCATGGTCCATTGATTTTCTAAAATTATTTTCATGATTTACTCAATGATTCAGAATTCTTCCAAACTTGGCTTATTTCATAAAATCATATTCATAACATATTTTCACTTGTGAATTCATATTTAGCAATCACAATACTAAGAACATAATCATAGTGATTAAAAATAAGATCTTGAGTTCAAACCCACTAACCGTTCGTAGTCAGGAGTGCATGGATATTTTCTACTTGACCTTGGAAGCTAGAAATGACATCAACTACTAACATAGGAAAATTTTGGAGAAGCAATAATCATGCATGATGGAGCCCTAGCCCTAGATATGGAAGAGAAAAACAATGCAAAAATAACTTATCCAAGGATAGGGGAGGAGGAAGAAGGCTTGGAGTTGTGTGAGCCAGGAGGTAGAGAACCTTGGAGCTACTAGGTTTCAAGTTTAAGGATGTTTGGCTATGATACCTAAGGTACACGGGTCAGGAGTCAGGTTCTATAGCCCAGAGTTTCCCTGGGACCTACCAGGTCCTAAATTTCGTAAGTTGAATCCTATACATCCTTAGAGGGCTATATGATAGAATCATATTCTTGAAATCAGAAGTCCCAATAATGGTTCTTAGAGGGAAAATAAGTTGAAGAATGATTTTTAATGAATTTTATGAAATTTTTAAACGCTTCGTTTTTAGCTTACAAGTTTGGAAAATATCGAAGATTCCCATTTGAACTAAAACCCAAAATTTGGATTTTTAATTGTTAGGTTTTTGATTTTCTTGATATTTTATTTCAATCCAAGTGGAGGTATTTCCTTATTTACATTTATGTTTTAAAGTTAATGGCCATTAACTTAAATTTAATAAATGGAAATAAGTGAATCTCCTGGAGACTGCCCAGCGGTCATGGGACCGCAGTGGTCAGGAGAGAGAAATGCAGGTCTAGCCTGGAAAGAAAGGACCGCCCATGCGGTCATTTACTGCCAGGCGGTCAAAAGTTTATAAAAAGCGATGTTTTGGGTTCCAGAACGCAGAACGCGTTCCCTTCTTCTTCTTTGTCAATTTTCTTCTTTCTCTCAAATCCATCATTTCCAAGCTTCAAGGTGAGTATATACTGTTAGATTATGTCTTTACTTCTTCATAATCTTGGATTTGGACCAATTATCTCTTTCATTGTTGTCAAGTGGGGGTCATTCCCAATTTTGTTAGAATTAGAATAGACCCTCTAGAGATTATTAAAGTTTAATCTAGAGTTATAATTGTTCTATGGCAGTTGTTGGTGTCATTCCAAGTTCTCAAGTTGGTGGGGCCCACATACTCCCTTCAAACGGTGAGTGGGTTTAGATCCTATGATCCTTATGTTGATCATTAGAGCAATTTTCATGAAAATATGATTATTGCTCAATTTTAGAAATTTTGTATAAAGAGATTTGAGATGTACTATTGGTTATTAAGCTTTGATCGGTTGTTTTGATATAAAACTCATGGGACCATAATTGTTATACCTTTCTTTAGAATTGATAATTATATTTAAAGAATTGTGAAATATTATGATGATTTTCAAAGTAGAGTATAAGTATATGATAGAGTTTTAGAGAAAATAAGTATTTTTATGATTTAGAGAATAGATAGTAACTATAGAGAATAGACTGTGAGTTAAGCAATTATTCCGTTAACCTTGGTATACTAAGTCGCCCAGGGCCAGAAATTAGAAATGGGACCTAATTAGGTGTCCTAGAGTTTAGAGAATTTGTTATGTCACATGAATTGTGCATAACCAGAGATTTTGTTTCTCTATTAGAGTACCGTTTTTTATATTTACAAAGAACATTTTTAGAGCTATATTGTTTACATATATGAATATTATTTCAAAGATATTGCATTAACCAGTTTGATGATAATTTATTTTCTTGATTATCTCATGAGCAAGTTATGAGTGAGGGCCTATTCATGAGTTTTAGATGAACTCACCCATCTCCCTTCTTTTATTACAGATATGTTAGCTTGCGCGAGTCCTTCATCCACCACCTCCCCAGGAGAGAGATTCAGTGGTGTGCTTCACTTCGAGTGAAGTTGCATTTGGTATTTTGTAAGAGATAGAGTGCTCCAGTGTACATTGCGGGCAAGGTTCCAGACCATTAAAATAATGCATGTTTTGTATTTTCAAGATTTTGATTTCTATGGCTTATTTGGTATTGAGAGCAACTCATATGTTTGTATTAGAGATATATATATCTAGAGCTTAATTATGAAAGTATTTAAAATGATTTAATTTCCAAGGAGCTAGAGATTTACATCAGAGATGAAATTATATTTTGGAACTGGATTTTATTAAATTAGGCATATAGAGAGACTAGAGGTCACGAGGCTTACGTGGAAATAGGATTTCCCACGTGTCCATGTTCCCAAGTCAGGTCGTGAAATTGGCTGGTTAGGATGTGTTTATATAGAGTGGGTGAACGGAGGCCGTCGCCTACCTCCTTAAATTAAAAATTTATTTTAATGCTAAATTACACAAAAAATATAGTAAAGGGCACAACCTAGGTTGTCTCTCAAGGAGACTTCAACACTTAGTTGGGAAATTGGGGTTTTGAAGAGTAAAATAATAGCAATTGAAATTAAAGGTTAATAGCAACAAGATAATAGCAACAGTGAAGAAGACACTAGTGCAATATATTCCTAGAATTAGAAATTAATTATCATTGACTAAATATTAAACCCATTGCTGGCTATTAGTAATAAATTACTGGCAATTATACTATTAATCGATCGACCTCGCCTAGAATTTGACTAATGCAAATAACTAATAAACAAGATCTCAATTTATTTAGAAATCTCATTTATTTAATGAGCCAATTGCTATAGCCTAACTACAAATCGGAAAGTTAGTTATAATGTTCTCCCTCAAATATAAACCAATAGATCTATCAATTTATGTGCAAAGGGTTTCCCTAAACAGCGATCGTAATTTAGTTATCCCAATAAAGATTATAGCAATCACCACAATAATTATAGGAATAGAAACTGCAAAACATTAAGAAGACCAATGCATTTAATATCAAAAGCGGGACTCAAACATCATCTCAATCCATCCAGAAACCTTTACACTAGTAAAGAAATCTCTCCTCTATCTCTGGAGGATTACAACAATGAAGATAAAAGAGAACCTGAAAATAATACCAATAATCCTTGCAACAATCTTCAAGGCAAAGCACATTCACTAATGGAATCCCTAAGAGAGAGAAGAATAGAGAAGAAGAAGATGTAGATAGAGAATAATAGCAACCTAATTATAGATCTAAAACTGAGTTCAAAACTAGGGTAAAAGTTTGTCTTAGTCCTATATATTCTGCTTCTAAAATGGGCGCAAATGAGGCTCAAAAACATATTAATGAACTAAGTCTACTATCGCATAAGCTTAGCACTCACCAGAGTGACGATGAGGCTAAAAAATTAACGTTTGTCACTCTACAGAGTGCTGGTGTCACTCGAATGTGAGCTTCCCGTTTTTTTTTTTTTGCTCCAAGCTTCTTCTAGAGAGCTTCCAGTCTTGTTCTTAACATTTTGCACTTGATCCAAAACTCCTGTGTACAAAACTATACTCAAAGAGACAAGTCAAATGAAGCAGAGTGTAATTAGAAATTATTCCAAAATCATGTAAAAGCTAATAATTCTTCCAAAATTACACAATGAGGACTAAATCAAAATTCTAATTAATTATATTAATAACTCAATATAACTTATGCAAAAAGCTAGTATTTGATAGCAAGATAAGTGACATAAATACTTTTTATCACTCATCAATCTGTTGGACTTTTTAAAATTTTGTATTGATTGGTACAATGTTAAAAACAATGCATGAAAACATAATATTATTGTAATTTATTTGTCATTAATACATAAAAATCATGCTTTTATAGGTAAATAAACAAAATACTAGCTATAGTAAAACCATTTTCAAACAAAATTATTGTACCTAATTTTTGTTTTAACATCTATAACAGTTTCTCTTCAGTTCATCAAAATTTTCGTGTGTTCATTTTGACTTGTGCAATATTAAAATAATACATGAAAACATGATACTAACGCAACTCATATGCAAATTACTCCCTTCATAGCACGATAGTTGTCAAAAACCAACCAATGCATGTATTAATGAAAACAAAAAAAATTGATAAGTGTAGAAAATTATAAAAGTTGACAAAATTATCATTTTATAGTTATTATTATTCATTTTGATAAATATATTAATTAGTTAACTAACACATTTATATTAAGGGAATAAATATAGAAAAAAAATTAATACTATCTAGATATGATAAATGAGTATATATTCTGAAACATGAAAAAAGTTAAAAATTGATAGTTATTATAAAATGAAGCAAATAAATGGTTTTCATAAATGCTATGAATAGAACAAGTTTTTTAGCCGCACTATATTACCTCCCATTAAAGTTTGGAGGTCAAACTAAATTAGCTGCCAGCATGTTTGTCTAATTGAGAGTCGAATCATGTATCAAAATGCTAATTTCTCAAATCATGAATTAAATCATAATGAGAATCATAAAATTCATAATCAATAATAAAATAACATAATAATATCTCCGCAAGCATGCGGTGAAACATAAAAACGATTATATGTTGGCATTTGGATGTTTAATAGCTCATTGTATGACTTATAAGTATCTTCCTTTTCTTTTCTACGCACTTGTTGAATCTACAATGAAAATGATGATAACAAATCATGAATGAACTTATTCATATGAAATTAATCTTGGAAAGTTTTATTTCTTCTGTGCAAGAATTGAACAAGAAACTAGTAGCTGACTAGTGGGCTCGGGACTGAGAATCTGGTGAAGTGCAAGATAAATCTAGTAGCTGGGACTGAAGCTCAAGACTGAATTTCAAGAAATTAACCCTGTGAGCCATTGATCCAACAGCAATATCAGAAAATTGACGCACAAAAATTGTCTTGTGTACTCTCCTCAAGGTCAACTGGCAAAGCAAAAGAAATTGCAAAAATAGATCAGTTGCCAAATGAGGAAGAAGACAAATCAGAGCTACTGAGACATACACCAATGAGACAAAAATTATTGCAAAATTAGAGCATTATCATCGTTAAATTAAGTGAAAGAAAAAATGAGACATATACATAATTATTAATAATGAAATTATAATAGTTTAGTAATGTTCAACACATTAAGTGAATAAAATATTTTTTATCACATAAAAATAAAACTTATAATTATAACTTATGATAATAAAAAAGATGTATTAATATATATGTCGAATATTGTCAAAATGTTATAATTTTATCATTAATTATACACACACACACACTTAAATTAAACGAACTAGTATTTTCAGGGAGATCAATGTAATTTTAGTAAATCTCATAAGTGGCTAGTGATAGATTTGTAAAATAAAGAGGTGCCGAATTTAAATTATAATTTTATTTTATTTTTTGGTCAAATTCACAAAATTTTAGTTCAATGTCCGGTACCTTGTAAAGGCGATTACTCCCCTACATTGGGCGGTCAATGCCTTCAGCTGAGTCGCCTACGTGTGCGCGTATGGCTGCGACACGTGCTATATATTGGGATGTTTTTAACGATTTTTAGAATGTGGTAAAAGTGAAATTAAAGTGTGGCTAAATAACAACACAATCTCTACTCCCCTTACAATCTCTGCCCACTCCCCACCTCCACCACTACCCCCTTCCCCAGTCCTCCCCTCACTTCCAATGAAAAAAACTCAAATGTTATGAACGCTTCAAAGCAAAACAACAACAAAATAAAAAAAAAGCAAACAAATAAATGAAAGATAACAATGCTTACTTGCATACCTATGGCTAAGGTTTTCTCGTCATTAGCCTTGATGAATTTGTGCATGATACTCTCGAAGAGGAGGGAGTTAAGATGTTAGTTCAAGCGACGCTTGTCGAACTGTGTTTATTCTCGTTCTCGTTCATTGAAATGGTTATCTTCAATGTTCGAATTATATGTAATGTACAGTTTTTTTATTTTTCATTTCATATTTATTTGATTTTTTAAAATTTTAATTTATTTTAATATTTATGTTGTAAATTTTTTTAATTTTAAATGTCCTTATTTTTAATACTTAATTTTTTTTAATTTTTTAATTTCTAATTTGTAATTTGTAAAAAAGTTGGTTTGTCCCAATTGTATGTGGTGTAAAATGCTTGTTTATTTAATTTGTTGTATAAATATTTTTTAATTAATTAATTTATATTATTTTTTATTATGAATTCAGTTGTCCAAATTCCTTGTTGGCAACAATATTTTTTTTCAATCCAGTTGTTGAATTTCATGTATTGTATAGTATTTTTTATATCTCATTTCATATTTATTTATTTTTTAAAATTTTAATTGATTTTAATATATATGTTGTAAAATTTTCAAATTTTAAATGTCATTATTTTAATATTTAATATTTTGATTTTTTTAATCTCTAATTTGTAAATTTTAAAAAATTTGGTTGGTTCGAATTGTATCTAATGTAAAATGCTTTTTGATTTTATTTTTTACTTAAATATTATTTATTTAATTATTTTATATTATTTTTTATAGTGAATTTGTTATTGAATTCCTTGTTAGTACAGTGTTTTTTCATTTTATATTTATTTTATTTTATTAAATTTTAATTGATTTTAATATTTATGTTGTAAAATTTTTTATTTTAAATGTCCTTATTTTTAATACTTAATTTTTAAAATTTTTTAATTTCTAATCTGTAATTTGTCATTCACTTTAATTTAATAAAATGAAAATAAAAATCATTCCAATGTTTTCATTCAGCACACTTTAATTCCACTTTTGCCACATTCTAAAAATGTGAAATCATCCCAATGCTTAACGCGTGCACATCAATACGCGCACGTACAACTTCAGCTGAAGGCATTGACCGCCCAATATAGGGGAGTAGGCACCCCTTGTAAATGGCTTTGGAGAGCTTTCCATGCTATGGCCCATTTTCAACAACGCATTTCATCCTCATGTGTCCATCAGACACCAAAAATGAAAAAGAAGAAAGGTCAGCGTGCTTATATGTCAATTGATAAAGAATTTTGTAAGCCCAACATCCATATCTGGTGTTTTTTTCATACTATTGGCTTCGGAATAACGAGTGGTGTTGGATTGAATTACGTGAACGTTTTTGGATCCAACCATTTTATTCAAATACTGGATTTCGGTCAAAACCAAATACTATATTGGGTTTCCATCAAATATGTGGGCCTGGCATACTTTCCAAAATTGACCCAATTAAATATCCCAAAATCCTGCGAACAAAAAGTACAAAAATCCCAAATACATAACTAAAATTATTTTAATAATTATTTTAAGTATAATCGTTTTTTATATGTCAATTATGTCTAAATTAATTTATGTTTCAATGATTTTAAAGTAGTGTGTTTTGTTCATATTATATGAACAAAATTATTTTTGCATAAGAAATTATTATAAAAGATATGAAATGATGTGTTTACATTATATAACAGGTGATATTTGAAATTAATTTAGTAAAAATATTCAAATTTTACAATAATTATTTTCTGCTTATAATGAAAAACTTCAAAAAATTACTTATGATTATAAGCTATTTTTAATTTGAAATTTTTAGCTTTTGATTATAATTTATTTTAATATTTTTGCCAAATATGATTGATTAACTAAAAGCACCTTTTTCATTTTTGCAAAAAATGGTCTTTTTTATGGAGTTTCCAAACATGCACTAAATATATATAATTTAGGTTGTGTGACATAAATATTAAGTCTATTAACAAAAACAATAAATTCAATATATACATACATTTAAGAAAATATATATAGGATCTCAAAGCATAACAAATTGTATGAGGCAGTTGAAATCAATATATCATCACATATAATATATGAATTGATATAATTATTGACTTTACTTAAAAAACAACTTTTATCTAATTCTTTTGTTTTTGGTTTCACTTGTCATCTAGTTATGATTTAATCAATGACTAAACAACTTTCATAAAAAAATTGAATGAACCTTACCCAGTTCATTTTGTGCGGTAAGGAAGGTTTTTCCTTAAAAAAAAAAATGTAAATATACAATTTTCTCCCTTAAGGGAATATTTTATTATATTTTCCTCCCTCTATTTTTAAAATATAGGCTTTCCTCCTTTGAAAAATAGAGAAAGCCTACACTTTACATATTTTTAAATTTTTAATTAATTTTTAATTTTCTCATAATTATTATTTCATTTTTAACTAAAATTCCCCTTGTTAATAGTTATATATATTAAGTATTTTTACAGATTTAAGTATATGTGACTTATAATAACAATACAAAATATTGATATATTTCTATATACATGTATTTAATTTAGTTTTAAATTTTTAATATATTAAAAAAATTATTGATGGTAAACATAATTTATAATAATTATTTTTTAAAAATTTATTATTAATTTTTTGTATAATTATTAATGTATACAAATATACAAATTATTTTAAAATTTTAATTATTACAAATTACATTATAAAAAATAATGTTTTTGTTTTGGTACCTTGGTACTCTTTTAAATCCAATGATTGTGATTTAATCATGAGTGTTTAAAATATTAATAAATTTAGTTAATGGGAGACATAACAAATTTTTACCCACAAATTATCTAGAAGGTATTGATATCATGAATTTTATAGGTTACTAAAATCCCCAAAAAACAATTATTACAAATTATTTTTGCTATCAATAATTATATGTTTAATTTATATATATATATATATATATATATATATATATACTTATTAATTTTTATATAAAAATAAATAATTTAATTTTAATACACTAACAGTGTAAAATAATTTTATACTGTCATCCAATTAAAACATTTAGTTTGGATAACTTTTCATATAGTGGGTATAAAAGCAATCATTATGGCTTATGTGACAATACATGATTGGATGATATTAAAAAGTTTTACACTTAGTGCATGATAATTAAATTAAAAAATAAATCACAGAAAAGAGAGTTTTGTGATGTTGCAATAAAAATATACATTAATATTATAAGATCAATAGTCTTAAAGATACATAGTTTTTTATTTAAAAATAATTACTAAAAATTAATGTTACTAATAATTATTTTTACTTCTAATAAATTTTTTCTTAATATAATAATAATTTAAAATTCTATATAGATTAATATTTATATTATTACAAGCAACATATATTTTTTTATAAAAAAATAGTCTGTATAATTAATAAAGAGTATTTTAGTATAAAAAATAAAATCACAAGCATGAGAAAATGAAGAATTAATGAAAAATTTGAAAATGGGTTAAAGCATAGCATATCTTAACCTTATAGGAGAGAGAAGTGTAATAATCTAATAACGCTTTCTCTCCTTTTTTAGTCATGTAATAATATTACTAGTATCTCATAAGGGAAGGGGTTGTACGTATTTATTTATTTTTTTATATAACATAGTCTTCCGATCCAACCCAACTCACATTTTATGGATTGGCTTCGCGTAAACCCATCGCACCGAACGTCCTAGTGAGTAAAAATCAATGCTTTAGGGGGTGACAAAAGTCGGATTATATATAGATATTCTATGGGCTCCTTAATGCTCATAACAGTAGTTGTCGACGAAAATATTGATACCCCGTTGGGTAGCATTCTCTTCTGCTGGGCTATTCTCACACAAATGAAGGTTAGTATTTCACTCGTGTCCTTGTTTGGATTAGTGAGTTTGGAATTGGAGGGTGGATTGAGGCCAGCACAGATGGCCACATTGGGACTTCAAGGGGGGCATTTTTTGGGTGAAAAAAAGAGTAGTGTTATTTTAACACTAAAAGTTGAGGTTACAATCATATCTCAGTGATAGAGTGGATATCTTAATTGAACATTCACTTTTAAATGTTAAATAGTATTTTTTATAAAAAAATGAGCCGTTTCGAGTCCAGGGTCATATGCTTGCTCCCCAAACAGCCAAAGAAAAAAAAAAGAATTGGAGGGAACGGATATAATTAAAATATAGTTTTAAAGTTTTTAAATTGGAAAAATTATACATAACAATGAAATAAATAAGGAATGATCTCATCATTTTATTAATTTATTTTAAAAACATTCAAACAATACAAACGTTCAACTTAAATAAGAAATAACCCTTCCGCTCCTTTTTTCTTCAAACTCCTTGTCCAAAGATACCCTTAATCTCCTTTTTACATATTGCTTGAAATAAAATAAAATATCTCTTGATTCAGCGACTAAGGGGGTGTGTGTGTATTGGCGTTGGCGTTTGATACTTTAAATGCCCGTTCTCTTGCACTGAACAGAGAACTTTTTCGTTTGGATAATTTTTATGACTTAAAATGAATCGGTTTTGTCATCCAAAACCCATTTTACATATCAGTTTTATGAGTAATTTTCACAGCCTTTATAGTAATCTAATCAGTGAAATCTTAATGTAAGATAAAATCACAAATCCTAATAACACCCGAGATCAAGATACATGAATTTAGAACACCAAATAGGAACCAATAGTACATACCTTTTAGGGCATTTAATACCAGGAAGGATCCCTTTAAAGAAATTGCGGAAGTCATTCATACATATGTGTGTATGTTAGGAACATAATCTTCCTCACTATCTCCTTTTAGTATTTGATGGGGGCAATATATGAGGCACAATGTTCAAAAGTCTGTTCGGTCTCATTAAGAGACACACGTACATATAGAGGGAGCAGTGAGGGGACCTGTCCCTTCATGAAAGGGTTGTCTTGTTCCACCCATCATAGGCCTAGCAACCAAGCCAACACATATACAAGCCCACTAAACGTGTGGGTCCAAAACCTAACATGTGATTTCCAATAATCCATCTGATCACAAATATAATTATACAACAATGAATCTTAGAAAAATTTCCAACACTTAATTCCATGTTTTTCATTTTATACCAAACACAACCCAAAATTAACCCCACTAACCAAAAAAAAAATCAAAATTTCTAACAGAAAATTAAAATAGTCAGTTAAATGAAATAAAATCATACGACGACTCTATTTAATGCTCAACCTACATGCAATATTATTCTAACAATAAGTAAACTTAGCTTGAACAAAAAATTGACTCTAGTCTTTTTCATCCACAAACACAGCAAAAATATCTATACTTCTTTTTTGTTTTTTCGATTTCTGTTACCTTTTTTCGTGGACTCTTTAAATACTAGTCTCTATCTTTCATAAGCCTAAGATGAGATAAAAGAAGAAAAACAACACCAAGGCAAACACGATGACCACAAGAAGGAAGCTGCAGATACCAACCAGCGGAATATGGTGGCGGTTGCCCCGGCCGTCGCCGCCATTGTTTCTTCGTGCTTGGCGGCCACGCCTTCGCGGCTTGATTGCTTTATCTACACTTTTATCTCGATTCATTACTTCTCCTTCGGAAATGTAGAACGACAATAAACACAACCGTGAGTGGAAATTCTATGTAGGTCTCTAACTTTTGTGCAAGATTGAGAGAAAGGTGAGGGAAATTAGCATAACCGGAAAGGGTTAGCGCCCTGAACTTTTATATAGCTGGGTGCAATAAGATAAACTACCTTATATGTGGCAAGGCCCTTGCTTGTTAAGTTGGAAACAACACAAGAAGTTCTGGGAACTGATGAAGGCCTCGCAAAGATTCATTTCTACTTAAAATATATTTCAATTTCGTGAGCAACGGTTGTTTGGCTTGTGCTTGGGTTTTGGTTCGAAAATTCGAATATATATGTACATTTGAATAATTCAGATACGCGGTGTTCAACTGGTATGCACGAAGTGTTTGACATTTTCAACAGGCAAAAGAGGAATTTGACCGTAGTCGTTCTACTTTATTTGGTGATTAATGCTTCACGACATTTATTATTTAGATTACTAGCTAGTTTATGAAGTGTAATGAGCAAATGTATCACGTTAGGATGGTTTATTAATTGATAAAGTTCTCCAATATTAATTTTTTCACACTATAGGACTTAATCAAAGTCAAATCTTATAAATTATTAAAAGTGGGGGTTTTAATAGTTTGCTAGTACTCTTAAGTTCATGGCAATGCCACTGAACCACCGGTAGTAGACTAGTGATAAGGGATATTAAGTATTCTGAGTTCAAATTAATGTCAGGATCATGAATATTTAGAAGAGCACTACTATATACGATAACAATGCTAGCCAGATTTAGCCAGATTTCCTCTATGTATAGATTTATAAATTCAGTACTTTAGTTGGTCTTGTTTAATGAGAGCTGGCATACACAATGAGAGTCATAGTCTCAGCCATTTGCACACTCATTTTGCTTCAGGAAAAAGTAAAGTTTGAGAAACCATGGCATGAGTTGCAATGCATTTTGCAGGCCTTACCTCTGCCTGTGCCAAGTGTGAAGACCGAATTGCTGCCAATAATATGACTTTAGCATGAAACACTATAATTATTGCAGTAATGCCATTTTCATCAAAATGGTAGTTGTAGTCAATGTGCATTTAATTCATTTTCACAACTACCTGCTCCAATTAATGGGACATTGCTAAAGTAATGCTCCATTTGAACTTGCTAACAAGCTTTGGTCGTTGCCTTTGGAAGGTCAATTTTGTTATCATTGCCAAAAGAAAAATAAAAATGAGATCACTTTTTCTTTTGCTTATTTATGTGTAATTTAGTTCAACGGTCCAATAGTAACATGCCAATCGATAAAAATGTTCGTACAAAATTTCTAATTTAAAAGAATTAGAATTAAATTGCCCAGTCAGTTAAAGAAACACCCTTTTTGGTGGCCAAGCTCCATCCCACTTATTTTTGTTTTCATTGACTTCAAATTTTCGTTTTCTGGATGTTGGGTGATCCATATTCCAGTACGATAACAATTCTTGAAACCCCCATAAAAAAGTTCTTGAAACATTCTTAAAATATTTTTGCGAATGGATACGAGTACAAGTGGGTTAATGTAATTGGAAGTGAGACAAATGTTAATGAGAGAAAAGCGGAGGAGAGAGAAATTGCAGAACTTAAAAACACAATGATAAGTCATTTCACATATACAACTTCTATTTGTACGAAATATTTTACTTTATTCTAAAAAGTCAAAATCTTTTTTTTTCTTTTTCAATAAGGAGTGCTTAACTCTACAAGAGAGTAGTTAAAGAGAATACCAGTATTAAACAGTACAATAGAAAATGAAAACGAGAATCAGTCTAATACTAACTTCCAAACACATCAGAGACACGACTGTAGAAGCCATCAACACAAAATCAACTTCAACAAAGCAGCAACAAACAAAAAAAAACTTTTTAATATACACATATATGAATGCATATGTGTCAGAGAATTAATATGTCTTCTATAATATGAGAGAAAAATTCTCCTAATATATAATAATTTTAAGATTTTTTGTTCTCTAATTTGAGAGGGAAAAAGAAAAGCTTACTAAAATTTTTTCTATGTTCTCTATGGTGTCATCAAGATATTTCATTTATATATTACTCCCAATATTTTAAAATTTATTTAGTTAATATATTTATCGAAAAATGATAAATCTTACTAATTAGTTTTTTTATTAAAAAAATAAAATATTCTTCACATTTATTTAATAGTCATTGAATATTATGTAAATTACAACTCATACCATTGTGGATATAATTTAAATTTAGGAGAATTAATGTCATATATGTTTGCCCTATTTTAGTCACCTTCCACCACTGATAGCACAGCAAAAACAAAACATACACAATACAATGAAATCAACAGCAAACTCATTCAAAACCAACCACCACAGATTTGAAATTTGGGAATCGAAAGAAACCATCGAAAGTGGAAAGCTCAGCCTCGCCAAAGAGATAAACCACATATGAGATCGATAATCTCATATCTGAACGAGGAGAAAACAGTGGAGCCTAAAATCAATGCAGAACAAGAGCCTCAAAACACCTCACTATAGTACTAGATCCACCAGCGTCGCAACAAGGACAGTCCTTAGACCGTCGACTGGAGTATGTCAACCAGATTCATCGACAAAACAAACACAAAATGGGACAGAGGCTTACAATTGAAAACCAAGATAGAGAAAAAAGGGAACAACCCTCCTTCCACAGCTTCATCGACTTCTGCCATTCCTTTCACATCCTTGCCATGACCAATAAACCCACCTACAACAGCCTTTGAAGTAAAGCAAACCCACCTACAATAGCCTTTGAAGTAAAACACAGTAACGACACCATCAATGGAACGAAGTAGACCAACAACATCAGCACATAGAACTGCTGAAAGAGCTAGGGCCTTGAGCCGGCGTCAGAGAATAGAGCAGATCTACTAGTGACGAGCTAAAATTGAGACAAAGTTTATGGTCCGCGTGAGAGAAACAGATATGAGAAAACATGCAGCTGAAGCAGCGGCAATAGGAGCTGGAGAAGAACACTGCTGGCCACTAAGCTTCTTTGCAACCACCTCAAGGACCTCTTCACCCTCTATCCTGATGGGGCATCGCACACACGAACCGTCATTGGTGGCATTGAAGGGACCACGACTTACTCTCAGAGTTCCATAGTACTGTGGTAGAGACAAGGGGAAAGGATAGTGGAAGAAGAAGGGGTGGTTGAGGGGTTCGGGGCACACTACCTCGAAAAAGTAGCCACGACCCCAAAACGAGAAGCTAGCATTTGGGTGGTGATGAGCTTTGGAAAAGGGTCATCTTTAACCCTATTTTATAATTTTTATTAGTAAGTCAAAATCTTACTTAAAAAGAAGAAATATCAAATGCAAAAATCAATTGAATTAACTAAGCATCAATGACTTCATAATATATATTTGTTGAAAGAAATATTACTCTTATTATTTAGGGGAAATTGCATTAATATCCTTTGAAATTTGTTAGCATTATATTTGGTCCTCCAATTTTTAAAGTTCCACTAACTTTCTTTACTTTCAAATAATTTATTGAATTCTAAAGTTATCCATCTCTTCTTACCTTCATGCACACCCAAGGCTTCCTCCATTTCCCATACCTTGATCCATACCCATAGTTTCCCCTTCGTCTACCTACATCTAACCCTAAAATGAAAATTTAAAAACACATACGCAATCAATAAAGGTAGTGTGAATGCTATGTCATGGCGAGGGCAACGCTGGCGCATGGTAGAGAAGCCTTCCATCACCTCAGGCCCATGCAGCTACCATGTTTGATAGGGTTAGTGTTGGTGCATCTCATGCCTAAGAAGCCTTCCATCACCTTAGATCCGCACCACAACCTAGAGTACATGCCAACAATGTTGCCACTACTCTACTTCACCACCACCATCCCCCCTTATAGTTATGATGCAATTGTGCCATCGTATTTGATATGTTACTACAACCACACCACGCACCACCACCGGGTAGTGGCCTAGGTATGCTACTATATGAAATTTGCAACAACAACTAACACACAACCATAAGCGACAAAACCTATGCCACCACCATGTTGTCCTGCTATGTCAAGACCCGACTTGGGAACGTGACTGACACATGAAAATTCTATCCCCATATAAACCTTCTGGGTAACTTGTCTATCTAAATGCATAATTTATCAAAATAGCATACTCAAAATATGGTTTTCTTCTAAGTCATTATCATTTTCTATAATTAAAACATAATATTCGTATTCATAAAAATTCAAGTATTTAATATACAAAATTTTGAAAACACCTTAATCATACTCTGAAAATCTATTTAACGTTGAAAACTAAATCATAAATTCATCTCTAGCTTGTTACATGAATTCTAGTCACAATCTTAAATCCATGCTTGAAATCTGTAAACATATACATAGATATTTCTAACTTAAACTAAATACATAATATGAACATAGCAGACATATTTACTTGAGAACTCTACTCTAACATAATTTTAATGTAAGCCTTACTGCAAAGTAAAGCTTACCACTAAACAACTGTGTTTACCTGAACGAGATGAATGATATTTGCATCTTAATTTTAGGAGGAAGGGGAGGGTGAGTCAACTGACTCAATGAGTGGATCTTCACTCATTACCAACATGGGAGAACCAACATGATCTATACATAATATATATACATTCAACAATTATAAAACTATTTGATATTTACATACATAGCTATATAGGAAAACACTCTTCATTCTAGGTCATCATAAAAGAACACATTTCTAAATTTAAATCTATCATGAAATCATTTTAATTGAAGGTGTAGTAAATCCTTGAAAATCAGGAAACTTTGAATAGGTGTATATATAGTATAATAATAAAAGCCTCTAAATTTCTTTGGTTATGCATATTAAATATGATATAACAATATATTAGCTATTATCCCCTAACTAGGTTCTAAATTTCTCTATATTTGGTTATGCATAATAAATATAACATAACAATATATTCTTTGTTATCTAGGGCACCTAACTAGGTTTCAAATTTCTTTAATCTCTAGTTATATACAATAAATATGACATAACAATATGTTCTCTGGGGCACTCACTAGGTCCCATATTACTTTATTCTTTGGAAGCTCTAGATTCATATAACTCTAACAACTTGACTTTAGCATAACCGTGATTATGAAATCATGTCAAAGGAATCACCGCTTAGGCATCGTGATTTCAAGAGCCCATAGAATATGCATCTGGCAATTTCTATGAATCATACTGAATTCCATACTTCTTAGTTTCACGAAAACTCTTAAAAACTAATTTGTACATAAATCCAATAAATCTGAAAACTCTTGAAAACTCTTAAGTGCTCTAAATCTATAACTCTAAAGTTTGGCCTTAGCATAAATGTGGCTATGAAATCATGTACAAGGGATCACCCATTTGTAGACATTGTGATTTCAAAAGCCCGCATAGTATGTAGCCATCAACTGTCATGAATCATATGAAGATTCGTACTCTAAAACTTTTATGATTGAATTTTTAAATCATCTTTCAAGCTATCATTTTTTTTTCAAAACTAGAAAACTCAAATATCGTACTTCAAAACCAATAGGAATTAAAATTATGAAAACTCCAAGATCATCATAACATATGTATTCAAACGCTAAATCACACTTTGCTCTATGTTTATCCATAATAAATCAACTTGATATTCTAAAAGCTTTCTGAAATCTCTTGAAAACGTGGTAATAACATAAAACCATAAAATGCATTAGATGACTTTAATAAACATGCTAAATCATGTATTCCTTAATGAGTTCTCTTCAAAACATATAACACATTTTTCATGGCATGCAACAATCTAATTATGGTCCCATGGTTTTCTAAATTACTTTTTTTTTATGCTATAATCAAAATCATAATTGTTGTTAGCTTGCTTTAACTTGCAAAATCATATCTATACATATTATCATCTCTAGTTTCATAGTTATAAATCATAATGCATAACATACTCATAATGACAAGAAAATAAGGTTGAGTTTGAACCCACTCACTATTTGGGGTTGGGAGTATGTGACATTACCAACTTAACCTTGAGAGTTTAGAATGACACGAACAATTGCTATTGAACAACATTGACATAAGAATAATCTTTAACAACTCTAGAATAACTCTAAACCAACTCTAACAACATTGGGGGAGCATCCCACTTAACAACAATGAGAAATGACAACACCCATAACATAGGGAGGAAGAGGAAGAGATATCTAACATAAACCAACAACAAACACATACCATGAAGCTTGGGGAAGAAGATTTGAGTGTGATTGAGAGTGAGGAGGGTAGAAAGGTGTTGGGAGCTTAAGGTTCTTGAAAATTTGGGGAAAATCCGAGTGGAATGGTATTTATAGGGTTAAGGTTTCACTTAAACAAAAGTGTATTGTTTTGCACTATTTTGGTATTAGGGGTACCGCTATAGTAGTCAGAGACCTCGAGAACCTTCCTAAGTAAACACATGACCACTATAGCGGTCAATCACTACCCAAAAACCTAGAAAAATCCTTCACCTAACCGCTATAGCAGGCACGCTATCACTAGAAAACACCTCTCTCCATCTAACTAACTTTTGAGCATCTGAGGCCTTTCTGGCAATAGGGGTAAGTCCCATAGGACCCTAAGGCTATACTAGACTTGTCTAGGGACACATGAAGTGATGCGAGTTGTTGTCGCAACAAATTAAAAATAGTTTTAGTGATGAATTGCACAAAAAATGTAGCAAAGGTATGATCCAGGTCATCTCATGTGGAAGTGTTGTAATTGATTGGAAAATTTGGGGTTTTTGAAAATGTTGAAAGTAGATTAAATTAAGAAAATTCTAATGGGAAAAATTACCTACACAAAGATTCCTTCGGATTAAAATTGTTCAGTCATTGATTCGAAAGATAAAATCATAGTAGTGGTTGCTTCCATTAAAATGTTAACACACAACAATGACATAATTCTACTTAAAGATATACAATCACATTTTCGCTAAGGGTTTGGCTAACATATGAATTAGTAATTCACAAACATGATTCTATGAACCTATGCCAATCTAACTACCAATTATAGTGACCTAATTCCCAATGAAATTAATTCCAATCCCTTACCCAATGGACAAACATCACATAAAAGGATAACTCTTTTAAAACTACAATTGCGATAATCAACACAACCAATATTTAAAAGAGATGACAAAGAGAAAGGAAAAACCAACCACAAATTGCGATAAAGGGACAAGAATCTCATGAATAATTTCAATCTTCAGATCACCCTGTGCACGGTAAGGAAATTACTCCTCCATAGGGAGAGTTTCACAATCAATGTTTGAAGAAAAGATTTAATTACAACTAGAAATTCCAAGCTAAACACTAACTAAGAACCCTAGTCTAGAGAGAGTAGTAGAGAGAGAGGCAACCTCAAAAATCCCCAAAACTCAAAACTAAAACTAGGTTACAAGTGTGTCCTGCATTGTTACTATTCATCAAAGAAAAGAGCCCAAAAATAGGCCCAAAATGATCAGCAAGCTAAAACAAGGTAATTGCATGAGCGTTCCAGCACCAGAATGGTGAACTTCATCTTTTCTTCCTTTCAGTTCTTTCCTAGGAGTTCCCAATCTTCCTTCAACATTTTGCACATGATTTAATGCTCATGTATACAAAAACCATACTCAAAAAGACGAGTTATTTGCAACAAGGTTCACTTTTTTAATTATTCCCAAAAATGGTGCAATAGTCCTGATTCCTTAAAATTGTGTAATGAGGTGCAAGTTAAGAATCACTATCATTTCCCTCAATAGCACATCAAAAACTCATGCAAAAAGCCAAGGTTTAGAAGTTAAATAAGCGGCATAAATGCCTCTTATCATGGACTGAGGTCTTACATGCTACAATCACTGTCTTCATCTTCAACCATGAATTATCATTTGCAATGGTCATGATTTTCATATCAACTTCTCATTGAGCATAAAATCAATGTTGGGTTAGGGTGAGAGAAGAAGGATGGATTCATAGAGGTTGAAGGAAGAATAAGGCAAATGACAATAGTGGTGTAGGGCAAAATAGTCATTTTGTGTGTTTTTTCTAATTTTTAAGAATTAAAATTTATGATTAAGGGAAGTTTCTGTAATGTTTGTAAACAAATTAAGGAAGGCAAATGTCAATTAAAAAATTAGAAGGATTTCCAAGTGTAATATTTTTTTTGATAAACGATCCAATTGTAATATTGAAACACCCCATGGAAGATAGATGTAACTTACCCAATTATTCAATATTTGTTCTTATATTGAATAAATTTATTTTGTGTTGGTCAAATACCTTGAGTTCTATACTTTAAGGCAACAAAAGATGACCAATACATGCAAATAAAGCAAAGGATCTCTTAGATTGTTTTCATGAAGTTAGTGTTTGGAATGGGGACAAAATCATTTGATTGCTTTGTTCAATTCTCATGGATTTAATTGCTTAATCTTTTAAATCCTATAAATTTTGATAGAATTTCATGGAAATTGATTTGATTTTACACTACTCAAATCAAATCAATTCCTACTTTAAATCATTTTTGACACTAATTAGTGTATTCCAAATATAAGTATCTATATCATTATTCTAAACATAAAATTTAACTTATAAATCACATAATTTGAAATCCTTTCTCAATCTTAATCATTTCAAATGGTACAGAGCATCTACAATGTTAGACCTATTTTGAATCCCAATTTTAACCCTACTTTGTGCCTTATCACCATTATCTAATTAATGCATCATAAAAATTGTGGCTCTTCCAAGATTGGGATTCTCTATCTTTAATGGAAGCAACCAACTTTGGTCATAACTTTAGTCTCAAATCTTTACATTTTTATTGCTCATGTACAAATGGCACCATGTAATTGCACAAGAAAAAAAATAGTTTTGGTCCTAACTTAGTGAGGCTGATCTAATTTTATGAAGCACTTTAATTATAAATACCAAATAATTGGGTTGTTCTATTTAGTGGGATACCCAAAATTGGGACTCTCCAAGTCCCCATTGTAGATGCTCTAAATGTGTTTTCTTTCATTTCTTTATTAACTCATTTCTTTTCCTAGTGTGATTATCTCATAGGAAAGGTTAATTGAAACCTCCCATTTTTTAGTTTAGAAACATTCTAACTATTTACTTTCTTTTAATTTTTTGTGAAAAGAATTCTCTAATTTTGGAGTGCGCTTGAGCATTAGGTATCGACATCCTTCGGATGAATTCTTTACATGTCTGGCAGGTAACTTGGAATAAGGTTAATGATCATTCAACTATTAACTCGCAGCTTTATTTTAGACTATTCCTGAACATACATAGTTCAAATTGAATAAAATTTAAATTCTATAACATAGGGACTATTTTGACTATACAATTTATAAAATAATCGTCAAATAATAATCTAACTAAAAAATAATTACATTAAGATAACACAGAAAACTATTCTCACTATTCCAATTGTTGTTTAATGGCATTGTTTGTTTGCTCCATGAAAAATGGACTTGTCAAATAGGTATTAATGAAGGTGATGTCTCCAAATATTTGATTAATTCTATTATGCACAAGACTAGAAAAATTACTACTATTATGCTTAACTCAAAAGCTAAAATATTATTTTCTGTGATTCAGTTTACCATATTACCTAGGCTAGGTAGCATAGATGTGTTAATGGGAATGGATTGTATCTTCTATACTGTTAACTAAGAAGAAAGTGAATTTGTTAAGATTAATTATGGACTATATGCTTATTGCCATAGCTAAAGAAAAAGAAAACTATTGTTGTTCCATATAGGATGTTGTTAACCAAAATCTTTCAGGATATTGGGTATCTATTGGCTGATGAATAGAATGAGTAAATGGTAGGGACAGAGTTCACAATCAATTCATTCAAGCCAATAAGGAGAACAAAGAAGCAGCTTAGAAAGCAAGTACTAAGAAAGTTAGCTTACAAAAAGGAAAGAAAGATGAAAAGAAAAAGGAAACCAAGAAGAAGAAGCCAAAGAAAGAAAAACAAGAAAAGAAGGAGAAAAGTTTGTTCTTCCCTAAAAAGGGAAGGACAAAACTCAGAGGAAACTCAATCAAAAGATGTTTCTATTAGAAACTTTGAAAAAGGAACCAAAAACATAGAAGAAAAAGGCAAAAATGGGAATAAGTCACCTCAGAAAATGAAAAACCTTAAGGAAGACTTGACAAATTCCCATAAAAAGATAAGAGATAGAATGGAAGCTAGAATCCTTCCCAAGGGTGTGTCTAGAAGATCACTTGTTTTGAAAGAACAATTGGCTGCAAATAAGCTGGTATGGTGGGAGAAGATGACTTTGCATTCTTTGATGATGAGGAAATTGAAGATATCCTTAAAGAAATCAGAACTCTACAAGAAAAGAGCAAAATAAAGGAGCCTCAGAATGCTCAGCAAGCCAAAGGAATTCAGAGCTCTAGCAAAAGTCAAAGTGCTAGATCTAAACCGTTTATGGAGATCAATGAGCAATCCTCAAGCCCATTTCTGAACAATTTGGCTACACGTCCTTTCCTATTTCTGTTGCTACTCCTAGATCTAAACCATCCTCTGAGATAGCTTCAATGCTGGCTCAAAAAATGCTCTAGAACCACCACTTGATCTCAATGTTGAGATTGAGAAGCCATCCAACAGTCTAAGGAATCTAAGAACTCAATTTCTGAAGTGATAGGGATCAAATGTCCTTGAGTTAAATACTCAAATTTGTCTCAAAGGATATGAAGGAAGAAAACTCTCATGATGAGGGGAAGGGCATAGAAGAACTCAACTTATACATGACAAAGCTTTCTTTTGCTTTGGAGCTCATTATTGAAGAACCAGAGGAGCTAGAAAGGCCAGAAAATCCAAATTCTGCTCTTGTCCTGAAAAGAATGGCACAACCTCCACCATCCATCAAAATCACCTCTCTGGAAGAACAAGAAGAAGCCTCAAAAACTTAACAAAAGCCTATTGCTGAGGTTAAGAAGGAAGCATCTTAGAAACCTCAAGGTTCTAGTAACATAGTTCCTATAAATCTATTTGATGAAGAAGCTAATGCATAAGCCATCCCTAACAACAATCCTTCACCACTCTCACAAACTCAACTCCTCATGCACAACCAAAGAGACTTAGTTGCAAGTTTGGATAGAGTTGAAGCCACTAATAAGGATCTTGGAGCTCAGATGAGAAAATATGAGGATTTACTACTAGGATTCTTAATGAGATTAAAGGTCACAAAAAAGGTGGCCAGTGATGGTGTGACTTTGTGTACTCCTTTTGCTAATGACAAAAATGGGAGAAATCTTTGAAGAAAAACCTTTTGCACAATCTCAAATAAGTCAGTTGTTGAGGGGAGCTTAGGAAGAGTTTCAGTTTCTCATGCATATCATAATCTTTTGCTTTTGCATTTTTTTTGTTTCAAGTTTATGTTTTTGTGAACACTTTTATTTCTTCTATTATAAATATTGCATTTCATTGTACTTATCTCTATATTGCTCTTGAAATGAAATTTGATCTCTAATCAATATAATTTGGATACATTGTGCTGAATATTATGCTCTATCACAAGATTGTATCACAAATTATTGTCATATCTAATATATCTTGCACATGTTAGTTTCTTATATAGTTTTATGAGAAACTTAACAAAATTTTGATTCACAACAAGAAACTTTAAGAAAGATCTCTTTCTGAAAAGTCTAAGTTGGAAGCAATATTTTACTTAGTTTTTGAAATAAAGTTTCTCTAAGTCTTAAACCTTAAAGAAATATTCTCTCAATCATTCTTTAAAAGATTTTCTTAGAATTTGGTTTATCATTATTGAAAAAAGGGAGATTGTTAGATCCATAACCTTTGAGAAAACTATCACAGCTAAGTTTTGATTGACAACAAAACACAATTTGATAAAAATATTTTTGAAAAAGGACTAATAGCTGCATAAGTTTCTTTAGTGCTTAGCAGGAATTTTCTCATATACAAGTAATTTATTTCTTGATATATGTTTCACATTATCATGATTTAACATGATAGAAATCTAATTAAAAGAGATTAAAATTCTTAAGAATATGAAAAATAGCTTAGAAAGTAAATTACAATATGTAAGAAACTTAAAAAAGTAAGCTAGAACATCAAAAAGTGAAACTAAAACTTCAGAGACTAGTTTGAGACAATAAAAAGTGCCATGCCAACTCAAGAAGACACCCTCTTATGTTCAATCATATCAAGCTCATCTTCACTATATCTAATCGTGATCACAATTTATGAAGTTAAACTCTCTTTAACGATCATCATCCATCTAGAAAAAGCTCGGCTAAATATAAAGAACTTAGAAAGTATAGAACCACAGAAACTAAAGCATACATTAGAAACTACATTAGGTCATCAGAAACTAAAAGGAAATTTGAATTTAAATGAAGTGAAAGCCTCAAAAAGTTATGATTGTGACGCATCAACTTTATACTTGAAAGTTTACCATCCCCAATGAAGTATTCACAAGAAGAGAAGTTTAGAAACCACGCTCTGTTTGAAGAATTATTTTCTAAAGTGTTTTTCAGCAACAAAGGACAATGGTTTTCTGTACTATACAATTGTCTCTGGCATAACTCAACACGTTTCTAGAAAACTAAGCCTGCAACACATAGATTGATCAACATATGTCAATAGGAGAACAAATCAAGGGGCAATGGTTATATTCAAATTCAATTATAAAAGGACAAAACATTCAAATAGGAAAAATAAAACTTTTGCACACAAGACTTTCAAGCATTTTTCATACTTTTTGAAGTTCTATTCTAAATCATTTTCAGTTTCTTAAGGAAAATCCTCTTTCTTGTAATCATTAGCTAGCATTCTTCTTTAGAAGATTAGAAAGAAGTCTCTCAAATAATTTTGGGTAAATTACACTCACCTCCTCTGAGGTTTATGGAAATGCAACTCACACCTTCTACTTGTCAAATTTTAAGTATTTATATTAAGTTTCACTCCTCATTCAGAACATGATAATAAACTTAACAGAATGATATTTTTGTGATATTAACTATTTTTAATTAATAAAATTATAAAAATACCCTTAAACTTAACAAAGTGGATACATGTATTTTTTTTTATAATTTTATTAATTAAAAATAGTTAATATTATAAAAATGTCATTCTGTTAATTTATTAACGTTATGTGAATGAGGAATGAAACTGTAATATAAATACTTAAAATTTGACAAGCAGATGGGGTGTAAGTTGTATTTCTACAAACCTTAGGGAAGGTGAGTGTAATTTACCCAAGAATTTTCCTTACACATTTCTCTATCCTAGGAAACTTGAGTATATTCTTGGAATGGAAAACACCAAACTCATATCTCTTATACCTTAATCTAGTAGTGATCGTGTGAGATTAGCTTGGAGGGCTAGGATCAAAACTACTTGTAAGTGAGAATTGACTTACAAACTTCATTGAAAATAGCTTGAGAAAGCTAGTAAAATGGCTATCATGTTTTCTCTTGAAAGAGATAGTGGTTTAGTGAAACTCTCAACAATTTTTGGTTGAGGACTAGATGTAAGCAAAGTTTGGCCAAACCAGGTATAAAATTATGTGTGTGATTATCTCTATCCTTCATTCTTATAGTTTGTTTCTTGTGTGTGCATATTATCCCTTGTGCTATAAATTTGTTTGATTTTGCTTTCTAAACTTATATTTCTTACTGCACACTTTAGAAAGTCACTTTCTAAAGTATATTAACTTGTGATTTCCTCTACTTCAAGTCATAAAACTTGATAGAACTTGTTTAAGTGTTTCAGCAAGCAAATGTTTTTAAAGGTACGGTTCAACCCTTGCTTGTCATGCTCTTTGTATACAACCTACAAGAAAGTCCAAAAACCTTATCATGACTATGTTCATCGAAGAAATCGTCAAACATGCTTCTAATGGGATCGTCAAATTGAAGGCTTGTGGACTTGACACATTTTGAAAATAGAAATTATTCATTCTGGCCAAGATATGAAGGTAGCATGAAGTGTTAATGGAATGCTTGGCAGCAAGTGCCAATCCACGATGCATGTCTCCGAGATTGTTGTAGAAGCGATTACCATGAACGTCCATGAAGTGAGAACGTGGGTGTAGAGCAAAGAACAAGAAGAGCTCGATTCCCAACTACGAACCAATAATAGGGTGACACTAAAGACGTCCATATTGGATACTAAAAACTATTAGGATTTGTCTATTAATAAGAGTTTTGACTCATTAGTTTAGCGTGTGATTTCTTAATGACTTTCATACTAGCCCTTAGACTTAACGTCCCAACACACAATGGAGCAACATGCTACGTATGAGTGAGATCATCAACCATTAGAAGTAGCTTGTTTTCTTTTCATTTCATTTTAATGTTGTTTCAGTTAAGTTTATTGCTTTCCATTTACATTTGCACGTACATTCTTCTACTTTAATAACATTTCTATTATTTATAATTGCTCTTCTTCAACCTCTGAGTCGTGGTAAACTTCACTGAAAACTCTGCTTCCATTCTTTAGAGGAAGTGATTCCCTTCCCTAAATTTAAAATCTGGAATTGAAGGTGATATCATTTAAGACTTATACGTGGAATTGACAAATATATATATTAAAAAAAAACACTCAAAGAATCCTTCACGGTCAACTATTTTCCGAAGCCAAGATTTTGACATTGTTGATGGCGGCAGATTGTCCATAAAAATGTTGATATCTTCTTTTCCGTCTTCCTTAGAACCTCGAAATTTTTCCACCTGCATCCTCCCACCTTTGCACTTTCCCCTTGGACTATCAATATTTAATGTTTCCTTTTGTAAGCCGTTGTCCATGAATCCTTTCCTGGGTAGTTTGCTTTGTGTCCTCTCTTATTCACTGTCTTTTCTCTCCACTCTGGCCCTCCCCCTCTCATCATCTCTCTCCTTTACAAAGTGCAATGTCTTTTATGATTCATTTTTCTTTCAAGTATAACATTATTTTCTTATATATCATAAAATAAAAGAAATAAGTACAAGAGTTTTTAGACAGAGTGTCAAAGTATAGAAGTCAATATACTTATTTATGTTTTCAGCTATGTAAATGTCGATTTAACATATTGTCTTCAGTAATGTACATTTGTTATTAATTAACATTATATTAAAAAATTTATACTTATTTATACAATGACCATCACTTGTCGAATTAAGTGTTCATGCTTACATAATGGAATTGAACAAAATAATCTTAACAACATAATACTAATAAAAAATATTCTTCACTATTTTTAGCATATTTCTTCATAAATCATAGAATCGCCTTCAATTACTTGCATAACTCACAATAGCCACCACCCAAAGGTTATATGCATGAACCTTGACATCAAATTAGCTTCAAAATATTTTTTATTCAAACTACTTTCGTTAAATTAAGTAGTAAATATACAGAAACTACTCCTTTACAACTAGACTGTATATTATGATCCAAAGTGAACCAGTTAAGCTAGACCTTTATTCAGATGAGGTCAATGAAATTCAAATATTCACCATGCGTGGCAATTTAATTAAATGACGTCTCTACTGAAAAATACGTGTACCTAACACTATACCTTAAGATGATTAGAGCAATTTGGCTTTTCTTATAGTTTTTAGAGCATCATTATTTATTAGTAAAATGAAAGGAGAAATATACAAACAATAGTTGACGCTGTGATTTCGCCAGCACAGCCCCTTGTCGATAAAAGCTTGTAAACGTTGCATCAAATCAAAATTTATTTATAAATTTCACTGAAAATGAATGGAACGAACCTAATTGTAAATTAAAGATGGAGTAATTAAGCAAATGCAGCCTAGTCTTCTAGAAACAAACATGATTTCTAATTTTCTAATATTGAACTTTATTTTTGTCATACTTAATTCATCCTACGCATGCCTGTAATATGATTTTATTTTCTTGGACTGAAAACGAAATAGCTCGTGCAACGTGGCTTCATTTTGGTGTGATCCATGTGATGTCTTCTGCAAAGTTATTAATTTCGTTGAACGTGCGCAAACAAGAAGATAAATGAGTTAAACAAGCTCTTTAAGATAAAGGTAAACGCATTTTGGCTCCCGCGTTTATTATTTTGGATGTGTTTAGTTTGACAAAAATGTTAACATAAATCCAAGTTTATGATGAATTATATACGATGTACGATCTTAATAATGAGTGTTTTTATAATAGTTGTATATTTTTTAGACAAATTATAAGGTAGACCTCTTATATTTGGGTTTATCATGGACTCCTATTATTAACCATTGGATGACTATCATTTTTCGTTGGATGGTTCAATTCAACAACTAACAAATAGAAGGTCTATAATGGACCTAAATATAAGAGGTCCACCATAAAATCCACCTATTTTTTAACTTTAAATTATATTTTAAATAATTGATATGTTACCATATGTAGGTTCATCATGAATCCGATACTATAGTATCATTATCTTAATTGGAGGGCAGATGAGGGAATAAAATTTTCTTGAATAAGTTTTATATATAAAATTATATATCTAATTCATCCATAAAAACTTATACATCAAGGATGCGTTATTTGGGAGCAAAAATGAGGTGGAATTTTAAAGGATAAGTTCCTTGTATAAAAGTACACATAAAACATATTCATGTATATTACCCTTTCTATTACTCTCCAATCAAACACATCATATTTGGATTGAACATTTTGGAAGGTAATGTATTTTTTGATGGAATTTGAAATGACTCGGTATGATTTTATTTTTTGGATAGTAACATAAATACTATAAGAAATTTGGTCTAAAACAACACTTATTTTAGGAAACATATGAAAAGTGTTACTTTTTGTATACATAGACAACACTTTTTTTAAATATGTTGCCTTTGATATCTAAAAAATATTATCTTCTCTACTCAAAAGTGTTGTCTTAAACAATTGATCACACTTACTATAGCAACATTATGAAAGTGATGCATTAGCTTAAAAATATACTCTTTTGTTAAAATATATTGCCTTTGACAATTGACCACATATGATATAGCAACTCTTCAAAAATTGATATCTTAACTTAAAAAAGTGTAGCATTTGCTATATCGAAAGCAACGCATTTAAAAAAAATGTTGACTATGTGTGCATAAGCAACACATTTTACATGTTCCTAAAACTAAGTGTTTTTTTAGGTATAAATTTCTTGTAGTGAAAGTAATTTCAAAATTCTAAGTATTTTTATGAATATTTTCAAAATTTATGAAATTATGTCTTATAACTCTCATTCTCACCAAGCCTATTACTATTCTTCAATCACTACTTGCTCATCATCAGCTTTAGCCACTCGCCACTTGTCTACCATTGCTTGCCCGTCATTGCATGTCATTCAGTGCCTTTTTGTACTCTTACATGTAGAGAAAGTGATATAATTCCATTATACAAATAGATTATTTTGTAAATGAAGAAATATAATTACCTTCATGCAAAAAATAAAAAAAATTAAAGATGAGGAGAATTCAATTGAAGCATTTAAATTTCTTTATATTTAAAATTTTTTAAAATTTAAGAATAGTTCGTCCTTAGCACTTTCCACTCGGTCGTATGTCAAATTAAGCACATCACATCCTTATTTACAATATTTTCCAATAAAAAAAAGTGGGTAAAACTTAATTAGTGAAATATATTTACGAGTTTATTAATTATTTATTGAACTTAATTGGAATACACTAATAGTATTAAAAAGTTTTACACATTCATTTAATCATGTAATGTCACATTAGCAAATATAGTTATTTTTCATCTCCACTACTTAAGAAATTATATAAAAGGAGAGATTTGATTGGATGACAGTGTAAAAACACTTTTACACTGTAGTATATCAAAATTAAACTTTTATTTATTTAAAAAATTAAATCAAACAAAATGGTTACAAACCGTTGTGAATGTAACAGTTCTATTCAACATTACAACTTGTGAGTTGAATGGCTTTGCAATTGCTATCATGTGGTTACGTGTTGAACTTTTCTTGTTGGTTTGTAATAGAAAGACACAATGGTTCAAGTATCAGTAAACCGTGATAAACAAAGGACATGATTTTTATGTTTGAGGCCATGAAAAGATGTAATGTCACGTAAAGGTGTTGTTTCAGAAAAATGATGGTTTGTGCAGATTGTTGGTGCTTCGTATTGTACCCATCCGATATTGTAAATATTCCCATGACCAAACATTTTACTCCCTTTGACTTTGTGCATTGTGAATTTGAGTGTTTTTAAATTTTCAAGTTCAAGTGAAAAAATTTCTTGTCATTGCTAGAGAAGAAATTTAGAGGTTTTATTGTAGAGTCGTTATCAACCCAATAACAACTATGTAAGGGCGAATCTCTCTAAAGAAAACAAATTGCTTTGTGCCTTAAAACCATAAAATATTCACGTTCTTGTTAATCTTCTACTCAATTTTTCCTAACAATTTTAGAGAAATATTTTTAACGATGAATCGATATTAGAATATTACTTTCAAGGTCATGAATTAAGAATTTGTCAAATTAGACCGATCTGATGGAAATTTCAAACGATGGAAAGACAAATTGATATTTCTTCTTTTGGTACTTAATCTTGTCTATGTGTTTAATCCAAACAACATATATACCGATTCCCAATGCCACCCAAGATGCTACCAATGAAGAAAAGGAAAGGATTGCTCAACTAAAGAACAAGTGTAATGAAGAAACCTAATTTTCATGTTGAGGACACATACTCAACACTATTTGATAGACTTTACGACCTCTACGTGGCAATTCAATCACCCTTGGAGATTTGAAAGTCTTTAGAAGAGAAGTACAACAATGAGAGGCAAGGTATGAATGAATTTATCATGTTGAAATATTTTGAGTGTAACATAGTTGATGATGCGCCTAACATTGATCAAGTTCATAAGTTACAAATCCTTACTAGTAGACTTCGTGATCTACAAGTGGTAATTCATGAATCATTACAAATTGGAGCAATTATTTCAAAATTTCCTTCAACTTAGGATAACTAGAGGAAGAAACTCCTACATCTTGGTGAAACTCAAAAACATGATATCATGTATCTTTCTCAAGGTTCTAAGGTGAATCATGTTGAAGAAGAGAAGGTTAATATAGGTTAAAAAAAATTCTTAGTGGATGCCAAGCAAGACAAAAAAGAGACAAAGAGAATGCTACCATTGCCATAAGAAAGGACATTATAACAAGGATTGTCAACTTCTGAAAAATGGTGATAACTCAAAAGAAACGTCAAGTTTCAAAGCCAATCTGGTGGAAGAAAAAGACTTGGTTGCTAAGATAATTGAGGAGTTCAATGCATGCACATTGACATGATTTGAGTTTCTATTAGTTTCTTGTGTAAGATAGGATTCAAAATTGTAATAGAATCCGATAAAATGATGTTGCTTAAGAATTATATGTATGTAGGAGAAGGATATTGTATTAGAAGCATGTTTTAAATTAAACTTCATATTAATATTAGGATTTAATTGTCATGTACTGATAGTGTTAAAATTTTTTACACATTTATCTAATCATATATTGCCACATAAGCCATGATAGTTGACTTTTGCACCAATTACTTGAAAAGTCATCCAAATGAAATACTTTGATTGGATGACAGTATAAAATATGTTTACACCGTCAGTGCATCATCAAAATTATACTCTTAATATTAATGATGAAGTGAATGTTTTTGTGTATGTTATTGATTCTTTTAATTTATGGCATAGTAGATTAGCACATTTAAATTGCAAGTCAATTGAATATATGAAATAGTAATAATTATATTGATCTTAGTAAGGGATTTTAATAAGAAATGTGATATTTGCTTACAATCCACAATTACTAAGAAACAATTTCCTAACGTTTAAAGAAATACACATTTACTAGAAATAATACAGTGATATTTGTAAATTAAATGGAAATATTACTAGAGGAGGAAAAAGCTAATTTATGACCTTTATTTATGATTGTTCTAGATTCACTTATGTTTATTTGATAAGAAATAAAGATGAAACATTTGAAATATTTAAGAAGTATAAATAGAAGTATAAAATATGCATAATAAGAAAAAAAAGTTCTTCTTAATGATAAAGGTGAAGAATAATTTTCTAGCGAATTTCATAATTTTTGTGAATTACAAGGTATTGTGCATGAATGTTCTGCTCATATACCGTATTAAAAAATGGTTTAAATGAGAGGAAAAACTATACCTAAGTGGATATAGTTAATTCAATGATACTAAATGTTAAATTATCTCACAATCTTTGAAGTGAGACATTATTGACGACACGTCATACTCATCATGATAGGGCTCCGTCAACATATAAAAAGGTTTCTCCATGTGAAATATGGAAAGTAAGAAAGCCAAACTTAAATTATTTAAAAATGTGGGGGCGTTTGGTCTTTTATCGTGTTCCCATTCAAAAGAAAACTAAATTAGGGTTAAGAGCCATAAAAGGCATCTTCATGGGATATGCTCAAAATTCTATGGCATACAGAATTTTGGACTCGATGTCCATTACAATTATTGAATCAAGAGAGGTGGAATTTATTGAAAATAAATTCATTAGTAATTTAACCCCCAATTTGGAATATCCCTACAAGTATACAAAAGCTTCTCAAGAAATGGCTATAAATCAAGGCAATAAAACTCTAAATGACATTGAAATTGCTAAACCAACGAGGAGCTAAAGAGTTAGAAAAAAAAAAAGAGATATGGGTCCAGACTTTATCTCTTCTCATGCTATAATTTTTTTTTTTTTATTGAAGGAACTATGGATTCTATGATAAACAAGATGCATGTTGTATTAAGCATAAAGGGTGATCTTCATTCATTTAAAGAGGAAATGACCTCTAGACTCTACCCTTTGGAAAGAAGCAATGGATGGTGAATGGACTCAATATTATTTAATAATACTTGAGTCCTAGTTGATTTGCCTTCACGATCAAAGTTGTAACGTCCAATTTTTCTCTTGGATAAAATTATCAAAATACCCCTAAGATAAAATTTGTTAGACTGGATGACCGAAGCGGTTAGCATAAGAGGGTTAGCTAAATGCTTGAAGGGGATTATGTAAAGTTTTGATGATGCATGGTGTGTAATTTGTAAACACCCATTTTTCCACGCGAAATTATCAAAATGCTCCTAAGGTAATTAAGTGCAAAATTAGTGACGATTGGATTCGATCATCACTCGAGAGTTTGTCATGATTAATTGATGGAGGTATATGATGATTAGTTGATGTGTGCTGGTAATTAGACTTAATCAGACTAATTAACTCTTAATTGGCATTGATTAGGCATAATTGAGGTTAATTAAGGATAATCTTAATTAAGATTTAATTATCTTGATTAATTAATTATAGCCTCTTAATAATTATTAATTATGCTTAATCTCATTCTTAATCAAGATTAGTGAAAAAAATAAAAAAAATACTTTATTAGACGATAAAGTAAAAAGTAGGGGTTATGTTACTTTTTGACTTGTCTTTTTCCCTAATTTATAAGCATGATTTTTGTTTTAAATTCAAAGTAATAATATTATAATATATGGAGGAAATATATTTCATTTAACAATTATGTGATAATTATTTTTATTCAATAAAATTATTTAAATTCTCTTAAAATTATTTTTAATTATATAATCCTAAAAATAATATTTTAAATATGTGAAGAAATTTTTTATTTCAAACTCGTAGAAAAAGTTTCTCCTTTGAAATTCAAAATAATAATATAACATTAAAAGAAATGAGATAAGAGTGCTTTTCTAAGAATATTTGTCCTAAAGTTTAGGAAATGTGTCACATTTGACTTTCAAAAATAATATAAAATACTATTCTTAGAGAAGATGAATTATTTAATGAAATTATGATAATTCTCCATGTCTTACAAGTTATTTGATTTTCCTAAATAGTTATTTTTACATCACACAAAATTATTCCATGTCTTTTACTATTATTTTTTGTCCATCAAATTTACACATTAACCCTAATTACGACATTCTAAAATTTTCACCCTTGGGCCCCCCACCCATGACCTTATATTTTCGGC
This sequence comes from Dalbergia oliveri, assembly GCA_030441495.1. NCBI lineage: Eukaryota > Viridiplantae > Streptophyta > Magnoliopsida > Fabales > Fabaceae > Dalbergia > Dalbergia oliveri. The sequence continues at coordinate 13,348,059 of JAMLFY010000009.1, forward strand.
CCCTCTCTCTTACATCACTCTCTCACTTGATTTTCTTAAAACACACTCATACTCACTTGGATCACATGCTACTTGGTCCCCAAGTCTTAACATTCCAAACTCCCTCAACATTCTCTTGTTCTCTTATTCTCTCAAACACTCTCAACACAAACACTCCCAAATCCCTCTACTTTTTTTACTCATCTCCATTCCTAAACACATGAACACAAACCAAAATCTCTCCCTAGAAATCATCCTCTTCACCTAGCCTTAAACACAAACCAAACATAACCATCTAAACACAACTCTCACCCTTTCTTTCTCTCCTTGGCCACCATCCCCACCACAAAAAAGAGAAGATTTTTCTTCTCTTTTTGCCTCAAGGAGCATCTTTTCTTTCATTCCTTCAAAGATCTAGACTTTGGTAGGGATTTTGTTTTGGTTTATGTTCATTTTTTCTATCTTTTTGTTTATTTTGTTGTTTTTGTTCAAATATTAGAGCTTGATTATGAGCTCTCTTGATGATGTTTCATGTAACCTACCAAGAGACTCTAAAGCTTAGATCTTATCCTTACAATGGGCTAAAGTTCCTTCTTTTACCATTCTATTGAAGTTAATATGTTGTTTCACAATTTAAACGGTTAAAGTCTAATACTTTATTGTTCTTTTGAGTTTGAATGACTTGGCAAGTATTTCAATCAGTAAAGTTTGTTACTTTGTTAATAAAATATGTTAAAAAGAGTTATTTTTCATTTTAATTGGTGAAATTTTAAACTTTGCTGATTTTATGTGATTTAAAGTGTTATAATATATTTTCATAAGTTAAAGTTCCATGCTTTATTGTTCTAATAATTAAATTATTATGTATTTTAATTGGTTAAAGTTTCATGTTTTGATGTTTTAATGTAATTAAAAGTGATAATATGCATGTTAATAGGTAAAGTTTGATGCTTTGATGTTCTAATGTGAATAAAAGTGATAAAAAATTTGATGTTTTGATATTTTAATGTGGTTAAAAGTGATAACTTGCATGTTTAATGTTGAAAACTCTACATTTTATGTTTCTAATCATGTTAAAGGAACTATTTTGCATTTTTAATGCTCAAGTTTGGTGCTTTAGTGAATTGACAGACTACGTGCCTATCAATCCATATTTTTTTATTTTTATAATTTTTTCCAATTTTTTTAACTTATTTCATTTGTTTTTATAACTTTCTCCACCTCCTTATGCATCAAGGGTATTTTAGAAAATAGGAATTTTGGACACCAAAAGGACTATTTCTTTTATATATAGTATAGATAATGATGGAAAATGAACTAACATTGTCACTTTATGGTTCTAATAAAATGAAATGAGCTATCCAATTGGTTCTAAAGTTTAGAGCTTGTCTTTTTATGTTCAAATGATTAAAGTTTGTTTCTCATGTGTTCATTTTGTCTAAAGTTTGACACTTTGTGGTTCCATTGATATAGGTTGTCTTTTTATATTTTTATTTCTAAAGCTCAAAGTTTGTCTCCTTTTAATTTATCTATATTTCGATGATTAAATATTGTCGCTTTATGACTTTGTAAAGTCCTAATGTTTAAAGTTTTTCTCTTATGCTTTATTCATGTTTAAAAATGTCAAAGTTTGTTTCTTTGTAGTTTTTCTATGTTTAAAAGAGATGACTTGTTTTTTAAAGAGTAAATGCTTTATGTTTCTATCATATTTAAATGGACCACCTTGTGTCACAAATGATTAAAGATTGGCTCTTATGGTTTAAAATGATTAAATGAGTTAACTTGCATTTTTAGTGACAAAAGTTTAATAATTTGAGACTTTACCATGTTTAGATGAGTTGTGTTGCACTTGAAGTGTCAAGAATCTATGCTTTTATTCCTAATAAGTTTAAATAAGTCATTTAGTGATAAAGTTTCATATGTTGGCTATTTATATGGTTAAAGGTGTTAAAGAGGTGTTTTAATGCTTAAGGCTTGAAGCTTTTGAGTTCTTTGTTGTAAACATGAGTTTTCTAATGAGTTAGAAAGTTAGTTTTATTGGAAAATATTTTAGAAATCTTAAAAATGATGTTTGGAATGATGGAAATGATTTTAGAATTTGAAGAGCTTGAAAAATCGAGTTTTGCTTGCTGGTAATCAACTATAGGGGTCTGGAATCGATTATAGGAGCTGAAAATGGTACCAAGAGCAATTTTGCTCTTGGAACCCAAAATGTGTCTTGATGCATTCTAGCCTCTGGTAATCGATTACATAGTTTTCTAACCTCTAATAGATCCTTTAAGGGATTAACATAAATTTTAAAAGTATTAGCCCTTCTTAAATAGATTTATGAAGATATAATTGCATATATTTAACATCATATATTCTACAAACTAATATTGTGTTTGACATACACTTATAATGAGTTTTCTTGAAGCATGTGGTTGATGGAAGTGAAAATGTACTAAAATGTGTTGCCTCTTGTATGCTATGCTTATGATTTGGATTATGAAATAATGAATTAGTGATGATGCATGCTCCAGTATAGATGGCACACTTGATGATGAATTGTTGAACATGTTCTGTTACGCTGAGCATGTGCATTAGTTGAACATGGTCCCTTGAAGATCGGCAATTGGTTAGGATGCATTGGCATAAATGAAAGAATATTATTATTATTTATGATTAATTGATATGATATTGAGACACAATGTTGATGTGATATATAGCTTGAAGCAAATTTAGGGAACTTCTTATTATAGCCGTTATGCTACTAGAATTTCGTTAAATTTGTGAACTTAAGGGATTTATGAAAGTTATGAGCATGTATAATAGTAGTTAAGATATTGTGATGTTATATAATACTTGCTCATTTATGCATTTCTAAGTAAATGTTAAAGTTAAAATTAACATAAGATTCACGAGATGATCCTACAAGTAAATCTCGGCCATGTTGACAGAGGAGATCTCATGGCCCCTAAAACCCATAATTTAAAGTTAGGAAAATCTATATAATTATGTTATTATGCTGATAACAATCAGTTAGATATGAGCTCATAGTCTTAGAGAGAAAAAAAGAAAGAAAGAAAGAAAAGAAAGAAATAGGGTGGCCAAGGCAAAGATAAAGAATAAGTCACCTAGAAAGAGAAATGTTATGTGCCCAGAGAGCCTTAAATCCCCATTGATGTTTGTGATTATAAATTGTATGATGACTTGTTGCATATGGTACTATCATGCATGCATGACCTTCTATGATGCGTTGATGACATTAAGACTCATATTTAAAAGATATGCACTTCAGATAATAAACTTTTGAAAACTTAAAATGAACTTTATATGCACACATACCTTTTTATAAAGAAAACGAAGTGACTGGAGACTATAACGATGACACCCTTGTTATAGTTTAGAGTGCCCTACTGAGATTTTTGTATAAGATTCACATCCCTTTTTCTTCTTTATGTGTCGTCTTCAGACAAGGTTGATGGCGATGCTCATGGTCTTCCTTGAGATGACGACATGGGAATGGCACTATGGTTCGAATCAGAGTGGCAAAGCATAAGAATGGAGATAGTTCTTCTTTCTTGTAGTCATTTAAGGGTTACCTCATCTTTATGCATGTTCGTATTTTAGTCTTTTATTGGATGTACACCTACAACTAGTTTAGTTATGTCATAGTTATCGTAGCTTTTGAATTAATGTATGCTCAACCTCTAGTGGTGGGCTCAATGCACTTATTATGTTATTATGCTTGTAGAATATCTTTATATTATTATCATATGATATGATATTTTTAGTTCATGTTATGCTATGATGAATGATTAGTATTTAGTTATGTGTTATAGTTCATATGCGAATGACACATAGTTTGTTTTTCCAATAAAGAAAAGAAAAAAATGGGTCAAGTTTTCCATAAACCTATTTTCAAAAACAAAAATCAAGTAAAGTTCTAAGACGAGAAGAGTAACAACTAATAATTAACCATTATGCATCCTAGGCATTTTGTGTTAAAAGCCATAGTGTTACAAAAGTCTATAGTATGCAAGTGCTATAGGAAGCTTAATGTATGCAATGCATTGTATAGGCCAAATATAGCATTTGCTATGTGCAAGCTATCAAGATCTGTAGGAAAACCAAATAACTAACATTGGAAAGCTATAACAAGAATTCTTGGCTATCTCAAGAAAACCATAAGCTGGAGATTACAACACAGTAATTATCTTGTTGTACTAAAAGGTTATTTTGACGCAAGTTGGATTACAAATCTAAGTGATAATAAATCCACTTCAGGATAGATTTTCACCATAATTATGAAGTAATAAGTTAGGCCTCAAAGAAACAGACATGTATTTCATATTCTCCTGTGGGGCTAAGTTTGTAGCATTATCAATCGTAGATAAAGAAGCAAAATTGCTTAGGAATTTCTTATATGACATAAAGTTGTGACCACAACCAATGACGCGATTTCGATCTTTTGTGATAATGAATCAACCATATCTCGAGCATACAACAAGGTTTATAATAGAAAGTCTAGAGACACGTAAGATTGATTCATGAGTATATGAGGCAATTAATAAACTATGGTATAACTACCATCATATATGTAAAGTCCCTAGGGAATTTAATAGAATTGCTAACTAAAGGTTTGTTAGAGGATAAGGCAAAGAGACTCCTGCTAAAATGAGACAAAGACCTATAATCGTTAAATGATGGGAATCTAACCTTATTATACTAAAACACTAGTTTCAAAGTTTAATGGGTAATAACAAGTTATTTGATAATTTGAGCACCAAGAAATATGATTTAGTGCTATATAAATATAATTGAAAGGGTGAGTTAAAACTCTTAATGGATTGATAATATTATTCCTTATAAATATTCATAAAACTAGGATGAGCAAAGGCCATAAAAGTGCTTAAAATTAATAAATTCTTGCACTTATTAAGAGGTAAAATTTATGTGTATAATTTTTGGTACTAACAAAAAAATTATAGGTTTAATCAACTAGACACCTATTACTTCATTGACACTTTAAAAGTCTATACTAAAAGAAATGTTTAACCCTAGTGATACATTCTTTTATGAATAAATTTGTATGACCTTTAAACTTGTAAAATAGTGAAGGATTGAAATATATTTACAATTTTATTAATTATTTATTTAAATAATTAAACGAAACAAATGGTTACAAACTATTGTGTATGTGACGGTTCTATTCAACGTTACAACTCATGATTTGAATGGCTTTGCAATTGCCATCATGTGGTTACGTGATGCACTTCTTCTTGTTGGTTTTTAATAAAAAGACACAATGGTTCAAGTATCAGTGGACCGTGATAAACAAAAGACATGATTTTTAAGTCTAAGGCCATGAAAAGATGTAATGTCAAGTAAAGGTGTTGTTTCAAAAAAAACCTAACAATGGTTTGTGCAGATTGGTGGTGTTTCATAATGCACTCATCTGATATTAAAAATACCCTCATGGCTAAAACATTTTACTCACTTTCACTTTGTGTATTGTGAGTTTAAGTGTTCTTAAATTTTCAAGTTCAAGTGAAAAAATTTGTTGTTATTACTAGACAAATTTAAGAGGTTTCATTGTATACTGGGAAAACATCATTATCAATCCATAGCAACTACGTAGAGGTGAATATCTCTTTAAAGAAAGCAAATTGATTTGTGCCTTAAAATCACAAAATATTCAAGCTTTTGTTCATCTTCTACACAATTTTCCCTAACAATTAGAAATAAAACTTGATAGATCATAGTGAAATTTTGTCGTGAGAGGAAGTTACATTATTATCATGGCTATTGGAGGATAAGGTGAAGATATAAATGACACTAAGGTGAAGAAGAGAAAGATGAAAAGCAATCCTCGAATAATCGAAGGTACTATTTCAAAGTTGTTTTATACATTTATAAATTAAAATTTAGGGTTCAAGGTCAAATAGAAAAACGAAAGTGCTCAGTGACCAATGATGATTTTGAATGCGCTCTTATCTTAGTTAGGGAGAGGGTGAGCATGATGGTTTGTGGGCTATGAGGAGCGTCATCTAATATGTCTTTCACACGAATGTCTTTTTTAGACTTAATTTATCTAAACTTAGTCCTCTATCTCTCAACTTTCATTTGAACTCTTTATTAACCTTAATTAATTGGGTTTGGAATGAGAATGTTATGACCAAAACTCTATCTATAGAGGTCTCGAATCATTCCACCAACTTCATCCATTTAATTCACAACCAAAGTAATTTTAATAGACATTGTATTGTTGTATCTCAACTTTTATTTGGCATTGGTTTGGCCTTTATATCATGGCAAATGTTATTTTAATATCTAAAAGTGGGTGTGCAATTGGGACACCCACTCTATCACCATTAGATATGGTGTTGGGCCCCACTTTTTCACCAATCTATCATATCCAATAGTAATAAAAAGAGTGTCCCAATTAGACACCCACATTTGTGTGTTGAAATAACAATGCTCTTATATCATCCTAGCTATAGCCCAATTAATGACCCAATTGGTGTGCATTGTTAAGTGATAACCCTAATAACTTTACTTCAAGGCCGACTCTCTTAACATACGAATTACTTCCCATTCTTTTCATCAAAGTTGTAGACAATTATTTTACCTTTCTTACAAACTAGATAACATAATTTTTATATGTTATTACTTAAAATATTGCCAATATACATATACAACGTTTAGTTGGCAATAATAGGGGAAAATGCTATTAAACTCTAATGACATATGTACATTAAAAATATGTTTAACACTGGTCAATTATACAGGAAATAAGATTAAGACATTAAATGTGAGGATTGATTGACATGTCAAATTTCAATTATGATTTTTTTTATTTCAAATTAATGTTGGTGTTAGTATAAAATCATTCATGTGTCTTTACTTGTCAACTTTTGGGAGAGATTAGCATAATATCAAAGTCTCCATGATTAAATGGCCTAGGATTTAAATCCTCAATTTGATAAAATTGTTCACGTTGATCACTCCTAAAAGAGAGTGATACTAGCAAGTATACTAGGTCGTCAAGTAATAGAGTAAAAGATAGGGTTATTGCACCCATAGGGATAATTCAAGTACCAATTTTAGTTAACTAGATGACAAGTTGAACAATTGAAAAGAGATTATATCAAAAGAATTTAAGAGCTAAAGTGCTAAAACAATGTAAAAGCGATATAAGAATTTATGGAGTTAATGCTATGGTGATTTACTTCAACTATGTGTGAACATGCAACATGACTATCAATATGCCTTGTCCAAATTCAATTAAGTGGTGGTAGGATCATCATGTCATTAAAGTCTTTCTCACGATCATCTAATGCCACTCAAGTAGAGTTAAGCACCTAATCTCTTAGCATACTTAAGTTTACAAGTAGTTCTCAAACCCTTTAGTACCACATGAATCATGTTTGCCTATCTATAGGTGTCATTCAACTCATGGCATTGCATTCATAGGCATGACTCTTATTCCTTTTCTCAAATTTGTAAAAATCCCTACAATCCTAAATTGGTGATCAAACAATTCAAGATAAATAAACTCAAATACAATGTTCACTATCAAATGAGAACAAGATATAAATTTATTCACATTAGTATAATGTCAAACACATAGTCTTCATAAATCACCCTGGCAAAAGGTTTAGTTACAAGTCATGGAAGATAAAATAAAATCAACATCAATGAAAAAGAGATGAAAAGAAGCCATAAACAAGAAAATACTCAAAGAGTTGAAGAACAATCCTAAGAGAGGTCTCCTTCTCAAGTGCTTGAGCTTCAATCCCTTTTGCTCTCCAAGCTCTAGCCTCTTCTTTCTCCATTTCGTGCTCCCTGCTTTACTCCTTGCTCCAATGGTTTTTGTATCAATTATGGGCTTCCAGAGTCAGTAGTGAGGCCCAATCCATACGTCAAGTTTGTGCACCTATGCTATAGTGTGGCTATGACTACGCTGGAGCGTAGCTTAAGTGAAAAGATCAAAACTATGACAGTAACTCACACTGTAGTAGGTTTCCATGCTGTAGAGTGGCTCCAGTTTCAGGACCCATGCTCCAACATGGATTTTTGACATCTCTTCAGCTCCAATTCTTGCTCCTTTGCATGCCTAGCTCAAATCCTAATTCTTCTTCCAAAAGCTACAACCCAATGGAAAACACAACTAGAATGCAAGGTTAACATGAGTGTAATCATTCAAGAATTTGAACCAAATGATGTTTAGGGTTTAGGGTTTAGGGAGTTATCAAAACTATGAAAACTAAAACTAATTATCAACAAACTCAAAGTTCCAAGAAAACTAAAGAAAAACATAACTCCTAAGGGAGTTATCACATGTTTTAAGTCTAAAAGAGACATTTGCATGAGAAGACGTGTTAGAATATAAAATTATTTATATATCTCTATTTATCGTTTTAAACTTTTGAAAATGATGGTTTCATGACGATAATTTTTTTTGCTCACACTTAAAAGTTTAACACATTACACATTAGTTTGGTGGAACAAGAAAGGGTAATAATGGGAGCAATCATAAGGAAGATGAGAGCTCTATTTTACACTCTTACAAAAGAATTATGTAATTTATACTCACAATGCATAGAAGACCATGTCAACTCGTGTATCATCTATCATTGAATGAGTACGAACCTCATTTAAGTAGAGACGGGACTTTGCGCAATGTAAATCTAGCGATAGCGTGAAGAAAGTGGCAGCCTTCCTCCTATGGCACAACTACAACACAACGGAGACCAGAAGCGGCAACCCATCCTTCGTCATGTGAATGAGACAAAAACCTTCACCACGTAGTGGTGGTCATGGATGGGGGTTGGAGAACGTGACTGCCTTTGAGAAGGGAGAAGATTGGGATGTTAGTTTTTTTTTCAAAAGGGTAATTTTGAAATTTAAAAATTTATATAAATAAAAAATTGACAATTTTAATTTAATGGAAGATTGGTATAATTTGAAAATCTAAAATAGAGTAAGTGTATTATCAACTAAAAGGAAGGTTGTTGTAATTTGCTCTATCTAATATGATCACACTTGAAATGTATTTGTATGTGGTTGTCAGACAGAATATTGTACATCTATTTGTTTTATGTCCTAACCTTATTGCCACGGGTGCATGATGCATCTCGCTTACCATGATTCACTCTACAATTTTGCATTCGGTTTATGGTGTATATACAAATAGTTTAACAGTATATACCTGTAGTTTGTGTCCCACTAAAAGTTTCTGTGAGTATATGATAATTTTGAATTTTCTTATAGCAAGTTATTGTTTTATAGCCAGAATTTTTGTTTAAATAATGTGGTATACGTATTGTTTCTAACTTTATATATAGAAATATAGTTATATCCTTTATTTTCTTTTGTGTTATAATAAATCCACTTTAGGATATATAGATTTTCACCATAGGTGGTGAAATAATAAGTTGGGCCTCAAAGAAATAGATATGTATTTCATATTCTACTATGGAGGTTAAGTTTGTAGCTTTATCAATCGCATATAAAGAAGCAGAATTGCTTAGGAATTTCTTATATGACATAAAGTTGTGACCACAACCAATGACAGCGATTTTGATCTTTTGTGATGATGAATCAACCATGTCTCGAGCATACAACAAGATTTATAATGGAAAGTCAAAAGACACATAAGATTGATTCATGAGTATATGAGGCAATTAATAAAATATGGTACAATTACCATTATATATGTAAAGTCCCAAGGGAATTTAATAGACTTGCTAACTAAAGGTTTGTTAAAAGATAAAGCAAAGAGACTAGTGCTAAAATGAGATAAAGACCTATAATCGTTAAATGATGGGAACCTAACATTATTCTAGTAAAACACTAGTTTCAAGGTTTATTAGGTAATCACAAGTTATTTGATAATTTGAGCACTAAGAAATATGATTTAGTGCTATATAAATATAATTAAAAGGGCGAGTTAAAACTCTTAATGGATTGATAATATTATTCCTCGTAAATATTCATGAAATCAGGATAAGCAAAGGCCATAAAAGTGCTTAAAATTAATAAATTCTTGAACTTATTAGGAGGTAAAAGTTATGTGTGTGATTTTTGGTACTAACATAAAAAGTATAGGTTTAATCAACTAGACACCTATTAATTTGTTGACACTTTAAAAGTCTATACTAAAAGAAATGTTTAACCCTAGTGATACTTTCTTTTATGAATAAATTTGTATGACCTTTAAACTTGTAAAATAGTGAGGGATTGAAATATATTTACAATTTTATTAATTATTTATTTAAATAGTTAAACCAAACAAATGGTTACAAACCATTGTGTATGTAACGGTTCTATTCAATGTTACAACTCATGATTTGAATGGCTTTGCAATTGCCATCATGTGGTTACGTGATGCACTTCTTCTTGTTGGTTTTTAATAAAAAGACACAATGGTTCAAGTATCAGTGGACCATGATAAACAGAAGACATGACTTTTAAGCCTGAGGCCAATGAAAGATGTAATGTCAAGTAAAGGTGTTGTTTCAAAAAAAACCTAACAATGGTTTGTGAGATTGGTGGTGTTTCATAATGCACTCATCCAATATTAAAAATATCCTCATGGCCGAAACATTTTACTCACTTTTACTTTGTGTACTATGAGTTTGAATGTTCTTAAATTTTCAAGTTCAAGTAAAAAAATTTATTGTTATTGCTAGACAAATTTAAGAGGTTTCATTGTACTGGGAAAGCATCATTATCAATCAATAGCAACTGTAGGGGCGAATATCTCTCTAAATAAAGCAAATTGATTCATGCCTTGAAATCACAAAATATTCAAGTTCTTGTTCATCTTCTACACAATTTCCCTAACAATTAAAAATAAAACCTAATAGATCATAGTGAAATTTTGTCGTGAGAGGAAGTTACAATGTTATCATGGCTATTGGAGGATAAGGTGAAGATATAAATGACACTAAGGGTTTTACACGTTGGATAGGATAAGGCTAATATATAATATCTGATAGGATAAAGCTTAATAGTATAAGGCCTAATAAGCTTTTAATACTATACAGTGTTTGGTGTAGCCTATAAAATATTATATTTTATATTTTATAATAGTATTATTTATTTATAAATAATTCTAATATTTTAATTAAATATTAAATAAAATAAAATTTTATTAATGATTTAAATATAATTTTAAATATCATATTTATGTAAATATTTATTAATTTATTTTATTTTATTTTAAATATTATTATTTATTTTAATATTTTATAATTATTTATTATTTCAATAAATTATATAAATATTAAATAGCTCTTTTATATATTTTTAATATTTTATATTTTTAATTATAATTATTTAAATTTTAATTTTATAATAAATATTAACTCAAAATATTTATTATTGATCCTTACTTTTATATATTACATATTATTTATTATTTATTTTAAATATTTATTTATATTTAATATTTTATTTTATTTAATAAATTAGATAACATAATTTTTATATGTTATTACTCAAAATATTGCCAATATACATATACAACGTTTAGTTGGCAATAATGGGGAAAAAATATTGTTAAACTCATATGACATCCGTACATTAAAAATATGTTTAACACTGGTCAATTATACAGGAAATAAGATTAAGACATTAAATGTGAGGATTGATTGACATGTCAAATTTCAATTATGGTTTTTTTAATTTCAAATTAATGTTGGTGTTAGTATAAAATTATTCATGTGTCTTTACTTGTCAACTTTTGGGAGAGATGGACATAATATCAAAGTCTTCATGATTAAATGGCCTAGGGTTTAAATCCTCAATTTGATAAAATTGTTCATATTTTAAGTCTAAAAGAGACATTTGTATGAGGAGATGTGTTAGAATATAAAATCATTTATATATATCTATTTATCATTTTAAACTTTTGAAAATTATGGTTTCATGACCGGTAATTTTTTTTGCTCACACTTAAAAGTTTAACACATTACACATTAGTTTGATGGAAAAAGAAAGGGTAATAATGGGAGCAATCATAAGGAAGATGAGAGCTCTATTTTACACTCTTACAAAAGAGTTATGTAATTTATACTCAAATGCATGGAAGATAATGTCAACTAGCGTATCATCTATAATTGAATGAGTGCGAACCCATTTAAGTAAGACGGGACTTCACGCAATGTAAATCTAGCGATAACATTGGTGAAGAAAGTGGCAGCCTTCCTCCTATGGCACAACTATAGCACAACAGCAAACTAGAAACGGCAGCCCATCCTTCTTCGTGTGAACAGACAAAAACCTTCACCATAGTAGCAGTGGTCATGGATGGGGGTTGGAGAACATGACTGCCTTTGAGAAGGGAGAAGATTGGGATGTTAGTTTTTTTTTCAAAAGGGTAATTTTGAAATTTAAAATTTTATATAAATAAAAAATTGACAATATTAATTTAATGAAAGATTGGTATAATTTTAAAATCTAAAATGGAGTAAGTATATTATCAACTAATCTTTAAGGAAGGTTGTTGTAATTTGCTCTATCTAATATGATCACACCTGAAATGTATTTGCATGAGGTTGTCAGACAGAATATTGTACATCTAATTGTTTTATCGCTTACCATGATTCACTCTACAATTTTGCGTTCGGTTTATGGCGCATGTACAAATAGTTTGCGAGTATATACCTGTAGTTTGTGTCCCACTAAAAGTTTCTGTGAGTATATGATAATTTTGAATTTTCTTATAGCAAGCTATTGTTTTATAGCCAGAATTTTTGTTTAAATAATGTGGTATATGTATTGTTTCTAACTTTATATATAGAAATATAGTTATATCCTTTATTTTCTTTTGTGTTATAATAATATGTTAATGATTATGTCTCTTACAAAAGAGACAATAATTGTCTTAATTATGAGTTACATGAGGGCAGCGTTCCCTGCTGTAATTACACCCTGATACTATAATTAAGTATTCTTTAAAATTGGCTAACGTAGTGGCATGTTAATCACCATTACGTGTTGTTCGGTCAAATCGCTTAGCTGTAATCCTAGGTGTGGAAAGATCTTTAAATTTGTTCAACAAATCGGAGTTGGTGAATTGTCCATTTATTGAACCAGCCTTTTGATTAATCAAGAAGCAAATTTCATTACTGAATTTGTATAGTATTAACTTACACCGTTAATTGAAAAAAAATAAAAAATTGAAAAAAAAAAAAACTCAAGCGTGTTTCTCATGCAAGAACCATTGTGCACTATATATGTACACTAAGCCTTAATGTCCGCACACTACATATGTAAAAGTAAGAAGCAAAATTCATTCCTGTATTTGTATACACTATTTAAAATGATATTAACTCACCCTTGATTGAAGAATAATTAAAAATGGAGAAAAAAAAAAAACTCAAGCATCTTTTCATGCAAGGACCATTACACTTGCACTTTCTTTTGTCTTCTTCCTTCTTTTGTCAGATTCTTTTTTTCCCAGGCTTGATGGCAAATTACACTTACCCTAGCAGGTGGCATATATGTAAAACTAATTAAGCATTTTCCGGAAAATATCTATGTACACCATAATTAAGGTATATTATTTATGTCCAATTTCCTGCTAGCTAAGCTATGCCTCCTTGCATTTTCTGATGTGATGGTGGAGAGTTTGACTCACTTCTTCTACCATTTCGGTGTCTCTCTCTTTGATTAATATGCGAATGTGAATGTGAATGCGATGACTGTGATTGTGATTGTGGCCTTGGCGACTTGGGAGAATTAAGTGGATGTGGACGCCTATGGCGATTGTTGTGTTGGTGGTTCCTACTATGATCATGACCACCCCCACCACTTTCCCTCTTCCTCTCCTTAGGAGATTCATGCTCCTTTGGATCTTTCTGAACCCCATTATGATCATTTGGAACAGTGTACACAAAGGGTCCAATTGGAATATCATCAAAGTCCTGGAGTGGCTCAAGGATCTTAACCACAGTGCTCATTGTGGGCCTATTCCTTGGCCTGTGGCTTAGGCACTGATAAGCCAATGCAGCTGCTTTCTTTGTCCCCATCTCAGAGTACTGCCCTTCAAGTCTAGGGTCCATTATCCTCCCTAGCTTCCTAGAATCGTTCAGCATTGGCCTTGCCCATTCCACAAGGTTCTGCTCCCTTGGAGGCCTAGTCTTGTCCACTGACCTCCTCCCTGTGAGCAGCTCCAATAGCACTACCCCAAAGCTGTACACGTCACTCATTGCTGTCAAGTGACCTATTCATAAGAAAAAATATTATTAAAATTATTGGGTTAGCTAACAATAATTCTAGTGCAAGTTAACAATCATGCATGTGTTGTCATTATTTAATAAATACGTACAAAAAGTGGATTATGATTAGAGATTAATTTTTTTTATGAACTCAGATATAAAATAATACAATTTTATATTATCAGTTAATAAAATTACAAGAAATTATCAAATTATTATAAATAATTAATTATTATTATTATAACTACTCGTCATGATTTGATAAATTCTTGCAGTTTTATTAATTGATAATTTAAAATTATTTTATACCATGAGTTCATAAAAAGTAACCTCTTATAACCAAAAATTTAGAATAATGAATTTAATTTACCAGTCATGACATATTCTGGGGCGGCGTAGCCTTGTGTGCCCATAACTCGGGTTGAAACGTGGGTGTCATCTCCTTCAGGACCGTCTTTTGCCAACCCAAAATCTGAGAGTTTTGCATTGTAATCCTGGAATATTAATAAATGAGACAAGAGGGGTTTAATTAATTTATTTGATACTAAAAGGAGAATATAATGGAACAGTACTACATGGAGGAGAGAGAAAGTGCTTACTGAGTCTAACAAGATGTTTGAAGCCTTGAAATCTCTATAGATGACTTGCTTTTCTGCTTCATGAAGAAAGGCTAGACCCTTTGCAGCTCCAAGAGCAATTTTCATTCTTGTTGACCAGGGTAATGATGCTGAGTATCCTGGAATTCCCCAAAAAACAAAAATGGTTAATTTGTCAGGTCGTATGTGAAGATTTTGAAATAAATCTATGTATCATCATTAGTATATGATTGAAGTCTTACTTCTGAATAATTGATTCTCTAAACTTCCTCTTGGTAAATATTCATATACCAGAAGTCTGTGATCTTCTTCACAGCAATATCCAATCAGCTTCACAAGGTGTGGATGCCTTAGTTGCCCAGAAAAACTACTTCAGTCTGTTACAAAACCAAAATAGGGGATCAGAACTCAGAACGCCAAAGCACACTTATTATCAAGAATTAAGGATAAGCACTCATTATTAAGCCATGGAGACAATAATAATACCAAACAAATTTGACACCGTGGTTTTAAATTGCAGTCCACAACCACATCAAAGTGGCAATTGCGACTGCGTCGAAAGCTTTTTCCCACTATTTTCCTCATTGCAGCCCAAATACAACGGCAAAAGCAATTTAAAACCATGTACATGTGTTTGACACTAATAAGTGGACAAGAAATGTAAAGTTAAAAAAGTACATACCAACCACTCTTTATGGCCCTGAGTGCCATCCAAGTCCAAGAGCTTAACAGCCACCGACTGAGCCTTGAGACGAGGCCTGACTCTGTCATCAATGAACCCCTTATGCACTGGTCCGAACCCACCTTCTCCAAGGAAATTGCTTGAAGTGAAGTGCTGCGTGATAACCTTGAGCTCAGCAAGTGTGAAAACATGCAAATTGGTTCCCGCTAGAGAAATGGATAGATCCTCCGAGAGTGTTGTGCTGGGATAACTCAAATCCGTCACAGAAATCCTGTGAGAAGAACTTGGCTTTGTTGCCACCACTTTCTTTGGCTTGGCTGAGGGATACTCACCCTTGTAACAACGGGGAAAGATGGATTTCCATATAACTTTCATGAAGGTCATTGTTGATGATCAAAGAATAGAGAGAATTATTCAAAACTTGAATCCGTTTTCTGGGATGGTAATTCACAACCTCATAGCTGCTATGCTTATACCTGAGGGCTTTTGGAAAACTTGGTGAGAATATGTGAGTATTAGGTAGGAAGGGAGAAAGGGTGGTGGAAATGGAAATGGGTTTTGAGACTTTTAAAGGGAGGATGTAGATAGCTGATATTCAAAATCTTCCAACTGCTCGGAGAGAAAGAGGTTTTCAGCTCCTTTTTCTATATGCTCTATGTTGAATTTTTCCTCTAGGTTCTTTAATTTTTGATTTGGTTAGTTGTCTAGGTATGCACCTTGGAATTCTTCTACTTTGTACATAAATATATATATATAGAGAAAGAGAAGGGTTGAGTATGTAGTTGTTTGGCTAGCAAGAAAAAGACCCAAAAAAATTTGAACAACTTGTTTAGTATTTGATAAAATGGGGGAACCGAGTATCCAAAGTCTAAGGAGTTTGTTAAAGGCAAATGGCATGGCTACCCCTCCTTGACTTTAATTTAATGCATTTGTGGTGATAAATTTGGAAAAGGAACTTTTGGCTAGCTTGTCGTCATCTATTGCAACCTTTCCAATTTCTAAAGCACCTTCAAGAGTATTTCCTTTCATTTTATTAAGGAATATTAGTCTTCACAGCTGCAATTAGACCAAAATAATTTCACACTTATGTTCTATTCATTGAAACCCCCTCCCTCTACCCCTTCCTTTCTTGGGTTTTCGTTGACCTTTCTATAACATAAGTTGTAGCTTGCATATGTGCTATGACACTCCTCTATTAAATAAGGAGTAATATTATTTGACTTATATTTTGTAATATTATTTCAATACACTTACATTTATCATTGAATTGGATGCGAACTTATTTGGTCTTATATCCATCCAATAATGAATGTGAGTGTGTCGACGTTACAAAATATAAATCAAAATCATTAAACGAAAGTTCTAGTATGTCTTAAACTTCCAAAATATAATAAAAATGAAAAAAATGAAAACTCGAGTCTCCACTTATTAATTAACACTAAAGATAGTACATAATTTCCTAGTGGCATAATCAGGGGGCAATTCTGTCAAACGATGTTATAGTTGTATTTTCGTTTATTTTTCCTCTGCGTGTTTGCTCTTCAGCGTATTGATAGAAATAAAATACTTGGTTGGTTTGCTTGCAGCTTAGCTTTGTTTCTAGAAGATGAAAGCCCAAATATAAATTAATTCAACTAGTCCTATACGGCTATATATAATGACAAACGACATTTACAATTTTAAACAAATAAATTGGAAGGATTTGCATGCCACAAATTAAATTAACGACTAAACACAGGGACTAGCATTCATTTTTAAGGCCTAACATGATTGGTTATCTTTTATGCTACTCACGCAATAAGGGAAATCACAATGAGAAAAAGTTAGTTGGGCAAGCAAAAGGAAGTTTGTATTTACAATTTTTGGGAGTCGAAGTTAGTATTTTGTAATAGTCTTATTATTTATAAATACACATTTAGACAATTAGACATGCGCATTGACATTAGTGGATTGCAGTTCAAATAACTGAATAAGTGTAAAAAAAAATATGAATTTCACTTATGAAACAGTATAGTATATTCATAATTAGCATTATGTTTGACACTTATATAATTAAAATCCATATACTTTATAAAATTGTGGTTCACATAGATATTCTGATAAATATGTGTGTAAATTTCTTGTGATTTACTAATTATGCTTTATAATATGAATAATTATGAGGCAGGATAAATTAAAAGTTTAGAAATTCTCAAAAGTTTGAAGACATGCCCCTATATGCTTATGTGTGGAGTGTACTTTGCTTATACTATAACCAAATCGGTCATTAGTGATTGAGTTCGGGAAAAATAAAATATGGCACAATGGCACATAACATTGCTCTTATAAAAATGAAACACAGTCATGTATATATAATATTTGTTGCCAATTGTAAATATAAAATCACAAGGATATAATTGATTCTATTAAGTTCTTATCCATATGTCGCATGAAGGGAGATTAATAACATTAAATTGGGACCACTATGTGGTGGTTCAGGGCTCATTCCGTGGGCAGGAAGTGGTTTGGGGGTGCACCCTAGGATCTTAGCAATATTATAATTACACCTAAATAGAATAGAAGAAGTTCACCCAAAAAAAAAAAATCGAAGAATCCTTTATCTTGTTCAATTTTTTTTGGGGATAAAGTATGGAACGACGTTGGCATCTTCCAAATTACTAGGACTCAAATATTGTGTGCGCCCCAAGGGAAAATTGGTGATGGTGAAAACCTCGGAGAATACCAAATACCGATCAAAGTATCAACAAGCATCAAACGATGTGCCAAGTGAGGACAACATCAATAAGGGGGTTGGTTATGTGTGGGGGGCCAGTCCACGTGTCATCATTATCCCAAAGCCAATGGGTATAATGGTCATTTCAACAGAAATGGAGGACCATAGTCCTGACAGTTCAGTTTCAGCCCTTCCCATGAAGGAACCAAGTGGCGCAATCAAACACTAGAGGAATGGATAATGATCCTCCAATGTCACTTGTACAATAAGGGTTTTCCTAAACCTAGAAATACTCAGTTTTAGGGTGTGTTTAGTATAATATATTAGATATGATAGTATAAATTTATACTATATGTTATATTTTTGTACGTTATTTGATGCGGACGACCTGTATAAGCTTATTGATGCGAGTGCGCCGCAACAAATTAAAAAGTGTTTTAGTTACTAAATTACAAAAAATATAGTTATGGTACAATAGGTCGTCTCAAGTGGAAATGTTCTAATTGATTTGGGAAAATTGGGGTTTGAGAAATTATAGCAACTAAATTAAATCAAGAAATTATAATAAGAAAATTATATGAGAAAATTACCTACAAGGAGTCCTTCATATCAGAATTGTTTAATCATCTGTTCAAAAGATAAATTCATGGTAGTGGTTACTTTCATTAGTTATGGTATCACACAACAATGATGTAATTATGCTTAGTGGTCATATAATTGCACTCTCACTAAGGGTTTGACTAACATATGAACTAGTAATTCACGATCGTGATTCCATGAACCTATGCCAATTTGACTACAATTACAGCAACCTAATTCTTAACGAGTTAATTTCAATCCCTTACCAATTGGATATAATTAAATCAATCGACCCAATACCCCAATGGTATCTAGATTATGCACACGAACGAATGCACAACCAAACAACTCTTAAAAATACAATCACAAAAATCTTCGCAATTGATATAAAAAAAAAAGTAACGGGAAGAAAAACCAACCATGAATTGCAATTAAAATTGGGAACCTCAAGAATAATCTCAATCTTCAGTGATCCTTACACACGGTAAAGAGATTACTCCTCCATAGGGGGAGTTTCACAATCAATGTTGAAGGAAAGTTGTAAATTACAATCTCAAATGGGAGCCAAAACAAAGATTGGGAACTCCAAAACCTAGAGAGAGTAAGAGAGAGACTGTGTGTATTCTCTAGAGGGAGAGAATAAGAGAGTTCTGAAGTCATCTTGTTTTCCTCAAAACCTAATAAAGCATCCACCAAAATCAGGCCTCATTTTCAAAATTCGCGCCTGATGTTGGCCACTTACTTATGACCACCTGGGCGGTCCTGTGTTGTCCCAGAAATCGTGTCTCTCTTTTCCACCTGGGCGGTCTCCCGCACATTTCCAAGCCTATTTTGAGCCTCCAAACGTTCGAATTAGCTCTTGAACCTTGAAATATCAATTGTATCCTTTGAATAAGCTTTCCAACGCCACCAAAATCAGCTTAATCGGATATCTGTAGCTCTAGATATTGTGAAAATACTGATTGGAGGTCAAGTTGGACAGCATTAGAACCTCCAGTGTTCTTGAGTTCTTCTTTTGCTCTAATGCACTAACCTGGAAGTCCTTATTATCAAACAATACTCCCACAAAGAGGTTAAAAGCACAAAGCACTTCCAAAAAATGATTATGCACTAAAAATTAATGATGCATATTGAGGACAAAGTATAAAATTAGTAATTTAACCATCAATTAAGTACAATTCAAATGCAAAATGTCCAGTGTTAGGATGGAGAATGAGTGCATAAATGCAACCCATCAAACTCCCTACACTTAAACAATTGCATGTCCTCATACAGACTAGATGGATGCAGCAAAGATTGGACTCCTAACTTTACTAACTCTAAAAATGCATGATACATGGAAAATAACAATACACCAATCAATAGACCTAGAGATACAAGAAATGAGCTTTTACACCAACAATCAAAGAGGATCTCAACAAGCAAGGCAATATGAATGAGAACATAGCACACAAGGTGGAATCCACATATATAATGAATGAATCAGGTACAAAAATTTTTTCCAAAGTTAGTGTTTGTCACTCATTCACTCAAGTGTTTTAGGATAAGATGTACACTCAGATCACCTCAAATGAAAATGCATTACATAGGCTTGTTAAGGGTCTCATTCTCCATTTGTCATACACACATGCATAGTGAATCAAAAAGACTTGCTTTTGGTTGTGATGGGGCTTAGGTGAAGGTGGAAAAATATAAAGGCTAGTGAAGCTAAACCTCTAGTCAAAGGAGAGCAAATGCATACACAAAGAGTACAAGTACCTAAGGGTACACTTTGTCCAACTTAACCATTCATAGACCCTTAATTTGCAACGTACGTGACACATGTTCATCCAAACTTTTGCATATGTTTTTTTTTTTTTGGATTTTTTTCAACCTTTTTCCTTCTTGGTGTGCCACTTCCTGAATTTATTTTTGTACACATTGTTCCTCCCCACTTAATTTGGGGTATGTCCTCATGCTTTCCCCTACACTTATGCTCAAGCACATATAAGAGATGAACAAATGCTTTCCTAAGCCTAAAAGGTTGGGAATTTTCCTTGTTTTTCACTTTTGGCTAAGGATGTGCTAAAATAAAAGAATGAACAATAAGGCTCAAAGGGGCTAAACGATGGGGACATGCAAAAGGTAGCTATATGGGCAAGTGGCTAAAATAAGAAAAAAAATGCCTCAATCATATTCAAGCATGCACATGAAAAATATATTTTCAAACAAGACCCTAAGCAAGTTCTAAAATGCAAATCCAAGGAAGGAAACACACATGAACAAATAAGCATGGAACATGATAGTCCAATCAAGAGGCTCAAAATCTCACAGGTAAAAGTGCATGTACTCAATCCAATCAAGAGAGTGAATCCACCAAGCATGCAATACAAAGTAGTCAATGCCAAGCAAGTCAATAAAGTGCATGTGGTGTGAGCCTGTGCATGTAACCTCTAAAGTACCAAAAGAATGGTGTGAAAGCAAATAAAAATAAATATGATGCAAGACACAAAACTAAAATAAATAAAATGCAAAAAATAAAAAGGAAGGGTAAGGAAAAACATGATAGTGGGTTGTCTCCCACCTAACACTTTGCTTTAACGTCCCTAAGTTGGACGGTCAGGACCCTCATGGAAGGTGTGAGCTTTAACCCAGAGATAGGCCAATTGAGCCCTTACATCTCTTGGGGCCTCATGGAGATACATTAGCCGATGCTCATCAATGGCGCACTGACCTACCCTGGAGTTTTCTAATTCAATTGCACCATCAGGATGCACATGGTTGACCAAGAATGGTCCCTTCCATCTAGACTTCAACCCTCAAGCCATTAGTTTTGCTTGGGCGCTCATGCAACAAGATCCACTGCCCCTTCAGGGCTTCTTACCCAACATGGGCTGGTCATGGAGCACTTGGCAATCTGATGACTGCTGCCTGGATGGTGTACTTATATTTGAAAGCTTGGAAAACTTTGCCACAACAAATTCATCATATCCCATGAGAGAAAAAAAATGGGGAAGGGGGTTGTGCATCCTTACCAAGTAAAGTATCACATGTATCTTCTACTAGGGAGTCAATGACATCAATGTCAAACACAAAGTGTTCCTTAGGGGGAATTTCATGGCATCAGACAAACAAAATTGGGTTTTCAAGTCCCCACACTCCATGGATAATGTACCAAGCATAGACATCAATTTTGGTTCTGGAGTTTAAAAGGGTCTACCCAAGATTAATGTATGGTGGTTGGCATCAGTGTCATTCTCCATCTCAAGCACATAAAAATCGCAGAGAATATTAAATCATTTACCTTTACCAGAACATTTTCTAATACCCTCTGGCTTTGTGATGCTGTGGTTGGCAAGCTGGATTGTCAACCTGGTGGGCTTGAGCTCCCTAGAGTGTAAGGATCTGGAGAGTGATTTTGGCATAACATTAATGCCAGCTCTAGATCAGCCATGGCTTGCTTGATTTAGGTTCCCAATGGTACAAGGAACATTGAATGTGCCTAGATCCTTACACTTGGGTGGCAGGTTGCCTGGTTTGATGATGGAGGAAGCATTCACCCCCATAGTCACCTTCTTTCTCACTCCCCTGTAGCCTCTTCTTGTTGGTGCATAAATCTTTCAAAAATTTGGCATACTTGGGATCTGCCTAATTGCATCCAACAGAGGGATATTTACTTCTACCTTCCTAAAAGTCTCCAAGAAGTCCTTCTCCAACTCCAATTCATTGGACCTCTTAGGTCTTGTAACTTGCTATGGGAAGGGTAATGGAATGGGTCTTTCACCTGTTCTTCTGCTTGCTTCTGCTAGGGTGCAAGCTCCTCTTGTTGCACCTCTAGCTGAACTATCCCATCCTCCTGATTCTCAACCATAACCTGCTCTGAAGGACCAGCAACATCAGGCAAAACTACCAACCTTAGAGTAATGGCAGAATCGTTCCCTTGGGGTTGGGAACGTCTGAGAAGGAATGGTGGATGCACTCCCCTGGGATTGGGAACTCTCTAGCCTTACAATTGCATTTCTCATCTCTTGCATTACTTGTTCCTGTTTCCTCCGTGTTTCTATCATCATTTTCATCATCTCCTACCATGGTGCATCTAAAGGGAGGAGGTAGTGCTAGAGGCTCCTGAAGGGCAGGTAATTGTGACAGGTGGTTGTTGGTAGAATGTGGGTAGCTCTACTTTTGCTAGGGTGGAACATATTTTTGCTGCTATTGTGATGAGTTGTTCCACCTCATATTGGGGTGATCTCTCCAACTCGGGTTATATGTGTTGTTGTACGAGTCATACCCCTGGTTGTTCTGATTTAAGGTCTTCAAGGGAATACATTGCTAGCAGTAACTAAGGTGGGGTCCTCCTGAGCTGTGGACATACATCAGTAGTATGGGTATTACAAGAACAAATATCACAATGACTGAGGTGAAGGAACCCCTAACTGATTCAAGGTTATCTATTTCAAAAATTCTATCAATTCATCCAGTTTCTTCTCTACCTCCTTCGCAATTAAAGAGACTTCACCCACATGATGAGTACTACTACTAGCTCTGGACCTAAACTCCTGAGAGTTCTGCCATGTTTTTAATCAAAAGTCTAGCTCAATAGGAGTCTTGTCAATTAATGCACCCCCACGTAGCATCAATCATGCTCCTCTCCATAACTAGCAGTCCCTCGTAAAGTCCTGAATGAGAACTCTTTGAAATCTCATGCTGGGCAGCTACACACAACCTCTTGAACCTCTCAGGACTCATAGAGAGATTCACCCTGGTGCGAATACCACAAATATCTTTCCTGATGGCAGGTGCTCTGGAAGCTAGGAAGAATTTCTCCAAAAATATGTGTTTCATGCCAGCCCGCTTAAACTGTTCCATGGGGGATGTAGAAGAACCAATCCTTGGCAGCTCTTTAAGAGAAAACAGGAAGGCCCTTAGTTTGATTTGGTCCTCCGTTACCCTTTGAGGTTTCATCGTCACACAAATCACATGAAATTGCTTGAGATGTTTGTGTGGGTCTTCCCAGATAGCCCATGGAACTTAGGCAAGTGGTGTAGGAGTCCTGATTTGAGCTCAAAGTCACCTCCTTGGTCAGGGTAAATGATCCCCAAAGGTTGGTAGTTCAGGTCTTGGGCGGCTCCTTCAAAGTCCTGTTATTGTTAGCCATATTTCCTGAAACACTAGTAGCAGGATCAGAAAAGTTAATAGAAAAA
This sequence comes from Dalbergia oliveri, assembly GCA_030441495.1. Classification (NCBI taxonomy): domain Eukaryota; kingdom Viridiplantae; phylum Streptophyta; class Magnoliopsida; order Fabales; family Fabaceae; genus Dalbergia; species Dalbergia oliveri. The sequence goes on from JAMLFY010000009.1 coordinate 13,372,001, forward strand.
TAAAAAGAATTATCAAATTCCCTAGTTGTATCAGAAGAAGATTGCCTGATAAATTAATTCTCTCCCTCGCGACCTTCCTAAGCCGTTTGGAAGTTTTTTCAATCTCCAATTAATTGGTAGTATGTGAAAATTAGGAAGGAGCGAGTCATAAAATTAAATTATAGCAACCACAAAATACACTAGGGAACAAAAAAAGATAAATAAGATCTAAATTAAAATGAACTGAATTTTTTTTTAAGACAATGCAGAAATTAATAACAAAAGGATAAAATAAAAATAAATAAATAAATAGTGAAAATAAAAAAATTAATCAAAATAAGAAAAAAGAATCAATCAACACCATTTCCCCAATGGCTCCAAAATTTGATGCGAGTGTCACTACCGCAACAAATTAAAAAGTGTTTTAGTTACTAAATTACACCAAAAATGTAGTTAGGATGCAATCCAAGTCGTCTCACGTGAAAGTGATCTAATTGATTCAAAAATGGGGGTTTGAGAAATTGTAGCAACTAAATTAAATCAAGAAATTATAATAAGAAAATTATATGAGAAAATTACCTGCACAAGGAGTCCTTCAGATCAAGAATTGTTAAATCATTGGTTCAAAAGATAAATTCATGGCAGTGGTTACTTTCATTAGTTATAGTATCACACAACAATGATGCAATTCTACTTAGCGGTCATACAATCACACTCTCACTAAGGGTTTGACTAACATATAAACTAGTAATTCACGATCGTGATTCTATAAACCTATGCCAGTTTGACTACCAATTACAGCAACATAATTCCTAACGGAGTTAATTTCAATCCCTTACAAATTAGATGTAATTAAATCAATCGACCCAATACCCCAATGGTATCTAGATTATGCACACGAACGAATGCACAACCAAACAACTCTTAAAAATACAATCACAAAAATCTTCAATTGATATCAAAAGAGAAAGTAAACGGGAAGAAAAACCAACTATGAATTGCAATTAAAATTAGGAACCTCAAGAACAATCTCAATTTTCAGTTATCCTTACATACGATAAAGAGATTACTCCTTTATAGAGGGAGTTTCACAATCAATGTTGAAGAAAAGTTATAAATTACAATCCTAAATGGGAGCCAAAACAAAGATTGGGAACTCCCAAAACCTAGAGAGAAGTAGAGAGAGAGAGTGTGTATTCTAGAGAGAGATAAGAGAGTTAAGTGACAGTCCATCTTGTTTTCCTCAAAACCTAATAGAGCATCCACCAAAATTGGGCCCCATTTGCAAAATTCGCATCTTGCTGACGCTGACCATTTACTTATGACCGCCTGGGTGGTCCTGTGTGTGTCCCAGAATCGTGTCTCTCTGTTCATTGCCTGGGCGGTCTTTTGACCACGAGGTGGTCTCCCACACATTTCCAAGCCTATTTTGAGCCTCTAAATGTTCGAATTAGCTCTTGCACCTCGAAATAGCAATTGTAACCCTTTGAATAAGCTTTCCAACGCCACTAAAATCATCTCGGATATCTGTAGCTCCAGATATTGTGAAAATACTGACTGGAGGTCAAGTTGGACACATAAACCTCGCAGTGTTCCTGAGTTCTTCTTCTGCTATAATGCACTAACCTGGAAGCCCCTATTATCAAACAATACTCCCACAAAGAGGTTAAAAGCACAAAGCACTTCCAAGAAATGATTATGTACCAAAAACAATGTTTATAGCTATGAAATTAACCAACGATGCATATTGAGGACAAAGTATAAAATTAGTAATTTAATCATCAATTAAGTACAATTCAAATGCAAAATGTCTAGAAGTTAGAATCGGAGAATGAGTGCATAAATGCAACCCATCATTTATACATCATAACCATCTTATATGTTAAAATGTTGTACAACTAGAGGTGAAAGTAGGTTAAGCCACTCATCAAGAGCCTTTAGCCTAGCCTACATTCGGCCAGTTATGCTTACTTATTTAGTAAACAAATTAGATTAAGGCTTTTCAAAAAGCTTTTTAGCTAATCAGGCCAAGTTTAAGGCTATAAAAATAGCCTATTGGGCCTAACAGTCTGGTCTATTTATATCATCATCATTTAAATATCTAATAATAATAGAAATATTTTAATCTATCTGAAAATATATTTTTTAACTAAAGTGTTTTAGTCTATTTTAAAATATTTTTTTGATATATTTCGTAGTATTTTGACTTATTTAATGTTATCCAAGTGGCCTCAATTAACTCAATGAATTGAGTTCAAAAACTTTTTCTTAGATTTCACACTCTAATCACTTTTTCAAAGAGTTTTAAAGATATGACTCAAAAACTTAATTTAATAATGCAATTGCAAGAGATTTATGAATGTAATTATGTATATGAACATGATTAACCAGCAATGAAAAATAAATTTGCAATAAACGTAAAGAGATAAGAAAAGAGAAATTGCAAACTTGGTTTATTTCACCTCTTGTGGCCTACATCCAGTTCTCTCAAGCAACCCACTTGAGAGTTCCACTATCACTTCAATTTTTACACTTTGAAGAACACTCTTACACCTTGGGATCCCCACCCTTGTGTTTGAGTCTCTCAAGAACCAAGAATGCCCCACTCTTGTTCTATCAAATGCCCCACCCTTGTACACAAACTTGAAAAAGTATTATAAGAAATCAAATAGAGTAGATGTTACAAATTGAAGCCCTATAAGGTTTCTCAAGGATAAGACAATTTGGCCAAGTATTGATCTCAAAGATTGATGATTGATAATGATTGAACAAATGATCTTTGTAGTATGTTTTCTATGTTTTAAAGTGTGTTAAAAACATATTTATAGAAAACAATATGTAAAAGTAAGGAATTGATCCCATAGGATGTGTTCTTCAAAACACACCTTTTCACACATTTTAGGGCATGTAATAATTACACTAAATTGTAATTGATTACATAGTTAAAAATATTTAAAACAAGCAACGGTCATTTATATAATTTATTACATTAATTGTGTAATCGATTACATGTGAAATTTCAAATTCTAGTATTATAAAATAAATTACTCATTTTGTAATCGATTACATATTTAGAAAATGAAAAATGAAAGGTTTAACATGATTTGAAGATATTCTTCCATTTTAAAATATCTTTGATATAAATCCAATCCTTTCAAATCAAACTTGTATTTTCACAAAACAAACTTCTTCATTAAGAACATATGAAATAATTCAAAATAAATTTTCCATAGATCAAAGCATGATTAACTAGAATTGCCAAATAGACTTATTAATGAAACCTTTTAACAAGATTAATCTAAGTTCTAGATATCCTAACCATAGGCTTGATCAAATGCTTGTACATCTTTAAGAACTCCATGTCATTTTTCTTCTATTCTTTTTGTCTCGATTATTCATTGGCATCATCAAAACCTACAACATAGCATTCACATTTAAGAATAAGTGTTTTGATTTTAAAAATATTTTATAACCAAATAGGCCTCTAGATAGGTTTTCATAATTAATTTTAATTTAAGGGTAAGGCCATAAAATATGCCTATGTTAAATATTTAGGTTCAAGCTCCATTTTGGAAATACAAAATATTTAAGTTAAAGTCTAGTTTGTTATTTCTTATGTATAACTTAATACATGGGAGTTATTAGGCTTGATTAGTTTTTAATATAAGGTTACTTTTATTTTTAATATTTTATTAAAATAAAATAATTCTTAAATAAATAATAATAAGTAAAAGTTTATAAATAAATTTATTTCATAATAAATAAATATTATTAACAAATAATATATGATATCAATCTAGCTATATATAATAAAAATAAAATAATTATAATTAATAAATATAAAATAAAATAAATTAAAAAATATTAAATAGAAATAAATATTTAAAATAAATAATATATAATATGTAATATGTAAAAGTAAGGATCAATAATAAAAATATTTTGAGTTAATATTTATTTTAAAAATAAATGTAAATAATTATAATTAAAAATGTAAAATATTAAAAAATATATAAAATATTTATTTAATATTTATATAATTTATTGATATAATAATAATTATAAAATATTGAAATAAATAATAATATTAAATAAATTAAATTTTAATTAATAAATATTTACCTAAATATGATATTTAAAAATTATATTTAAATCATTAATAAAAAATTTATTTTATTTACTATTTAATCTATTAGAATTGTTTATAAACAAATGATAATATTATAAAATATAAAATATAATATCTTATATAATATCACATCAATGCTATATAGTATTAAAAGTTTAACTTCTACTTGGGATTCTTATAAACAATGGTTATCAATAAATTCAATTCTCCTGTTTTATAATGATTTTTTATATTAGAAAATTCTTTGGAACAATATATCTTTAACCTTTAGGTTTATGTGTTTCTATTGTTTCTAACACATAACTTATATTGATATTGTAATGGTCTTTTTCTATACAATGAGAGCAATGAAAGAATTGTAATTATTTTATCAATAATGTTATGAATTTTATTTACATTATCTTGAAGTTTATCAATTGCTCATTCATCATTCTTCCAAACAAGGATTAGCAAAATTCAATTCAAAATTAAAATAATTTACAATAATCACTTAAACGAAATTTGAAGAAGAATAAAACAAAAATCTAGTTCTTCTTTAAGTAACTTTGATCAAACATACGATAGATATTAATAAAATTTAGGTTTAATCACTTTGTAAGTCTTATAGTTTCATTTAATTTTTAATTAGGTCCTTGTATTTAAAAATTGTGGATAGCTCCTTATAGTATGTGAGATTTTTCAATCAAATCCCTGTCATTATAAAAAATGAAATATTATTCATGAAATATTCCATTTGGGTGAAAATGAGGGTGAAAATGGCATATTCATGAAATATTCTTTTTTATAATGCCAGTGACCTAATTGAAGAATCTCATATATTATAGGGACCTACTTATATATTTTAACTTATAGGAACCTAATTAAAAATTAAGTGAAACTAGGACCTGTAAATAATTAAGCCTAAAATTTAAAGTATATGACTTGAAAAATTAATATATGATTGTTTCTTTAATTATTAAATGCTTCTCTCTCTTGATTTCCAATAATTACTATAAATTTAAAGAAAAATACAAAGGATAAATTGAGTTATTCTTTAGTAACTTGAGCAAAATATATCATAGATATTAATATAATTTAAAATATACATATATTAATATAAAATTTAGAATATATGATGTGAAAAATTAATATATGATTTTTTTTACTTTAATTCTTAAATGTTTCTTTCTATTTATTTCCAATAATTACTACATTAACTATTAAATGATATTTTAAATACTTTTTTCTCTTACTTTCTATGCTATCATCTAGATTTTTTATAAGGGTTATGTCACGACCTAATTTGGGAATGTGGGGCACATGAAATCTCATCCCACATAAGCCTCGTGATCGTTGCGCTACTATATGCATATTTTATTCATAAAATCCGTTTAAATGAAATGTCACTTCATTTCTAATATAAATCTTTCTCTTGAAAATAGAAAACATCATGGATGACAAGTTCATAACCTTTTCTAAATCTATCCTCTAATACAAGGTGTATAAATCCTCTGGACAAAATAATCATGAAAGCTATAATCATACAAATACAATATAATCTAAACTTTGAAAATAACTACAGTATTCAAAATACACACGTGGCTAGGATGCTGCCAAAACTCCTGAAGCACTTACAACTAACGTGATTCTAAACTAAGCTTTACACCAATGCAAAGCTCACCAAAGATACCTGAACAACTAGACCTGACGTGAGATATCGCACCTGCAACTATGAGAGGAAGGGAGAGGGAGTCAACGGACTCAATGAGTGAGCTCACCCATCATCCACATGGGACAACCAAGGAACATATATATATAATGTAATATATATGCAGGTATAAATCATTTGATATTTACTCACATAGCTAGCTAGGAAAACACTTTTCATTCATAGGTTCATAAACAAGCATTTATAAACTTATAATCAAACATGAAATCATTTTAACTGGGATACGAGAGCCTGAAAATAATATTTGCTAAGCTGAATAAATAGATATATAATAACTAAAGCTGTAAAGTGGTGATCAGTCCCTGGACAAGAGCACCTCTTGAAATCCTAATAGTCCCTCTCGGACAGCTGTGGGCACCTAACTAGGTCCCGTTTCTATAACTGTTGGGCGATATTGTCATCTGACGGACAATTGGTATCAAGGTTAACGATTCAAAGCCGTTAACTAACTATCTATTTCTTATTCTCTACCATCTAAACTAGTTTGACAAAAGAAAAACCATAGCTGAAGTGGATACTCTCCCTAGCGAAGCGAGCCACCAAATTATTAGTACTCTAAGAGTTATGGACTCAAACAATTCTAACAATCTGACTTTAGCATAACCGTTGCTATGAAATCATGCCCAATGGATCACCCGCTTGGCATTTCGATTTCAAGCCCACGAAATATGTATTTGGGTTGCTATGAATTATTCTAAATTCCATACTTCTTTGGACCATATGTTAAAGCTCTAATTTCAAAACTTAAACTAACATATCTTTTCATGTAATTGATAAATCTAAAATTATAGTTCAAACATTGAATTCATAATCATAATAGCTGAATTTCTTTTATCTAAATCTCTATTCCATACTCTACTCTAGGCTCAAAACTCTTTCATACAAATTTTATAATAAATCAACTTAACGTTCTAAAAGCTTTCTAAATCCAAAGTCTGGAGTATATACATAATGATATCATAACTCTTAACACATATTTGTTAAAATAGCAACTAGATAAAATCATATATTCTTCTAACAATCATTTCATTAGCATATAAAACATTTTCCATACACACAACATAGCAATCATGGTTCCATGATTTTGAAAAACTCAGTTTTTCATGCTATCATCATAAATCATAATTTTTCTAGCTTGACATAATCATGTAAAATCATATTCCATATTTTTTTCTTGTTTCAAATTCTATGCTTAACAATCATCATGCAAGAAACATATTTATAATGATGAAATTAAGACTATGGGGTCAAATCCACTCACCTAGAGGGAAGAGCGTGAGTGAACAACTCCAAACTTCTGGAAGAGGAGGAATGACACCAATATTTGTCATTGAATCAACAAAACTTATAAACAACCTATGGAAAGCTCTAGATTACTCCAAACATACACCAACAACTTTGGAGGAGCACCCTTACTTGACAACAATGAGAAAAATAACCAAACCTAATCTAAGATTATGAAGGAATGGCATAAAAGAGACCAAAATGTATCAACATAAACATACCTTGATGATTTAGGGGAGCTAGATTGGCATGGGATTGAGGAAAGAGAGAAAAAATTGATGGAGGAAGAAGGATGAGTTTCTACTTCTCTAAGAGGGGAATCTTGATTAGGGTTTTTTAAAGGGGCCAAAAATGAAATGGCGTCATTTTTGGGTACTGTTCATGTAGGGGACCTTTATAGTGGTAAGGCCGTGCGCCCGCACTGTGCACTTATGACTGCTATAGCGATCTTGACCGTTAAGTTAAATCATTTATTCTATTTCCCATTAACTTTAAAACATAAATGTAAATAAGAAATACCCTCCATTTGGATTGAAATAAAATATCAAAAAAATCAAGATCCCAACCATTCAAAATCCAAATTTTGGGTTTTAGTTTAAATAGGAAGTTTTTGAGATTTTCTAAACTTGTGGGCTAAAAATGAGACATTTAAATGTTTCATAAAATTCATTAAAAATCATTCTTTAACTTATTTCTCTCAAGGAACAATTACTAGGACTTTTAATCCAGGAATGTCACTCTAATATATAGTCCTCTAAGAAGGTGTATGGTCAGACTTAGAGAAGTTAAAGCCGACGGTGGTCCAGGGGACCTTAAAGCCGTACAAAACATGTATCCTGACACGTGTAAAGGGTATTATAGGTTATTCAAGTCAAAATTGTATATATTTATTCGTATGATAATTATATATAATCTCTTCATTCACAAATAATTGTCCAATTTTAAATATGCAGATATTAAGAGAATAATTGATAATGTCTAAATGTTAACAAAAGTTATATATACTTGACAATACTACCCTTGATATTGGTTGTGATCTCTTCCTCCCATTTCTCTCTACCACTAATGTGCCTCTCTCCTACCACTAAGAGTGTATCAAATATGAAAGAGAATAAGTTAATAAGTAATATAATTGGAAGAAACTAATAAATGTTACCTAAAATTTCTAAATTAATAATTATTTATAGAAAAGTAAAATTTTTATATTGAACAGTTATTTGTGGACAAAAGAGTATTTATATATAATGATTTATTGATTTTCTTTCTTTTAGTAGAAAAATATCTACATATGCGTTCAATTATATCTTATTTTATACTTGAAATCTAAAGTTTGATTTTGATATATATAATTTGATTGAAAAAATAATATATAATTTTTGTACTTAAATTCTACAATGCTCCGTCTTGATTTCAAATAATTACCATATTCACTATTGAATGATATTTAAAATGTTTTTCTTTCATACTTTATTATATGCTATCATCTAATTTTTTATGGATATTAACCAGATTTTATTCATGATTTAAAAAATTAATATATGATTTTTTTCACTTTAGCTTTTAAATGCTTATCTCTCTTGATTCTTTTAATTATCATATTAACTATTAAATGATATTTTAAATGTTTCTCTCTTATAATATTCTACACTATCATCTAGATTTTTTGTGGGGATAATTCATATTTTATTCAATCTAATTTGTACACACACACACACATATATAGATATTGATTTTATTTCTTTTAGTTGATGAGTTTTTATATATAAAGATAAAATTTTATTTGAAAAATTAATATATGATTTTTTTTTACTTTACTTCTTAAATGATTCTCTATCTCGATTTCTAATCACTTCCATATTAACTACTAATAATGACATTTTAAAATTTTGTCTGTCATAATTTCCATGCTATCATCAGATTTTTTTATAGGATGATCAACCAAATTTTATTCACATCAATATTATATATATTGATATAATAATTTATTGATTTTGTATCCTCTAGTATAATATATATATATATATATATATATTATTTGTATTGTGTTAATATGATATAATTAAATACATAAAATAAGTTTCTTAATTTAAAATGGATGAATTTTAAGTATAATACACATGCATAAATCAGATTTATACAATTTATATTACTAATAAAATAGAAGAAATAACATATGAAATTTTACACATGTAGCAACCAAACGAAATTTACACTAAATACATTTATTTGAAAAGAAAATATAATTAGCAAAGGATTTAAAAGAGACAAAAAAAATTTAATGCATTGATTTATTTTTTTAACTAACCATAACAAAAATAATAAAATAAAAAAAGTTTAAAATTCATTTATGAATTTATTAAATCTTTGGGGAGTTTCTTCAATGTGTTACTTTTAAAAATTATTCATTTTGCTTAACTCAATTTTATCATTCAAAATCCTCTTAAAAAATTGGCATTCAAAAAATAATTATTTAAATTTTAAAAAAAATTAATAGCTTCCACAATAGCCTTCAATGTATATTTTTTCACCAATATACCATAGCAAATAAAGAAATTTATTTCATGATTTTATATTTCAATTCTGCCTCTTTGAAGAATAGATCTAAATCAAAACTAGAGCTTTTAGAAATATTTAAAAAATATTAATACCTATCATAATATAGAATTGTTTCTTAAAATTTTTTTACCAAACATCGCTCAATCAAAAGAATCTTAAAGAAAAAAAAACACTATATTTAAAAGATTGATTTCAATTTTTTTAATTTCAAATAAAGATTTTGCTTAATAATTTTAAATGATGATTTATTATAGACAATATCTAATTAGTAGAATAACTAATGCTTAAAATTTGAATTAAACAATTAGAATCAATTACTTCATTGTTCTACATTTTTATGTACAATTAATACTACAATTTTGACCTAACCAATGAATTTTTTTTTCTCTCTTTGCTAATAAAACTTTAATATCTCTCTTTTCCACATTTCTGTATTTTATTCTTATCGGTGCCATTTTTTTCCTCTCCAACTTTTCTTATGACCGAGATAAATCATTGCAATGAGTTATTATTATTTTTTAATAATTTTTCGTCACATTTTCTTTTCAAATTTGACCAAGTCAATTTTATGATCATATGTAAGTGTATTTTCTTTTCTTGAATTCTTTTGATTTGTATGAAGTGAGGACCATGCATGCGTGGGAACGTTAAATAGTTTGTGTTGAGTATGGAAAAGAGATGGAATAAGAAGAAGGATGGTTACATAGTTTGTATAGAGAGGAAACTAGGACCAAAAATGTTAAATTTAATAAATTATTATTAATTTTATATTAAATTTATTAATTTAGCAAATAACATTTATATATTGTTAAATTCAATAGTTATCATCAATTAAAACCATTTTTAAACATATAGTTAACAAAATCTAAACAATTTAAATTGTTATTAATTATTTTTTAATCATAGGTCACTCAAAAGACACATAACATAATATTATTTTTAGAAAATATCATATGTACTTATGATAAAAAGAAATACTAATTTAATAACTCTATCAATTAATTGATTTGTACAACACACAGATACTACACTAGTATATATATATATATATATATATATATATATATATATATATATATATATATATATATATATATATATATGTCCCTATTTTTAAAATTTAATTTATTCTTATAGTTAATAATTTCACCATTTTCTAATTGTTTTATCCGTGGCCATTTTCTAAATAAAATAAACTTAACCTACAAACAATGGAGAAACATTTTAGCGCTGTGAATGAAACTAGAGAAAGAAGTAATTAAGATTCAATTCAAGATAAAAAGTTATATTAGTAGATGTCGCAATGAAAACCTTACGGACGCGAAAGAGATTGTTTAAAATTAGGAGTTGCCACGTTTATTAAATTGGGAAGACACGGAAAATCCCATCTTTAAAGAAAAGGTCTTTGCAACCAGATTAGAGTTTGGAAGTCGGTTATGCATAGGATAGGGATTTAATCTACGCACCTACACCCGTCCTTTGACGATACTTATTAATTGTGCAAATTATTAATAACCTTTCAAAATATTTATCTCATTATTTATTTACAAGGAAATTTAAAAAAGATTTCTTAAGAAAAATTCTAAAACATCAAATCATCACAATTCAAATGTTCAAAATATTAAGTCGACAGTTTAACCTAAATCAACATCCTTATTTGAAATAAAAATTTTTAACAAATAAATGACCAATTTAAATTGAATATAATAGAAAATTCTATGAATTATTTACAAACAAGATAAATGAAATATTCTTAATATCTTTTTTATAAAAGGGAAAAATAAATTTTCAGAAATTTTTGGAAATTCAATTAAGCTTTCGCTAAAATGTCCAAATATTAAGTTAACAAGTACGGCTAAATTAATATTTTATTTTAAAAAAAAAGACTTCTCAAATAATATAAAAATAACATAAACTATTTCATATGAAAAAAAAAATTATTTACAAGTAAGACATAAATTATAAAAATTTAATTTTGAACTTGACAGGATCAAATCGCACTCCTACGTATCCTGGTGCAATGGGAAACTCAAAGTTACGTAGTTCTTTAAAATGCATGTGTTTTTTTTATAAATTTTAAATCATATTAAAAAAAAAGGAAGCATGTTTTGTTTTTTTTATTTTTTAAAAGTTGTTAGCGCAAAATTCATTAAACATCAAATAAACATTTAATCACTACTAAGCTGATTTATTTAATTCTCCTCAACTAATTAAAATAAAATGCAAAGAAATATGTTACAAACCCCTTTTTTAGACAGTAATGCAAGATTTTTGAACATTTTCTGAAGAAACTGAAAAAATCAGAGTTCAACCAGAGTTCAATAAAGTCACCAGTTTTAATGAGAGTTCCAAATAAGTAGTCCAACATAGTTTTCGTTTTTTAAATGAAAAACTGGACCAGAATTTTGTTTTTTGACAAAAGATAGAAGCCTTCCAAGAGCCCCAATTGGGTTTCAATAAAGCAATGGCCCAAAAAGTTTTCTGAAAAAAAAAAAACATTAACGCAGAAAGTAAAGCAAACTAAAAAGAAAAACCCCTAAACTTAACTAGCCCAAGTGACCAAAACTTGACCCAAAATGCATAAACCTATATCTAATCCAAGCCTCCAACATTAGATGGGAAAACATATAGAACGTGAGGGTAAATACAGGATTGGTAAGGCGGCGCACCAGAGGGGAAGGCTATGCGGAGACTTTCGGGTGACTTCCAGCGGCGGTGATGGGATGCAGGCTGACCTTGGAGTTCGCGGTCCTGTCTGGTGCGACGGCGCGAGCTTGTGGAGCGGCTGGGCCGCGCAGACGGATGCGGCCGAGACGCGGGTGGGCCGGACGGAAGTAGGAGACGCGATCTCCGCGGCTCAAGAGGGGGCCGCGACGGCTCCGCGGCGTTGAGGTGCTCGCGGCTGGCGCAGAAGGCGGCGCGAGGAGTGTTGCAGCGGAGGAGCAGTCTGGCTTCGTCTGGCGCGCGCGCGCGGCGCGAGTCTGGCAGCTTCGCGGTGGCGCGGGCAAGATGTGGAGTTCACGGCCATGCTTCCTTTGGTATTTGAGATGTTTTTGCTTTTGATATCTATTACTGGTTTTATTTCCTTTGTCTTGACTATGGTTTTGATTTGGTTATGGGGATGGTGGTGTCAGATGGAGGAAGATGTTAGAACTGGTGGTGGCTTGGTTGTTAACTGGATTACAGGTGGCTGTTGTGATGATTTCAGGTTGTGATGATGATGATGATGGAAGCGGCCGCGGGGGAAGCGGACTGTGAAGGGAGGAGGTCAAGGTGCTGGTGGTGAAGATCCGCGCAAAGGATGGTGGAGACTAAGTTTCTTTAACCTTCTTTTGGACTTGATTTTTGTTGTATGGTAATTGGTTGTGGCTGATGATGGTTTGCTTTTGGCTGAGGTTTTGATTTTTGGTTTATGAATCTGTACAAATTGTATGTGTTGGTCTCTTCCTCATTGTGTTTGTTCTTCTTGTTATTTCTCACTTTTTATTTTGCAAGCTCTCTCACAATCTCAAAAACAACATAAATTTTTTGAATGTCCCAATCCTCCCCTTTTCCTTCTGTGTTTCTTAAATTTATACACAACCATGTATGTAGATTTCAAACATGGCATGTGATCTTTGATTTTATTCCAGATGATGCTTGATTTTTGGGATCTGATTCACCGTTCTTTCTGAAATTCTCATTGTTTTGTTCGACGATTACTTTTCCTTTGCACGCTCTACCTGACCACTCCTTGCACGCCTGCTTTCTCCTCTCTTTTTTTAAAAAGGACAAGATTTGAAAATGGTGCACCACCTGAAAATGACAAAATTAAAAACGGTGCACATGCACCAAAAATCAACCTCATCGTCATCAATTTTTTTCAACATAATAAAGACATAGTCGGAAATCTTTTTCTGGTTGTTGTTTTTTTATTTAACAAATAAAAAGTAAATTAAAATGAAAATGAAATGGGCTAATTTTTTTAAAATGAAACAATACAAAAAGAAACAAACAATGACAACAACAATAAACGTAATGGGTTTCTCTTTCTTTTTTTCTTGAAATGAAATGAGCTTAATCTAGAAGGAGAAAAAAAAAATGAAATGGACTTAACACAAATAATAACAACAAAACAGGTTAAGGACTTTTCAAATGGATTGAAAACATTTTCTCTTTTTTTTGGTTTTTTGGGTTTGACAAAATTGGGTGTTCAAGGTTGCCCTCTTTACTCATTTCTTATAAAAGAATATGAAAAACCTGAGTTTTACATATTGTCTTTGTAAGGAATAAGTAAAGACATGAACATTGATTTTGTTTGATAATACATGAAATGCAAATACAAGAAAAATTGAATTCTAATAATAAAAAAAAAAAAGTCTAAACAAGAAATTGACATGTAAACTATACAATTCAGAAATGACCTATGTATGAATCATGCAAAGAAGAGACTAATTTGACACAAATTTACAATTAACAAGAAATGTCAAAACAAACGGAATTTCAAAAATCGAGGAGGGCTGACAGGAATTTACAAGTTGAGAAGGCTGCTGAATAATCAAAAGATCTTGCGACCAACAAGTGATCTTGCGACCAACTCATACGAGTCAACAAGAGACAGGAAATGAAAAATCTTGACCAACTGGATACAGGTCACAAGCAATAGGAAATGAAAAAAAAAACTTGTGACCAACTGGATACGGGTCCACAAGCAACATGAAATGAAAAACCTTGCGACCAACTGGATACGGGTACAAGCGCAAGAAGACTTGTGACCAACTGGATTGGGTTACAAGCAACAGGAAATGACAAGACTTGTGACCAACTGGATACGGGTCAACAAGTGATAGGAAATGAAAAATCTTGCGACCAACTGGATACGGGTCAGCAAGAATGAAAAGCCTGCAACCAACTGGATACGGGTCTACAGGCGCAGGAAATGAAAAATTGCGACCAACTGGATACGGGTCAGCAGTGAATGAGGAAATGAAAAGCCTTGCGAAGCAATACGGGTCCACAGGTGACAGGAAATTAAAAACTTGCGACCAACTGGATACGGGTTAACAAGCAAGCCAGGAAATTAAAAGCCAGGGGTAAAAAAAAAAATTAAAAACTTGCGACCAATTGGATACGGGTCAGCAAGCAACAGAAATAAAGACTTGCGACCAACTGGATACGGGTCAACAAGCAGACAGGAAATTAAAAGCCAGGCTGGCAGGGATTGAAGACTTGCGACCTGGATACAGTCAGCAGCAGGCAGGAATTAAAAGACTTGCGACCAACTGATACGGGTCAACAAGGGCAGGAAATTAAAAGCCAGGGGCTCAGGAAATTAAAAGACTTGCGACCAACTGGATAAGCAGGCAAGCGGAAATTAAAGACTCGAACCAACTGGATGCGGGTCAACAAGGCAGGAAATTAAAAGCCAGGGGCTGACAGGAAATTAAAAGACTTGCGACCAACTGGATAACAAACAGGAAATTAAAAGCCAACAGGTAACAAAAAATGTAAATGTTGACAAGAAGAACAATGATTTGCAGTTCTTTTTCTTTTTCTTTTGTATTTTTTTTTTGAAGATTAGATTGACAATCTAGACAACTAGAAATTACTGGAAAAGTGAAATGGCAATGAGGCCAACTAGAAATGTAAAAGCAATGACAATCATGGGAATGTAAAAATTCAATTTTTTCATGCATTTTCAAGTTAAGTGGATGAGAATCAAACTTTTTTCATTTTCAAAAACAAAAGTAAACCAAAAATGTCAAGCTAAAATGGAGATGCCAAGGATGTCTATGTACAAAATATGAATGAATCCAGGATCATGATAGTATGAAATGGATAAAAAGAAATAGGCCAAGGACCTAAATGATTTGAAAATCAAAAAAAAGATGATGAATATGTCACAAAAGTATCATTTTAACATTGAAAAACATTTGAACCATAAGCTTCTTCAGAGAGGATTTCACCACATGAATCCGTTTTCAAGTTTGTCATTAACATTGCCTTGCAATATGGTTTCACTGCACTTCTTTTTCTTTTCAAAAAACATTCTTGTGAAAGGAATCTCACCATAGTCAAGCAACCCTCGAGGAAAACTTCAACCGATCAAACTCGTAGTCACTGGTTGGACCTTTTGGCGCAAATGAAACTTCTTTTTTCTTCTGTAACTTTGCTCACTTCTTCCCATTCTCTCTTATCTCCTTTTCCTTTTAGGATGATGATTGTTTTTCTGCCAAGCTTAATTGAAGCTTCTGGATTCCCTTTGTGTGATGCTAGTCATTAATGCATTGCTTGCAAGAACCTTAGGTCGTGATAGTTTAAGCTTAAATTTATACTTACTCAAGACATTATAAATGAACATGCATTCAAGAGGAAAATGGAAAGATTAACTGAATTAGAATTTCTATTGCTTGGTGTATCAACAACAATATCACAAATTGTTGGAAGAAGTAAATAGAGCAAAGTAAAAGATAGGATTTCAAACAATATAAAAATTTTGCCCAGTTTTGTCCTTAGTGGCTTATTCAATTGATTTCTTATAGCAAATTGGATGCCATAGTCACTGGATCTATTTCTGAGCCTTCAATCTTCCCTTCTCTTGATCTCCAAAAATTGCCCCGGTTTCATCTTGATCTACTTGGCTCACAAGACACATTCAACACCTAAAGTTGCCCCAAGTGTAAATTGTTTGAGATGATGCTTCATTATTTGCCCTAACTTTTGCCTAGGCCTTTTGGGTTTTCATCCTAACGGGCTTTTTTCTTTTCTTTACCCTAACTTTTGCTTAGGCCGCTCTTTCGAGTTTCGACCTAACGGGCTTTTATTATTTTTATTTATTTCTCATCCTAGCTTTCATTTAGACCGTTCCTTCAAGTTTTCGACCCAATGAGCTTTCAGCATCTTCTCAAGCATAAAACTTTTTGACTTGTAAGTGTTGAGGGTCTAGGTAGTTCTTGTCCATCCATATTTTGCAAAATCAATGCCCCTCCTGAAAATGCTTGTTTGACAATGTAAGGACCTTCATAACTTGGAGCCCATTTTCCTCGGGTGTCCTCTTGATTAGGGAGAATTTTCTTCAAAACCAAATCTCCTGGATACAAATCCCTGGGCGGACTTTCTTATTGAAAGCCTTAGCCATTCTATTTTGATACAACTGGCCATGACAAATGGCTGCCAGTCTTTTCTCTTCTATCATATGTTCATAACGAGTTTTCACCCACTCAGATTCTTCTAACTCAGCCTCCATCAAAACCCTTAATGATGGGATTTCAACTTCAATAGGGGATACAGCCTCCATTCCATATACCAATGAGAAAGGAGTTGTTCCTGTGCTTGATCGTATGTTGGTACGATAAGCGTGCAAAGCATATGGCAGCATTTCATGCCAATCTTTGTAATTCACCACCATTTTGGCAACAATTTTCTTGATATTCTTATTTGGCTTCGACCGCACCATTCATTTGAGGCCTATAAGGAGCTGAGTTGTGATGCTTGATTTTGAAAGTCTCAAAGAACTTCTGAACCTCGGCACCATTGAGATTAGGAGCATTGTCTGTGATAATTCTTTGGAATCCCATATCTACAAATAATGTCTCTTTTGATAAATCTGAAACACCTTTTGTGTGATATTGGCATATGAAGTGGCTTCCACCCATTTAGTGAAATAGTCTATTGCCACCAAAATGAAACGATGACCATTAGATGCTTTGGATTGATTGGGCCAATGACATCCATGCCCCACATTGAGAAAGGCCAAGGAGATACCATACTATGCAGCGGAAATGGAGGAGCATTAACTCGATCTGCATATATTTGACATTTGTGACACTTCCGAACATAATTGATGCAATCATTCTCCATGGTGGACCAGTAATAACCACTTCTTAAAATTTTCGTGCCATCATATGACCATTAGCATGGGTTCCACAAATTCCTTCGTGGATCTCATCATGATTATTCGAGCTTCATGAGCATCTACACATCTTAGAAGAGTGGTGTCATGATTCCTCTTGTAGAGGACTTCACCATTCAAGAAAAAGCTCATAGCCAGTCGACGGATTGTCTTTTTATGCACCTCATTTGCTCCAACTGGGTATTCTCCTTTTGAATATACCTGCTTGATGTCCTGATACCAGGGTTGACCGTGGTTCAATCTCCACATTGCCACAATATACTGGTTCGCTTTGCACCTCTACATGGATAGGTTGGACATTAGCATGGACTTCCAATTTGGTCATTACAGCCAAAGTTGCCAAAGCATCTGCAAATTGGTTCTTGTCTCGAGTTAAATGAGAAAATGACACATCATCAAATTGCTCAATTAGTCGAGACAAGTATTTCTGGTAAGGTACCAATTTTGGATCCTTTGTTTGCCATTGTCCATTAACTTGATAAATTATAAGTGCAGAGTCTCCAAAGACTTTTAATTCTTTGATTCCCAAGTCAATTGCAACTTGCAAACCATTTGCACACGCCTCATACTCTGCGATGTTGTTGGTACATTCAAAATCCAACTTGACGAGACTGGGTATTGCTTACCGCAGGTGACACCACCATAGCTCCTATTCCACATCCATTCATGTTAGCAGCTCCATCAAAGTACATTTTCCATACATTCTCCTCTTCCATTTCTTCTTTCTCCACCGACAGCACTTCATCATCACATAATTCAGGTGGTTAGCTGCTCACTTTCAAGTGGGTTTTCAGCTAGATGATCAGCAATTGCACCTCCCTTGACAGACTTTTGGGTCACATACTTGATGTCAAATTCTGACAGTATCACTTGCCACTTTGACATTCTCAACGACACATGAGGACTATCAAATATGTACTTTAACGGATCCATTCGAGAGATCAACCAAGTTGTATAGTATAACATGTACTGCCTCAGCCTCTTGGAAGTCCATGCCAATGCACAACAGGTCTTTTCTATTGCCAAGTAGCGGGATTCACAGTCATTAAACTTCTTGCTCAGATAATAAATTGCCTGTCTTTCTTTCCGGATTCGTCATCCTGTCCTAACATTGCCCCCATTGATGTTGGTAACACTGAGGTATAGTATCAAAGGACGGCCTGTAGGTGGGGTCAAACTGGAGGTTTCATTAAATAAGCCTTTATTTTTGCAAAGGCTTCTTGGCATTCCTCATTCCATTCTCCGGGTTGATGTTTTCGTAGCAACTTGAATATAGGCTCACAAGTACTAGTCAAATTGGCAATGAATCGAGCAATGTAATTGAGCCTCCCCAGAAAACTTCTAACCTCCCGTTCAGTTCGGGAGCAGGCATATCTTGTATTGCTTTCACCTTATCTGGGTCTACCTTTATTCCTTCTCCTAACAATGAATCCAAGTAATTTCCCCGTAGAAGCTCCAAAGATGCATTTATTCGGATTAAGCCGCAACTTATATTTCTGAGTCTTTCAAACAATTTTTGTAGGACTGCCACATGACTTTCTCCCTCTTTGGACTTAGCAACCATGTCATCTACATACACTTCAATCTCCTTGTGCATCAAATCATGGAATAATGCAACCATAGCACGCTGGTATGTAGCCCCGGCATTTTTCAATCCGAATGGCATGACCGTATAGCAAAATGTTCCCCATGGAGTTATGAAAGTAGTTTTTCCTTTATCATTAACATCCATGGGAATTTGATTGTATCCTGAGTACCCATCCATAAATGAAAATCGGTGGTTTTTTGCAGGATTATCAACAAGGACATCAATGTGAGGGAGAGGAAAATCATCCTTCGGGCTAGCTTTGTTTAGGTCCCATAATCCACACACATTCTAACTTTTCCATCCTTCTTAGGCACTGGGACAATGTTAGCCACCCAGTCAGTGTGTCTTGATACCTCCAAAAATCCAGCCTTAGCCGTTTGCACACTTCCTCTTTTATTTTTAATGACATTTCAGGCCGTATCCTTCTCAACTTTTGCTTTTGGTTCAATTCCCGCATATAAAGGGATCTTATGTGAAGCTATTTCTGGATCCAACCCTGGCATATCACGGTAAGACCATGCAAAAACATCCATGTATTCCTTGAACAATGCAATCATTTCTTAGCGTTTCTGGGTTTTCCACTATTTTCAGCTCCTTCTTCTCTTCTAGTGCCCATGTTAACCAACTCGATCACCTCATTGTCTAAGTCAAACTCCTTTTCTATGCTCCAATAGGTCTGAAAAGTGCCCAACAATTTCCTCATCCTCATCAATTCATGGCTATCACAATCAAGTGCCGCAAGAGAATCAATTGATAAGTCTCCAAAGTCCCTTTCATGCGACAAAATTTCTATAGTATTTAAATTCCTGGAAAGCAATTAGGATGGGTTGGAATGCCAAAATAAAAGGTGGAAAAATGAAAATAATATGGAAGACATAAATTAACGAGATGAGAATGGTAAATAAAAGAAAGAAGAAAGAAAAATTAAAGAGAGAAACGAGGAAAATGGAAGATAAAGAAAGATTATTGAATAATCATGCGAGTGCATTTAGATGATGTCTTTGAGTAGCATAAACAAAAGCATAAACAATATTTATCAATACAACCCAAACAATTACTTTGAAGCAACAACATCAATAACTGGTTCAATCTTCCAGTTCATCAGCATCTCATTATTGTTGGCAACATGAGGGTTGTTTTCTTGGATTCATTAGCATTCACCATATTGATAGTGATACAACAGAGGGGAGTGAACTTCCTCAGCTAGGATTACTTTAGCTGGGCCGGAAATGTTTCCTTTAGGTGAGGAATCTGCTTCATTTTCTCCATTTGCTCCTCCTGAAATGCTCAAGAGTCATGCCTCTCATCTCCTCTTCCAATAGTGCATTATATCCCAAACCATATCGATTAGGCTTCTTGGTGACTGGTATTGGTGTCGTGGTACCTTGCAACTGTAGTCCTAATCCTCTGCCTTGTAGGTATCCACTCTTAGCCATGATATGAGCCACCACCTGATTTTGCATTGGGGGCTTATTCTGTTCCTTTTCAGCCCTACTACCTCCAGGTTATGCCATAAACTGCTCTACCCAGTTCCACATTCTCAACATATGGCAATGTAACTGTTTAGATACTATGATATCTTTTTCTCCATGGATTGTAACGTTGAGTCATTCTCTATGTATTTAACCTTTTGATGCAAGGTTGAGGGAACAGCACCAACATTGTTAATCCAGGGTCTTCCCAGCATATTGTAATCTGATCTCTTCCATTAAAATAACACTTCGAATCTACTTGGGCCAATCTCCAACAACAATAACATTTCCCCAAGGATACTTTTCTTTGCCCCATCAAAAGCCTTCACAATCATCACCTCGATATATCATCCTTACTTATTGACAAGTAACTTAAGGTTGACATGGTAGAACATTCAATCCTGACCCTCCATCAATGAGGACCCTGGGCACTATATGGTTTCTGCATTTGAGAGTTATGTACAGTGCTCGTGGGTTAGCCTGTGACACAACTTCCTCATTCTGAGAATGTAATCATGCTACGTTTCACTGGATCTACCATATTCACCATGTTCTCTGTTGAAACGTCAGGCTTGACATAAGCTTCTTTCAGGATCTTTAACACTGCCTTTTGATGAGGCTCGATGACAAGATTAGTGATAACAAGGATATTCTAGGAGTTTTTTAATTGTTCCAGAATATCATACTCACTCTGTTTCATAATTTTTAGAAATTCCTCCTCCTCATCTTCTTTCATTTCACTTCCTCCAAGTCAGAACTTTTTCCAACATTCCCTTCATTAACAAACTTTCCTTTTTCTATTTCTTTAGGACCATAACACCTTCCACTTCTCGTTATACTAGTTACTACTCCACCTACTTGGGCATTTGAGGTTTCTCCTATATCTCTTTTC
This sequence comes from Dalbergia oliveri, assembly GCA_030441495.1. NCBI lineage: Eukaryota > Viridiplantae > Streptophyta > Magnoliopsida > Fabales > Fabaceae > Dalbergia > Dalbergia oliveri. The sequence goes on from JAMLFY010000009.1 coordinate 13,393,500, forward strand.
ATCTCAACCTCAGTCTCATAGTTCCAAGGTACAGCATGTGTGTCCTTATAAACAAAGGGTGTTGGTTTCTTCAGTGATAACTACCTTTCTCTTTGACGCTTGATTAAGTGGAGGCACTCGAAGCACAAAACGCTCAATCACATTCACCTCTTCAGAGACATTCAGCTTCTTTTTTGCTTGTATAACACCTAGTTGAGTAATCCTTGTACACGAGCCTTGAAATCCCAGCAATTTTCTATGTCATGGCCAAAGCCTCCTAATGGTAGTCACAACTCGATTCCATATCACATTTCTCATTTTCCTTCATCATAGATGCAGTGCTGTGATGTTGTATCCAACTTCCTTTAAGCCAATGAAAACTTTCTCCATAGGAGTTCGAAGATTCAAGACCCTCTTGATCAAGGGTTCTTCCATCGTCAAAGCATTTACTCGAGCTCCTCCTTCATGATTTGGCATCGGATTGTTAACAATATCGGGTTTTGATTCCTCTTAGGTCCAATCTTCCACAAGCAATTAGCCTTCTTACTTCTCTTGAAGGCTTCACAATCTTCAATTGAATGCCCCGCAACTTCCATGTGGTATTTACAAGTTAAGTTGGGGTTATACCAAGCTGGAAATGGTGGTTCTAATGGACGCACAGGACATGGTGAGATCAGGTGAGCATCGAACAATTTTTGAAACGGGCAGCATTTGAAATGGATAGCTTTGGGAAAGGTGGAAGGTTTGGGAATCGATTACGATTCTGGTTTTGGAAATTTGGTCGAGGTGGTGTAGTGTTTGGGTAGTTCTGGGATACGTGGTCGGGTTATATGTATAGGCTGGGCGAGTTGGTTGGTATGGTCGTATGTGGATGTTATTGACTTGAGGTTGGGTATGTGGGATTGTATTTGTGGTTGGAGTAGTTTGGTATGGTGGGTAATAAGGGATGGATGGTATTTGGGATCTTGGGTGTGTTGAGGCATATCTTGGAATGAAAGATTGCTGACCTTGCACATAACTTACTTCCGCCTCTTCTTCCTTGGCGGCAATCCTCTTCTTGTGTCCTCATTACTCACAGGAAGTTTTCCAGCTTTAGCCAAATTCTCGATTCTCTCACCGCAGTTATCAATTCAGAGAAGTCTTTGTATGCTGCTCCTGCCATTGCCCCAATGTAAGGAGATCCTAAAGTCCCCAGAAGTACGAACACATTTCAGATGGGATAAGTGGCGGTTGCACTTGAGCAGCTAAAGTTCTCCATCTTTGAGCATATTGCTTAAAGGACTCATCTTTCTTCTTTTGCATCGTGCTCAATTGCTCGCGAGTAGGTGCTATTTCCATGTTAAACTTGTATTGATTCATGAATTGGTCAACTAATTCCCTCCGGAGGAAATTTTGGAATGGTCTAATTGGATATACCACTCTAAGGCGGGCCCAGTTAAACTTTCATGGAAAAAGCTGATAAGAAACTTCTCGTCCTTGGACCATATTGACATTTTTGTGCAGGAACTAACTCTTTAAATGAAAAAGAGATTACCAGTGCCATCATACTTCGAGAATCAGGAACCTTGAAGTCTTTAGGAACTATTGTCAATAGGAGGGCAAAGCTGCTCAATCTCCATATGACCATAAGTGCTAGGTCCTTGAATAGCTTTGATTTGCTCCTGAATCTTCTTCATCCATTCTTCTCTGAACTTGTCTTTATTCACCTCTGCATGGCTATTTTCTGAGGAAAATGGTTGTTTCTGGATAACAACACGAGGCTGCCCCCAATAGGGGCAGCATGCTCATGCCCATCAGTATGAGTGTTCTCTAACGAATGATAGCCTTCTCCGATTGGAATTACCAATGGCATTGTGGGTGGTGGCTGTCCATGAGGATTATTTAGAATCTCATCCACCTCATTCAATCCTTGAGTGACATTTACAGGTGCATTTAATGTCCGGGTATGGTTATCATTGCAGCACTTGGTTGTACCTCAATTGACGTGTTTACCATGTCCCGATTTTGATTAGCTCTTAATAAATCAAGGGATTCCTTCATGGCTCTCATCATTTCTTCCATATTTGCTTGATTAGTTGACATTTCATTCAATTTCCCTCTCATTGCATCAACCTCCATGCTCAAATTTCTTACTTGATCAGAAGTATTTCCTGGTTCACTATTGCCACCAGCCATCTTAGTCCGCTCTGGTATTGTGAATACGAGTTAGATCGGTATCTTCTTTCCTCGGCGCCCAATTGTGACTAAGTTTTACCTGTGGCATAAGATTTATTAAAAAGAAAGAAAAATTGTTATTTATTAGAGGTCTTCTATCGTGCTTAGTCTTGATGTGAGTGTCTTTGATGATAACTGTTCCCAGAACGTCTCGTTCAAAGGTACTATGTTATATTTAAATGACTATTGCCATGAGATCAAACAATATGAAGGAATGATTATTCATTCAAAGCATTATCTTTATTACAACCATTTCCAAAAGAAATACATCATAAAGCCACACATTGTCACTCAAAAGCCAATAGCTCAACAACGTCTTCTGCAATCATTTGTTTCATTTTCTAATCAAATCCTCCAGGAGTTGAAGATGCGAATCTCATCTGGAGTCTCAAAGGGGATAATTTCCTGCTGCCATTTCCAAGTATCTTGGAACATCTTCTATTGCTGTATTGGCCAGCCCTGCCAGGTTTGAAAAGCGAACTTTCAACTCATGAATGATGTGATCTCGATGCTGCACTTCAAGATCCAAATCTGCAATCTTTTTCTTCTTCTTCAGAACAGCTTGATAATACATGATCTCATCTTTCATGTGTTGATTTAGTTCCTCAATCTTTCTCTGGTATTCATCATTCAATTCCCCAATTTGTTGTCTCATTTGTCCTTCATTTTTTAATGAGCTTTTCAGCGTTTTAGCACTTTGAAGCGCTTTTTCAATCGTTGATTTTCAGCTAATGCTTCATCACGTTCTTGCCTTCGAAGTCCTAATTCTTTATTGGCAGCCATGAGACATTCTTTGGTTTTCATCATGTGCTCCTGCCCTAGTTTTAACTTCTTCCTTGTTCCTTCAAGAACTTGATCTCTTTTGGTGCTTTCTCGTTTAAAGCTGCATAATCATGATGGGCGTTTTCAGTTCACCTCCACTTGCATCTTTTCTTGTTCAGCCTTGTTCAGTCTTTCTTTCATATCTTTGATTTCTTCAGTTTCATCAACATGCAAAGCCAATGTCTTGCCAGGAGTAATTGCAGTTGAGACTCTAAATGGCAACTTAACCTCTTGAGCTCTATTTTTCACCCATTGGCGATAGCTTTCTTTCACTACAGCTCCTAACTCCCAATTCTTTTCCTTTTCGGATAACATTATTCCAAGCAGATCGGATTTTCTGTAGAGCAATGTCATCGAAATTCGGAGTAGTACATGATGAAAGGAGTTATTGTAGCTTCAGAAGGTGGTTCCATTATGGGGTAACCAAGTTGGCGCAACACCAATGCTGGATTATAATTTATACACCCTCGAGTACCCATGAGAGGTACATTTGGAAAATTTCCGCACTGATAAATCATTGTCTGCCATCTTCCCACCAAAGGTACCATCGAATCACTTTTTCATTTAACTTGGCAAATTCCTCAGCCCATTCTCGCCCACTTTTGTTCTTGACCTGATACATTTTTAGATCATTGATAGGACAGAGTGTCTTGTTACTTCTTTGGAATATATGCGCAATAATCCACACATATAGCATTGGTAAACAACACAAAACTCTCTTGCCATTCTTCTCATAGCAAAAATTCAAGGAACAATATACATCTGAGAGAGCCGGAATAGGATTCTGAGCATGAAATTTTCGGGCAAGGAATACATCAACTTGCTAGATCTAGAAACCATCAATATTTGGAAACAGAATGGTTCCATAAATGGTGAGGGTCAATACATCCAAAAAAGTGTCCCAATCCTCAATTTGAGCTAATCGCTGCATGTGTTTTTCCAAGTACTCTCTTGTGAATCCTCTGGTCTCATTTCTGCATTTTCTGCTTCACTCAAATCTCTTACATTTACCTTGAGGACATTTGCTATTGTATGCAAAGAAGCATAATGTCCTTGGTAGCTGTAAGGTTTTTCTCCTTCTAGTGGTAACCCTAGGATCAGCTCAAATTCTTCAAGGGTTGGTGCCAACTGGAAATCTTGAAAGGTAAAGCATCGAATGGAGGATCATAATCCTGCGCAGGGCTTGATTGCCTCTGCCTGTACTTCCACCTCTAACAAGCTCAGGACTTTTCCATATTTTCTTGTGAGAGAAAGACGTTGTGGAGCTTTTAACAACTGACTCAAAGATCTCAAGCTTTCATGTTAAGGCTTCTTAGCTTTAAGATGTAAAGTCTTTTTCAATTCTTCACAATTGTTTGATCTCATGGTTGTTTCCATTTTTTTTAAAGATACTCACAACAAGACTTGATATAGCTCTCTAACAAACCTGTTGAACAAAAGAAAGAGTGATTTTTCTTTAAAAGAAAATACAAATAAAACTTGTAAACAAGTTAAAGAATTTATGTACAAAGAAAATAAGTTAAAGAAGAAGGTATGCTCCCTTTGTGACCTATTGAATTGTGGAAGGCTATCCTATGGTCTCATAAGCTTTCTCCTGTGAAGACTTTCATCAGGTGGATCTATGAACTCAGGATTCTATGGCCTCTAGAGCTAACAACTCTTTTGAAATGTTATCCACAACGCAGGTTAACCGCTAGATAGGACATTTACAAAAGAGTCACACTAGACGAGATTTTCACAATAACCAAATAGGACGTACATCCAATATGGCTCCTGTTACACAATCTCTTACCTATCTCAAGTTGCACTCAAACCCGGGTATAGGGCCCCACTCGTGTGTGATTAATGTGTTAGTGTTGTGTGTGAAGGGAGCATACAAACCTGGAATCCTAACACTACCCATTACCAACACCTGCAAAATAAATAATAGAAAATAAAAGTCGTCTATCCTAGGGTTTCCATTAATAAATAAATAAAATATAAAACTTACAAGAGCGGTATCTAACATAAAAGAAATCATTTATCCTAGAGTTGTCATGAAAGAGCAAAATGAAAAATAAAAACAAAAGGCAACTTATTTTAACATAAAATAAAAAGAACAAATAAAAATAGAGAAAAAAAAAAAAAAAATAAAAGGAAAATTTGAGATTACAATAATATGCACAATCAATTTTTAAGCTTGACTCTCGAACTTCCAGTGGAGTCGCCATCTCGCAACGAAACCGCGACGGACGCGAAGAAGAATTTTAAAATTAGGAGTCGCCACCACGTTTATTTAAATTGGGAAGACACGGAAAAACCCCTTTTAAAGAAAAGGTCTTTGTAACCAGATTAGAGTTCGGAGTCGGTTATGCATAGAGAAGGGTAGGATTTAATCCTACGCACCCTAGTACACCCGTCCTTAGACGGTACTTATTAATTGTGCAAATTATTAATAACCTTTCAAAATATTTATCTCATTATTTATTTACAAGGAAATTTAAAAAAGATTTCTTAAGAAAAATTCTAAAACATCAAATCGTCACGATTTCGATGTTCAAAATATTGAGTCAACAAGCCGTTCGGCTAAATCAACATCCTTATTTGAAATAAAAATTTTTAACAAATAAATGACCAATTTAAATTGAATATAATAGAAAATTCTATGAATTATTTACAAACAAGATAAATGAAATATTATTAATATCTTTTTTATAAAAGGGAAAAATAAATTTTTAGAGAAATTTTTGGATCATTAGCTTACACGCTAAAATGTCCAAAATATTAAGTTAACAAGCCGTCACGGCTAAATTAACATTTTATTTTTAAAAAAAAGACTTCTCAAATAATATAAAAATAACATAAACTATTTCATATGAAAAAAAAAATTATTTACAAGTAAGACATAAATTATAAAAATTTAATTTTGAACTTGACAGGATTCAAAATCGCACCTCCTACGTATCCCCTGGTGCAATGGGGAACTCAAAGTTACGTAGTTCTAAAAATGCTTGTGTTTTTTTTATAAATTTTAAATCATATTAAAAAAAAAGGAAGCATGTTTTGTTTTTTTTATTTTTTAAAAGTTGTTAGCGCAAAATTCATTAAACATCAAATAAACATTTAATCACTACTTAAGCTGATTTATTTAATTCTTCCTCTGATTAAAATAAAATGCAAAGAAATATGTTACAAACCCCTTTTTTAGACGTCAGGCCAAAGATTTTTGAACATTTTCAAGGAACCTAAGAATCAGAGTTCAACCAGAGTTCAATAAAGTCACCAAGTTTTAATGAGAGTTCCAAATAAGTAGTCCAACATAGTTTTCGTTTTTTAAATAAAAGAATCCAAGAATTTTGTTTTTTGACAAAAGATAGAAGCCTTCCAAGAGCCCCAATTGGGTTTCAATAAAGCAATGGCCCAAAAAGTTTCTGAAAAAAAAAAACATTAACAGAAAGTAAAGCAAACTAAAAAGAAAAACCCCTAAACTTAACTAGCCCAAGTGACCAAAACTTGACCCAAAATGCATAAACCTATATCTAATCCCTCGCTGGACATCAGATGGGAAAACATATAGAACGTGAGGGTAAAAATACAGGATTAGGCGGCGCACCAGAGGGGGGAAGGCTATGCGAGACTTTCAGGCGGTTGAGCTTCCGAGCGGTGATGGATAGCGGCTGACCTTGGAGTTCGCGGTGCTGCTGGTGCGACGGCGGGAGCTTGTGGAGCGGCGCGGATGACGGGCGGCGAAGCGGGCTGGGCGGACGAAGTGCAGAGACGCGATCTCCGCGGCTCAGAGGAGGGTCGCGGGCTCGCGCGTGAGGTGTCGGGCTGGCGGTGGAAGGCGCGGAGAGGAGTGTTGCGCGAAGCCGAAGCTCCTTCGCCCCGGGCGCGAACGCGGCGCGGTTGGCAGCTTCTGGCCCGGCAAGATGTGGAGTTCACGGCCTGATGCTTCCTTTTGGTATTTGAGATGTTTTTGCTTTTGATATCTATCCTGGTTTTATTTCCTTTGTCTTGACTATGGTTTTGATTTGGTTATGGGGATGGTGGTGTTGTAGATGGAGGAAGATGTTAGAATATGGTGGTGGCTTGGTTGTTAACTGGATTCCAGGTGGCTGTGATTGTGATGATGGAAGCGGCCGCGGATGGGAAGCCGTGTGAAGGGAGGAGGTCAAGGTGCAGGTGGTGGAGATCCGAAGGATGGTGGGGAGGCTACAGTTTTTTACTCCTTTCTTTGGACTTGATTTTTGTTGTATGGTAATTGGTTGTGGCTGTGATGGTTTGCTTTTGGCTGAGGTTTTGATTTTTGGTTTATGAATCTTACAAATTGTATGTGTTGGTCTCTTCCTCATTGTGTTTGTTCTTCTTGTTATTTCTCAGTCTTTTTATTTTGCAGCTCTCACAATCTCAAAAACAACATAAATTTTTTGAATGTCCAAATCCTCCCCCTTTTCCTTCTGTGTTTCTTAATTTATACACAACCATGTATGTAGATTTCAAACATGGCATGTGATCTTTGATTTTATTCAGATGATGCTTGATTTTTGGGTCTATTCACGTTCTTCTGAAATTCTCATTGTTTTGTTCGGCGAATTACTTTTCCTTTGCACGCTTCGCCACTCCTTGCACGCTGCTTTCTCCTCTCTTTTTTAAAAAAGGACAAGATTGAAAATGGTGCACCACCTGAAAATGACAAAATTAAAAACGGTGCACATGCACCAAAAATCAACCTGTCATCGTCATCAATTTTTTTCAACATAATAAAGACATAGTCGGAAATCTTTTTCTGGTTGTTGTTTTTTATTTAACAAATAAAAAGTAAATTAAAATGAAAATGAAATGGGCTAATTTTTTTTAAAATGAAACAATACAAAAAGAAACAAACAATGACAACAACAAAATAAACGTAATGGGTTTCTCTTCTTTTTTTCTTGAAATGAAATGACTTAATCTAGAAGGAGAAAAAAAAAATGAAATGGACTTAACACAAATAATAACAACAAAACAGGTTAAGGACTTTTCAAATGGATTGAAAACATTTTCTCTTTTTTTGGTTTTTTGGGGGCAAAAGTGTTTACAGGAGAAATATCAACTGTTTTTATATGAAAAAAGAATCAGGCAAAAAGAGATGGGAAAAAGGTTAAAGCTAACAAAATTATTGATTAATTAGTGAAACGAAAAATCTTTTGTAAACATTCTTCTGAACTCAAAAAAAATGAGCAAGAGAAAGTATAAAGGGAAAAGATGAAGAATATAACACCCTCTAAAGTCAATATGAGAAATGTGAAACGTCATTATCGCATAGTTGCAACAATTTGTCTTCTTTCGGCAGACAACTGGTGATAACTATAGGCTGGGCATTTTTTTAATATTGTTGCAATAATTTTTTAATATTGTACAATAATTTTTTTAATATTATCGCATAGTTGCAATAATTTTTTTAATATTATACAATATTATTATACACATATCATTGTTTTTTTTAATAAGAGACTCAGAATATAATGTTGATAGACAACAAGGAGTCATTACAAAAAATGAATGAATTAAACTGCAAACCTCTTAATTGAGCATAATTCATAAACTGTTTTTGGATCCATATAGTATTTATCTTTCATCATCCAATTAATATATCCTGCTCGATTTGCGACAATTTTGCTATGTCTTCAATTATTAACTTAGAATGGCTCTTTCTTTTGAGCTTTTATTTTACAAAATCTCAAGTGGCGCTTTAAAGAAATAAAATAAAATGAAAATGTTAAATAACCATAAATCTTACGTATCTAGAATAATATGATATAGTTATTTGTCTTTAAATGAATTAATAGATAATCCGATTTTATTTTATCTAACAATTATTATTATTATTTCTGTTAAAGATTCATTATATATATTTTCTACATATATAGTATTACTTGTTGAAATCCATATAGACCATGAAATTGAAACTGGAAAAAGAAAATGTAAAAGATGAATTTTTACTAATGAAATGAAAAATGAGAAAGGTGGTAAGGTTCCATAATATGACTTATACATAGTAGGAGGAATTTAGCTAATTATTATAACTTCCTAACTAAACCCAAGACCAGCTTGTAACAAACTATAACACCAATTAACTTGTAACAAATCAAGTATACTCTTAACATTACTCAAAATAAACAGATATGGAGACATACATACGCGGAAAAAACGCTAGAAAACAAAGATATTGAAATAAAGACTAGTCTAATCCCAACGGCTTCACTGTTATCGTGTACTATCAAATTTTGCATTGCATATATTTTATATAATTTTATGTCCTTTTTGTTAGGGTTGGACTAATCGCTACCTGGTGCGCCTCTCCAATCAGTATTGGACTAGAGAGGACTCCGAAGAGCTGTAATAATAATTCTGTAGAAACAAATGAGAGATTTAACAACTTTCAATGCTAGACTATTCTTGAGGAATTACTCTTACTTTCAAATCTTGGGAGAGTTCCTTTTGCAACAAGTGCTTTCGTGAGTGGTGACGATGATACATAGAGAGCTTGACGTTATAGTCGTTATGGTGTCTGAATGTGTGAATTCGCATGTGGCTATTATTGAGGAATTGGTTGAATGAGTGATATCCTACGTATTGCAAAACATACTATTATATTAAATATCATTTATTTGAAAGAAAAATAAGAAAAAAAATTAGGTGTATTCATCTTATTTGAAATGTATAGTATTGACTCATCTATTATATGTATCATTAAAATGATAAGTTTTTTATTTTATTTTAAGCATTTTATGATCGTTTTCAATTATAAACAAGGGATAAAGTCGATATGATGTTTCAAATAAAATAAGTTCAAAATAATGCAACTAAAAAAATCTGCTAGTGAATACCCAAAGACCACCTACATGCATACCGGTTTGGTGGTTTTTTTTCTTTTTTTCCTTTTTTAACTCCACATGGTTTGGAAACACGCTGTAGCATTACAAATCTCATCAAGCTTATGATCCATCTTAACCTCCCTTTAGCTCAACACGAATGATTTAAATAAAAGTTGGGTTTAACAAAGACTTACATTTTCCGTGGCATCTGTGGTTAGATTTTCTTTGTAAAATTGGGACTTACAATTTTTCATACATAATTATTTTTTATTACTGTTATAATTAAGAATTATCATTGGTTTCGGAAATGCATGCTGTCAATGTTTCTTTTCAATCATAATAATATGGCATTTTTTTTGGGAGTTGAAAATGAAAAATAACTCCCAAAATGTAAATATGTACTCCTTCGTTTCAATTTATATTTTTTTAAAAAAATTTAGGATTTTAAAATATCTGTCCATTTATAATATGTAAATAGTATTTTTTTTCCTTCTATTTATACTCTTAATCTGAATATATTGATTAAGTAATCATATTAAATATATTCATTGTTATTATGAACCCATAATACTTGAACAATGTGCATCACCGAAGATCAACAAACCAATGTAATATTAATAAAAATTTATTTTTAATATATAGATAATTTTATTAACTCATATAATTTTACACATTTATCAAGAATTTTTTTTTCTTAACATGTATATTGTTTGATTTTTGATAAATATAATGAAACAGAGGGATTGAGTATCACACAGATCACATTTATCAGCTCAAGCTGTGGTAGGCGTGACTAACAAGTATTGGTCCTCCATTTATGTTTGGTATAAGAGATTTTTCTATGTTATGAGAGTGAGAGAAAACAATTAATATATTTCATTTATTAATTGATATTTAATTATTATATTAAAAATATAAAAAACATGCACAAAGATTTAATACTCCTTCATTCATAAATAATTGTCCAGTTTTAAATGTATACAGAAATTAAGAAAATAATTAATAATTAATATCTCAATATTAACAAAAGTTATATGTACTTTATAATATTATCCTTAATATTTCCACTACAACTATATTTAATAGAAAAGGGAAAATAAGTTAATAAGGGGTATAATTGAAAAAAATTAATAAATTCCACCTAAAGTTTCTAAATAGACAATTATTTATGAAAAAGTAAAATTTTCATATTAGATAGTTATTTGTGAATGAAGGAAGTATGCCAATTAACAAATAGAATGTAATAATTTTTTTAAATACTTAAGTATTTCTCATTTGGAATACACTATTTTTAAAAAGAAAAAAAAGGAAAATTATAATGACCTCCCCAAAGTTTAATTAAATTCATTCAGGCTCCCCTCTATTTATTGGATGACATGATATTCTTGGGATATATTGTTCATTGTACGATAGAAGACCGGTATAATGATTTTATAAACTCATGAGAGTGTAATAATTTCATAAACTAGGTATCTTGAGTAAATTTTACAAATAGAAAAGAGTTAAAGTGAATTTTATAAAAATTGAGAGATCAGTATAATTTATCCAAAAGAAAATTACTTACTTTCAAAAACTCTGTGATGAATTATAACTATAAAATGTTTTAGCATAAAACAAACTAATTATGAACACTTGAACACTTTACAAATTTTCATACTTAAGGTTTAGTATTTAGAGTATTGTTGGGGAGCACTGTAAATTCGACAATTAGATTCAACTCTATATTGAGACATGATTCGATGAGATGTGTGTAAGAGAATAGCGTATGCTTAATAAAGCCATGTGTCAGAATAATTATTTTGATTCGACGAGGTGTTTGATATAGGCCATGGGCTAGTGATGTATGTTTCTTAAATGATGCCTTGCGATTATGCTTTCCTACGCTCGTTGAAAGTGATTTTGAAGTTGCTATTTATTAACGGGGTCTCATCAAAACAGTGAATATTGAGAACTTAGTATATTCTCAAGAAATTAAATGAGGATGACTCAATGTTTTAACGAGGCAATGGTCAATGAGTTCGACAATTTGGTTGAAATGGGTTAATACACAATAAAAGCTGGGGACTTGATGTTTGTCAAATGAGGGTTTTCTTGAAGGTCCAAAACTTGGCTTTGATTGCGTTCGTCGAAAACGTTTTAGTGTAGTTCTAATGGTGAACTTAGAAGAATTTGAAGATAGATGCATTCTGACGAGTACATAGTGGCAGCGTGAAGCGTTGAAGAGTGCACGAAAGCAAGCCCTAACCCACGATACACGTCTATGAGATTATACGAGCGGTTATCTGAAGTGGAGAACATGGGTATGTGAAGAAAGTATGGCCACGTCGAACCAATGACTGTGTAACACTTGGCAAGATCGATTCCTGAAGTTAGCTTATGATTTGTTTATAAATAAGAGCCGGGGCTTATTTTAAGTGTGTGTTGCTTTTTACTCTCATTCTATACCTTGGACTCTGACGTCTAGTGTACCAAAGACCAACAAACTATTAATGAGCGAGGTCACCTACTTCTATAGGAGTAGATTTTCTTTTTTCATTTATGTTGTTTTCATTTCATTTTATTGTTGTTTCATTTCATTTATGCTTTCATTCACATTTGTACGTACATTATTTTACTTTAACACGATTCTCTGCTTTTTGCTTTATTAGTACTCTTATTCGACCATCATGTTGTGGTACACTTAACTGAAAATCTCGCTTCATGTTTTAGAAGAAACGATTCCCTCTTCCGAATTTGAGATATGGAATTAAAAGTGTTATCGGCTAAGATGTAATTGTCAAATTGACAGTAAACAAAATAGCACTCAAACAATACAACATCACAACTTTGAATGTTGGTGAAACTGCGAAAAGTATTGCAAAAAAAATTAAATGAGAAACAATGTGTTTTTAACACAGCTATTCGTAACATATAGGTGTCAAGGGAATAGGATGAACAAATCAATCAAACCACAGCCAAGACTCGTTATCTCAACTTCTCCGTGGAATTTTACCAAACATTTGAACTCCGGCCAATATTTAGAAAATTGATTACTTTTCGGCAGATTGACTTTATTACCCAGAAATTTATTGGGTCGCATCATTCTTCATTCTTCTTTCTTCTTCAGCAAACAAATCATCCAATACAAGACAAAAGAGAAACCTGACTAAAACCAATTATTTTGGTATTATACCAAGATTAGAAAAGTCTCCAAACATCATGGCTTTATTTATTGAATGGCCCTCTTGACAAGTAAAGCCTAGCTGATTGACGTACCTAGGGTCAAAATTTAGATCACAATATGGAACTGGGGGGTGACACATCTGGAATCTGGAGTTTGGTTCTTCTAGATTAGATAGTGATCGTCGACTCGAAATCACTACTTATCAACGCGTACTGCAATTATTCTCTTTGAAAAATAATATGTGTACAGTATTCGTACAACTTATAATATCGACCAAAAAAATTTAATAAAAGAATAGACAAAAAAAAAAAGAGAGATTATTTCAATTTCTTATTTCTCTGAATCCACCGTCCGACTTATTTATCGCCTATATTATAAATATATTGTAAAAAAATTGTACATATATCATTCCCCAATTTCTTTTCCAAAAATCAACGAAAGGGTGTGGTAGATATATTCATAATATATTCCACGTGACTTTTAAACAAGTGTATCTAGATATCACAGTTCAACTGCCAATGACTGTAGGATCTCTGTTCCAGCAAGATGCCACCGCACGGTCAACTCGTTCACAAGTTGCACACGTATAAAGTGATGATGAGTTGCACTTGTGTATATGGCTAGTTAGAAATTCCTACATATTTTTGAACTGTTATTGGAATAAGAGAGTTCTTTTGGTCTAATAGTATATGTACTAGTAACCACATTAACAGTTGATTATAAAAAAAATCACATTAACTTTATAAGTTGTACCTATATTTTTTTATAACTAAAAGTTTAGATAGATTTGATACCAGTCATCATAAGTTATTCCTATTTTATTTATTACCTACTCTCATAATTAGGAGGCAAATGTATAGAAGTAAAAAAAAAAAATAAATTAGAGTAAGAAAATATTTTTACTCCAAAAACTTCTAAGAATTTATATTGGCTTTTTTTTTTTATCTTTTGAGATATTTTAAGTGTGAAATTAGTTATAGTTAACATATTATTATCTCTGTTCATTTATTATTGATTTTTCTGAAAAAAATCTCAAATTATATGTCATTTAAGAATTGATAGTTTAGTTAAATTAGGCTATATTTATTTTATATTTGAATCTATTTAATAATATTCTTATTTCTTGTAAAAAAAACCTTATAAGACACTTACAAATGACGAGAGGGTAAGGTTTTATCCCTCTTGATAAGTAACTTGATTTCAAAGTTGAGATGGGTAGTTTTGATGAAAAATAATTTAATTTAAGAAAACATTTTTCTTGTTAAAAAAAATTGAACAAACGCACCCAAGATATCGTGAATGTGAATTATTTGCAAACTGCGCGTTTGTCCTTGGTCATGGTCAGTGTTGCGTAGGTTATCTGATTCTGAGCAGGCAATTCATGAATGGGGATGGTAGGGTGGTTAATGGTTAGGCTCGTTGATACTCCTCGGGCAGCTACGGTGCTGGTCCTAATGCCGAGAAGAGGCACTGCAACAAAATTAATATTTACTAACATTTTTTAATGTTAGTAAATCATGAAAAAATGCTAGCTATTTACATAGGCAACATTTTTATAAATGTTGCATTTAGTTGGTGTCACTAAAGAGTTTTAGTAACATATTTTATATTTAAGTAACATTTGGAAAAATGTTACAATATGTTTTTTTTGTGACATTTATAAAATGTTGCAATATACCCTTTTTTATAATATTTATGAAATGTTGCAATAGACTTTTTTAATAACATTTATAAAATGTTGCAATAAACTTTTTTTAACATTTTTCAAATGTCACACCTGCTATTGTTACATACATCTGAACATACATGGAAAAAATAGAACAAAACAGAAAACATAAAGCTTCAAATAAATTAAATTTCCTTTTACTTTCATTTTTCAGTTAAAATTTAGATTTTCAGATTTGTGAAGGGAAAAATCTAAAAACTTAAAACTCAAAATTTCAATTTTCAGATTTTTTCAATTTTTCCTTCATAAATTAAAACTGAAAATGAAACTCAAAGCAGCGAAGCAACAAGGCTAGACCCAGAACTAGAAAGGAAGTATATTAACATCATTGAATCCAAAATCTCCTTGCCATTTATGATAATAGCATTTTTACAATAGATGTACTTGATAACATTCTTGACTTAAATCATGAAATTCTTAACAAAAAATAACTGATGGCAGAAAATAATACTTAAGTTTTCAAGTAGAAAGTAGAAACCCCTCATCGGCTACATTGCCATACTTCTCTACAATGGTGTCCTTTAATTTGTTTGAGATTTCAGTTCTCCTTCATGGCCTTAAAATTCTTATACAGCAATTCAACTTGAGATGGAGCCGTTTGCATGTGAACATCTTGCCCCTTGTCAAATGCTTCCCGTGCATGGATGTTTAATTCCTTGAATTTCAAAGCTTGGCCACTATTTCTATATTGGTTATCGCCCTACAGCATGAAAATAGATTTAATCCAAATACCAATACAAAATTGACATGCATATAGCAATAAAAACAAATCATAGAACTTGGTATAAATTTGGATTCTTAAGGGCATGATTGGATTAGTTTTAGTTTTCAGTTTTTAGATTTTTAGATTTTGTGAAGAAGGTAAAAACTAAAAGTTACAAATTCCAATTTTCAAATTTTCAATTTCAGTTTTCAGTATTTTCTTCAAAATATTGAAAATTAAAAAAATAAAAATAAAAATTAAAAATTGAAAAATGAAACCAAACAAACTTAAATTACCCCATAAAACTTTTCATTTGGATCTGCATCTGGAAGAGGATCTTCATCCATGGACCTTGTCTTGGGATCATAGTGTGCAGAATTGACATCAAGATTCAGTAGATATTTTGCAGTATCCTCTCGAATACGTAGATTCTTGAAGGAAAAGATATTTCAGCTCCAATTGATCTAAGATACATAAAAGTTGTGATAATCCTAAAAACAAGACCACAATCATCCAAGTAAATACGTGACAAAGAAGGAAGTATATTACCTCTCAATTTCAAGGTGCTCAAAAAGAGGGTACGTGAAGGAATGATCTCCAAACAAATTAGGTGTGAGTGACGCAACAATGGTAAACAGTGAAGCTTACAACAAAAGCAGTGACCTATACAAATAGAGTCATCCAGATTTAATTGCAACCAATATAGAAATTTTTTATGAGATTGTTAACCCCCGGCCCCACAAACAAACTAAGAATAAAAGAAAAGAAAAAAGTATCATGGATCAGAACTAACCTTTCCTTGCACTGCTCTAAAATTCGAGCCAAGGATGCTTTGCGAGCCTGTGGCACAGCTGCATGACAGAGAGCTCATAAAATCATCAAATAGAAACATTTGCTAATTAAACAGAGATAAACCAAGACTATGAATGGATTTATCCAGAGTTAATATATAATTTGTTAAAAAAAAATCCCCTATAAAATATAGTAAGCTAGATAGTGGTTAACACTAACAGAATTAGCAAAGCATTCTGTTATAGTTTGTTATAATATGTTAGCAATGAAAGCTAAGCCAAAACCTAATGTATATAATCATGGTGAGATCACAATGATCAAGCAATGCAATAATCATTCTGTTAGTAAAATTAACCTGAAATAACACTTTATTAATAGATAGATAGATAGAGAGAAACAACAATTAATTACAAATAATAAATAATCAAATCAATACAGGAATACAAAATGAAGAATCAAATAAATAAATAATAAAGAACAAAAGAGATGACTATTGTGATTAATGGCAGCATAACTTAAGTATTTTACCACCGAGCTTTAAAGTTGTGCACATGGTTTTCATGGCTAATACTCCTAGGATCCAATAGTCACTTCTCACTAACTCTCCTTGAACTAGTGAGGCTACTATAAAATAACTCTTTTGGATTGCTCAAGGGAATATAGAAAGTTACAGCTCAAACTAATGATTTTTTTGTAAGTGTTTGACACTGTGAAAAAAATATATATAATGCTGATAAGTTTTATTTTTTAGATGAGGAAAAAAATGAGGAAAAGCTACTGCAAAAGTGAGCTTGCTACTACTTATACAGGAACCGTAAAACACTTGCACAATTGCAGTTAGTCAAAGTTCGTTAGATGTCGGATGCAAAGATTCAGAACTATGAGGCTATAAAATAGGAAATGGTTAAAGTGCTTCAACGTTCCTTTTGCTATACAGATATAATCATAGTTCACAAGACTTGGTCAAAAGCAAACTTAAGCACCGTTAAACTAAAACTTAAACAAATAATAATATAATAATAATGAACTAAATTAAATTTTAACTTTGAAATAAATTAAAATACTATCAATAAAATACAACACATTCACAGTGAACTTTGCTCTCAACTTACACTCTTCTCTTTCTCTCATTTCTTCTCTCCAGCTAGCTTTGGTACCTTACATGGTATAAGAGCTTTGTGCTGTGATGGCTTCCCTAAACTCCTCACAAAATTCTACTCCTACAACATCTATGATTCAGAATTTCACAGTTCTAGTTGCGTTAAAGCTAGAAGATGACAACTACCTGCCATGGAAGCCGTAAATTGAAGCTACAATTGAAGGTTACGATTTGATGAAACACGTCATAGGGAAAGCAATCCCTCAAAAGTTCCTAAATGAAGATGACAGAAGCAACAATGGAAGAAGCAAGATTCCTTGCTGAAATCTTAGTTACTACATTCTCAAAACCTTTCACAACAACGCTAGTTGGCTACAATTTTGCATACCAGATCTAGAATAGGTTAGAGACATTCTTTGCTTCTCATGCCAAAGCCAAAATCAGGCAACTCAAGAACAAGCTTGGGAATACAAAGAAAGAAGGTCCTGTAAGTGAATACTTGCTAGAAATTAAGAAACTTATTGATCGTTTAATTTTTGTTGGTATTGCCATGAATGATTCAGATCATACAGAAACCACATTAGGAGGTTTAACTGAGGAATATTCCCCTTTATTACTACAATCAATGCAAATTCTGAACCCTTGTCAGTAGAAGAATTCGAAGTTTTATTGATGACTCAAGAAGAATTGATAGAAAATTTTCGAAAAGGGGATGGCATTGTTCAAGCCAATTTTGCTCAAACTCTCAATATCAAAAACCTCAGTTTAGAGGTCATCAAGAATTTAACAATGGAGGTAGATTTGGCTTTAATTCAAGAAACTAGAACTTTTGTGGAAGAGGAAATGGGAGATTTGGAAGGGCAGGTGGCAGGTTTCCTCCCTTAAACAGGCCTCCTTGTCAGATATGCAATAAAGTTGGTTATCTTGCTGCAAGTTGCTGGTACAGATACGAACAAAATAGCTCCCAATCCTCTGAAAGTAACAAGCCTAGAGCTAATATAGCTCAAAGTAACTTCTTGGCAACACCAGCAACAATACATGATTCTCTTCGGTATCCTGACTCGGGAGCCAACCATCATATGACAGCTGATTCAGACAATTTATTGGACAAAGATGATTACAATGGTTCAGAAAGAGTCATTGTTGGAAATGGTACAGGTTTGTTAATTCAGCATGTTGAAATTTAGTTTTTAAGCATCCTCTAGTTCTCACTTATTTCATCTTAATAACTTGCTCCATGTACCTAACATCACCAAAAATCTTTTGAGTGTCTATCAATTTGCTAAAGATAATGTCTATTTTGAGTTTCATGCTAATTGTTGTCTTGATAAATGTTAGATTACCAAGGAGGTACTACTCCAAGGAATTCCTGATAATGGTCTTTACTCTTTCACCTTTACAACTGCTGCTGCTAAGGACAGAGCTGCTGCTGTGGCTGCCTTCTTGTCCTCAGCAAAAATTGATGACACTTTTGCTGTATGGCACTCCAGATTAGGCATCCATCTGCCTCTGTTGTATCTCAAGTTCCTAGGAATTGTAATATTTCATTTTCTTAGAATAATACCACTTGTACTGCTTGTTGTATGGGGAAGTTTCACTAACTACCCTTCAGTACATCTAGTTTTGTTTACTCAAAACCACTTGAATTAGTGTATAGTGACATTTGGGGACCTGCCCTGTACATCAATAAATGGTTCCAAACATTTTGTACATTTTATTGATGCATTTTCAAAGTATACATGGATATATTTGCTAAATAATAGGTCTCAGTTACATTATGCTTTCATGCATTTCCAACATCATGCTGAATTACAACTTGGTACTATAATATTAACCTTTCAATGTGATAATGCTAAGGAATATATTAGCCTTTGTAGAAATTTGCAGGCTCAACGAATTAACTGCAGATTTCCTGACCTCACACACATCAGCAGAATAGAGTGGCAGAGAGGAAGCACATGTATATAGTTGAAATAGGCCTGACTCTACTTATAAATACATCCCTCCCACTGCATTATTGGGGTGAGGCTATCACTACAGCTGTCCAACTTATTAACTGCAACCCTTATCTTATCCAATCTATGACCAATTGAGAAGCTCTTTGCCAAGAAACCTGCATATGACTCTCTTAGAGTCTTTGGCTTCCTCTGCTTTCCTTTTACTAGGCCTTATAACAAAAACAAGCTAGACTTCAGATCCCAGCCATGTGTTTTTCTTGACTATGGGAATCAACACAAAGGGTATAAATGCCAAACTCCTTCTGGAAAAATCCTCATCAGCAGACATGTTATTTTTTATGAATCTTAGTTTGCATTTAAGTCTAATGCCTCTCTTATACTCAGTCCACACCTACCATAGCCACTGATTTCCCATCCTTAATGCCCTGTATCCCTGTCCTCCCACTATACAAGCCCATTTCACCTCAACCTGCAACACCTGAACCTGTAACTCCTACTTCTCAAATCCCAACAACAACCTGCTCCCCCTACAGTACCAGTGACCCAACCAGAACCTGTTCCCCTCAGCTATTAAGCAACCTGCTCAAACCTCTACAACTAGTGGACCACCTAGAGCAATTCCTACCAATGCTCATGGAATGCAAACCAAAGCTAAGGCTAGAATCTTTAAACCCAAAGTGTTCCAAGCTTCCCTAGAACCAACCTCAGTTAAAGAGGCTTTGTCAATTCCTCATTGGAAGCAAGCAATGGATGATGAATATAGTGCGTTAATGAGGAATAACACATGGAAACTAGAACCATTATCCCCTGGCAAGTTTGCTATAGGCTCAAAGTGGGTTTTTAAGGTTAAGCACAATGCTGATAGATCATTGCAAAAATATATATAAGGCAAGGTTGGCGGCTAAAGGATTTAATCAAAGACCTAGCTTTGATTTTACAAGAACCTTTAGTCCTATAGTCAAACCAACCTCCATTAGAACTATTTTATCTCTTGCATTATCCAAATCTTGGTGCATAAGACAGTTGGATGTCAATAATTCATTTTTGAATGGAGATTTAGAGGAGATGTGTAACACCTTACTAAATTCTAATTCTTCCACCTTAATTTTTATTATTATTATTATTTTAAACAATAGTTAGCTAACATAATATTATTAACCTGTAATATGAAATTTTGCTAGATTTTTTTTTAAACCTATGATTGTTTCTCATTCATAGTTCTATACCTGGAATAATGTATATCAATTGTAAATCATGCATTTGGTAGATTCCTAAGAAAGAGAGGTGGGTCACAATGAACACGCTTAAATACCAAGTCTTCCTAGCAGAAATCTTCAAATTACAATTTCAAGTAATACACTTTCTTTCAATAACCCAAGGGTAATTTTTAAATGACAAAGAATACTTCTTTTCTAATATAATACTACTATTTGTTAATTAGTGATTCGTACATTTTAGACAACCATCATCTATAAAAACATACTTCATTACCAACATCAATTCATTGGGTACAGGACATGTTACACATTCAAGATACGTGAAGGAAAACTTTAATACAACAATATAACATAACCAAAGTCTAGTAACGGATAGTACAGATTCTATCTAGTACACGTAATAGAATTTGATTATTTAGAAATTAAGTCCAAGGCTATATCCATTTCATCTGACGATCCATGCTATTTGGAAGCATAAAAAAAGAAGGGTGAGAGAAGTCTAGGAAGGTGATATTTCTAGGGGAGTCCCACTTTATTGCAAAAATACTAAGAATAACGTGAGAGTGTAGTAAGATGCAATCTTTTATATTAACTCAAATTATCTTTTACTAATGTCAAGTAATATGAAAGTGAATAATATCAATCATAATAAAATTGCATTAAAAGAAGTGTAATAAATAATCATGAGTATACTATAAACTCCCTTTATAATATCATGTTTCCTTCTAATGGTTATAGTCTGCAAGATTTTTTTCATATTGATTCTATGAAGCTCATTCTTAGGGCGTTTAGTCAAATTAGTAAATGCCAAGTCTTTATCCGCTAGTATGCGGGGCCCAAGACATTACTACAACATTCACCAAGTCCTTTTCCGTACAAAGCGAGGCCAGAAGTGTTGTTTAGCACTCAGAACTAAGTATTCACCAAGTTTATCTTCGCTATAAGGCGCAGAAGGTGTCACTTGTTTATGTATCCATTTCATATAGTGCATACAGTATATATAAAGAATGAAAATTACATAAAGTTTCCATAATTTCTTTCATATTTACATATAGACCACAAGATTTTTCATATTTTCACATAAAGCCCAAACAACATAGGATTCCTAAAATACTCATAAAACCCATATTTCTTGTAATTATCATTGAAGCACCAAATCACACTAATACAATAAATTCATTTCCTTTATAATAAAATATGTTTAAATTAGTTTTTAATCATATAATAATTTAACTTCACGTAATAATATGTTGCTAATTCCATAAGCCTAAATACACCCAAAATTATTTCAAATCTATCTTTAGAAAATATGTAGGTAAATTACCTTTACATGTTCAATATAAGTAAAAAAAATATTTTTATCTATGTAAAGATATAATTATAGGGTAAATAAAAGAGTAATGAAATCTTCAAGAAATATTTAAAAAGAAATAATCAAAATTATACCCAAGCTTTAGGAAATCACTTCAAGCAAGAAACTAATTAGTTTACATATCATGCTCCTAATGGGACCTTAACTTAAATATTTGTAAATAATATTTCTTAAGGTTGATCAATGCATATATTCAAGTCAAATATTTATAGTTCAAGGTTCATGTAGTTCAAGGTCCATAATTCAAGGTCCATAGTTCAAATCCAAATGTTGTGATCATTAATTCTCTCAATCAAGTCCAAGTAAATCTTAAAGACTCATAATAGTCCAAATAATGTCTATAAATTTATAAGTCCATAACAAAGGTCATGATTAATATTTCACAATTCTGTAACAAAGGTCATGATTAATATAAATATATTTTAGTGTCTTTTTATATCTTATTAAGTCTTAATGGTCCCAAGAAAACATAACACATAAACCAAACTAAATATTACATGCTCAAAGGTTTACCATTGATTATAATGAATTAAATAAAACACTTTTTATGAACAAAAAATATTTCATAATCAAATATATAATGAGGTCAAAACCAAGCTATATCACCTTAAAATTTCACAACTTGTGCACAAAGCTTTATTAAATAAAAATACATGGTTCAACAAATTTATATCACATTTAAATATTTGAAGGAAGCATAATCAAAATTTAAAATGATCTTTAATCATAATTTTCAACTATATAAGTAGACAAATAAACATGCATCATATACACATAGATTAAGTATTTTATGTTACCATCTTTAAATCATTCAAAGATATTAAAAACAATAAACACAAACTTTGAGTATCATAACAACATCATATACGAAAATTATACATGAAGCTTATTAGTGAAAGAAAAACCCCTGTGTTCTTGGAGCTTTAGAAACTTTGCTACACCAAAGCTAAACCAGCAACTTCTTCAACTTTTCTAAACCTTCTCTAAGGGCTAAAATTTATGTATAAAGGCTGGGAAGTGTTGATGTTAGATGATGATAAGAAGAGGTGATAATTTGGAGGTGTTTTGTTAAAAATTTGTAAGTGTTTTTGTGTGAAAATGAAGAAAATAAAGAGAGAAATGGTGGCTACAATATTTGATAGATTTTAAGCAGAAGAATAAAGTGTAGAGTTATGTTTAGAGGGGTGCTATTTATAGAAAAATACTAGGATTAAAATATTACTAATTTCATAATTTATTTGCCATATTTAATTAGTTTAATTAGTTAAATATTAAAATTAACACTAAATAATTTAATCAATTCTTAATTATCATTTAAAGACATACTAAAATATTAATAACATGATTTAAAAATATTTAGTAAATTTTCATATAATTTAATAGTTAATTATTCAAAATAAGGTAAATTTACTTAAACTAGTCAATCTTAATTAGGTTAATTAATTAGTAAATGACTTAATATTTTACTCAAATATCATAATAAGGTTATTAGAGATATAATACAAGTATTCACGAAATTTATACAATTTTTATAATTATTTATATTTTATTTGGTATTTTACACTATTGCTTATTTTATTAGGAATTAATTATTAATTAACTAATGATTTATTTAACTATTTATAAATTATTATTTTCTTCTTTGGCATCCTATAGGTCTGTATAACATGTCTAATAGAGTTATAGAGGGTAGCAAGTTATCTTGAATGATTAATATATGAAAATGACAAATTTTACGTATTTATCTTAAAGTTATATATACTAGATAATTCATAAAATAATCATAAAAATTACTTTTCCTTAATCTATAGTCAAGAACATGTTTTTACCTTATTTATAAGTTATCTATAATTTTTATGAGTTTTTTCTACAATTTTTAGTATTTTTTATGTATTTTTACCTTAATTTGATCTATTTTTAAATTAATTAAAATAATTAATTATCTATAAATAAAGTATATAAACTTTTTGCAGGCTCCCATGTAAATTTGAACTATCTTAACAAGATAAGGAGATAAGATCATCTTTGTTGAAATTTTAAGTAAAAAATAGTTGGCTTTGGATAATATGTCATGTAAAATATATTTTAATTTTAAAAAATATATATATTATGAGACTAAATTCCAAACTATTCTAGGTGTCATTTAATTGATTTAAGAGTATTAGTGAGATTAATCAAAATTTAGGAAATTATCTTAAAGCTTAAGTAGTTAATTAGGTATTTTAAGATTTATTTATATTAAAATTAATTAATTAAAGATCAATATGATTTTTAACACTATCCGTAGTCTAATGGAGAGACCCATTTTGTGGTCTTCTTTGTCTAATATCATAACTTGATTAAATTTTTTTTACAAGACTTAGAGTTATTTTCTAGGATTTTTCAAAGTTTATTTTACACTCCACGATAGGTTATTTTTGTGTAATTATACTAATATTATAAAAGTGTAATAAATATTAATATTTATTATTAAAAAATTATGTTTAAAATGTATTTATCATTTTTTTTATCATTTTTTTAATGACATTCTCTAAACTTTTCTAAGGTTTTTGTTAGCTTTTTCTGCAAATAATTATGTTATAAACTTATTTTCTAACATTTAGTGGTATATTTGTAATTTTAATAAAATCTAAGGAAATTATTAGAATTTCACATTTTGGTGCTAAGTTTCAGGTTGTACAGCTATTAGATCTTGTAATATTTTAAAATTTTGAGCAGCAAGGGTACAAATATCATTTTACATTATCCTAGTTTACTCTTTAATGATTATTCTTAAATATTTCTTGCCTAAAAAAAATCCTCATACTTTCTAAATAAAAAAGCTATAATAAAGCAACATTATTTTAGGAAAACTGAGGATGTTACAGGATGTGTATATGAAACAGCCCAGGGATTTGAGATTGAAGTTGCCAACGTGTGCAAATTAACCAAATCATTGTATGGACTAAAGCAAGCCCTTAGGGCTTGGTTCCAAACTCTAAGCTCTCACAGGTCTTGGATTTTCACCAACCAAATCAGATGTCGCTCTTTACCCGCATCACCCCTCATTGTACTACATATATTCTTTGCTATGTGGATGATATTATCATTACAGGAAGCTCCCCCTCCTACATCTCTTCTCTTATTCAGGAACTCAACAATTCCTTTGCCTTGAAAGATATGGGCAATTTGCATTATTTCCTAAGGATTGAAGTGATTAATACTACATCAGGTGGCTTCATTCTTTCACAAACTAGTATGTCAATGACATCCTCAAAAAGGCTGGCATGGAAGATTCCAAACCATGCCCCACTCCCTACCTTCTACTCTAAAACTTTCAGCTGATGGTACCAGAATTTGAAAATCCAACTCTTTTTCTCTGTAACAAAGTTTGCCAATTTATGCAAACTCTAAAGAATCTCATTGGAAAGTAGTGAAACGAATATTAAGGTATATGAGTGGAACTATACATCATGGCCTACATATTTAGACATCAGCTAACTTATCCCTCATTGGTTTCTGTGACTAGGATTGGGGTTTTGACCCAGATGACCACAAATCAACCAGTGGATATTGTGTTTTTCTTGGCCCCAATTAACCTTATATCCTGGTCTTCAAGGAACCAACCTGCTATGTCAAGATCTAGCACTGAAGCTAAATACAAAAGCTTAGCCTCAGTCGTAGGGAATTGTTTTGGATTCGAACCTTGCTAATTGAACTCCATGTGCCTATCTCAGCCACACCTAGAGTCTACTGTGACAACCTTAGTGCAGGATCCTTGCTCCCAACCCAATCCTCCATTCTGAGTCCAATAAGCATTTTGAGTTGAACCTCCATTCGTTTGAGATCATGTAGCAAAAGGACAAGTGCATGTCGCCATATTAGGCACTGCTCAAATAGCTGGTATTCTTACTAAAGCTGTCTCTTCATCCTTTCATGAATTTAGGTCCAAACTAGAATTGAGGATGCTCGATCCATGAGTTTGAAGGGGGATGTAAAGGATATATAGTAAGCTAGATAGTGGTTAACACTAACAGAATTAGTTGAGCATTCTGTTATGGTTTGTTATAATCGTTAGTAATGACAGCTAAGCAAAACCTGATATATATAATCATGATGAGATCACAATAATCAAGCAATGCAATAATCATTCACAGTGAACTTTGCTCTCAGCTTACACTCTTCTCTTTCTCTTGTTTTTTTTTTTTTTCTCTAGCCTTGGCTCTGGTACCTTACATCCCCAAACCCAAAGATCAGTGAGATGTCAAACTAAAGAAACATCAAACCACAAGTGTGTGAGAAACAATATTGCCCAAATACCTGAACTCAACATAGCTGTTGCATGGACCTCTTTCAAGCACCTTGCAAATTCAAGCCTTCCCTCTCTATGTTTAGAACAAGAAAGACAACCACATTAGGTTACCATAGTAATTAACTTCCACCTCGTATGGCATGGATTCAGAGCATTGCTACCATTAAAGATGAAGTGTTATTGTATGATGATGATGGCTCCTACTTGATGTATAAAATATGTTTCATTTTTTACGCTCTTTATATGGTTGCTGTTAGTGTAAACCACATAAGAAATTATAGTGTAAATTGTATGGAAGACGAGGCATAATGACAAACATAAATCCTTAGTCACTTTAATTATTTGTGCTGCCCGGTTCCGTTAGCATTTAGCAATGAAGTGATAGCATGCCAGTACAGCGTCGCAACATCTAAGATCCACAAGGATCTTAACCAAACCAAACGTCGCAACTGGGATATGAAAGTTGCCAAATTTTATTTTCATAGAAAAGTAGAAATAAGAAAAATAATCGGAAAAAAAGTGAGTTAAAAACTTTAAATTGATCAAATATAGTAAGACCATATTTAGTAGCGTAATTATACTTGAGTAGCGTGAAAACTTGATCGTCTAACATCTTTATCCTGATATGCAGCTTGTTAATAATTTTTAAATATTTATTTACTTTTATGAAAATAGAATCGAACATGATTATGATAGGATCTAGTTAAGAAGATCATAAAAGCACCTTAAGAGTTTTGGGAAGCTAGAGTACCCTTTTATTCTTGCCTTTCATGTAATTTGGCTAAAACAGTGCTTTTGTTCTTTTTTATCCAACCAGATTTAAATACTTTTAATAATTAAAAATATCCTTCAAATTGTCTATCTAAACATAAAATAGTTTTTTTCCCAAAAAAGCTATAGTGAAAAAATACTTTTTTAAAAGATCAATCCAAACACATCTTAGTGCTGATTGATTTATTATTATAATTGATTGATTTTATTTTATTTTTATATTTATATTATGATATTATGATTAGTCATTCTAAAAATAGCAAGAAGTCTGAGAGAATGTCAAGGAGCATAGTAAACATGAGGCATGATTGAGTGAAAGAAAATGAAAATTTTTCTAAATAAATAAATAGTTTAATTTCTATGATTATAGTGTAAAGATTTTTTACATTATTATCCAATCATTTATTATCACTTAGAAAAATGGTTACGTCTTATATTCAGTATTTAAAAAGTCATATAAATGAGGTAATTTGATTGAATAATAGTGTAAAAAAAATTTTAACCAAAATTAAACTCAAATAAATAAGAAATTATTATGTGGTCACGGATCCCTAGGATTATGCTCCTTCCAACTATATCATACCATAC
Organism: Dalbergia oliveri; assembly: GCA_030441495.1. NCBI lineage: Eukaryota > Viridiplantae > Streptophyta > Magnoliopsida > Fabales > Fabaceae > Dalbergia > Dalbergia oliveri. The sequence goes on from JAMLFY010000009.1 coordinate 13,421,031, forward strand.
GGCAATGGAGGCCACCACTAAATATTACATTTTAAAATAAAGTAACCATGATTAATCTTCTTTATGATTATGTGCAAGCAACATTGCCCGTTCCTCTTCTCTGTTCCAGCAACCTGTGACTCAATCGTCTTGTTGCTGGTAGAGAGAGACAGCACGCAACGATCATCATTATCATGTTGACCATCATCATCATGTTGATGACAAACACACACAAAACAAAACAATACATCCTGCACAAATGAAGATCTAGTCAAAATTAAGCATCACAATTTTTCTTTATACAACAGCAAAAATCACACACACACACATCAACATCTTTAATTTGCAAACCTTTCTTTATATAAAAACCAACATTAATATAATATACGCATATCCTGTGGCGTGATAAAGCTATTTTTGTGTCAAAATTTTCAAAGTGCAGGTAGAATTTCTTGTACACATATAATAAAGTCAAAGAATGAGGCACAGAAATCACGAGAGTTCCTGTGCAAGTTACTATACATGCACGGTAACTTATCATGTGAGCACCGAAATCACGGAGAATTCCTGTGATTGGTTGCACAGTGACTCTAGCCTCTATAAATAGAGGCTGAATTCATTCAGTTTAACATCAAAAAGAGAGTATTCACTTATATATAGTGTCTTCTGAGAGTCTCCTATATTTATAGAGAGAGTGTATTCTCCTAATATAAGAGAGAGTGTTATTGTTCTCTCCTTAGTATTAGAGAGAGGTGTAATTTTATCTTCCACATAGTGAAAATCTTTCTCGGCCTTACCGTTTTTTCCTCATCATTAGGGGTTTTCCACGTAAATATTCTGTAGTTCAATTCTCTCAACTCTATTTTAGTTGCGTTGATCTGTTTCAATAACTCTGGTACCCAAAGTGGTATCAGAGCTTTGGTACGGTGGGATTTTTTCTTAGTATGCTCTATGGTTTCAGCTTAGTCTGATCTTCCACATCAGAAAAGAATTTTCCTGGTGCTTGAAGAGCCATTGGTCCACAACTTGGGTTACTACTCTCGGTCATGTTATACGTGTAGTTGTATACTTTTAGTATTGTTAACATATACCTGAATTTGTTTCATATACGGTATAAATATATAGTCCTGTTCACGTATATGGTACTTTACGTATAAGACACTGTTCACCTATACGACTATTCATACATACAATACTATTCACATATAAGATATTGTTCATGTATACGGTACTATTCACGGTAAAAAAAATGACCTTCTAGTAGAGAAACAGGTCCCTAATCACCATGGCAGCAAAATTTGAGTTTGAGAAGTTTAATGGGAGTAATTTTTCCTGTGGAAATTGAAGATCAAGGCAATTTTGAGGAAGGACAATTGCTTACCTATTGAAGGCGAGCCAGAAGTTCCTGATGAAAAGTGGAAGGAGATGGATGATAATGCTTTGCGTCTGCATCTTGCAATGGAGATTCGGATTGTCTAGTGTTACAGAAAGAAGACAGCAAAGGAGATTTGGGATGCTCTTGTCAAACTAAAGGTCAAGTCTCTTCACAATAGAATATTTCTAAAGAGAGGTATACTCTTGGGATGAGTGAGTCCACATAAATGACAGACCACATCAACAATCTGAATACCTTATTCTCCTAGCTTAGCATCAGATTATAAAATAATGGAGAATGAACGTGCCGAGCTTCTACTTAAGAGTCTACCTGACTCATATGATCAACTCATCATCAACATCACAAATAATAATACTACCAATTTCTATCCCTTGATGATGTCGCGGTGCTATTCTTGAAGAAGAGTCAGGCGCAAGAATAAGGAAGATAGACTTGAGAGTTCAAAGCAAGCAGAGGCGCTTTGGTGACGAGAGGAAGATCAATGGAGCGTGACTCCGTGGGAGTCATGGTCGAAGTAGATCAAAGTCAAGAAGAAGGAAGAATTTCAAATGCTACCGTTGTGGCATGAGAGGGCACTTGAAGAAAGATTGTTGGAACAATAAGAAGAATGCAGATAAAGTCCAGAAGCATCAACCTCTCAAGGATGTGTTGCGAGTACCTCTGGATGGAGAAATCCTATATGAGGCGCAATTGGTTCCAAAGGCGGTAAACGCTCACTGATATTTGGATAATGGATTCAGGAGCATCATGACATATGACTCCTCACCGTGATTGGTTTTACAGTTACGACCTCTCTGTAGGATTGTGTTCATGGGAGATGATTATGCCTTAGAAATTGCTGGTATTGGTCCTGTCAAAATAAAATTATTTGATGGTTCCATTCAAACAATTCAAAGAGTGCGACACGTGAAGGGCTTGAGGAAGAATATATTGTCTATTGGGCAATTGGATGACCTCAGGTGCAAAACTCATGTTGAAGATGGGATATTGAAAGTTGTTAAAGGTGCTCTTGTGGTGATGAAAGCGGAAGACCACGGCAAATCTATACAACTTCAAGGATATACGTTGGAGGAGGCAGATGCATCAGTAGCATGAGCAAGTAAGAAGAAACGACGATGATGTGGCATTGCAAGTTAGGCCACATGTAGGAACGTGGTTTGAAGGTTCTTGCGGAACGTAATCTCATTCCGGGCTCAAATCGGTGAATTTACCGTTTTGTGAGCACTGTGTTACAAGCAAGCATCATAGATTGAAGTTTGGTAGTTCACCTCGAAGTAAGCATATTCTAGACTTGATTCATTCTGATGTGTGGGAGTCGCCAGAAATGTCCTTGGGAGGTGCAAAATATTTTGTATCATTCATTGATGATTGCTCCAGGAGACTGGGTGTACCCAATCAAGAAGAAGTCAGATGTGTTCCCAATATTCAGGGACTTCAAAGCAAGAGTAGAATTTGAATTCAAAGAGAATCAAGTGTTTGAGGAAAGACAATAGAGGAGAATATACTAATGGAGATTTTCTAGCATTTTGCAAGCATGAAGGTATTCAAAGGCAATTTAGTTGTATATACACCTCAGCAAAATGGTGTAGCAGAGCGGATGACAGGACTCTTCTAGAAAGAACAAGAGCAATGCTGAGAAGCGGAGTTTAGCCAAGTCTTTCTAGGCGGAAGGCGGTGAAACTCCTGTTACGTGATTATCGGTCGCCATCAACCGCGATTGGTTTAATGACACCAATGGAGATGTGGAATGGCAAGCCAGGAGATTATTCTTCTCTACAAGTGTTCGGGTGTTGGCATATGTGATGTATAACTCCCAAGAAAGAACAAAGTTGGACCCAAAATCAGGAAATGTATATTCTTGGGTTATGCTGACGGTGTAAAGGGGTATCACTTGTGGGATTCACAGCCGCAAGGTTATTGTCGAGAGATGTTATATTTGCAGAAAATAAATTACAAAGTGAAGAAAAAATGACAGGCATTGTTAAGAAGATGACTCCAAGTCCAGATAGATGAGAAGTCTAGAGAAAATGATTCTGAAGCGAGCCAGAGCAGGATGAACAAGTACAAGAAGAGGCTAATAATATAGAAGTTAGGCGATCAACACGCAGACACAGCCACCATCATGGCATTCAGACTATGTTATGGCAAGCCACGATGCATTCTGTCTTCTGACAGAAGAAGGAGAACCATCAACTTTCAAAGAGGCTTTGAGTAGCACAAATACTTCTCTATGGATGGCGGAATCAGGGAAAAATGGAGGCCTTGCATAGGAACAAGACATGGGAACTTGTTGCCCTTCCAAAAGTTCGGAAAGCCATTGGCAACAAATGGGTCTATAAGATCAAATGAGATGGAAATGATCGAGTGAACGATATTGTGCAAGACTGGTGGTAAAAGGATTTGCTCAGAAGGAAGGTATCGATTTCAATGAGATATTTTCTAGTTTAGACTTACCACTATCAGAGTAGTGTTGGCTATGTGTGCTGCATTTGATTTACATCTTCAGTTAAATGTGAAACTGCTTTCTTCACGGAGAACTTGAAGAGAGATTTATATGCTCCAACCAGAAGGTTTTGAAGAAAAAGGAAAAGAAAACTTGGTTTGTAGGTTGACCAAATCTCTATGCGGTTTAGCCAGGCGCCAAGGTGTTGGTACAAAGATTTGATTCCTTCATAATTCGTCTCAGATAACAGATTGAGTGCAGACCATTGTACATACTACAAGAGGTTTGATAACAATGTTTTCATCATTCTGTTGTTGTATGTGGATGACATGTTGGTGGTAGGCCCCAACAAAGATCAAATCCAGGAATTGAAGGCACAGTTAGCTAGGGAGTTTGATATGAAGGACTTGGGACCCGCAAACAAGATTTTAGGAATGCAATTCAGGAGACGAACGGACAGGAAGATCTGGCTTTCACAGAAGAATTATTTGATGAAAATCTTGCGCGCTTCAATATGCAAGATTGTAAGCCAGACCCCACTTCCTGTGAATTACAAATTATCCTCAGGTATGTGTCCGCAGTGAAGCGGAAAGGATGGAAATGTCTAGAGTACCATATGCATCGGCGGTGGGAAGCCTTATGTACGCCATGATTTGTCTAGGCCAGATATTGCTCAAGCAATTGGAGTAGTCAGTCGGTTTATGGGGATCAGAAAGAGCATTGGAATGCTGTGAAGAGATTCTGAGAGACATTAGAGGAACCTCAGGTGCTGCACTATGTTTTGGAGGATCAGAGTTCATTGTCAGGGGATATGTTGATTTATTTTGCAGGTGATCTTGATAAAAGGAAATCTACTACAGGCTATGTGTTCACACTTGCGGACGGAGCTGTGAGCTGGTTGTCCAAGTTACAGACTTTGTAACTCTGTCTACTGCAGAAGCTGAATATATGGCAGCTACAGCTTGCAAGGAAGCTATTTGGATTCAAAGTTTAATGGAAGAACTCGGGCACAAACAGTCAAAGATTCCTGTTATTGTGACGGTAGAGTGCCTTGCACATTGCAAGGAATCCAGCTTTCATTAGGACGAAGCACATAGGAGTTAATATCACTTTGTTTGAGAAGTAGTAGAAGAAGGAAATGTGGATATGCAGAAGATTCACACGAAAGACAACCTAGCAGATGTCATGACAAAGGGATCAATATTGACAGTTTGAATGGTGTAGTCTTCCTATGGCCTATGAAACGTAGACAGCATGGATTGGCAAGATGGAGAAGATTGAAAGCTCACCAAAGTGACTTTAAGTGGGAGATTGTGGCGTGATAAAGCCACTTTTGTGGCAAAATTTTCAAAGTGCAGGAGAATTTCTCCTGTGCACATATAATAAAGTCAAGGAAGAGGCACAAATCACGAGAATTCCTGCAATTGGTTGCACAGTAACTCTAAACCTATAAATAAAGGTGAATTTAATTCAGTTTCAACATTTAAAAGACGGAGAGTATTCACTTATATATAGTGTTTTGAAGTCTCATTATATTTATAGAGAGAGGTGTATTCTAGTATAAGAGAGAGTGTTATTGTTCTCTCTCATATAGAGAGAGGTGTAATTTTATCTTCCAATAGTGAAAATCTTCTAAACTTCCAGATGGTTTAACATCATAATGGTTTAAGTAAATATTCTGTCAGTTCAATTCTCTCAACTCTATTTAGTTGCGTTGATCTTTCAATAACTCCCAACATATCCATCTTCCATGAGTGTTTTTTGTTTTCTTATTCTAATTTTTCCTCTTTCAAGTCAACAAATTTTAACAAGCAAAATTGGAAACAAGAATTGAAGACATATCAAGTTTACAAGTTTGGCAGGGACCAAGACAGCACGAGGTTAGGCATGGGAGTTATATCCACTTGGTGTGAGTGGTGTTGCACCCTCGGAGTTCAGAGGTGCCCCATCTTCTTGTTCTACGTTCTCGTGGCCAAAACCCGGTGGTGGCCAAGGAAGCAAACGACGTCGCACACTCCATCTTCTTCTTGTTCTGCGTTCTGTGTTCTTGATTTGGTTGTCCGAAGTGGGAGCATTTGCGTGCAGCTTGATCTGGCTGCTGCTGTTGAGTGCTCCATAGAAGACACGTAGGGCACGAGGAACCGAAAATGACAAGGAAATATTGTGTAATCCAACGAACACCAACAGATCCAAGAAAAAGCTATTAAAATGTCAGGCAAAGGGAGCTCAAAATTGTGAGAGTGAGAGAGAGAGAGAGAGAGAGAGAGAGAGGTGTTGATTGATTCAATAAAGCACTGAAAGAAAAAAAAAAAAAAAGGAAAGCTTAAAACTTTCTCCCGAAGATTGTGCTTTTATCGAGCATCCTATCAAATTTTTGAAATACGGATGAGAGTTTGAAGGGAAAAAAAACAGAAAAAAAAATGATAATAAAAGTGAAAGGGGTTCTTTTTACTTCCAAGTGTTGTGCAGCTGAAGTTGATAGTGGTGAGAAGAAGATTTGGTTTTAGTGGTTTTTGAGTTCTAGCAGAGAATATGAACGGATATACCATAAACATACTCAAAAAGAAGATTCATTAACCATGGTTAGTTTAATCATAATTAAAATTAAAATTTTAGTTGTGGACCCCATTATCACATGGCATGATTTGAGTGGAAGAAGCATAATCACATATGGCGATATATGACCATATAAGAATCATGCAATCAAATGCAACTTGCTACAAGAATCATGGAATCAAACGCCACTAAGAATTCATTGGTCCCTACTACATTTGGGACTAACGTTAGCCTCACCTTATTTGCCCTATAAAATGACCAACTTGACCCTCACAAATTTGTATTGTTATGTTCTTAGCTGCTAGATGTATATTATACATATGTTTGATTTGTCTCGAGTTCTTAATGAGTTTCCCAATTTTTTTGGTTATTGCAGATCAATCCCCATTTATTTTGATGGACTTAGGTTTTTTTTTGTTTTTGGGCGGGGGGGGGGAATTGTAGGTAATGAAAAGGGACTTGAAAGGTTGAGATTTGAGCAAATGTTGCTCTGCACACGGCACAAGCGAGAGTAACCACCCCAATCATTTCTCCTCCTCCTTCGACTATTCTCCACCGTCCGATTTCTGGGGCTTCCCTAACTTTGTGCACGGTGCCCTCACCTCTGTCGCACCACTAGGGCCATCGTGTTCCAAACTAAATTGGCCGATTGACTGTAAAAGCAAAAATAACAAAATTGAGTTCCAAACTTTAATGAGATGAAATTGAATTGAATTTCATTGGAAATTGAATTCCAAGAATGAATTGAACCTTATATTTGGAATCAAAAATTAAAGAATTGCTAACAAAAATGAATGAATTATTATCCTTCATTAATTGGTAAACAAACATTATAATAAGGTTATTTATTTTCATTGAAATTCATTCATTTCAATTAACTAAATTCTATGAATTCAATTCTTCATTAGTCAAAGCATTCAATTCACAATGGAATTGAATTTCCTGTTACTTTGAAAAAAATAAAAACTCATTAGTAAGGGTCAATTTTGTGATTTCAATGGGAAACATACATACATAGACACGCATACATGGGACTAACGTTAGTCCCGTATGTTTCAAGGACCAACGCATCCTGAGCCATCAAACGCAGCGATTCACGGCGTTCCGATCCAAATCCCTCTTCTTGCTTCCTGGGAACACCGAGAAAACGCAATCGTATTCTAGAGGAGAAGAGAAGAGAGAGCATGGCAACAGAGAGATACGCGTCTCCGCCAGCCACCTCGGCAGAGGAGAACGCCATGTCAGTAACAACAGCAGCACTCCAAAACATTTTCTCGTCCACAATTTGCTCTGTTTGGTTCTGATTCACTTAACCATTTGATTTGAGCTTCAATTTCATTATATGTTTCATGGTTTTCTGGGTTCTTTAGGTTTCTTGATATACTTCACGAGGCACCCCTTTTTGCTCACCGCAAGGCTGCAAGGGTTGTTGGGAGTGTCTTCTATTGCGTGCTACTGGCAAGTTGGAATCTTTTCATCGTTCCAAATATTGGGTCGTTGGCTGATTTGGCAAAACAGTGATGATTCTGAATTGAATTGAATTGAAACTTTGAAAGTTTGTTTATGTTTCATGATGTGTTTGCTCATATTGTTGAGTGAATTGGCTTTGTTGTTGCTTCCATTTTAGGCAGGTTATGCTACATTGGCCGTAGGAGCTGAGTGGATTTTTCGCCCCGTCAAAGGACTGATCCTTCCGGTGCTTTGTTCTTGTGATGTTCTTCTTTTGCTATTAACAGGTCTTCCATTGCAACTATCCTCAATTAGGCGTTCTTAATTCGTAATTTTGTATGTTTTTTTCCCCTCTGATTGGAGCACTTTGTATTAGTTCACTGTGGCATATTTATCATGGAATGCCTTTTTCTATGGATCTTTAATTCTTTTTGCTTGTGAGTAAAGGTCTTTCTTTGCTTCTTGTTACCAACTCCATATGGTCCCTTTCGTCTTCACTAGTTATTCGCCATTCGGAAGAAATTATGTGATGTGCTAGTCTAGGTCATTCAGTCTAACTTAGGAGTACTTGCAGGAAAACCTTTTCCATGCATTGCTGTTGTTTTATTCTTGAAGGAAGTTCCACTGTTGGAAAAAATATACTTTTACAAAATTTTAAAGAGCCCTTCAATTTTAGATCAATAAATTGAAATAGATATCTTAAAATGCACCTTATTTGAGTTCAATGTGTGTGACTGACATTTTTTCAAACTCAGGAAACTATTTTGTTGCATGCAATGCAATTGTTAATAATGTTTTCCAATCTTCAATTCTCATTTTAAAATGTAATAAAAGAGTCCTGGCAGGGCGTTTTCTTCATTTGAGAACGGTGATGGAGTAGTCTAGCGAATCAGAGTCATGATTCATTCCCGTCCCACCAAAATTTTGAAATGTACCTTTCTTCCTAGTTTGGTGTAGCTTGTATGTTATCTAGAGTTTGATAGAAATATATAATTCTTGTTGCTGTTGGACTGCTAATAAATCATTATACTAGTATCATTACTTTAACATTAGTACAATTTCTGTAGATACAATTGTTATTAGCACATTCATTGAGATTCACATATTCGATTGTTCTTCTTTGTTAATGTAGAAGTTGTTTATAGGCAATTACTAGTTAAAATTAACTTTCAATATAGCCATATTGAGCTTTGTAAAACCTTGAAACAAATATGATATTATGGATCCAAACTTGAGCAGACAGTGCTTTGGACTGATACAATGTTATCATGTTCATAAGTGCTGATGTTATAAAATTAATACCGTGTATAGCTTAATAAATATTATTTTTAATTTACTAAGTAATTAGGTATTTAGGTATTTTATACTTCTGCTACTTGTATTCAATCTTTATTGTACAGAATTTTATTGGGTTTAAATGCCGTACTTTACTGTTTCAGGTATCTTTCAACAATATCTGGTTTATCAAGTGCAGAAGATACGCTTACAGGTAATTCTTTCAATGGCACATTCTTCATCGTCACAGTAGTTTCTTAATTTCTCTGTCTCTGTCAGATGTGCAAGCATACACTGGGAATTTATTTGGGGTGTTTTTACTTCTAGGACTTGAAGATATGAATAAACATCAATGGATTGAGATATGTAAAATAACAGGATTATTAAAATAAATTTTGTTACAAAGATCTCTGAAGGTTTGAGTTGTGTTTGATGGTATTTTACTGTATAATTAAGTGATTTTATTATTAACATGATTTTCAGGGCTATTATAGTTTCAGCCAGAAGTTGAAATTTATTATTCGAATACCCTTTGCCATTGCATCTTATGGTATGTATTTTGGTGTTTAGGCTCTTTTAACTTTCAGATCATGCTTAATATGTGTCAACTGAATGTCAAGAACCAACTCAAATAAAAAACTTAAAATGTTAGGTTTTATATTTATAACATTGTAGATAGATCATTTTAAAGTTTATAAGTATAATGTGAATATTTTCAATAATTTTATTTAATTTCAGGAACGGCTGCAATGCTACTTGTTATAGTCTGGGAACCTTACACTGGTTTTTGGTCAATCCCTGCAATATTGAGGTATATTCATCATTTTGTTATACTTGATATTTGAAAACTTGCACTAAATTCCCTTTAAGAGATTCTTTTATTATAGTTTCTTTGAAAATTGTTATTGCTCTACTAATCTCATTGGTTTATTTCATTAGCACCTAATGCTACAATTAGTCATCATCAAGTCTTTTTTCAATGTGTAGTACATTTTATTCCCTCTGTGCTATCTTTCTTTAAGGCATAATGGGAAATTAGTTGTTCACCTTTTTACTCCACATAGATGTTTATGTCTTATTTTTTCTGCTTCAAAATTCTTCAGGATTATTATGGTGGTTGAAGCAATATGTGCTGGATGTTTTATGAGCCTTTACATTGGTAAGTTTTTTAATTCTTATTAATTTTTCTTCTTTTTTTTTGGTTGGGGTGGGGGGAGGGGATGGGTAGGGAGGGTAAGGTAGGGAAGGAGTTGAGCTGCAAAAATTTCATGTTTTAATTTGTTTCTTTTAAAGGGCATCAAACATGAAATTATAAAAGATTAACAATATAAAGGAAATTTAAAGGAATGTCTTGAGCCTTCAGCTGCCACAGCCCCCCTTTGGATGTAAAGCTGGAAAAATGTATTTGTTATTGTATTTTGGTAAATAAAACTATATAAAAAAATTTAAAAAACTTAAAGATTTTTTCTTGAAAAAAAATTAGGGATGTTTTATGTCTAGGTGGGTACCAAGCCCCCACCAAACCATTTTGGATGAAAAGGCTGGAAAAGTTGTATTTTGCTCTTCCAATTTGTGCTATTAATTAACCAGATATTAGTATGTCTTGCTTAAATTCAACACACTTTGCAATTTTAAGATCTCTTCCTTGCTGCAAGCAGTATCCATGTCAATGTGTGTTTTTGCTGCAAGCAATTAGTAGTAGGAGCAGCAGCAGTATAGTCACCTGATCCTGTCTATGTGTGTTTTTGCTGCAAGCAGGTTACATACACCAGTACAATTCATTGAACTCCCATCCTGATGTTCTGAAGTCCTTATACTCACCACTACAACCGTCAAGTTCTTTGGAGGGTCTAAGGCAAACATTTTGTAATTTAGTTTCTTTTTTAGTTTATGTCATGACTCAGTATCCTTGTTTAACTATCAAACCACAAAACAAGAGTCAACAAATATTTTATTTCTGAATGCATAATGATCTACCCACTATACATTCTATTGATAAGATCGCATTATACCAATAATGCAGATGCAAATCACATCTGCAAAATGTAAACATCATAACTGGTATATCTTTGATGCAATAGGTATCATGATGGTAGACTCTCTGATCAGCAAATGGCTTTGCTGCAATATCAGCGTGAGAATCTTCATTTTCTGAGTGAGGAGGTATATGAAAATTGAAGCATTCTTTTTCTGTAGATTTTAAGCACTTCAACTGATACTGATGCACTAAACATTTCATTAGTGGTAACTTGTATTCACCTACATTTGGTCTTGTAGATTCTTCGATTGCAAGAATGCTTAAGCAAATACGAGCGAACTGATGATCGGAACACACCACAGGTAATAACATGAATAGTTCTATTTCTCTTCTAGTCTTGTATACTACATCATGTTAAAATATTTGATATAGATTTTTTATTTTTTGGAGTTGGAAAATTATGCATTAGTGAATGTCTTTATTAAATTAGTAGAGTTGCAATACAATCTGAATTCATCTTGTAAGGTACCAGGCTTTTGTGTTAAAAACCATATAATGCTACTGTTTATTCAATTTAGATTCAAGATCCTCCCTACTAAAATACAGTTCTTTTTATCAACAAAAAAAAATTATGATTCTTTTGACATTGTACATAATTTTTTTGTTTTGGCATGAAATGTATCTTTAAAATGTCTACCCTTAATTGTCATTGTCAGAGCAAAGTTGCTAGTACAATTGTGTAATATAAGTTGGATACTGCAGTTAACACAGCATAGGCTAACTTCAAACCTTTCAATGACGGTCTTGGCTATTATAGGTTTAATGGTAGGTAGTACCCAATCGCTTTTTGGTACTTGGAACAGCTATTTTCAAAGTTTTTTTTTTTTAATTTTATGCCACATCACCATTTGGGTCTCTAATTTAAACATTGACCTACGGAGGGTTGCTTTGGTAGATATTTGTGGCTGTCACAATTCATTTTAATACTTGTTCATGGAAGATGCTTCTATTGTACATTGACCTTGCTCACCTAGAGCTCATCGATGAAATTTTTCCAGTTATTTTACCCCCAAAGCCAAACACACCCTAATTGTTCATTTTTGGAGGTTATTATGGTTGAGGTATGTAGTAAATATTGTTTCAAACTTTCAATTACCTCTCAGCCTAATGACAACAACTATTTTTTAGGGCTTATATAAATTATTAGTTTGTATTAGAGAGAAAGTTGGCATAGAGCCTATTATGGAACGGATAGTAGAATCTTGCTTTAGGTAGTTTGGTCGTGTGAACAAGACCTTTAGAAACCCCACTAAAGAGAATAGATCAGATGGAAGGCAGTCCAATAGCTAGTGGTAGAGGAAGATCTAGAAAAACCACATTTGTAACTATTTTATTGGCTTAAATGTAAGCATGATTTATGATAGAATACTATAACATCATCCAATTCATATAGTCAATCACAATAGTGGACAAGGCTTAATTGTTGTTGTATATGAAGGATTAGTATGCATAGGGGTTTAGGATGCAATGAGCTGGGCTAAGCTAAAACAGGACTGTTTTAGGCATGCTCATTTTTTTTCATGACATGAATTTGGCTTACGAGCTGCCCAAGTTCAATGATCCAGGTTTGAAGTATGTGCAGGAGCCTTTTAGGCTCAATGGAAATGAACTAGGCTCAAGCTCATTTGTTCAGCTCAGACAAACTCATTAGTTCAGACGCCTGACTAATTGAGTAATTAGAGATCTGAGCAATGAGAAATCTTGCAAACTGGCATAAATTGTTGTCGACCATGGATTTTTATCTCGGTTAAGTCAAATATTGGTGGCTCCTTTGTTCATACCCTTTTTTTTCTCTTCTGAGGATTAAATTGTTATGTTGCAGGTTGACCTAGCCCATCTATTAGCAGCTCGAGATCAAGAATTACGGACACTTTCTGCAGAGGTAATTACTGCCTGTTTTACACTTATTAGACTTACGTGGACAACAGAGTGCAGTAGCTTTCAATGCAATTGCCTTGGTCTTTGAATATAAAATCTCAGTGATGCCATTGCCTCTATTGATGTTGTAGCATTTTATCCTTCTGTCAAATTTTGCTGGTTAGAAGATTTTCTTCCCTTGCAGTGCCTGGTTTTCTACCACCATTTATCTTTATTATGTCATCCTGCTCCTCTTCCTTAGCCCTTCAATGGATCTGTTTACATCTATTTTCATACTTGTGTGGAGCAAATATCATTATTTATTAAATTTCCAGCATGAAAATTATGGTCACTGACTCTGGAATAATCCATTTAATATTGTAGTCTTAAATCCTAATAAAACAAAATTTTCTTCCAAAACTCATTTACTTTCGGTGTTGATTTCCAAAACAATTGATGTTTTGCTAATATTGGCATTCATTTATGTGAGAAAAGTTCTCATTACTTGGGTTGTGTGGTTCGCAAAATGCTTTTACAATCCTGGGAATCTGCTGTCTCTGTGTCTGCGTGTGTGTGTGTTGGTCCGCAGACAGAAAAAATATTCCTAATAAAGTTTCATTCCCAGGAATAAAAATATCCCTATTTTCATTTCCACCCTACACTATGGAAATGAAATGTTTTAGGAAATGAAAACTAAATTGCCCCAACCTTACCGCCACTAGAGCATGCTAGACCACTACCTGTCATGGGTATTTTTCAAAAAATACACTGCCAGGAATGCCAATTGGTATACCAAACGCCTCTAATATTACATTCCCGGGAATAGACTTCTCAGGAATGAAAATCATTTTGCGAATCACACGTCCCTGAACATCTATGTGGAGTTCAGTTTAGGGATACCATATTACCTCCTCAAGCCAAAAGGAACCTCACTGGTTAGTTCATGTTTACAGATGAACCAAGTGCAATCTGAGCTAAGGCTTGCACGGTCCTTGATTGCTGAGAGGGACTCGGAGATCCAACATGTTCGCACCACCAACAATCAGGTATCTTATTAAAGGTTTTACCAATACTGAAGTGTATGGGCATGGCATTCGACAATAAGATGCTTAGTGATTCTTCCGATAATCATGACAGTATGTAGAAGAGAATGAAAGGCTCAGAGCTATTTTAGGAGAATGGAGCACCCGAGCTGCCAAGGTATTGTTCGTAGATATGCATTCTGCGCATTGAATTTTTTTTTACCCTTTAAGATGTTATATGCTGATGCCTTTTATCTATGATATGATATAATGAAAGCTTGAGCGAGCACTGGAGGTTGAGCGGATGTCAAATATTGAATTACAACGGAAAGTTTCCACGCTAAGAAATCAATCACATACATCAGCAGAATCAACTGAACAAGGAGCTTAATGCCAAGCAAATACCAAGTTCATGGCAGGCGTTTTCACAACTAGAAATGTAGTGGACTTGCGTCTAAGGGAACCATCACCGTTCTGAGAAGATTCAATGTACATATACTAGTTCTAAATACTATATAGTGCTTGGTTTTTATTTGCTAAGGGAAATATATTGTAGTTTGATTACGAAATGCGCCATTGTGCTCCATTTTTTTCAACTTTTTAGGACAATTTTGCGCTGCAGAGTAGCTGTTAGATAATTCAGTGACAACGGAATCGCCAATTGGAGCATTTCTTTTAAGTCTCCAGCATATCTTGAACCAAAACACAACCGAAGGGTACACGAAATAAGCTATTTTCACTGTAACTCTCAACCACACGAGATAATTAACCTCTCACACGATAATCCTCTATGGAAAAAGGGCCTTACACAATAACTTTTAGCCCGTGCGGCTATAATCAAAACTTTTAATTCCTTATTATGACGAGATTACAATGGGCTAACCTGTGAAATTTCATTTAAAAAGAGACACTTGAACACATTGTTGAAGAAATCACAACCTCTGGAAACACCTCCCTCCCCGACCACAATGTCCATGTCGTATTTGCAAGCTCTAGTACAATCGGGACAATAAGTCACCTGCATAAAAGGAAATACCAGTTACACATATAATCCCACAATTCACATGGGAAAGAAATAACTCTCTGTATGAAAAATAGGACATTAAAGCCTTGCATCCTAAGCTCAAAAGGAGTTTCTGAAGAGGACCATCATTTCAGTTACAAACCTCTAGTATCTTAGGTTGGAAAGATTTGTCCAACATGACATCTACACCATACATGGCCCTCGATGTTGGACTATGCATCTCTGGATGTACAACAGCAGCTGCCTCAAACACGGATCGGATCATGTTCCTTACTCTTGTATGTATATCCAACCATTTAACTGATAAAAAGAAAAATAACCGATCAGGAATATGAGAAATCATTCAAAATGCAAGCAATGCCCTGGAAACTTATTAAAATCATCTTTAAATGTGGAGGCAGTCCCAAATACCTTGATGTTCTTCCTCAAATTCCCTCACAAAATCCTTCATATTCTTGTGGTTTATTCTTCCACGATAATTCTGCGATCCATGTAGTGACAATATTAAAACTTTGTTGAGAAAAGGAAAGTATTGAACTAAGCAATATATTTTCAATCAAGGTATCAACTGAAGATTTAGTTGATAAAGAGAATGGTATTATGGCATACCATAACAGTGAAGTGAGTTTCATACTCAAAAAAACTACTTCTCTCCACAGAATATTGGTTGTTGGCAATCCTAACCTGAAAATAAAATGCAAAACCGATCTCCATTAGAATCTTTCCAAAGCACAACAATAAAACAGAGGCAGAAAAAGTGTTCTTCATATGTCGCCCTAAGTTATTAACTCAAAACCCAGAAGAAGAATCACCATACCCAGAAACAATCTGATAGAAACATCTCCAAAGGATGCATGCTCCGAACCAGTACTATGTATAGAAAATCAAACTTTTTCCCCTGGAACAGAGAAGGTTGTTCAATATACTTCTGGCAAATCTTTGGACCTGTTTCCATGAGACGGATAATAGCAGGTAAATTATCAGTTACTGTAGTATCAATAGTTCGGGCCATGTTCCAGGGTTTTAGGATCCAAAGATTGTCCAGTCCATTTCTTTTGCGTACATGATAGTCACCAATAAGTTGAGATAGATGTGTTTCAAGGTTATAAGTAGGCTGCAACCATTGAGGAGATCCATGTGCCTGTGGCAACCCCCCAACACAAAAATAATAATAATAATAAATAAATAAAGAACCTCAAAGGACAAACTACAGTAACATTTCAATTATATGGTGAGATTAACTAGGACAAGAGGGAAAAAAATGTTGCATGCAAGAATGAATATGCATAACACATGCCCTTGAGGAGGACTGTGACACTACACAAAAAAATGGATAATCACAGATTGTTCATTTGGAAGAACCTCATTGGCATCAACACAAGATGTTCATTAACTATTATCACCTTCTGAATTGTCTCTGCCAAATGATGTTTCATGACAAGACATGCCTCAAAAGGAAATTGGTTAATGTATTGCTGATCTTTTCCAATTGCTTTCTTTGTATCCTCATCTACCTGCTCACAAGTCCATATTATATCTGCATCTTTTGGTTCCTTCGCTGTAGGTAAAAACATGCAAAGGGAGAACAAGGTTAGCTCTACAAAGCTTAGTAATTTCAACATGAATATAAATACAACCATAAAATCAAACTGAAGGAAATTTTTTGACAAGCAAAAGTCTGCAATTCTCCTACAAGAAAATTTCAATTTAGACTTTTCATGAAATATATTCAAGTTACATGATTATTTAGTTATTAATTATGAATTTTTGCAAAGAAAAAAAATTGACATGAAAATTCATGCAAGTTTGCATCAAACTTACTGATTGCAAACTCAGGATGTGTCAAGTATTCCTCCACCTGGGGTATATCTGTGTAAACATGTAAAGGACGCCATCAGGATGACGGATACTTCTAGTCTCAGAAGACTGTATCTTGGGTGGTATTAAACTTTTGGATTGCAATTTCTGATTGTGTTTCTCATACTCCTGAAAGTAGTAAACTAATTAGCTTCAAGCTCATAATAGAATTTTCACCACAAATCAGAATCATAATCTATCTGAGAACTGGAAGTACTTGGATAAAATAGTTCTCTGGTGTGTGGAACCATGCAGTTAGTCTGGCAGAAATTGCTTATCCTCCTCAATACAAAGAAAATCGGAGTACATTCATCACCTTTCTGAACATTCTGTGTTGGCCATAGAATAGAAAAGCTGGGGAAATGGTAAAGTTATTACTGTTTGATGACAAATTTTGACACATTACAAACTGAAAGGTTATATCAAGATAAAGGCACACATAGAAGTAGTTCATTAAAAAGGATTTTGAAAAATCAGTTTCAAAGACAGAAATCTCTTGCATGAGATATTGCAGTAATGAAATTAGAATGAATCAATGACCGACTGAGCAAAAACTGAGTAAAAGTTTTAACTGGAAATTTTTTTTATACAAGAAAAAAGATGTTACACATTATGTAAACATGGACATCAATAGAACAAGAAAATATGACTTCCACATCAAATCAAAAATCTTAGAAAGAAATATATCGAAGATAACCTCACGGCTGATGCCAGAGTACCCTCAGGCATGAAAAGGAAAGGTGCTAGTCTGAAATTTGGCTCATCACTATGCCGCAAAGCTGAACCTAGTTCATCCATCACGTACCTAAAAAATCTCCAAAACAGGGTGAAGTTACTTTGGTGTATCATGGGGAAATAACTAACTGATCATTCATTATTCATGTGACACTTCTATTTTGCATTTATTCCATTTAATGTACTGAACCCAAGAATTTGATTGGCAAAACACTGACCATTTTCAAGTTTTTAAAATAATAGAACACCTTTCAATGTGATGCAAAATATATAACAAATGTACATATTAATCAAAACATAGCTAGTGCTAACTAAGAACCAAGAAAGTAAAATAAGTAAAAAGTTGATCATACCATACAGATGTCTCGTCTAGCTTTTCTTCATTAGCGAGTCTATATGTCATTAGATATTGCCACATTGCATTTATAATACGGTCAGCAAGAGGCTCATCAGCAGTCCATTCTGGAAGACGAGTATGAAGCACCGAATCTATAACATGCTTTCCAGTTTCCAATATTTTTGATGCGTTGATGCCATTTAGCTGAGAAATGTTTGGAAGAGATTCCAGAATTCCAATGGCACTTCCCCCAAGTGGACCAGGAATATCCACCTGAAAATTGTTCAAATTCCAAAAGGCCAAAACACTGCTGATCACAATATGTAAATCAAGATAAATTAACTAAATAAACAACAGACAACTTGTGGACGAAAAAATTGGGATAACATAAATTCAAAGTACCTCCAAAGAAGACAAGCAAGGGAATCTCTCAGTAGATCTAACAAGTCACCAAGTGAGTTTTGCTTCAATGGATTTCCACGAATGTTCAAATATGAAAGAGATGGCAAACAAATGGGTGAAAATGCCTGAACAAAAGAGGGTACCATAAAAAAGATTTGGATCAACATGAAGTTCATGAGCAGACCTGGGGGCAAATGAATTGGTATGAAATGCCAAATGTTAATATTTTTTGTTGATTATATTTCATTTAACATTTAGCATCTCATGCAATCAAATTTATCCAAAAAAGTAATATGCTCAAGTCTTCTATCAATATTTTGAACGATATGCAAGGGTAAAAGATACATAAAGCAGATAGAAAATAAGCATTAGAATGGTTTAACCTTGTTGATTAAATTGTGAATATTTCTATTTGAAAGATCAAAACTAGACACTCCCTGCAATGGACTATCAGCCTGATCAGCATTTCCTGGGTTATCCTTCCCGTAGATCCCTGCACAAAATCCCAAGGCCCACTCCCCAAAATTGCTTGTGAAAGTTGAATTATAAATTTGCAGTTCTGGTAACTCCTTAAGAACTGCATCTGCAAGCTTGCTATCACTACAAGTAAAGCAATTTAGTTCTCCTTAGCAGTAAAAAGTGACCACATGAAAAGAACATAATGTTTAAAAAATGTTTTAAATATAAGAAACCTTACCACTTTTCAAGAACAGGATTATTGTTCAGCCAGAGTCCTTTCAATTGTTTAAATTTGATAACTTCCTGAACAATCACTTCCGATCTACTGATTTTGTTTCCAAGCAGGCTAAGCGCCAGTAAATCCTGAAGCAGTGAAAGGTGGGTGGTGCAGAAATATTCAGATTCCAAAAGGAAACAAAATCAAAAAAATAAATCTAACAATAGCTAAAATGATGAGCTGAGGAAACAAAATTAGTGAACAATAAAGGAACAATGGCGATCAATAAATAATACTAATGCCTGCAG
This sequence comes from Dalbergia oliveri, assembly GCA_030441495.1. Classification (NCBI taxonomy): domain Eukaryota; kingdom Viridiplantae; phylum Streptophyta; class Magnoliopsida; order Fabales; family Fabaceae; genus Dalbergia; species Dalbergia oliveri. The sequence continues at coordinate 13,440,385 of JAMLFY010000009.1, forward strand.
GTTCTAGGACACTTTAACTTTCTACTTTAGTCACATTTTTTCTATTTTATACTTTTTATTTATCTGATAACATGTTATCTACTATTGGTGTAAATGAGATAGCACTTTCCGCATCCAATTTTTTTTTTTTTTTTCAGCAAGTCTTGTCCCACTAGGAGGTATTCAATCCTCTTTATCAGTATAAATTTATCAGCAAACTAACAATAACTAATGTTCTTATCCTACCAATTTCCGAAAAGAGACAGAGTTGCTCACTTTAGAGTACATTCTTTCTAATGTTAGTAGGTAAACTACTTAGAATTAAAAAATAAAAGTTCTTCTAAGTTCTTTTATATCCCATTAAGCCGCACTACAAACATATGCACAAGATCACAAATTAAAATTATAAAAAAATTTATACAAGTTGAAGTATTTATTGTTATCGCACAGCTACACGCAAGAATTGTTGTATGGCATTGAATGTTGGGAAATAAAAAGTCAAATAAGACAATAAGTTACATGTTGCAGAGATGAGAATGTTGCAATGGATGAGTGGATAGACTAGACATGATAGAATTAGGAACAATTGCATTAGAGAGAGAAAAATTGCATTAGACTAGACATGGCCCGGTAGTCTCCTTAAATAGCTACTCCCTACAAGAAAATTTGTTACAAGGACAATCTATAACGACAAGCCAGCTGCCTCCTATAAATATATGCTTTAAGTCACCAAGGTAAGCAAGCATCTTTATCCCTCACACATCTGCTCTCTTTATCATTGGACTAACTTGACGATGAAGTGCCTGTTTTAATACATTTGTTCATTCCATACTGAAGTACTTCTCTATCCGGGAATTCAGAAACAAACATATGAATATAAGATTCCTAAGTCTAGCAACCATGATTTTTCATGTGTTCAACGAAACATGTCATACTAACAAAAAATCACAAAACATAGAAATCATAAATTGAGAAAATTGAGTTACAAACCGGAAATCTAGTAGATAACTCGAGAGACAGAAGCGTGTCATCATCAATGTCAAGCCCCTCAAGCTCCAACCACCTCACCGCGCCGTCTCCTTTCTCTTTCGCCTCTCGAACCTCACTCTCCAGAACCTCCTCAACACCACAAGGCTTTTCGCTCGAAAATCCTTCATCTTCACCATCCGAGTCCACATCAATGTCCACACACATCAACGAACCCATCCTCTCCGCCAATCCCGGAACCTCACGCAGCTACAACAACAAAATAACAATAAGCACAAATTATAAAGCTTAGAGAGAGAGAGAGAGAGAGAGAGAGAGAGAGAGAGAGAGATGAAGTTGGAAGGATACGTACCTGCTTGTAAGCATCGGGAGTCTGAAGGTCCAGGCGTGGTCGACAAGGAAGACGTCGGAGTGCTTGGGCATGCAGTCGGAGGTGAGGACGAGACGCCTCTGGCGGCCGTCCTCGCAGAGCTCGATGTGGAAGTGGCTGCCGCCGTCGAAGGTCTCGCTGGAGAGCTTCTCGAAGAGGCGGCGGTGAAGCGGCTCCGGCAGGCCCGACGCCGCTATAAGAAGGGCGTGGACTTTTGCGAACTCCTCGTAGGTCTCGATTCTCTTGGTAGTGGTGGCGGCCATGGTTACCATGGCTCTCTCTCTCTCTCTGTGTGTGTGTGTGTGTGTGTGTGTGTGTGTCTGTGCAGTGCACTACTCCAGTGCTTTGCTTTCAGGTTCTGCTGAAGTGCAATGCAGTGAGTGAAGGGAAGGGAAGGGAAGCTCTGGTGCTGAGTTTGGGCTGGGCCTGTTTTGATAGGTTTAAGTACTGATATTGGGCCTCAGGAAGCCCAATGTTTAGGCGAAAATTGGGCTTTTTTATCTTTCGGTTATCAAAGTGGGATTTTACTATTGAGGAATATTGCTATTGGTATGGGAGGAAGTAGGGAAAGGCTTTTGACCAAGAAAAAAAAGGAATTGGGGAAACACCCAAAAAAGGGGTAGAGTAATGAGCAATGTATCTTTAACCCAAGGAGACTTCCAGACCAAAAATATACCCAAGGGAATTGGACCAAACAAAGCCCAAGGGCATGGCAAAAAAAAAGCCCAAGGGATTGGTTTAACCAAAAAACAAAACCCCAAGCCTAAGGGAGGTAAACCTAAATCTAACTTGTCTGTGCTTCGACAATTATGATATAGTGACAGTGGCCCATCCCTTTCCTTCTTTAGCTTTTGTCTCCTCTTCCTCTCGGAAGCGCCTCTCTCTGCTCAGTGGGGAAGGGCCAATGAAGGTGGTTCTCCTACATGGTGGATTGGTGGTGGTCCAAGGACTCCCCACCCTTTTTTTTGTCTTTTTTCTTTTGTTTTTCATGTCTCAAATCCTTATTACATTATGTTTGTTGGATTTCTCTTCTAATGAGTTTATCTTGTTGTTAGCAGTGTTTGAATTGGGAGAGTACAATAAAGGTCATATCTTTTAGTCAATGCCTCCGATTTATGTCTTGCCCAATACCGCTTATATTCCACACTAAAATCTTCATGTTGAAGAAAGATAAACACCACAAGCATAAAGGTAGGCCTTAAGATGATACATGAGAGAACAAGAGTTTGATAATGTGAAACTGAATAAGATTGGATATTGAATAAATTAACTAAGAACAACCTTTAGCTTATATACATGATCATACAGTTGAAGGAGATCTAACAAACTTTATCTACATAACAAACATAACAAACTATTGTTAACGAATATTATTACATCAAGAGTAACTAACTAAACCAATGCATTACTCCTATTATCCCCCACAAACTCATGGTGGAGCGGCAACACCCTCAATTTTGGTTTTGAATCTGGAAACAAAAAGGAAGAGAGATTTAGTGAGAATATCAGCAATTTAATCTTGAGCTAGCACGTGAGAGACAAATAATTTCTTCTGAACAACTTTGTCATGAACAAAATAGAGGTCAATCTCAAAGTGCTTTGGTCTGTGATGGAGAATAGGATTAGCGCTAGTTAAATGGCATTGATGTTGTCATAGAAAATAGTTGAGGATTAGTGAATGGAATATCAGCCCTTAGGCAAGGTCTGAAGCCAAGTGAGTTTCTGCAATAAGGGCCAGGCTTCAAAATTCAGCTTCCTGCTTGATAGACATAACTTGCTTCTTACTTGACCAAGAAATAAGATTGCTTTCCAAGTAGATCAGAAACCAGAAGTAGACTACGATCATCTACATCAACCCAGTTTGAAGTCAGAAAGCTAGCAATCTGAATTCATTGCAGGGTTGAAACATGAGTCCATGATGAGAGGTGCAAGCAGAATACCTTAGGATTCATTTGCCATTTCCAGTGAACACCCATGGGCAATGCATGAATTGGATGACTTTATTAATTGCAAAGGAAATATCTGGCCTTGTGATTGTGGCATATAGGCCATCTACCATAGTCCTGTATAGAGAATGACATGAAATGAGGAGCCACCATGGACTGAAGCTTAGAATTAGATGTCATAGGAGTTGGCATGGGCTTAACACTAGACATCTATGCTTTAGTGAGAAGGTCTTTAACATATTTAGTTCTAGAAAGGTGAGACCACAATGTGAACTTCTAAACCTGAATGCCAAGGAAAAAGTTCATATCTCCCAGATCTTTGAGAGCAAATATGGTATTTAGTTGAGTGATGAGCTAAGATATTTCGGCTAGATTGGATCCAAGTGATCAAAATATCATCAACGTATACCAAGATGTAAGTGACAAATGTAGCAAGTGATTCTAATAAATAAGGAGGTGTCAACCTTGGCATGATGAAGGCCAAATTGCATGAGAGTGAAACTAAGCTTGTGAAACCAGGCTCTAGGGGCTTGCTTGAGCCCATAGAAAGCTTTGGTAAGCCTACAAACTTGGGTGGAGGGTTGCTACACAAACCCTTTAGGCTGAACCATGAATACATCCTCTGAAGATCTCCATTAAGGAAAGCATTGTTGAAGTCAAACTATCTGACTTGCCAACCCTTAGATAAGGAAATGGAAAGACCAATCTAACAGTATAAGGTTTGACAACAAGGCTGAAAATATGAGAAAAGTCAGGCCTTCTCGTTGATGGAAGCCCTTAGCCACTAGTCGAGCTTTATATTTGTGCACGGATCATCAGGATTTCTTTTGATTTTGAAGACCCATTTATAGCCAATGGGTTTGATATTAGATGGGGGAGTGACCAAAGTCCAAGTGTTAGGAGAATGCAACGCAGACTTGCCAATGTTTTTAATAGGAATACCTACCATTCCTGATTTCTATTTCAGGTCCTTCAAATTCTATGTGATGAGAAAGATTTGTGTAGTCATATGTCAGTGATGACTGGAACTTGAATTGGGTACCATGCTGAAATCTTGAACTTGATAGTGAGGGTGTTGAGGCAAAGTAAGTTCTTCAATTGTAGAAAAGGCTTGGCTGTTCTAGGATGCCGTGGGGCATTAGGTGTTGAAACCCTTGGTCAAATCTGGAAGGTCTACGCCACATGGCCAATCTTACCACATAGTTGGCATTGAGGCCTGTTGAATTTTGCCAAAGGATCTTCTTCCTTTGTTAGATCCGCCTCCACAACTTCCTCTTCTATTGAAGTATCCTCCTCTTTGTGAGTTATGACCTCCAGGAGTGAATCTTGTTGTGCTATTTGAGCTATATTAGCTTGAATTATAGTTTCATCCTTTTTGAATCTTTCAATTAATTCTTCTTGTGCCATTAGTAGAGCTTAAAGCTCTTCCACAAAGAAGGATCAATGAGAGAGAGCACATTGGTTATCATGGAGCTATAATCTTCATTTAGAAGAATTACCTCATGATCTTCTGTTAATAAGGAGAGCCAACCAGTGCTAAGGAGCTGCTACCTTCTTGATCTTCAACAAGTAATCTTCCAAGTGTCATTTTGTTTCTTGATTGATTTCAATCTGAATTTAAGCCCTTAACACGGGCTTTGGTCTTGGATGCAAAGTAAGTTTCGATCTTGCTCCATATTTGTTATGCAAAATCACAACCAACCATTCTATTTGTGAAAGCACTTTCCATTGAAGCTAATAACCATGCTGCTAGATGATTATCTTGTAGTTCCCACTCATGTATAGGTGTTTCTCTTCCAGATCTTGATCTTCTTGGGAGGCGAATCTTTGAGGAATCTTTTCCTTGTTGAGATGGTCTTTCAGCTTATAGGCTTTGATTGTGAACATTGCTTGATGCCTCCATGTCACATAGTTGTCTTCATTCAGCCGTGTAGCTAAAGGATTTGAGAATATCTTCTAGCTTCTGTGAAAGCCATGTTGATGCGTGCGGAAGTTTAGTGAGCTCTAGGTTCCAGAACCAAGAGCTCTGATACCATAAAGGTATCAGGCCCCAAGATGATACACTGAGAGAACAAGACTTTGATAATGTGAAAACTGAATAAGATTGTATTTGAATGTATTAACTAAGTACAACCTTTAGCTTATATACATGATCATACAACTGAAAAGATCTAACAAACTTTATCCACATAACAAACTATTGTTAACGGAATATTATTACATCAAGAGTAACTAACTAATCCAATGCACTACTCCTATTAAAGCGAACCATCAAACTAATTAGGTTTTTTTTCCTGGCCTTCCCCTTTCTTTTTCTCTATCGTTTATGTCTCCTCATTCTCCTTTTCACTTCTAATATGCTCCAACACTTGCAGTAATTTGTCTTCATCATTGGTTTGGATGTCCAACCCTCTTCCCACCTCATGTATTCTCCGTTTCACATTTTTCTTTCGCAAGTGCTACCATTGTTGTTCAATGCTTTCCCTAAACCACCTCTAGAATGTTCCACCAAAGTATTTGCATTCCCTAAAGAATCAGGGACAACTTGCATTTCACCACTTAGCTAAGGCATTGTTTGAAACTCTACATGTGGACAAAATCTAGTTAGGCCACCCTTGGAACCATCCTCCTCCTTGTTCATTAGTAGGCTCGCAAAGCCCAACATCATTTCCTTTTCAAAGTCCACATGGGCCAAGGAAGGATTAGGACATGGACATTCTGGATGTCTAGTATTGCATATGGGCCCTATAGCATATTCAATTCACTTCAGCCCATGAAGAAACAGCGATGGTATAAAGCGTATGGTCCTTTTCTAAAACTAACCCATATCACATGAACTTGATGCACGTGAGGCACGTGCTGGTTTGGTTGTCTACCAACATCACATGACTCTTCAGTTTCAATGAGCCTATCATGTTGCACCCTCGACCTGCTCATTTATCCTTCTTGCTTCTTGTACTTTGATTGTGCTTTCTTGTGCCCGTTCACCATTAATCAGCAGCCCACCCATGAATTCCTTGATGTGAACATAAAAAATTCACCTTCTAACGAAAAACAAACCCAAGTGTAGATGCATGGAAACTGCGGTATCCACAAGTATTCTTGGACGTGAAAGAATTCCTAGGTAGTGTTTCTTTATCAGAGGTGACATATTTCCTCAATAATCATCAATTCTCCTAAAATTATCCTTCATTCGAACCATGCAGAGGCAACCCTACATACTCCAACCATAACCTCTGAACTTTGCACACTTCTTCCACATCCATTCCTTTACCTCTTCTGCTTCTAGTTTCAAGAAGTCATTGCCCTTTTGAAGATTCTCCTGCTTTGTTCGTTACCAAAAGTAACCAACACCTTATAGCTATCCTTTGTTCTAACATTTTCATATTTCACGCTTTTGAGTTGTAAGCTTTCTTCCACTACGCGTACATTTAGAGGTACTAAACCCTCCCGACAATTCTACACTTCAGCCAACCTTTGTGCGTCTCAGATTCTACACCCTGGATGCCGATGGTCTTCTGCTAAACTCTTGCTTAGACCCCATAACAACTTCTTTATACATGCGCTTATTTCTCCATGGGTATGCGAAACTCCCATTCCTTCTTGTGGACCGCCTCATTCCTTCCTTTTGACTATTGAACTTCTACTCCTTTCTTCCATATTTAGCAATGGTTACAATGATTTTACAGTCCTTGATCATCTACCCATTTTGTCTCCTTGTAGCCTTGTTTGCATCCTCTTTGGCCAAATATCGAACAAAGCCAAAGAAGTTTGCATTTTATTTCCTCACTTTTTTCATAGGTACACATCTACCAAGCTTCCTTTGTATTTGAACAAGGTGAATGCTAACATATAGTTGTTAGTTAATGGCTTCCCCTAAGTCATCTAGGTGGAAGTTCATAGGTGTGACACGTGTTAAAATTAAGATTCATTTCACCATACTAATAAAATGTGGTTAAATGAAAATAAAATGCAGCTAAACGCACAATATCTCTACAATTGTCTTGGTCTCACTCCTCACTCCCCACCTCGCCTTAGCCTCCCTTCTCTCGACCCTCGCCACCACCATCACAATAAGAATAAGAGTTCTAATCCATATGTTAGATCAGTAGGCACTTTCACAGCATAAGCACAAAAAATAAAATAAAATAAAATGAAGCTTCAAGTCAAAGGGAAATTTGGCAAACTAATAGATGAATGATAAAAGTTAGGGAATCATGAGAGGCAACAGAAGAAAGCAAAGTGGGAATTGGGTATGAGGAAGTGACTTAATGGACTCCACCACAGTTAATCAAAGTGTGGTTAACTTAGGATGAGGTTTTTATCATTGAAGGAGTCTTGGGTCTTGGTTGGAGGCCTTGGTGGCAATTTCGAGGGAGAAGAAAGGGGCTGGTAAATCGACAAGGCGTATAGGATCTTGGAGACGAGAGATGGCAGGTAAGTGGCAACAGGACAGTGCAAAGAGGGAAAGATGGCTGAGGGTTTCATGGACGAAGAGGAAAGGTATCTTTGGTGTTTCGATTAAATTAATAAATAATGGAACTTTCCTAGTATTCAAATAGTTTCAGCAGAATTTCACTCTATGAACAAAAAACTAAAGGAATGTACTTTGGGACAATTTGGAAGACATAGTCACTGCCAAAGTTGGTTTGGATAATGTTTTTATTAAGGCCGAAAAGTTTGAGGTTGTTGAGGCTAGGTGAATGTTGGTCTTTGATATCCATTGTTGTACTAGTTTCCATGTTTGTTTCAGTTTCTACAAGTTGTAGAGGAAGAAGAAGAAGAACATCTCCTCCATAATATCATCAAGGGTTTTAGGGCTTTGATCAAGTGCGGAGAGTAGAATTCTAATTCCTATTGTGATGGTGGTGGTGGGGGTCATCGAAGAAGGGAGGGATGCAACAGAGGGAGTGAGGAGGAGACGGGAGAAGGGCAAAGAGCGTGTTAGCGTTTGGCAACATGTTTTATTTTCATTTGACCATACTTATAATTAAGATGTTGTTAAATGCAACCGATTTTTAACAGGTGTGCATCCATGCACCTACACCTAGCCAACTATTAGGGAAGGCATTGAACAACAACTATATGCTAGCATTTACCTTTGAACAATTGCCACATCCATAGTTTTATCATTGACCTTCGTATATTGTCCACAAACAAGGTTGTCAGCTTGATGCTTTTGAATGAGGACATGACGTTCCGCTTCCTTGCTTCCACTTCACATTTCTTGATTAGTTTAATTCATAGTTACTAGTAAGTGAACCACAAGAAGAGATATCCTTTATTAGTAAGTAATCTTGCCTTGATTTCAATTCTCTAATGAAAAAGTACATATATAAGGGAAGATTTGCCAGTTCAAATCATGACATGTCTCTCGACTTATCAACCACTGAAGAGGTATTTACAAAGGACCCACAAACAGAGAAAACATATAGGAATTAAATTCCCAAGTCGGGACGATGCATAAAACGGAAGATCAATCATGTGCACCAACCTTTGTTGGTATTTCCTTTACACTATTTTTGAACCATTTATGACTAGCTATGGTATACAGCTAATTTGTTAGTAATGCTAGATAATATTGTAATAAAAGTTCATTTCTTTTATTATTAAATTAAAAAAAAGCACATTGTAATTATAATGATTAATTACTTTACATGAATATTTAAAAAGGGATAAACTAATAAATATACCTTATTAACCATTTGAAGATTTAAAGATAAAAATATAATAGTAATTATTAGTATTAAATTAAAAATTTAAGGATAGATACAATCATTTGAATATTTGTTATTTGTCGATTACATAATATGAAACTTCAAATGCTATTTAAATTTTCACCACATAATTTTAATTCCTTTCAAAACAAATGTTCTTATTTTATTTACCGTTAATAAAATAAAAAATGTGAATGGGAGTAATTCTTTTTGGTAAAGATGTAAAGGGGGGGGGGGGTAATAGTATTACTTTAGGATTTTTATTATTTTTAGGAGATTTGTTTTATATTTTTCACAAGGTATTTTCTCTCAAGAAACTACTATCTTATTAAGGTTTAGTATTTTATTAGAACTTGAATTATCTTTGAGTTGTGAATATTCTTTAATTGCTTTAGTGCCTTATGCAAATTAATATATTCCCTTTTTCATAGGAGATTTTGTCTCTGATATTTTTGCAGGATATTTTTCTTTAAGAAACTACTATCTTATTAAGATTTTGTATTCGATTCGAACTTTATGTATGTTGGTGTTATAATTACCCTTTAGTCATTATGGTGCCTTATGTTAATTGAGACTCGGGAAAATTGAAGAATTCTTGATTTGAAACCTTGAGGATCCTAATTAATTCTTCTCTAGCACTCTCAATTGCAATCAAATTTCACAATTGGGTCAACTCTTGTGGAAAGACCAAAATGTTCAGTAGTTTCGGTTTGATAGATTCTGGATTCTCTATTGCCATCACTCAAGAGGAGTTCCTTCTTTTTCACAGCATAGACAGAGAACTCTACAAGATCCTCGTGTTCAATCTCTCGCGAGAACCAACGCAGTCATGCAAATTCTCGCGTTTTGGCTTTGGCTAGAGCGTGTGGGGTTTCTTAGTGTGGTCGAGAGGGTATTGTCCCTACCCTACACCATGATCGATGAAGTTGTTGATGAGGCCATTACATGCTTGAATTGCATCAACACAAGCCAAACACACTCCTTTTTCGAAGGTAATGATATACCCCTTACGCGTGCCCTTGTGGATAATAAGAAATCTCTCTCCCAATCTTGTGCCAAAATCGGACTTTGGCAGTTCAAGGGGTGAGAAAAATATTAGATCATGTATGTGTAAGATTATCGAGTGACATTGCGAAGCAAGTTATTAAGGTGAGGAATTCAATTCATGGCAGTGTGGAAAGCCAAATTGAGGTGATTTCAAATTCAAAAAATCATTTATAATTTGGGACTAGATGAGGCTGAAGGTGCTCGATCATTCGCCACAAGAAAACAAAGTGAAGCACTAGATGATTATTAAACAAAATTTCTTTTTATTATTATGGTTGGTTTTGTATTTTCAGTTGCGTAATGAAATGCATTTATTTTATGTAGTAAGAAATAATAACGGCATTGTTGTTAATTAGGTTGAACAACTTTTAATGATTGGTTTTGTTTAATTTAATTTAGTGAATTGATCTTGCTAGAAATTCGGTTGAGATTAGATTATAATGTAATAAGTATGAATTAAAATCAAAACCAGAATACGAATTTACTTACTGTAATAACATTATTAGAAAAACTTTCATCTTTATTAAATAACTTATAAGTCACATTATTCATTAAATTTTTATTTTAAGTGCCAGAAAAAAGTTTAAAATCTCCCAGTGGCCTTTCCAAAAATCAATATATGTAAATGTTATGCTAGAGATGCTAAAACGGTTGGCCAGCAAAAATCCGCTAAAATGGGCCTCTGGTTTCAAAATCAAAATAAAATTGAAATAGTCAATCCAACCCATTTTAAGGCGTGGCAGGCCGTCAAAAATTAAAAAAAATTAAAAAAATATTTTTTAATGTTTTAATGAATTTTTTAAAAAAATTATTTTAAAAAATATTTTTTATTTATGTATACCCAATTTTTCAAGGTTCATAACAATTATCCACTAACTTTGACTAAAAAAATGTTATTGTTAATAGTGTTATTTGTGTTATAAAATATTATTAATTTGTGGATGTCCATATATTTAGCTTATTCAGTTAAGATTTGATTTGATTAGATAGAATCTGTTATGATTTAATGTGATATTATCTCTTCCTTTGGCTATAAATAGCCCTTTGGATGCTCCATGTAGAGTACTTTTGAGATTATCAATAAAACTATCATTTCTCTTCTTCTCTATTGTTCTCTATTATTATTTTTTATAACACGTTATCAGGATTACTTTGCTCTCAAAGTGAAGAAGCTTGTTAATACAATACATGCATGATTCCTTCTTCTAGGATTCTTTATTTGTGGTGGAAATTGGGAGAGTATTCGATTCAATACAAGCCACAATTCTTTTCTCAATGCCGCTTACACTTACGATCTTTCCCTTATATTATTATTATACCATCGGTATACATGGAATGCTTGAGGTAAGACATCTTTACCATATTTATCTTGAATATTATATGTTGAGATTCATCTTTACTCAATAAGTCTTGAGACTAATAAATAAGAAAATGTCGCATTCCAGAAGAATTGCACAAAACAATACCTTTTTTTTTTTTGGTCTTGGAGACACCATTAAAGAAAAAGGAGGAGAAATACTGCATCCCAAATGGATTACACAAATCAATAACTCCTTCTAGTTTATTCTATTTTATACCATTCCCAGAAGTGAATGGTAATCATTCCTAGAAGTGAATGAAAATTATACAGAAAAATAGACAATCATTCCTGAAGTGAATGAGAATTATACCAAAAATGGATAATCATTCCTTGAAGTGAATGCATCCTTATTATTGAAAATTATCTAAAAAATATAATTAATTTATTCCTCTATTTGAGGAGATTTACATATTCCATAAGTGAATATGTCAAAAGATCATTCCATAAATTAAATGAATCTATTATTTACATCACCTAAAGTGTGTGACATTATATTTTCTAGAAGGAACATTTTCATATTTATATTCCCTAAAGTGAATATATTTGTTAAGTACTTATATTCTCCTGAAGAGAATGATATAATGGGTTTATTTCTTTTCCCTCTTCACTACCTTTATAAAGGATTATATCTAAATATTTTAAAAGATCATGCTGATTTTTTATAAAGTACAAAGAAGAGTTGTGAGCCCATATGGTACCACTTGCAGTTAGTATGATAAATATATGTTGAAAAATATTCTTAACTTTAATGTCTTAAATGTGTTCCTAGGGTAGCACTATCAAGAAAAGAGCTTTACAAGATATCAAATAATAAGTTTTCATGAAAAAAAATTCATAAAACTTGTTCAGTTGGCTTTGCTCTATTCCCTGAAGTGAATGTGGCAAAAAAAAATTATAACCTAAGGAGTGGTATCAAAGCAGATGGTTTGGCTGGCCATGGCTGTTTGTTTGCGTTTAGGTGTGGTATCAACCCTTGGTTAGAGCACTGAGCCAAGATTTTGTATTTGACTTTTCTATGAAAGCTTCCGTTAAGGAAAAACATACCATGTTGGACCTTACACTTTGGGGGAATTGTTAGTTTCAAGTGTGATGAATGTTATTACCATAATGTCAAAGTAAATTTGGCATGTACCTGTCATACAATTAGATATTTGTTTGATCTTTATTAAATATCGTTAAAGGAGAATGAGAAAATGCAAAGACAATTCTTTTTCAAGATATATTATGAAATCATTTCATGATTAATATGAGCCATTTGGATGTATCTTTTTATATTTTATGTAAATATTGATTATTTGATTTAATAATGAAAGTTTTTATTAGACATATTACTTGATATTATTTTCAAGGAATATTTTATTCCAAAACTTTTAGTACTAATTGTTCTCAATATTGAATAAAATAGTTATGCTATTCGTGGCATATTTCATAATTATTAATTATATTTTTATGCGATATTGTTGAGATTTAACATATCATATATTTTATTGATTTATGTTATATAATAATCTTATTTATTATCATGATTATTATATCATAAAATAATAATATATGATACTGACATTTTGAGGTAATTGTGATACATGTATTACCATCATGTCACGATAAATTTCTTTTCACTTACATGATATGTTAATGCTTTGATGACATATTGTGATATTTTCATCTTGTAATAAGATAATAAAATCTTAACTATTATTAGTTTTGTGAATATGATTGAAGGCTCTAAAAGAGCTACTATTATGTTTCCGAAGAAACAAAATTAATTAAAAATATTAATATCATTCTTGGTAGTATGATGAATGAAGGCTCTAGAAGAGCTACTATTTTGTTTCCTGAAGAAACAAAAATGGGAGACTTGATGAGTCTCAAAGATATTCGTTGCATGGATATCATATTGTGATAATGAGTGAGGAAAATAGTGAGTACCTCCATATCACAACTTATGCTTCAGGTAAGAAAGTTGCTTTAGAAAATTTTGTCTGCACTTTCTTTGGTCTATAGTACTAATATGAGTACAATTGAATCATCATATGCTATTGTAAACTAGCTGTTTACTAGCTTGGATGGTTTTACCTTTTGGCATGATTGGTTGGGACATCCTAAAGCAATAATGATGTAAGGAATTACTGAAAACTCATTGAGCATTTGTTGAAGAACAGAAGATTCTTCATTGTAATGAGTTTTCTAGTGTTGTGTGTTCTCAAAGTAAATTAATTATATAGCTTCACCAGAAAGATTGGATTTAAATTCTTAAATTCCTAGAAGGAATTTAAGGTGATATACGTGGATCAATTCATCCACCATATGGACCTTTCAAATATTTTATGATTTTAATAGATGCATCTATGAAATGGTCATATGTGTGTTCATTATGATTTTGCAACCTAAAGCTTGCGATATTAATTGCGCAAATTATTAAGAGCACAATTTCTTGATAATCCAATCAAAACAGTTTATCTTGATGATTTTGGGAATTTATTTCTCAAGCTTTTAGTGCTTGTAGGCCAATGTTATAAATGTTGAACATCTAATTATTTATGTTCACATATAGAAAAAGTTGGCTAGCATAATTAACTTATAAAAGACCTCCAGTTAATTGCTAGATTGCTTGCTCATGAGAACAAATCTCTCAATTTCTAGTTGGGTGCATATTACAGCACTTAGTTCTATAAGGCTAAAAAAATGCCAATAATTCTCTCCCCTACAATTACTTTGGCCTGGAGCCAAAAGGTTCCCATTTAAGAACTTTAGAAGTGTAGTATATGTCCTAACCTCTATTTTTCAAGTGGGACTCCAAAAAAAAAAATTGGAGATATATGTTGGATATGATTCTCCCTTTATGGTCAAATATATTTGAAATACAAATGGGAGATGCTTTAAGGCTCAATTTGTGAGAAATAATGTTTCCAACATTGGGGGAGAAAGTAGACAGCTGAAAAGAAAATAAATTGGAATGCATTAATATTATATTTAGATCCTCACACAAGGCAATGTGAACTAGAAGTTCAAATGATTATACATTTGCAAAGAATAGCAAATGAATTGCCAGATGCATTTTTTATGATACAAAAGGATAACTAAATCCTATATAATAGTTGAAAATGCCCCAATCTAATTGATGTCCCTGTTGGACAATTGATCAATGTAAAAATCACACGCCAGAAGCGTGGTAGAGTTCGATTCTAAAAATAAAATCCTTGAAAAAGAAGAGGGGCAAAGAGGCTAAATGATGTTATGGAGGCAAATGATACTCTTCTTGTAGAAGACAATAGAGACATTGTAAGGACATTGTTGCTGTCCAAATATTTGATATATTTGAAACGCTAGAAGCATTCAAGTACCTGAAAATAATCATTGAAAATGATGAGATCTCAATAGACTATGTCTCTATAGGAAAAATGGTGGAATCGATGAGTAATAATTGTCACAATATATTTGCATATAATATAGCACTAGATATTATGCATGAGAATGAGGATCTTGAACCAAGAAGCGTCGAAGAATGTTGATGTAGAGATGATTGGCCAAAGTGGAAAGAAGCCATGCAGGCTGAATTAGACTCACTTGCAAAACGTGAAGTCTTTGGACCTATAGTCCAAACACCAAAAAGTGTGAAACCTATGGGATACAAATTGGTGTTTGTGAGAAAAAGAAATAAATTGTACGCTATAAGGCTTCACTTGTAGCACAAGGTTTCTCACAAAGACCTGGTATAGATTATAGCGAAACATATTCCCCAGGAGTGGATGCAACAATGTTTCGATATTTAATTAGCTTATATGCACATAATAAACTAAATGTGCATGTGATAGATGTTGTCACAGCCTATCTACACAGTTCATTAGATAATGATATTTATATGAAAAGTCCCTAAAGGATTAAAGATATCAACATCATCTAATAAATGTCCCAAGGATATGTACTTAATCAAGTTGTAAAGATCTATATATGGTCCAAAGCAATCTGGACGGATGTGGTATAATAACCGTCTCAATGAATATTTGATTAAGAAGGGGTTTACAAATGATGTTATTTGCCTCTATGTTTATATTTGAATAGCTGTGTATGTTAATGACTTGAATATCATTGGAACTCCTGAAGAAGTTCCCATAGTCATAAAAGATCTAATAGAAGAGTTTGATATGAAATATCTTGGAAAGACACTCGGCCTAATTCAGCATTTAACAAACAAAATGTTTGTTTGTCAATCAATTTACACAGAGATAACTCTTATGAAGTTTTATATGGATAAATCACATTTTTTTTCAAGTGTATTAGTATGAGGATATTTATCAAATCTCATAAAGGCATATATTAAACAGAGTTCTTTCACTTATGGAGACATGATCATATCCTGGAGATATACAAGATATACTATAGCCACTATTTCTTCAAATCATAGAGAAATTAGTGCAATACATGAAGCTTGTGAATCTTCTGCTAAAGGGAATGGATCTACATGTTCAAACTATCATGAAAATTCTTTTAGAAGAAAATTGCACAACTTTACATGAGGACAATATGATCTAGATAGTTCAACTAAAGAGAGAAACTAATGTCCAATTTGTTCAAGTGATAGAGTTACTACCTATTTCTTCTTTATAGAAATGGTGCACAAAATTAGAATACACCAATTATGAGATTTTAAGTGATACTTTAAAGAGGGGAGGAATACTGTACTCTTTTTTCCTTGATCAAGGTTTTTATTCACTGGGTTTTTCCTTGATAAGGTTTTTAATTAGGGTTCTACATTTCCACTATGAGGATATTGTACTCTTTTTCCTTCACTAAGATTTATTTCCCACTAGGTTTTTTTTAGTAAGGTTTTAATGAGGCATATCTCTATAGACATCCAAGGGGGAGTGTTATGAAATATTATTAATTTGTGGATGTCTATATATTTAGCTGATTCAGTTAAGATTTGATTTGATTAGATAGAATCTGTTATGATTTGATGTGATATTATCTCTTTTCCTTTGGCTATAAATAGCCCTTTGATGCTCCATGTAGAGTACCTTTGAGATTATCAATAAGACTATCATTTCTCTTCTTCTCCATTGTTCTCTATTCTTATTTTTTATAACAATTTGTGAGCTATGACATTATTTTATTTTTAAGTTTTAACTTTGAGTGAATAATATCAACTATACAGTGATACTATATTGGTAAGTGTATATATTTCTTACTTTTTTTTTGTCATATATTTCTTACTTTTTATCAATAAATTATGAATTTTTTAAAAAAAAATACAAAAGTCTTGGCCGCGGCCAAGCCCCCCAACCCACCTAAGCTCGTAGGTTAAGGACGGGTTAGACAGCTTGAAATTTTTTGGAGGCTCAAAACTTCAACCTAGCCCACTAAAAATGGTGGGTTTGGGGACCAACCTGTGGGTCAACCGTTTTGACATCTTCATATTATGCCATGTGTAATTTTCTGATCATATTCACTTTTTTAATATATTTTGTTTACAAAATTTAAATTTAAAATTCAAAATCATTATTAACTCATTGCATATTATTTCAAATATACAATAATAAATACTAATTACTATTTACAAAAGGAATTTTTATATATAATTCAAATAAAATTTTAGGGTACATAATTCATACTCCAATGCTTTGCTTTCAGGTTCTGTTAAGTGCAGTGTAGCAGTGAGTGAAGGGAAGGGAAGGGAAGCTTTATGTGAGTTTGGGGGCCTGTTTTGATAGGTTTACGTACCTGATATTGGGCCTCAGGAAGCCCAATGTTTAGGCGAAAGCTAGACTTTTTTATATTTCGGTTATCAAATTGGGATTTTACTATTGAGGAATATTGCTATTGGTATGGGACGAAGTAGGGGAAAGGCTTTTGACCAAGAACAAAAAAAGTTGGGGAAGCGCCCAAAAAAGGGCAGAGTGATGAGCAATGTATCTTTAACCCAAGGGGACTTCCAGACCAAAAATATACCCAAGGGGAATTCGACCAAACAAAGCCCAAGGGCATGATGGAAAAAAAAAAAGCCCAAGGGATTGGTTTGACCAAAAAAAAAAGACCCCAAGCCTAAGGGAGGTAAACCTAAGTTGTAACTTGTCCGTGCTTTGGTCAGTGATATAGTGACATGCCTCCCCACCCCTTCCCCCTCTTTTTAGCTTTTGTCTCCTTGTCTTCCTCTCAGACGCCTTCCGTCTAGTGGGAAGTCGGCCCCATGGAGGTAGGTCTCCTACATGGTGGATTGGTGGTGGTTCGGTGACTCCTTACCCATTTTTTTTGTCTATTTTCTTTTGTTTTTCGTGTCTCAAATCCTTATTACATTATGTTTGTTAGATTTCCCTTCTGATGAGTTTATCTTGCGTTAGCAGTGCTTGAATTGGGAGTAGGACAATAAAGGTCATATCTTTTAGTCAATACCGTCGATTTATGTCTTGCCTAATACCTCTTATATTCTACACCAAAATCTTCATGTTGAAGAAAGATAAACACCACAAGTGAACCATCAAACTTATCAGGCTTTTTTCCTCGGCCTTCCCTTTTTCTTTTTTTTTTCTCCATTGTTTACGTCTCCTCATTTTCCTTTTTACTTCTAATATGCTCCAACACTTGCAGGAATTTGTCTTCATCATTTGGTTTGGATGTCCAACCTTCTTCCCATCTGCCATGTATTCTCCGCCTCACATCTTCTCTCGCAAGTGCTACCATTATTGTTCAACGCTTTCCCCAAACCACCTCTATAATGTTCCACCAAAGTGTTTGCATTCCTAAAGAATTAGGGACAACTTGCATTTCACCACTTAGCCGAGGCATTGTTTGAATTTCTACATGTGGACAAAATCTAGTTGGACCACCCTTGGAACCACCCTCCTTGTCCATTAGTAGGCTCGCAAAGCCCAACATCATTTCCTTTTCAAAGTCCACATGTGCGAGGAAAGATTAGGATGTGGACATTCTGGATGTCCAGGATAGCATAAGGGCCCTATAGCATCTTCAATTCACTTCAGCCCACTGAAGAAATAGTGATGGTATAAAGTGTATGGTCCTTTTCTAAAACTTGGGCCCATATCACTTGAACTTGATGCACGTGAGTCATATGCGGGTTTGGTTGTCCACCAACATCGCATCACTCTTTAGTTTCGATGAGCCTATCATGTTGCACCTTCGTCTTCTTTGTTATCCTTCTTACTTCTTGTACTTTGATTGTGCTTTCTTGTGCCCATTCACCATTAATCAGCAGCCCACCCATGAATTCCTTGATGTGAACATAAAAAATTCACCTTCTAATGAAAAACAAACCCAAGTGTAGATGCATGCTAGACATTGTTTCTTTATCAGAGGTGACATATTTTCCTCAATAATCGTCAATTCTCCTAAAATTATCCTTCGTCAAATCATGCATAGGCAACCCTACACACTCCAACCACAACTTTTGAACTTTGTATACTTCTTCCGACATCCATTCCTTTACCTTTCTACTTCTACTTTCAAGAAGTCACTACCCTTTGGAAAAAACTCTCCTGCCCGTCGTTCACTACCAAAAGTAACCAACACCTTATAGCTATCCATCGTTCTAACATGTTCATATTTCACGCTTTGAGTTGTAAGCTTTGTTCCACTTGCGTACATTTGGAGGCACCAAACCTTCCGACATTCACACTTGAGCCAACCTTTGTGCGTCTCAGATTCTACACCCTGGATGCCAATGGTCTTCTACTCAACTTCTTGCTTGGACCCCATAACAACTTCTTTATTCATGCGCTTGTTTCTCCATGCATATGCGAACTCCCATTCTTTCTTGTGGATAGCCTCATTCCTTCCTTTTGACTATTGAACTTCTGCTCCTTTCTTCCATATTTAGCAATGGTTATAGTCATTTTGTAGTCCTTGATCATCTGCCCATTGTTATATTATTCCAATCATAGTATTCTTATTATTATTTCACAAATCAAATATTATTATTATGCTTTGAAATAGATCTTCAATTCCAACATGCATGTTAACTTTAACGTTATTATTACGATGCTTTGAAATTGATTTTTATACTCCAACGTACATGTACTTGAAAAAATCCCATTTGAATATTGGTTCTGTGAATAAAAAATCCGTTCTTATTATTATTGAACCAAATCTTCACTGATGCCAAGAGAGGATTCTTGACCAGCCATGTTTAAGTTTTTGACTAAGCACTATCACGTAACTGCATATTATCCGGATTTTTCTACACCAAAAAGTCATTCAACAGTTATATGGCCTTATCACTTTGATCGTTTTAACTTGATATTAGATTCAAAACTTGAGATAATGGTCAGTAAAATATCCCATACTATGCGTGATATCTTTTACATGCAATTCTATTTAACATCTCTGAAGTTTTGACTCTAATTTTTTTACCAAAAAAATAGTTAAAAAAAAAACTATAGAGAGACTCTCTAATTCTCCTCTTCTCATTTTGCTTATTTTTTATCCTGGTCTTTACAACTTGAATTTTTAGAGTTTTTGGGTAAAATCAAGAGACCAACCTTGGTAGTTTTAAAGATCCCAATATACTGGAAGAGCCTACTGTATCATGAAAAAATTCTGACTACATTAGAATATTCCTTGAGCCTAGTGCTTTTGCACGCCCCAAGCTTTATTGTTTTGTTTATTTTCTTGTTTGTGCAGGTACAGACTATAACAATCTCAAGGAATATGGCTGATAACAATTCCAACAATGCTAGTGATGGAGACAACAATGGCACTCCAGTCAATGATTTCCAAACCACGCCTGTCAACAATACCCCTCCTGTTGTTGTTCCCAATGTCGTCTATGCCAAACCTCTCGACATTTCCAAGATTGAGGTGTTCGACGGAAATGGTAGCAACTATCGCATCGGCAAGAGATGATCTATTCCATCCTTGATATGCACGGGTGGCCGAGGTTCTCACCGTTGCCGTCCAACATCAGCATCCCCTAAAGCTTTAGAAGATTGGATCGCCACCAACAAAGTCTGTCACACAATTATCTTAACTCTACCAAACAAGTTATTTGATGTATATTGCACCTACAAAGTGGCCAACAAGATATGGGATTCAATGTTTCTGAAATATACCGCGAAGATGGTGCTCGTCAGAAGTTTTTCATAGGACATTATTACCAATGGAGAGGATACCATAAGGACATCCGTACTCAAATCAATGAGTGCCACAAGCTATTAGAGAATCTAAAAGAAAAACATCTCATTGCGGATGAGTTTGTGGCTGCAATATTGATAGAAGACCAATTCGTGGAAGGACTACAAAACTAACTAAAGCATAAGAACAAGCAATTCTCATTGGCTGAATTAATCAAACATATTATCATTGATGACATTAGCCACAAGGAGATTGCAGAAGCAAGGGCTAAAGCACTGGCATCCAAGGCTCACTTGCAAGGTCATAAAAAGAGGTATGACAATAACGAAAGGTCTAAATCTAATTGTGGTTACAATTCCTTTACCAACTTTTGAAGAGAAATAATCCCACTTTCAAAAGAAGTGGATGGTGTTATGTTTGTGGTAAACCAGGTCACAAGCATCACAATGTCGAAGGAAAGCAACCGTGATTGGAAATCCTCCTAAGCCAAACCAAAAGCAAATTTGGTTGAAGGAGATGATATAGTTACTGTCATCTCTCAGTAATGCTTGTCGCTAATGTCAATGATGGGTGATTGATTATGGAGCTACTAGGCATATATGTGCCAATAGGAATGCATTTGTCTCCTATACTACTATAGGGATGAAGAAGAAGGGCAAGTTTATCTTGGTGACTCCAGAACTACACCAGTGCAAGGAAAAGGAAAAATTATGTTAAAGCTGACATTTGGGATGACTTTGACACTCAAAGATGTTTTACATGTGCCTCGTATTAGGGCAAATTTGATTTCTGGAGCATTGCTGGAGAAAGCTGGGTAAAGGTTTCCTTTGAGTCTAACAAGATTGTAATGACTAAAAATAATGTTTTGGTTAGAAAAGGTTATTGTAATCATGGACTTTTTGTTCTCAATGTTTGAAATAATGAATGTTTCTAATTCTGCTTATATGATTGACTCTGTGGATATTTGGCATGCTAGATTAGGACATGTTAGTATATATCCATTAAAATTGGAGAAATCTCAAATTAATCAAGATAACACATATGAAGATTTGAGAAGAAGTAAAAGACAAAGAGTGGAGAAATCATTTAGAAATGATTTTTATACATATATTGTAGAAAATGATCCAATAACATTCTTTGAAGCTATTAACTCATCTAATGAACAATTATGGAGATATGTAATAAAATCCAAATTGAATCAATTAAAAAAATCTAATACATGAGTTTTAGTTGATTTACCACCTGGGGCAAAATCTATCGAATGTAAATGGATATTTAAAGAAAATTTAATCCTGATGGAATAATAGAAAAATATAAAGCAAGATTGGTTGCTAAAGGTTTTAGTCAAAAATAAAATGTTGATTATTTTGATACTTTTGCACCAGGATGGGTTGCATCTATACGAGTTCTAATTGTGTTAGCTTCAATTTATAAATTAATTATTCACCAAATGGATGTCAAAACAGCTTTCTTAAATGGTGATTTGGAAGAACAAATATATATGACACAACTTGAAGGATGTGTGGAACCTGGACAAGAAAATAAAGTATGCAAATTGATTAAATCCCTTTATGGTTTAAAACAACACCCAAACAATAGCATGAAAAATTTGATCAAGTTCTAATTTCTGATGGTTTCTCTTCTGGAGAAGTAGATAAATGTGTTTACAAAATTGTCTAGTGATGATTGTGTGATTATTTGTTTATATGTGGATGATATGCTTATATTTGGCACTAGTCTTAATGTTGTGATTGAGACAAAGAAGTTTTTATCATCAAATTTTGATATGAAGGATATGGGCAAAGCTAATATGATTTTGGGTATTAAAGTCATAAGGAAGTGTGACAATATTATATTGTCACAAGAACAATATGTGGAGAAACTTCTAAAGAAGTTTGGACATTTTGATGTTAAACATGTGAGTACCCCTTATGACACTAATGCACAATTAAAGAAGAATAGGGTTGACATGTGGCCAGTCTAGTATGCAGATTATTAGGAGTCTATTGCATTTGATGAATTTCACCCAACTTGACATAGCATATGCTTTGTGTAGATTGAGTAGATATACACATAGTCCAAACAATGATCATTGGGCCACATTGGCTAGATTGATGAAATATTTGAGAGGTACTATGAATTATGGTATAAAGTATAGTGGATTCCCATTATTAGAAGGATACAATGATACTAACTGGATCTTAGATTCTGATGAGATTAAATCCACTAGTGGATATGTGTTTACCTTGGGAGGTGGTGCTGTTAGTGATCAACCAAGCAAACAATAATTGCAAAGTCCACCATGGAAGCAGAGTTCATAGCTCTTGAACAAGCCAGGAATAAGGTTGAGTGGTTAAAAAATTTCTTAGCAACATTCCATTAGGAATAAAACCTATTCCTTCTGTGTCTTGTGAATAAAGCGACAATAGCTATTACAAATAACAAAATATATAGTTGTAAAAGCGACACATTAGGTTGAGACATGAAGTGGTAAAGCAGTTGAAAGATGGAACAATATCCATTGATTATGTGAAGTTGGAGTTAAATCTAGCTGATCCTTTGACTAAGCCTCTTGGAGGAATTTGTAAGTGTTACATCGAGGGGAATGAGACTTCAGCCAATTTAAAATTAACAATGATGGGAACTCAACCTTTGTGAGTGGAGATCCCATGAAAAAGCTTCATATGGGTAATAACAAGTCATCTATTTCTTGCTAGCACATTTTATGTCCTTTCCTATGGTGTGAGAAATGGGTTGTGCTAGACTGCATTATTGTGAGGGTAAGCTTAATGCTTTTAATTAATTTCATAGCCCTTAATTATGGGTGGTGTATAAAGTGCAATATACACTTGATGAAAATCACCTATATGAGTGTAGGAGTGGGCCGCTCCTATGAGACAGTGGCTAAGTCTCTAAAGCACTCATAAATACTAGGCACGCACATGGCCTAAAAGCGTAACACACGATAACGACAAGGAATAAGTGGGTGTAAATGTGATCAGATAGGATTCTAATTTACATTAAAAATGTGTTGGTTCACAGAAGTTCTACTTCACCAATTGCATTGTAATTTAAAGTTCTATCTATCTAAGCTTGGTTCATAGTCCAAAAGACACCAGATTCGATGCATTGACATTCATATTTAACCCAAATATTTCATATTAATTTGATTTTGAAATAAGTGGGATTGTTATATTATTAATCATATTATTCTAATTATTATTTCACAAATCAAATATTATTATTATGCTTTGAAACAGATTTTCAATTCCAACATGCATGTTGACTTTAACGTTATTATTACTATGCTTTGAAATTGATTTTTTAATTCCAACGTACATGTACTTGAAAAAATCCCATTTGAATATTGGTTCTGGTGAATAAAAAATTTGTTCCTATTGTTACTGAACCAAATCTTCAGTGCCTCCAAGAGATTCTTGACCAGCCACGTTTAAGTTTTTTATCCTGTGAAGCACTATCACGTAACATATTATCCGATTTTTCTACAAAAAGTCATTCAAAAGTTATATGGCCTTATCACTTTGATTGGTTTTAACTTGATATTCAGTATTCAAAACTTGAGATAATGGTCAGCTAAAATATCTCGTACTATGCGTGATATCAATTCTATTTAACATCTCTTAAAGTTTTGACTCTAATTTTTGACCGACAAAATAGTATAAAAAAAAACTATAGAAGAGTCTCTAATTCTTCTTCTCATTTTGCTTATTTTTTGTCTAGCCTTTACAACTTGAATTTTTAGAGTTTTTGGGTAAAATCAAGAGACCAACCTAGCTAGTTTTAGAGATCCCAATATACTGGAAAGTCTGGTATCCTGGAGGAATTCCAACTACATCGGAATATCCTTGAGCCTAGTGCTTTTGCATGCCCTAGGCTTTATTGTTTTGTTTATTTTCTTATTTGTGCAAGTACAAACCGATAACACCCAATTAGTCTCCTTGTAGCCTTGTTTGCATCCTCTTTGGCCAAAATGAACAAAGCCAAAGAAGTTTGCATTTTATTTCCTCACTTTTTTATAGGTACACATCTACCAAGCTTCCTTTGTATTTGAACAAGGTGAATGCTAACATACAGTTGTTAGTCAATGGCTTCCCCTATAGTCACCTAGGTAGAAGTGTGTAGGTGTGACACGTGTTAAAATTAAGATTCATTTCACCACACTATAAAATATGGTTAATTGAAAATAAAATGTAGCTAAACGCACAATATCTCTACCCTTGTCTCGGTCTCACTCCTCACTCCCCCACCTCCGCCTTACCCTCCCTTCTTTGATGACCCCCACCACCACCATCACAATAGGAATAAGAGTTCTAATCCATATGTTAGATCTAGTAGGCACTTTCAGCACAAGCAACCAAAAAAAAAAACAAAGCTTTAAGTCAAGGGGAAATTTGGCAAACTAATACATGAATGATAAAATTTAGGGAATCATGAGAGGCAACAGAAGAAGCAAAGTGGCAATTGGGTATGAGGAAGTGACTTAATGGACTCTGAATAGTTAATCAAAGTGTGGTTAACTTAGGATAGATACAGCTTGGATTTGGGTCTAAGGTTTTTGATGTTAAGGAGTCTTAGGTCTTGGTTGGAGGCCTTGGAGGCAATTTTGAGGGAGAAGAAATTGGGGGCAGTGGAATCGACGAGGCGCATAGGATCTCGAGACGGAGATGGCCAACATGCCAGTGGCACCGCAGTCAGGCAAAGAGGGAGAGAGGGCTGAGGGTTTCATGGACGAAGAGGAAGGATATCTTTGGTGTTTCGATTAAATGAATAAATAATGGAACTTTCCTAGTATTCAAATAGTTTCAGCAAAATTTCACTCTATGAACAAAAAAATAAAGGAATGTACTTTGGGACAATTTGGAAGACATAGTTGTTGCCAAAGTTGGTTTGGATAATGTTTTTATTAAGCCGAAAAGTTTGAGGTTGTTGAGGCTAGGTGAATGTTGGTCTTTGATATCCATTGTTGTACTAGTTTCCATGTTTGTTTTGTTTCTACAAGTTGTAGAGGAAGAAGAAGAAGAACATCTCCTCCATAATATCATCAAGGGTTTTAGGGCTTTGATCAGGTGCAGAGTAGAATTCTAATTCCTATTATGATGATGGTGGGGGGGTCATCGAAGGAGGGAAGGATGCAACAGAGGGAGTGAGGAGGGAGATGGGGAGGAGGCAAAGACCATGTTAGATGTTGTTAAATGCAACTAATTTTTAACAGGTATTGCATCCATGCACTTCCACCTAGGCAATTGTCGAGGAAGGCATTGACCAACAACTATATGCTAGCATTTACCTTTGAACAATTGCCACATCCAAAGTTTTATCATTGACCTGGGTAGATTGTCCACAAACAAGTTTGTCAGCTTGATGCTTTTGAATGAGGACATGACGTTTCGCTTCCTTGCTTTCACTTCACGTTTCTTGATTAGTTTAATTCATAGTTACTAGTAAGGGAAACACAAGAAGAGATATCCTTTATTAGTAAGTAATCTTGCCTTGATTTCAATTCTCTAATGAAAAAGTACGTATATAAGGGAAGATTTGCCAGTTCAAATCATGACATGTCTCTAGACTAATCAAGCATTGAAGAGGCATTTACAAAGGCCCACAAACAGAGAAAACATATAAGAATTAAATTCCCAAGTCAGGAGAATGCATAAATGGAAGATCAATCATGTGCACCAACCTTTGTTGGTATTTCATTTATACTATTTTTGAACCATTTTTGACTAGCTATGATATACGGCTAATTTGTTAGTAATGCTAGATATTATTGTGATAAAAGTTCATTTCTTTTATTATTAAATTAAAAATAAGCACATTGTAATTATCATGATTGATTACTTTACATGAATATTTAAAAAGGGATAAACTAATAAATATACCTTATTAACCATTTGAAGATTTAAAGATAAAAATATAATAGTAATTATTAGTATAAAATTAAAAATTTAAAGATAGATACAATCATTTAAATATTTGTTATTTGTCGATTACATAAAAAAACTTCAAATGCTATTTAAATTTTCACCAGATAATTTTAATTCCTTTCAAATGTTCTTATTTTATTTACCGTTAATAAAATTAAAAATGTTAATGGGAGTAATTCTTTTTGGTAAAGATGTAAAGGGGGGGGGGAGGGGTAATAGTATTACTTTAGGATTTTTATTATTTTTAGGAGATTTGTTTTATATTTTTCACAAGGTATTTTCTCTTAAGAAACTACTATCTTATTAAGGTTTAGTATTTTATTAGAACTTGAATTATCTTTGAGTTGTGAATATTCTTTAATTGCTTTAGTGCCTTATGCAAATTAATATATTCCCTTTTTCATAGGAGATTTTTCTCTGATATTTTTGCAGGATATTTTTCTTTAAGAAACTACTATCTTATTAAGATTTTGTATTCGATTCGAACTTTATGTATGTTGGTGTTATAATTACCCTTTAGTCATTATGGTGCCTTATGTTAATTGAGACTCGGGAAAATTGAAGAATTCTTGATTTGAAACCTTGAGGATCCTAATCAAATTTCACAATTTGGTCAACTCTTGTGAAAAGACCAAAATGTTCAGTAGTTTTGGTTTGATAGATTCTGGATTCTCTATTGCCATCACTCAAGAGGAGTTCCTTCTTTTTCACAGCATAGACAGAGAACTCTACAAGATCCTCGTGTTCAATCTCTCGCGAGAACCAACGCAGTCCATGCAAATTCTCGCGTTTTGGCTTTGGCTAGAGCGTGTGGGGTTTCGTAGTGTGGTCGAGAGGGTATTGTCCCTACCTACAGCATGATCAATGAAGTTGTTGATGAGGCCATTACATGCTTGAATTGCATCAACACAAGCCAAACATACTCCTTTTTCGAAGGTAATGATATACCCCTTACGCGTGCCCTTGTGGATAATAAGAAATCTCTCTCCCAATCTTGTGCCAAAATCGGACTTTGGCAGTTCAAGGGGTGAGAAAAATATTAGATCATGTATGTGTAAGATTATCGAGTGACATTGCGAAGCAAGTTATTAAGGTGAGGAATTCAATTCATGGCAGTGTGGAAAGCCAAATTGAGGTGATTTCAAATTCAAAAAATCATTATGCTTTGGCTCGATTGAGGCCCCTAATTTGGGACTAGGTGAGGGTGAAGATGCTGGATCATTCGCCACAAGAAAACAAAGTGAAGCACTAGATGATTATTAAACAAAATTTCTTTTTACTATTATGGTTGGTTTTGTATTTTCAGTTGTGTAATGAATGTATTTATTGTATGTAGTAAGAAATAATAACGGCATTGTTGTTAATTCCTAAGGTTGAACAACTTTTAATGATTGGTTTTGTTTAATTTAATTTAGTGAATTGATCTTGCTAGAAATTCGGTTGAGATTAGATTATAATGTAATAAGTATGAATTAAAATCAAAATCAGAATACGAATTTACTTACTGTAATAACATTATTAGATAAAACTTTCATCTTTATTAAATAACTTATAAGTCACATTATTCATTAAATTTATTTTAAGTGCCAGAGAAAAGTTTAAAATCCAGTGACCTTTATCTGTAAATGTTATGCCATGTGTAATTTTCTGATCATATTCACTTTTTTAATATATTTTGCTTAAAAAATTTAAATTTAAAATTTTAAATTTAAAATCATTATTAACTCAATGCATATTATTTCAAATATACAATAATAAATACTAATTACTATTTACAAAAGAAATTTTTATATATAATTCAAATAAAATTTTAGGGTACATAATTCATATCAAATTAAATGAGATATATGAACTATTTAAATGCAATGATTACACTAAGGGCATGTTTGGTTAGAGGGTAGAAATAATGATAAATTTTTCATGATTGAGTTTCATATGTAAAATTACTTATAGACTTTGATCATAAAAAATTTACCCCATTTTTATCTTCCAATCAAACATACTCCAAGGATATATTTGGTTAAGTAGTAGTAATAATAATGGTAAATTTTTCATAGAGGAAATTTATATATGATTTTATATATAGAGCTCATGAAAATTTATACTCCATTTTTACTTCTAACCATAGTTTTCAAACTTGAACAAGGCAGTCCGACTGGTGACAGGATAGGTAAGGTCCTAGTAGCCTTTCAGATTTGACCTACACCAACTGGAGAGAACCAGGACGACTGACGATTTTCCAAAAACCGGTAACACCAGGACCACCAGTTAACCCATCACAAAAAAAAAAAAAAAAGGAAAAAGCTTGGCCATTGTCCCATGAGAAAGCATCGTCGGTAGCAAACCACCGCTGTGCCATCATATCTCGCGCAAAGGGAAAAAAAAGAGGCAAAAAAAAAAAAAGATTGCAGTTAATGGTGTAGTTTCCTTCTGGGCTTTGCCATTTTTTCTAATGAAATGTCTAGACCAAAAAAAAAAATTGCTTCTTTGGAATTTGTTTATGTTTAAATATTTTTAAAAATATATATATATATTTATATCATGTTTTTATATATATTTATATAAGCCTATAAAAGTTTTAAAATGTGTTAAATTGTTAATTATTTATTTTATTTATTTGAATTTTAATATATTTTTATGTTTTTATTTGATTCAATTCAATTTAACTGGTTGAACCAGTAACCCAGGACCTTGGCTTGAGTCAATCATCGGTTCGGTTTTAATAACTATGCTTCTAACCAAACATATCCTAAAGGTGACATTGATAAAAAATTTAGTGTCTTTTGACAAATTGACAAACATTTTAAAATAAAACAAATATCAAAAGGTTGACAAATGGAGTGAATCAAACTTTCATATATAGCTTTCCAATGCACCATTTTTTTCTTAAGGCGGTGTTTATTTTAAGGTATACTAGTCAATAGATGTTTTCTGTCCCTAAATGGTTACCCTTCTTTGTCGCTCCAATAATTTATTGTCACGTGTAAAGATAATAAATTAATAAATGATTTGAGGGATAGGAAAAAGGACATCATTTGGACGAAAGATTTCCATCCATACTAATCTATTCCAGGAATAATTACTTGGGAATGATTTGTTTATATGTTTGTTATAAATTTTATAAAATTATTCTCTATTATAATTATTCTCATGTTTTAATGAGATATTCATTATCATGTTGAAGGGTGAGAATAAAATATTTTCATGACTTGGAAATGGTAATTATTGATTACAAATCCTAAAATATATCTCAATAATGATGATAATTAATAATAATATTATTATTTAATGTGTTAGGGGTTTTTTGGAAATTATGTATATTCCTAGAAATATATATTATAAAACAAACAGATTTAAAATTTATTGCTAGGAATCTCCATAAATAATCCAGGATAGTTTGATGTTAAACAAACAAATTTTCCAAAATTTTCAAAAATAACAATCTCAAGTATTACATTCCCAAAAATGAGATTCCTGGGATCAAATAAAAAGTCAAATTTAAAATTTGAAATTTGAATCCACCTACTTTCACACTCTCCTCTCACTATCTATTCCCTTTGTATAGAAAGAATCTGCCTTCTTTATCACATTCAATTCAATTGAATTATTAATTAATTTTTATTTAGAAAAATTCTTATATACTCCAAGAGAAAGATGAAACATTTGTTCTGTCATATTTATTAATATTGATACATTAATTTTGTGGATCATCATTATCTCTTACTTTTTTTACTTTTTTAATGTAATAGCTGGTATGTTAATTAATAAATGAGATAGAGTAAATATTTTATTTTACTCTAAAGTAACTAAGAATTTCTCTTTTATTTATTCTATTAATTCGTTGATTAAGTAGACCTCTGTCAATATTTATTTCCTACAACCTTTCACTTTTATGCAACCCTAAAAGCACTGCTTTCTCTTCTTCTTCATCCTCCGTTTTCTTCTTTCATGTTTTTTTGTGGGTCTTTTGTCTATTCAATTGCAACAGAGAGCAAATTTACTGAAGCTTTGGACAAGTATGACTTTGTTTATGATATTGGAACCAAGTTAGGTCTTTTTTTTTTTTCCCCTTCTCAAATGTTGCATATATGATATCTAAAGGAAAAATATATGTATTTGATTCATCAACTGTCATCGATACTCAGTGTTCTTTCCTTTGTTTATTTTTCTCTTTAAGTTTCTTTTATCAATTCAATGTCTTCTGTTTTTATTTCTTTAATTCAGGGTGGTGTGCGTGTGTCTGTATATATATATTGAATTGTTTGGAAGCTTCTGGTGGAGCCATTGCAGTATATTATCTTCATTAATCTTTCATTTGTTTTATTGTCATCTTTATTCATTTTTTTTTATATAACCCTTATATGCTGTTTTTTATTATTATTATTTACTGGAATCAAGTATCTTGAATTGTTTAGAGGTCGTTTGTTTGAAAATGCTTATTAGAAAAGATTTTTTTAATTGATCTTTTTAATTAAGATATTTTGAAAAGGTAAACTTTGATTTATGTTTGCATGTAATGTAAATTTATATTTGGCTGTAATATTAAAATATCTTTTTTCAAAAGATGAAAATTATAACTTCTCAAAAAAGATCATCTTTTGTTTTTTTTGGTGATTATACTTTCACATAAAAAAAATTACCCAAACATACCAAAAAACATAAAAAAGATCTTTTTTATTTAAAAAGATATTTTTTATTAAAAAAAAAGCACATCCAAACAAGCTCTTAAAGGTTTTTTTTTTTTCAATCTATGTTTCTTTTGTCTTTAATGCTACCATAGTTGTTAAACTCGATCTTGAATTAACTTTTAACCTTTTATGAGTTTATGATCTTACCACTCAAAATAAGATTTTCTAAACTCTCAAATTTGATAATCTTACAAGATATCATGCTTATTAAACTCTTGAGTTAACTCTTAAAATCTTACGAGTTTACGATTTTACCACATAAAAATAAATTTATCTAAACTCTAAGTTTGATAACCTTAGATGCTACATATTTATACTCTTAATATTGCATCTCCTTATTGGTCAAATAATTATTTATTTTTGTTTAAATCCATTAGCCTGATATAACTGGTGGGTTATCACTTGAAAAGGAATTCTTTCCAAGTTTAATTAATTTGTTAGTTTTTATAGTTTCATCAAATTTTCAATTAGGTCTATATAGTTCTACATTTGTAATCAGGTGCTTATATGGTGAATAAAAATTTGTAATCAAGTTTGAAATCCAGCTACTTACAAAAATGTGAAATTAATTGGAATGTTCCTTAATTTCATCTATTGCTAACTTGATGTAAGTTGACTTGAATCTTTCAGATTAAAAACTCAATAATATCATCAAATTATCTCTAAAACTCATCACAATATACTTTTTATCATTTATTATTGGACAAGAAATGAGTACATTTAAATTTGGAAAAAGTATCATTATAAAACTATCGTCAGCTCCTTTTGTTATGTGTGCCCTCACATAAGAAAGAATCAAGAAATATTACATTTAATTTCACATCTATTATATTCTATATATAAAAGTTGAATAGTTAACTCAATGGATAACATTTGTGACACAATTGTAAAGAATTTTCCCTCCAAAGCTTGCATCAAATTATGGTTATCCAATTTACCATGTGTCAGGCTTTACTTATCATTGCACATGCTCAATGGCACATCCAAGTTCACATGTGCAAGTTTGATGCAACCTAATTAATCTATATTTGGATATAATATTAAAATATTTTCATTTATTTTTAAACATCTTTTCTTTTTTGTATTATAAAAAAATATTTAATTTTAATACGTTGATTGTGTATAATTTTTTTACACAATCATCCAATTATGTAATTCCATATCAATAAATACGATTAATTTTCACATGCACTAATTGAAAAGTCATGTAAAAGGAGAAATTTGATTAATGATAATGTAAAACTTTTTTAGACGAGATCAAAGTTAAACTCTAAAAAAAAATACCTTTCTCTAGAAGATAAAAATTTGTAACTTCTAAAAATGGACTTTTTAATTGACCTTTTTAAATAAGCTATTTTAAAATAGTAAAATTTATTTTTTTTAAGTTTAGATGTAAAATTAATTCATGTTTAGATCTAATATTAAAATATGTTTATTTATTTTTAAGCATTTTTATATTATAAAAATGGTTTAATTTTAATACATTGAAAGTGTAATTTTTTACATGATTATCCAATCATTATGTGACATATTAGCAAATATGATTAACTTGCATCTATTACTTGAAAAGTCATTCTATAGGAAATGTAATATTGTGTTTGACACTCATTTAGTACCAAATTTCCCTCCAAAAGTTGCACTCTAGTAGGTATTATTGTATTTGACATATGTGACATTTTGATTTAGATAAGTGATTAATATATATTAATATGTTTTACTTTGAATTATTTTCATTTTATTTAATACAAATTTTTAATTTTTTTATCAAATAAGAAAAATAAAAGGGAAAGAAAGAAGGAGAGCTAACATTTTTTTAATAAATTTTTAATAAAATCTTTTGAACAATATATCCTACTCAAATCAATTATGGAGATTTTTTATATTTATATTGTAGCGTATTTGAAGTATTTCTACCTTATATGAAGTTAATTATTTACATACAAAAATAGAAATCAAAATAAAAATATAATTAATTTAAACATAATTGTAATAAATAAATTTATTATATCAAATATTCTATAAAATTATTTTACATTTTTTTCTTTTTGTCATATCTAAAACTTTGCATGAAATATAATTTAACTTATAAAAAAAATTATGTATATGTAGAAGAGGTTAACATTTTTCGTCTACTAGGAGGTGAGTGTTTAGTTCATAGGAATTATCTATAAGTATATACTTTTTCTAGAGCTAATTATATGATATTTACTATGATACTATATAGAATGAGGTGATGATAACTTTTTTAATAAATTCTCATTAAAATCGTTGACGTATCTCTCATTAAAGTTTATTATACTCACAAATTCATATTTTGTTATATTTAAATTTTTATTTTATTTAATATGAATTTGAAGCCATATTTCCTTACTCAAGAAAAAAAAGATGAGAAGTGCCTATAAGGATGATGGATTTTGTCAATTTATAAAAACTATTACGAATATTCACTTGAATGAATATAAGTATACTTATGGGTCTATTTTATTTAATATAAATTCTCAAAATTTCTTTATTATTCAATAAGAAAAGAAAGCAGTAAGGGACGGATAAGATGATGAATTCTTTTAATCTATTTGTTATAAATATTTGTTACTCATAAAATCTATTTTAATAATATATTTTCATCATTTCTCATGGATGCATTTTGATAATATATTTTAATAATAATTTTTATTGAAAGCTTATTATATATATATAATATTAGTACACAATTCTAGAGAAAATATTGACTTGATTTTGGAGAGGCTTATTTATAGTCATGACTATGTATGTTGCAACTTCTAAATTAACCAATTAAAGAGGAATAAAGATTTTTATATGTGATAATGATTTGAAGAATATTAATGAAACTGGTCATGTTGTGTATAATGAAGTGTTTATAAAAATATGTTGAATGCTATATCACAAGTTAATTGATGATTCATATACAATTTAAGGATAGTTTGTTTTACTATTTGCTTTTTTATTACATGTATATAATTTAAAATTGTATATTTACTCAATTCAATTGTTCGTGCACTGCATGGGTCATAATCTGATTTTTTTTTTAATGGTAATTAAGTCTAGGGACTTTATTATGAATTTTTATTCACTGGAACCTGTAGACACCTGACTACAAATTTTCATTCATTATAGGAATCTAATTATAAATTTTTAAATTATAGAAATCTAATTAAAAATTTGATGAAACTATAATAACCTGTAGATTAATTAAAATTTCTTTCAAATATCTTATTATGTATTGCAATTTAATTTTGATTATCTAGTGACTCAATTTATTGAAAGAGATTACATTCAAATGTCCAAGACTGAAAATGATCTTTTTAGGATTTAATGACGTAATTTTAGTTTTATTTTCCTTTTTAAAAAAAATCATGTGAACAGGTACAATTTGGTATTTGAGTAGCTAATCATTTATTAATCATCCACGAATTAAATTAAATTATTATGAGTTTAATTTCTACATACTGATAGTGTAAAATAGTTTTACACTTCTATAATCAAATCATCCTATTTGTATGACTTTTCAAGTAGTGAGTGTGAGACTAAATCTTGTTTGCAGATGTGATAATATATGATTAGATGAAAATATTAATACATAAAAATTAAACTCTATTATTATTGCAAAACTAAATATTTTTTAAATCAACTATGCTGTTATAATTAGAATTTAATTTTGATACACTGATATTGTAAAATTTTTTGACAAGTATCATTGTAATACCCTATTTGTTTATTAGTTATAATTGCATGTTAATTAGAATTAATTGATTTTAATTAGGGATTAATTTCCTTAATTAATTAGATAACGAATAATTAGATATTTCTCTCTTAGCCATAGTTATCATACTTGACCCGTATTGACTAAAGGCACCTGGGTCACTGGTTGAACTGGTGGTCATGGTTGAACCATATTTTAATAAATCAATATGTTTAATGTAATAATTATAGTATATGTATTTAATTAGACATAACATAGCACAACAAAAGTGTTGGCCTAGTGGTAGAGTGCCCTTCCTTCCCAAATGGTACAAGGTTTGAATCTCAACATTGGGTTTTTGACAATTATTCAACATTTTTCATGGCTTACTTAGTGTACACCATCCAATGTAGTGCATGGTGGGCATTCGTGGTTCAAGCCGATTTAACCAGGAGCGGTTCATACGACTGAAGTTCAATCAGGTTTGACCGTTTAATTATGACGGTCCAATTGAAGAATTGGACCAATGACGATTTGCCCTTTGGTTTGAATCGACCAATTGGTCTGGTTTTAATAACTATGCTTTTAGCAGTTTAGTGCATGTTTATGTTAGTTGTTATGTTTAATTATTTTAAAATTTAATATTAGTGCTTTTTGAAAATTTAGAGCACCTTTCCATCTAAAATTTTAAATTCCCTCTGCAAGTTTAAAGTTTCAAAACACCCAATATTATGTAAATCATTTGAATTCATGGTATAAAAAATGCTATTTATTTATTGTATTACATTTATTTCTATCATTTCATGAGATTTGGAGCAAATTATACTAGCACTCCTTAACCTCCTAATACCCACACTAACCTTAATTAAGCAAAAAAATGCAACCCTAACCCTTTACAACATAACAGTGGTCTCTCCCTCCCTCTAACAAAACCCACACACTACACATTTCCTTCTTCTCCTTCCTCACACCTCCATCTTGCATCACCACCACCACCTTCATTCCTCCCAAATACCTAAACCCACCTGCATTTCCACCATCTCAATACCAAATCATTCTTTCATTTCTATTTGGGTTGAAAAAAAAAAGAGAGAAAAGATGTCCATCTTTCCTCCTTGCTGGTCGCGACATCTTAAGGGGAAAAGGTGAAGATTTTTGCTCCCTCCTCTTGTCAACAAGCCCCAAGAGCCTTCCATTCTTCTAGTCCTCTAAGCTAGGTAGGGGTTTCTCACCACATTAATCCTTTTTCTTCGATGCTAAAGCTCTAAAAATGGGATTTGAAAATCTTACTATTCTAGAGAATTAATGGTCCAAAAATGTGATGGTTTGAATTGGTATTTATGTATTCTAACTTGGCTTGATGATGGATTTATGTATGGGTGTGTCTTTCCCTTCAAAATTTCATTTGTTTTTGGTCCAAGGTGGGATTTAGGTTGCTTTTATTTTGGTAGCTGGATAGGTCCAAAAATATTGAGCTATGGATATAGTTTAATGTGCTTGACTTGTTTTGGTGAGGTTGAGTTCTAAGCCCAAAGCTTGGAAGTATGGTATGGGAGCTTGAACTTCATTTTTGAGCAAGACTTAATTCTTTTTTTCATTTCATTTTCGGCCATTTGCAAGACACACCCACTTTATGATATGTTTTTGTGAAGCTTTGGCTTGGATTGTTATGAAATTTAAGTGCTTGATCCAAATACATATGTATTTCTTTGTTTGTGATGCATAAAAGCTTGAAGTTATGACTTTTGGTAGTGTGTTTGTGAGCATGAAGCTTGCTACATGAAAATGCATTGAGATGCATGGCATGTGTTTGTTAAAATTTCTAAATGAACAATAGTTATGTGTTCAAATAGTTGGTCTCTTATGTTAGTGTCACAACTCGATTTGGGCACGTGACCCACGTGAGAAATCACATTCTCATGTAAGCCTCGTGACCTTATCATTTCTACGTGCACAAAAAGATCCATAACATAG
This sequence comes from Dalbergia oliveri, assembly GCA_030441495.1. Lineage (NCBI taxonomy): Eukaryota > Viridiplantae > Streptophyta > Magnoliopsida > Fabales > Fabaceae > Dalbergia > Dalbergia oliveri. The sequence goes on from JAMLFY010000009.1 coordinate 13,477,182, forward strand.
TTTTATTCTTTCTATATATCAATCACCTATTCTCAATATCATGCTTATAAAAAAAATAAGCTCTCATAGTCGTTTCAAAGTGTTATGCTATATTATCACAAAATATACAGAAAGTCCTTTATATACAAAGTGTCTATAAAGGTAAAAGACTTATATAGTCCAAAATAACATTTTAATATACAAGAATATGCAAAAGACAACATGCTCTAAAATCCGAAATCCTGCCATCACACCGGAGCACGTCTATGGCAAAATACCAAACATCTCACCTAATGGGCTCGACAATGAAATCTAATGCTGCGGAGGAAGATGGCGTGGAAGTATCCAGGAGCTACCATATCTGGAAATAGAGAAGAAGGAAAATGGGGTGAGTTTTGCTACCAAAACCCGCTTAGTGAGTTCTCACTTAGAACCCTTTCCATGGGACATCAAAGGGTATGCAAAAAATTACAATAATATAAATAATGTTTAACCAGTTCGTGTAGTCATAGGAATATAAGTATATACAAGAGTACCAAAACGCTTTGCTTATAAAGCAATCTAACAATACTTCAATAGAGAAACAGGAATCTCTACTCTGGTTATGCACAATATATATAGCATAACAAAATCTCTGGTTACATTTGGAAGTTACGTATCATCGTCTCCAGTGTGACAATAATGGGTACCTAACTAGGTCCCTTCTCGAATACTCTAGCCCTGGGCTACTTGGTACCAAGGTTAGTGGATTGACTACCGCTAACATGTAGCCTGTTCTCTATAGCTACCGTTTAGTTTCATCAGGAAAACACAGGATCATCTCTAAACTCTGAAAACCAAGGCATCTATCTTAGGGTTTAAATTCAGATCAAGTAAAATTCACAACTCTAGAGGTTATACAATCACAAACAATGCATGTTCTCACAATTCGGCTTTATCAAAAACACCTTTGATCAACAATGGTCCCATGGGTTTATCAAAACATATGTGTGCTCTTAAATTAATAGTTCCAACCATAAAAATCAGGAGTAATCTCAGATTTTATATGCAGAAGTCTTAAAATCATGATATGAGTTATAATTTCATGAAAATAGTTATAATGCTCAACATAGAAGTCACAGATGGAACCCACTCACCTAGTGGAGAAGACACGGGAATAGCACCACCAGAAGTTCTGGAAGTAGGATTGGCACCCGTATTTATCATTAAAGCAATAAACTTCTAGATTAACCTCTAAATACTCAAATCTAACTTCAATCATGCTAAAAGAATACTATAACTCCTCTATGATAAACACCATCTTAAATCCCCAAGAATAAGAAGAAATTGAAGGGAAAAGGGTAAAATTAGAATAACAACATACCTTAAAACCTTAGGAGTGAAAGATTGAAGTTATAATTGAAGGAAATAGAAGAAAATGGAGTTTTGATGATGGGTATTTATGTTTTCTTTGAGTGCAACATGAGCACTTGGCACTCACCAAGAGAGTAAAAAATTGTCTCCTCACCCCACTCCTCTTCCTTATATAGCATTTTTCAGAATATTTACATTTCTTAATTTTAAGTTAAATATGATTTAACTTTAAAACATAAATGTAAATAAAAAATACCCCCATTTGGATTCAAATAAAATATCAAAAAAATTAAAATCCCAACAAATCAAAATCTAATTTTTGGGTTTTAGTTCAAATTTGGGAATTTCAACGATTTTATAAACTTTTGGGTTAAAGACAAAAAGTTTAAAGATTTCATAAAATTCATTAAAAATCACCTTTTAACTTATTTTTCTTAGGCACAATTACTGGATTTTTGATCCCAAGAAATGGTTTTATTATATAGCTCTCCAAGGTGTGTATGGTTTAACTTAGTGAAATTTAGGACCTAATAACAGAATGAGGGTAATTACACCTTTCCTAATTTAAAAGAATTTTCTAACCCCATTTATTTAAACTAGGGTATTACATGAGGAGCTTATTCTTGAAAAAATGAATCTTTAAGCTTGAGTCATTGTCTTTTTATTGAATACACTTGCTTGCCTATTTTAGTTTTCTTGTTTTCATATGAATTAAATAAGATTTAAAGATGTAAAAATGATGTATTGATGGCCTAAAACCTATAGTTTGGTGATGTGAACTTGTATGTTGATTCTACATTTTAAAATACTTGGAACTAGCCAAAAAAATGTATTGCATTGTTTTAGTTGCTGCTATGGTTCCAACTTGTTTTTCATAGAGAGTGTTAGCACCCAATTTTGGTCAGGCTAAAAACTATTTTTTTATGAATACAAAAATAAAAAAATAAAAATCAAATGTTTCTAAGAATTATTATTTTTTAAAAAACTGATTTTATTTAGCATTCATTAATTGATTATAACCTAATTTATTTTATTAATTAGCTTGATTTTATTTCTTAATTAGTGTAAATAGTATCAAATCAAATATTTTATCATTAATTATATTAGGCTAAAAATGTGTATATATAGTCATTATTAGTTGATCAGAGGAATTAAAAACAAATGATACAGAGGCTGGATTAAGAGAACATAGGTCGCAAACTGTTGTGCAGATTGAAGTCATCATCGATTCTTGTTTGCTTGCAGTGCGGCCACGATGTTGTATTCCTTGTTAAAACAATCCCATCATATTCCTTAGTCAAGGTCGTTGTCGCTCAACCCTAATTTCCTTTTGTTTGCGTTTACAATGTTAAGGTCTTTTTTTTGTAGTTCTTTTCTTTTTTACTTTCTTTTCCTTGTTAGTTCTTTTTCATGGATTACTTTTTATGTGCTAAACTTATCCCTTTGGACATGCCTTTTGATTGCTTGAGTCGTTATAGGTGTTTATTTATTTTTGTTGATTTGAGTTATAAATTTTTTTTAATAAATAAAATTAATTTAACATACAATTATTTTTTAGAAGAATTACGAGTTTGAGTTCCTCATTACACCAGAGGATACATAGAAGAATATTTTTAAGTCAAAATTAATTTTTCCTAAATTGGTTTTCTTTTCTTTTGTAAATATTTATTATTAAATTTTATAAATTTTTTTTTGTACTCTAATTCTTAGGGGAAAATAAATTATTTAAGTTATTTTAATTTTGCAAATGAATTTTGGGTAACCTTGCGAGAGGGATGTATTAGGGTGATGGGATTAAGTTTCCGCCCTTCCTTAATCATAATTAGACTTTCGAACCCAATTTCTTTTAAAAGACCAATTTTGCCAAATTAAAAGGGTTTTCCAATTTTTACCATAAATAAAATTGGTGGCGACTCCATTGACCCATTAAAAATTTAAAATCTTTTTCTCATCGCGCCTTTCAGGGACGTTGTGACAAAGAGTAATCTCATTTGAATGAGGTATTGGAGTTTACACCTTTGTTCTGAACATAGTAAGCTTGTATGCTTATGTATGCTTACTAAAAATTCTTATGGGAGTTCTTAAAGCCATGTTTTGATTCCATTTGGAAGGGGTTTCATGTTAAATGAGTCATTGTTGTGTGATGGTGGTGTGTGATGTTTGTTAAGGGTCTAAAATAATTTTTGAATAATGTCTTGACAACTCAAGTGTTGAAAGAAATTTTTACAGCGATTATGTTTAATATGTAAAGTGATGTTTAAATGAGATTTGTAACTCATGAACATAAATTTTTGGTTGCTAGAATTCATGCCCTCGTTTCATTTTTCTATTGCTTCTATAAAATTCTGGTTTGAAGGGTTAAAGGGTAGAAAAATGAAAGATTTATGTTGGGTTTTATAGTTACCTATGCGGAAAATTCCTATCTCTTTAACGTTGTAATTTTCTTGAACATTTTCAGCGCTTTCTAGCCATTTGGGAGGGGTTGCTGGAGCGTTGAATGCATGGGTTTAGGGGGAATTTTATGTAGAAAAATTCATGTATGGGAGGGTTTTGGGTATTCAAGTGTAGGAAATTAATTATGTGTTATGGTTCTTTGGTTATGTGCTCAAGAGTTGTATTTTATTTCATGATATTTGAGGAACAAGTGCTGGAAATTTCCAGCAACCATAGTTTCAAGTTAGATGATGCTTTGTGACTTTAGATGAGGAGTCTTGATTATTTTGAGTGCTCTAGTCATTGGGTGTTTACATGTGTTCTTTTGGTTATGAAATGTTTAATAAAATGGTGTTAAATTGCTGAAATTTTTCCAGCATTATGTTCCCCTCATAGAATGGCAATTTGGACTTGGGTTTCTTGCATCCTTGGCTTGTGATTTGTGTACAAGTGTTAGGGGTGTAATGTGCAAGTATTAGATTTGAGAATTAGGGTCTTCAACTGCTTTACTTGATTTGAAGGATAAAATTTGGTTTGGAGTTGAATATGCTAATATAACGTTGATATTATCTTGATGTTGTGAGTTTAGGATAATTATATATGAATGGTATTTAGAAATGTCATTGTTGTTTCTATTACTTGAATATGTGACTGGATGAACACTAGCTAGATCAAGTCCTTTTTAATTGGTTTAGGCCCGTTTATGTTTATGCATTGAGTTCTCACATTGAAATGTTAAATTGTTGGAAATTGTATGATTAGAGTATGCGCATTGGGAGCATCTCCCAGACTATGTGACATAGCTTAATTCATTCTAACGTGAAGTGTGGATCAGAATGTTAGCATGAATTAGGATTATGTTCCATAGGCCTTGGATGCAAATTGAAGTATGTTGAGTAGAAACTCTAAGCTTGTCATTTAAAAGCATAAAGGTTGTGCTTATGTCTCCTAAAAGTTTATGAGACTTTTCCATTATTTTGCAAAGTAAGATGTGAGAAAGTTAAACTTAAAGTTTAAGTGAAGTTCCCTCTATTCCTTATTTAAATCTAGCGATGGCTAATTAGGTTGAGCTCATTCTAAGTGATAGGTGATTTGGAGTGTAAGCAATAGTTAAATCATGAGCTGTGATGTGGTTGGTCAAGGCGATAGAGAGGAAGTTCCTCCTCTATCCCCATTTAAATCTTGCAATGACGAGTTAGGTTGAGCTCATCCTAGGCGATAGGTGTTTCAGAGTGTTGATGCAGTGAATTGTTAGGGTATGTTGGTTAGCATAGGCGACATTAAGAGGTGGCATATTTAAGGAACTAAAATTTAAGTAAATCAAAGTGCTAAAGATGCAAGATGACTTGTTTCATTGCATTTTCATACATACCTCATTTTGTATGTTTCTGATTATGCTAGTGATGTCTTGCATTCTATTTTACTGTTCTTTAACCAAGAGATTTTTCTAAGTCTTAAAATATGTGTCACTTCGGAATTCTAGTTTACGAACTAATTAATAAAAAAATATGCTCACTTAGTTCATAATTGAACCGAAGTGACTAAGAGACGACAACGATGACACTTGAACGTTTTTATTTAATTACTGAGATTCCTTTAGATTCTCACCCTTTTTCTTTTCGCATCATCTTCAAACAAGCTAACAGACCAAGATGTTGGAGTCCCTTGAGTTCTAACCTTGGAGCTAGCCCATACTTAGACTTAACTATTATCTTGTGCATATCTTGTATTTGTCTCTTGAGCATGTAGACTATTGATCCTTATTTATGTTCTCCTTATTTTGAGATTTCTATACCTTATGGATAAGTGTATTTGAAATCGCGCTTTATTATCGACTCCTAGCTAGAATTTATTTATGTCATGGTTTATGTGACTTGTATTAGATGTGATTGTCCTTCATGGACTTACGCTCCTTTATGATATATTAGTACCTTATTTATGTTACGATGTGATGACATGTGTTGTTAAATGTTTATGAAATCTAGGATTTGTTCTATTATGTGTTTTTTTTTTATGGGATTATTGTTTCACTCATAGGCTGTTAGTTCTAGTTACGCATTGATGAATGGCTGCCTTTTTAAGTTTTTTTTTTTAAAAAGATTTATTCGTATTTTCCGCTAAAGTATTTTCAAGTAAACTAAACAAGGAAATCAAAATATAAAAAATCTAATAATTAGCTAATTATGATGTACACATAATAGGTTAATAATTAGGATGTTACAGTTATCAATCAAAATATTTCATTTGGATGATTTTTCAAGTAGTAGGTATGAAAGTCAACTATCAAAATTTATATGGTAATATATGATTGGATAATTGTGTAATAAAATTTTACATTGATAGTGTATAGAAATTAAATCTTTATAATTATTTAACTCAATGAAATTATATACAAAATCTTCTTAATTCACTTTATTTAATCTAGAGTATACACTCTATTTGATCTCTCAAAAATATATTGGAGGATAAATTAATCTTTCAATAATTTAAAGCCTCTTATTGGTCATTCATAATTCAAGAAAAGAATAAATTAATTCCTTAAAATTTTAAAATCTCCTATTAGTCCCTCAAATTCAAGAGTGAGGAAATTAGTCTCTTATGCACATGTGAAATTAGAATGATTATATGCCATGGAAAATTAAAAAAAAAAAGCAAAAGGGGACAAAAAAAACAAAGCTTAAAAGCCAAACCAAACACCACCATTGTCCCACCGAACACAAAGCCGCGGCTCACTCATCAATCATCATGATTTTTTTTTTTGGATAGATAGTAAGACAAGAAATAAAAGAAAAAGCGCACACAAGGCTAGTTTCCCTTACCAATCACCATCAAGGCGAAAGAGGAGAGAGCCAGCCCCAATCCTGGAATCATCACTCGAAACCTTCCGCTGAATAATCAGGATACCATTTGCATCCCTTAAAATCAAAACAAAACGAACACACCATTCTCGATTGATCAACTGCTGAATGTCAAAAACAAGTTCTCTATCAATGTGATGACTAGAGTTTATAAGAAGTCACACAAGAGAAAACTTCTAGGCTATCAGCCTCACAAATCACATTTCTACAATTTTTGAACCATGCATATCTAAGAACCCATGAATAGTAAGAAGCTTCGTATGAAGGACTCATATGATTGTTGTGGCCTAAAAAAGCTGCACCTAGTCTCCTTTTACATTCCTAATAATTCCACCAAAGCCAGCCCCCAAGCCCCAAGCACACTACCATTAATATTTACTTTTACAAAACTCATTGTTAGGTGGGACCATTTATCCATGACCTACGTCACCTGCCAATAACAATTCCGCTTGGTGTATTGCACATCATAAGTGAGAAGAGAGACATTTCTAGATATCCAGTGCTAGACCAAGTTTCAGAACCAAACACATTATTATTGCGGTCTCTCCATATCCACCAACAACCTGCAAGAAAAAGCTCTACCATCTTACCAATCCCAAAAGTCTTAATCCAATGACCATCAGGTAGCTCGTCAAATAAAGGCTCTTTTAAGAAGTCTAAAGAGTCCCAAACTTCTTTAGCTTTTAGACAGTCTTTGAGACAATGTATATGTGTTTCCTGCTCCTCCCATATCAGTTACATAAAGGAGAATCAACAATCCTCTAATGAAGAAGAAAAAATAAGTAGGAAGTGCATCATATAAAAATAACCAAAGTATCACTTGTGTTTTTTTGAGCAAACCAAATACCATAACCAAGATTTCTGAGTTGTGTTTAGCCAAGAACTGTTCAATTAGCCGACAACAATCATCATGATTAAAAACAAAAACAAAAATAAAAGGAGAAACAAAAAATAATAATAATTTTTTTATTTTAATATAAGATATCAATATCATTTTGAATTAAAGAATTATAATTTAATTACAAATATTTAAAATATTAATAAATTTAATTAATAAAACACATAATAAATTTTTAATTATAAATTATTTAAAAGATGCAGATATCTATCAATTTAATAGAATACGAAGAAATCCCCTGTAAAAAGTGTCGTAGACATATCCATTTGTGATGACTCATCATAGTCATGCCGTTCCCCACCAATACCACTGAATCCTGAACTCAACTCAATGGCCAAGAAGCACGACGAAGAAGATATCACCATCAACACCGATTCTCAAACTTGAGGAGCAACAAGCATAAACAAAATAGGGGGTAATTCTCTTCCTTCACAAAACCCATAAGGCCTTCTTTCACCGCATGCTAATTTCGCTCCCAAAAATTCTTCACCTTTCTCCTCCTCTCACTTCAATTTCCTTCTTTGCTGCATCTTCCCTCCCATATAGGAACAACAAAACATAAAAATTACCATATATTGTTTTTTTCTACTCAAATTTATTAACTTTGGGTTCAATAAGCTGTTGAATCATAGAGGGAAAAAAATTGGCTCCCATGTCAACATTTCCAATACACAGACCTGAATTCCATTCCTTATTCTTCAATTGGTCTAATAGCCCTCACAAGTGCCTGAGAATCTCTGCCTCATGGACCATGTGAGTTCCAATTTTTCTCTTTTTAAGTATTCACTGGAACCATTTCATTTTTTTTTTAATATTTCTATTTAACATGAACAGGACAATGGATTCTAAATCTTCCCCAGCAACGAAAAACTATAATAATGATGGTAATACTAATATGAAGAAGAAAGAAGAACTTTCTGTGCAGCTTTCAAGGCCACCCATTCCCCAGGTGGAAACTTTAAGGCCCAATGATCTCCAATTTGACAGGTTGCAGCCATCTGAGAAAGAATTGGTTCGAGAGAATAGGTTTGATTTTGGGCAATTCGTTGCACGTGAAGCCTTGCTTGATGAAGAATATTGGGTATGCCATAAATTGTGTAGCAACAAAATGAGAAATGAAAAGAAAACAAAATTATTGAGCTTTTCATTTCTTTTTCTTATCTATTTAGCTGTTTGATTAAGGGTATAACATGGGGAAATTTTCATTGATGAGTTTAATATGTAATTTTACATATGGAGCCTGTCCACCCATTTTTATCCTAACCAAACATACTGTTAGATTAAAATTTCAATTTGGTCCCTGATCAAAATATGAATAAACTAGTCTCTCAAGATTTAAAAATTTGCTCGAGGTGCTTCACCATTTAAAATGTGGAACAGTTTAGTTACAATTTAGTTACAGTTTGGTCCCCTCAATCTTGAATGTTTAGGAAGCGAATGTCCCAACAATAACAACAACAAGCCTATTTTGATTAGCTGAAGTTGGCTACATGAATAAAACTACTTATTTGCTTTATATTTTGTGGTAGACAGCAGCATGGCTAAGGGCTGAAAGTCACTGGGAGAATCGAATGTATGAAAGGTATGACACATAGAATACATCAGAAATGTGATGTCAAATGTGCTTGCATTAACTTCTTTTGGCAGTAATAAGGAATTAAGGATTCTGAAGAATGTATCTGAAACAATATGTTGGTTCTGTTGTGGTTCAGTTTTGTACCTTTCAGAATATGGTATATTGTTTAGACTTGAATAGACAGATTGTAGCATTTAAAACTCTTAAAATTAAGAAAAGACATTGAACCAGATCAAGAAGGGTAATGTCACGCATTGATTTAATAAAGAGAAGTTTCTATGAAGATATCTGAAGGGACCTGCCATTGTTGGGTCTAGTTCGTTTGCATTGATTCATGATGGATGAAAATTTGAGCGCAACTGATTCTCATTATTTTTATCCAGATATATTGATAACTACAAAAGGAAATTTGCCGAGCAGGTAGGAATTGATACTAATTACTTTGCTCAGTCTCTGTATTGTATACAGTGAAGTTTCTTAATGAAAATCCTAACAAGAATTCCTATTGCTTAGGAATTTGTTGCAGTAAAAAGGCGTTGCAAGGCACACAATGGGGAGAGTTGTGCATGCATTATCACGGTAAATCAATGTCATCTTATATTCTGATTTAGTTAAGAAATGCAGGTTGTAATACATACTGTAAAGCTCTGATTTGATGATGAAAAAAGATAAAAACACCCAGTTGAGTTCCTTACAATTTGATAGTTGATTGTTTGGAGTCAAGTTTATCAGGTGAGGAAGGAGCAGAAGAATGTAAAACACTCAATACTAAGGAGTCTTGTAGGAACCCTTGATTTGAATATCCGCTATTTGCTGCAAGGGGAGACCTTTCCTGGGGTATTACACTCATCACGTTCCTTCTTTTTTGCATCTGTCGCACATGGTTCTGATGCTTTATCTATTTAATCGTTTCTGCAGGAACGGGTGAAGGCTCTCTTTTTTGCAGCACCAACAGAACACCACCAAGCAGATATGCCTATATCGCAAACTTATGCGTTGCTAAATCAGCTCGCCGTCAGGGAATTGCGAGCAACATGCTGTATTTTGCTGTTGAATCTGCAAAATCTAATGGTAATATGAAACATTGAAGCGAGGATCACGTTTATAATTTATGCCTCGTATAGCACTTTCGAAAATCAGACCAGAAGTTAACCATATATTCCTGCATTCATTTAGCAGGCGTGACACAGATATATGTGCATGTGGACAGAAATAATAGGGCTGCACAGATGTTGTACGAGAAGATGGGCTTCGAGGTAATATAATATTTATTAGTTCCTTTATCTGTTGTATAACCCATTTTCTATGCTGGACTTATTGCTTCTTGTGAAATGCCAATGACCGTGGCTTGTTACAGATGATTGAGACAGCAAACTCCCGGTTCTTACTAGAGGAAACATACTTGCTACGTTTGCAGACTTAAAAGATGCAAAGATTGTTGCTTATAATTCAATTGGATGGCTTTGGAATAGTTGCGAATTTCAAATTTCAAATGCCCCCAGTTACTATAATCATTAGAGTTATACCCTTTTAGTTGATGTAAATGCATGTTGGTATGTTCATGTTGTACCCAAGTAATTAGTTTCCTTTTTATTGCGTCCATCTTTGTTTTCTTTCTACCAATATTTTGTTCAAGTGGTTCGGCACTTGTTCCCTTCTAAGTTAGGTCTCAAGCTTGAATTAGTGATCAGAGAGCTTTACCATGGTTCAATGGTATGTAGATATTGGTCTTAGATCAAAATATTGTGTTGTTCCTACAGTTAAGTTTGACGAAAGAAACAAACTCAGATGTATTGGATTTTTTAAAGATTAAGGAAAAAAAAAGGGGATGAAACTTAGCATGGATATTTTCTTTTATATATATTGCAGTATTAGATGTATTTTTGTGGTTAATGATCTTATTCCTCAATTCTGGGTACTTATTCCGTGCTTTTGCTTTTCTGTTAATGTCACAGCATGCTTCTTGTTCTTGTTAAGTATATTTCAGAGACCGACGAGTCATTCAAAATTTTCATTATGTTTGTTGGGGGTCTACTTGCACACGTGATGGAGGAACACTCCACAACCCTATGTTGGAATTATGGTCATCCAAAACTTTCTCTATCTAATGAAAATTTTTTAGATGATTGCAATTTTAACGCTCCATCATTACATACATAATAAAGTTGGTGGGACTTATAAACAAGTGAGTATATAATGAATAAAGTTGATGACCTCATTGTTATTGTGTGTATAAAGATGAGATATTGAAATTTATCAATGTTGCTTGCCAAGTTATTTCCTTGTACACACACGAAGAGAGAACAGGAAATAAAGACTAAAGTGATATACAAATAGTCTCTTTCCACTCCAAGCTTCCTCCGATGTCATATTCTGAAGAGCAAGAGTAGGACTTCTATTCAAGATGTGGATGCTCCAATTCGTAGCCTTCGACTAAAACTTCTTTGGAATTCTTCCTCTTGCCAGCAAACTACGAACCATGTTGAACATTGTTTTGTTCTTCCTCTCTGACACACTATTTTGTTGAGCTGTATATATAGCTGTGAGCACTTTTCTGATTCCATGAACGCTCTCAATCTTTAACAGGAATAACCTTTTGGTATTCATTTGCACAATAGTAACAACTCCCCTAATAGGGTTTGAAATCTCACAAGCACCATTTCAAAGAGTGATAACATATCCCTTTTCTAGCAATTGACCAACACTCAACAAATTGCTTTTCAAAGCAGGAACATATAACTCATTAGATATTGTTTCTACCAAACCGTTCTTGGTTTTAATTCTAATATCACCTTTTGACATCACATCCACAGTAGAAAACATAATATTTTTGTATTTTTTCATTAATAATAACAGACCCTAATAGAAATGCAAACATTAAGTATTGTTATTAATGAAAAAATAATGGGTGTCTATTAAGTTCAAATATTTATCTCTATTCTTTATATTCTGGGATATATGTATATGGAAAAAAAAAACCATTAGGAAGGGTCCCATTTAATTGCTTGTTCACGTCCTAGAAGATTAGTCCATATATATATATATATATATAGTTGTAAGCTATAATCCATCAATACTTGAAAATAATTAACATACTCGTCCTAAATATATATCATATAATACTTTATTAATACTTTTAGATTACTTCTAAAGATTTTCCTTTGATATCCTCAACTACCAATACCCTTTTATATCCAACGATTGTGATTTGATCATTGATTATAGATTTTAATAATTTAGATTAATGAGACATATGACTCATTTTTAACAGCAAAGAACCAAATGCACTGTTGCTGTTGAATTTTACAAGAGCTCTAGAGAAATTCCATATTCATAATTATATTTTACATGTTTTTAATTTGATTTATATATTGGACTAGAAATATGGGCCAAGGCGGCCCAGCCTGAAGAACTCAATAGGGGCTCCATATATCGCCTATATGGCATAATGATCCCTTAGAATTCTCTCAATTTAGTCAAGGATATATTCTAAATCGCCTACGAGATAACATGAAGATCTATTGTCTCCTTATATCTCCTCATATCTCCTATATTGGATCATATCTTCCACTAAATACAGAATAATCTGATATCTACTAAATCCTAGAAATATCTCCCATATCAAGGGAAGATTATCCCCTTATTTATCATGGGATCACCTCACTCTATAAAAGGGGCTCAATGCCCCCAGGTAATACCATCTTAATAGACTAGTCTTTTACCACTCTTTTGGTCATTTATTCACTGATTTAAGCGTGAAGTGCTTTGCAAATACTCCCACCCCCACTCTCATGGACAACGAAGACACTTACAACCTTACCTCCACTTTTAGTTAAGAACATTGGCGCCCACCTTAAGACCAGGAAACAAGCCCACCTTACCAAGGTCGGAGACGCAAATAATCATCACTAGGGAGTAAACCCTTATCCAAGTATCTCTATATTGTTAATTAATTCAAAATTTCAGGTGATATCCTACCATTATCCTTGTATATTCATATACTAAATTGTACTAAGAGTTTAACATATTGGTTTCTTGCACGAGATACATTTTATTTCATCAAAATGCATAGAAACCTTTTACACATCACCATTGAAAATTCTATTAAGGTGTCATGTGCTTTGTCTTTTGGCACTAACTTCCTACATTTAACCCAAAACAATATCTTGATTGAACCACTCTTCTAAATAATAGGGTTGTAAACATAGTTATCAAACTCAAGCTAGTGATCGACTTATTTGAAGTACCAGGTCACCAATTTTATTAAATTATTATATAAAAATACAATTTAATGCAACTAAATATAATATATGTATATATATAATTGATTGCATAAAAGCACAACAACAAGGTTAGCCAAGTGGTCATTGCACACTCTCCTTCCTAGTAGTGCCATTCCCATGATGTAATTTTTGAAAATTATTCAAGATTTCACATGGGCTCATGGTGTGAACATGCTTCAGAAGGGGTGCATGCTAGGCATGCGTGGCTCAAAGGATTCTTAACCGGTTTGGCTCATAGCGGTTCAAAGGTGGCTCTACATTCACCAGTTTTACCAGGTTAACTACATGGCCAATTCAATCACCAAACCAAAGGGACTAGTGACCATTCAAATTTTATTTGAACCAACCATTTGGTTTGGTTTTCATTACTATAGTTTTAAACATTGAATTTCACATACCTCCAACTTTACAAAAAGTGCCATGATATTCATCATGATGAAAAAAATTAACAATTATTCTAGTGGAATTTGCAATACAAACAAATCAAACTAGTTTGCACATGTACAATTACTGCATTGATTTCATTATAGTCTTCTACAAAATCAGAAATATTAATTGTGCTACCTAATTTTGTACAAGACTACTATGAAATCACGTGAATTTTAATTTCATATGAGCCTTCAACCAAAAACCCTAAACAAGACCAAACAACTCATTCCCTATAATTAATATTCCAATGGTTCATTCTTGTTTTTTTTTTCTTTTTTTATTTTGGTAAAAACCCCTTTTACAAACTTTTTTTTTCTAATTTTTCAAAATGAAAAATACTGACCGAGATAAAGTCCCGTCCACTACTAAACCCGCACTGTTCATGTTAACTCCTTATCAAGTGTCTAATTTGCATATCGGAATGATCATGGAAACAACACAGGAAAAATGTATGAGGCATGATCGTTAGCTCATACATTTTAGATAGGCACGCACGCTTTGCATGCCAAAAATAAGTGGCGATTAAATAAACTAAAAATAATCTCTACCAAATAGCAACTATTTACCCAAAGTAAATTTAGTAAATCGAGCCATTAAATGAAAACTCACCTTACGTGTCAACACTTGAATATATGAATATAACTGGCGCTTTATTACTAGTTTAGCTAAATCGTATAGTTTGATACTCAGCTCACAGAAGTTACATGACTTACATGGCTTACAGAAGTCACGAAAATACTCGGCTAGATACGGTTGGCTTGACAGAGTTTCAAGTACATGGCAAAAATATGTAACAATAAAAACAAAAGTACATGACTTACAGAACACAAAACCTTTTCCGTTTGTGTCATGTTAGCAAAAGTGTTCTTCTGGTCAGGTTCTACGAGAAATATCTTAGTCATGCCAAATGCCACTAAAACTATATATGAGTTCGTGCCTGATTCTAAATTATACCAAATCTACAGAGACTGACGAATAATTCAAAGCACCTTGATGAGGATCAGGCACTTTGACATGTTGCAATACAGGAGACATCTTCAAACCAATTATCTGGATCTGCAGGTTTGAGTGGCCGTTAAGGAAAACATCTGTTACCTGCAAAAATATGTAACATTAAATTTTTTACCAACGAACTTCCCAGACCTATAATTGCACTGTATATTTTTCAAGACCACAATAAATTGACAACAGAAATACATCACTGAACAGTTGAACTATATATTTTCAACAACCACAAGCTTTAATGATAGATATATACCTGAGTGCATCCAAAAAGTTTAAGTACCCTCAGCATGGAGCAGCTATCCACAATCAAACCCAACGCATTGTCTGTCAAATTTCGGCACCAAGATACATCTAGAGTATGCAAATTTTTTGCATGACTTGCAAGTGATAATGTTGTGTGGTAGCCAACCTGTATCAAATCAAATGGCACTCAGAAGGTGACACAATATAACTAAGATCCAGCAGGTTGCAGGTTGCAACTAAACCAATAACTGAAACCCAAAGGACAGAAGGATTTATTGTTCTCAAAAAGTTAAAACTCAATGTCAAAGGCTTCCTCCCACAGGTGGGTGGAGCTTTTTGCAAGGTAATCTCCAATAGAAAGGGTGTTTTGAAACTATAATCAAACTATATAGAATTTCCAGCATGTCAAAAATGTCCAAGAGCCCATGTGTATAAAGTGCAATTATATAGCATATACACACATATCCCTGCAAGCCAATGAAAAGAGAATCCGGTAGGCAAATCAACGATGTACCTTTTTAATGTTATTAAGTGACAGTTCTTTCAAGGACTCTCCAGTGGTCTCCACAAATGCAGCAATGGCTTCATCACTGCAAGAATGAAAAGGTTAGCTAGACATATACTAAACCTTTCCCTTTCTTCCCTTTCCCTCCATAATCTAACTCAGAAACACACCATAAAATTCATCAGTGGGTAGATATCAAGAATAGATGCAGTAAGCGCTCTGAAACACTATCCAATGTCACATCAAGTGTACCATTCATACATACATGACAAGGTAGATAAAATAGAATATGTTCTCAAACCCTGAGTACAAAGGATTGAATTTATAAGTAGGGAATCAGCCAATTGGAAGCATATGAAAAATGTCTGCAGATTTTTAATTCTGGAAAATCAAACAGCACTCTAACAGTGCATGGGAACAAAGATAATCATCCTAACTATTGAGTCACCTCTTTAAAAGTGCAGACTGATCAGACTGAAACACACAATAAAAGTGAGGTAACATGAATATTAACAAAATAAACAAAAAGAGTAAGAAGCATCCACCAAAAACTATATATAAGGAAAATGTAACAACATAGGAAAAGACAGGTAACAGGAGACAAACAAGCACCTGAATGGATTTCGGCAGAGCCTCAGTGTATGAAGTGTGCGGCAACCGTTTGTAAGATACCCTAAGGATAAATCCGTTAATTTGCTCAAGTTCATAATATCAAGCACACATAACCTGGGACAGTGTTCAGCAATGCCTTTCATTGACCTGTCAGTCAAGTTTCTGCACATCAAGAAATATAAATCAACAAGCATAAATGACAAATAACCATTGAAGACAGAAGAAAATAACGGATTTACAATGAAGAAAAATATGGATAATTTAACCAAATTCACAAATAATGGCTAAATACATGTTAAAAATGATCAACAGTTAAGCAAGCTAAAATTGAATTAATCATAAATCCCACTTCAGTTAAAATTTTCAGATAGGAAATTTGTTCACAACTTTTAAAACGGATTTGTGCAAGAAAATGCTTCTATGAATGTATCACATCTTAAATAGATTCCAGATATGAAACAGACAGCTCTAGTGGTACTTAGTACTTACGTACAATCCTTCAAAACAAGCTCTTTCATGTTGTGACCACGTGCAATGATGTAATCCTTGACAAATTGATCACAAACAGTATGAATACCAGCCAGCGACAACACTTCTAAGTGTTCAAGCTTCACCAATGATGGCACAATCGAAGTAGCATCAATGCCTTGGCATTCATCGAGATACAACTCTTTCAGAAAGATCTAATGATTCAGCCAAAATACAAACACTATTGGATGTGAGAAGGGAGCACTGGCTTAGATTGATTGATCTAAGTGCTGAAGCAGAAGAAACAAGTGCTCGCAGCCCTACATCAGAAAGACGACATGCCCCACGAATGGATAGACTAGTTAATCTAGGCAAGAACCCTTGCGATTGTGCCAAAGTAGCACATATTACATAATCTGGCAAACAACGCCCACACTGGTCAAGTTGCAGTACCTATTCCAAAAGTAGATAAACAATGAGCTAATCAAATCTTCAAAAGGAAAACATAGAATACAAAAACTGGAAAAGCTAGCTTCTAGTAAAACAAACTATGTTATCTTACATAAATCACAGCTAATAGAAAACCAATATCGTCCCAATAGATATACCAAACACTCAGATAATTTGAAGCTGTTCAAAATAGCTGTAAGTAAAGATACAACACATAAATTCCAAATGAAGCAAAATTGCAAGAAAAATACATAGCACATACAACCAAATTGGCAGCGTCACACATTCGAAAAGCCTTCTCAAACTGTGCCTCAGACAGCCACGAGCAATCTCTCAGCCGAATCTCCGTGGGAGATCCGCAGACAAGCAGCTCAAAGAAGTGACCGTCCATCTTCCGCGAGTCGCAAAGCAGCTGGCTGAGCCTGTGCCTCAGAGCATCTGGCACGCTATCCAGCGAAGCGATCGCATGGACATTCTTGGCAAGAACCTCAAGGCAGTGTTCCTGCAGCGACGGGACCGAGAACCTTCCACTCAAGTGCCCCTGGTTCCTCCTAGGAATCCACTTAATTGATTCCACTAAGGTTGCTTCCGAATTGGCGCATCCAGTTGGGACATTCTTAATACCTCTGTCTCTGATGATTTTCATAGCTGTTGAGAATGGACCTGGCCAATCCTCAATCTCATGTTCAACTACAGGTTCAGGCACTGATTGATCATCACGGTTTTCCTCTTCTTCTTCTTCTTCTTCTTCTTCTTCTTCGGCCGCGAAATGCGCGAACCGCGAGGCGTTCTCCCTGGCTATGTCCCTGAAACGTTCCATCCTTCTTGATCCATTCTCCCTTTGATGTCTATCAGTGATTCTCGGTTGTTCTTGACCCCGCGAGGGCGCTGCATTGTCTCCTGAATCCTTGGCATCCCAATTCCCAATTGAACTTCGGGAGCAACAGCATCAACCAACACTGCTTTGCCTTTCTCTTCTCTGCTGAGCCTCGCACTCGCACTCGCGCTTCCAACTTCCACATTTCCAGCAACGACGTCGTTTTCGCCGCTACTGCTTCCCAGTTTCCTCTTCGCTCTCGCCTTAGAATCATTCCGAGTTTCGAATATCACCTTATCAATAACAAAACTATTCGTGACTTCCCTTCACCACCTCCTTCTTCTTCTTCTTCGTGTCGTTTTCGTGTTCTCGTTTTCCTATTACGCTTGGCGCTCCTGTTTCCCGAATCAACACCAGACTCGCCGTTATTGACGGCGTTATCGTGGCGTACTTCCGTTCCTCTCTTGAGAACCTTCTTTCCCGATCGCAAGTTCAGAACACCCTTTCCCTCCCTATCATCCGTCTCAACACTCGCCGTAACAGTAACCGCAACCAACTTACCCTTCCCATTTCCCCTTCCGTTTCCCTTGGTGGTCTCCGAAACGGCGTCGTTTCGGTTCCCAGTGTCGGGGTGGTTGGAAACCCTAACGGGAGTTGCAGAGGAATCATTATATTTATTATTATTATTATTATCATCGCCGCATTGGGGGAGATCATCGGAGTTGGAAGTGGAAGAAGCGAGGAGGCGGAGACTGCGTCTCCGAAGAGGAAGGGAAGCGACGGACGCAGAGAGGGAGGAGGGGGATTCGTGGGCTTGGGCCGGAGTGAAAGGTTGGATAGTGTCCACGGTTTTCGAGGGTGGTTTGGGTGTGGTTTTGGGCTTGGTTGGTGCCATTTTCGCGTGAAAGAGGATTTGCCGGTTTGGAAATGCTTGAGGATCGGTTTTAGAGTGTGTTGAGAGAGTGACGTGGAGTGAGGGGTGGAGGGAAAGGGGAAAACGGCGAGAGAGAGAGAGAGAGAGAGAGTTTGTTGTTGCTATGGAGAAGGGAATGGAAGTAATTGTTGTTGGCACCGCCTTAACCGCACATTTCAGTATGTGTGCACTGTATTGAGTGAGAGACAGAGAAGCAAAAGAAAGAAAGCGCGCGTTAGGTTTTTACGAGGAGGAATAGAGAAATCTCGGAAGAGAAACTTCTCTCGTACGCTTGTTGACCTGTGATGTATCGGATTATTTTCCCGCCATAGCATATATCTTTTGGCGATTACTTCCCCTGCATTGGGCAGCCAATGCCTTCATACATGGATGCGACACGAATTAAACATTGAGATGCTTTTAACCACATTTTTAAAATGTAGTAAAAGTGAAATTAAAGTATGACTAAATAACAACACAATCCTTACTCCCCTCACAGTCTCTCTCCCACCTCCACCAGTCCCTCTCCCTAATCCTCCCTCACTCCCAATGAAAAAAACCCCAACGTTATGAACGCTTCAAAGCAAAACAACAACAAAAATAAAAATAAAGAAAAAACAAACAAATAAATGAAAGATAACAATGCTTACCTTG
Source organism: Dalbergia oliveri (assembly GCA_030441495.1). NCBI lineage: Eukaryota > Viridiplantae > Streptophyta > Magnoliopsida > Fabales > Fabaceae > Dalbergia > Dalbergia oliveri. The sequence continues at coordinate 13,496,658 of JAMLFY010000009.1, forward strand.
GGCTAAGGAATTTGTGCATGATGCTATCGAAGAGGGAGGAAGTTAAGGTGTTCTAGTTCAAAGCGAAGCTCATTGGCAAAACCTTATGCGACACCTTCTCCATCGGCGTATCAATTCCTATAACACGCGATCGTGACATTACGGTTGGGTTGTCGAACCGACGAATCAGAGAGCTCGCGACCTACAGCCACTAAACTATTATTTTGGTTCAAGTTCATCAGAAATGGTTATCTTAAGTGTTGTAACTCCGGTTAGTATGTCTTTGATTTCAGCTTCTTCTTCTCTCTAAGATCTTGCACGATTTGGAAATTGTCACTGCTATGATTACTAGTTTACTATGTTGGAGGAAAAAGACTGGAGGATTTTGAAGATGGTGATGGAAATTCTCAAGTTTTTTTTTGGGAGGACAAAGGGGTGGTGATGGTGGTGGCGGAGGTGGGGGAGTGGGGAGGGAGACTGTGAGGAAAGTAGGGATTGTGTTGTCATTCAGCCACACTTTAATTTCACTTTTACCACATTCTAAAAATGTGGTTAAAAGCATCCCGATGTTTAACGCATGCCGCATCCATACGCGCCCACGTAGACGACTCCAACTAAAGGCATTGACCACCCAATGTAGGGGATAATCACCATATCTTTTAGACTAACTAGTGTGATTACCTGTCGCTTAGGGTTAACTAATTGTTTATAATAATAATAAAGACATGAATGTAATTACTATATATTTTTTTGTGAAAGATAAAAATAAAGTAAAATAAATAAAATTAAAATATGAAAATATATTCAATTGAATAGATTACATAGCTCATAAATCCATAAATATATAAAAGAAAAAGTTATCATATTTTAATATAATAGCAAAAAATAGTTAGTGCCACTCATATTACATTGTCCATTCAAGGCAACACGAACCTCATTCTAAAATGTATATCACCAAATATTTTACTTATAAACCCAGTTGCCAACTATGTCACACTCTATGGGGTACTTCAAGTTCAATATACCCTCTTTGACTCAAGCTAGTAGATGTAGTTGGCATAGGGGCAATAAGAAGTGAATTTCTCACATCCTTCTCTAATATCATCTATCGAAGTGCATCTCAATCCTAACGGCTTAAGAGAGTCATAGCCCACATGTTTGGCCAAAGAGTTCCCTACACATGCTTAGCTTTCAAATTTCAGTCCTAAAATTTAAGTTGAATATCATGTGGATATGTTCTAGTGCAATAGAAGGAAACTAACTACATAAAAGAAAGCCTTTCACTATGGAAACTAAAAGATGCTATGAAAAAAAGAAGGGCAAGGAAAAGCTTTTCGCATCAATACACCTGGCTTATAGGACTACCACTATATATTTGATAATTGTCTTCCCTGACAAAACTAAAATGAATATACACAATGGAAATTCAAAGATGCTGTAAGAAACGAACAAAAAAAGCAAAGTAAAATAAGGAAGCTAATCCCAAAAGCAAAGAAAAATAAGAAATCTAATCCCAAAAGCAAATTGAATCTTAAAAGCTTGATGAAATATGGTAGAGGAATGATAAAAAAAGAATAGTAAGTGAAAATCAAATTCATCTCATGATTTCAACTAAAATCATATTATTTTTTATAAATTATATGGATAATCTGGGGTAATACCATTTGGCTGATCAATGGGACCCATATCTAAGTTCTCGTGGTTAAGGTTAAGACTTTCAGACCATATTCCAAAGTGTAATGACCGAGGTATAGGTTTTTCAAATGGGGTGGGATTTAGGCTTTTCAAATAAATTGGGTGGAGTGTCATTTCTTAATACCACAAGAGGTAAGTGCATTTTATCCTTTTCTCTTTTATAATTTAATTTGTATAAATTACATACTAAATAATAAAAATAATTATAAAATAATTTTTTTTATAAATTATATGGATAATTTGGGGTAAATTCATGTGGCCGATCTATGAGACCCATATAGGAGCTCCGTGCTTCAAGGGATATGACTATATTTCTAGTCCAGTACATTAACCCTGACCTTGGTCGTAGCCAAGTAATTGGTGCAGAAGTGTCATGATCGAGGTGTAGATTTTTCAAATGGGGTGGAGTGTAGGATTTTCAAATAAATGGGGTGGTGTGTCATTCCTTGAGGGAGGTAAGCGCATTTTACCATTTTCTGTTTTATAATTTATTTTTTATAAATTATATGGATAATTTGGGGTAAATTCACATGGCCGATCTATAGGATCCATGTCAAGCTCTCGTGGTTCGAGTTCAGTCCAACAATATTTCTAGTCCAGTACATAGCCCCGAGCTTAGTCGTAGGCCGAGTAGTTGGTCAGAATGTCATAACCGAGGTGTAAGTTTTTCAAATGGGCAGAGTGTAGGTTTTTCAAATAAATGGGGTGGTGTGTCATCCCTTGATACCTCCAAGGAGGTAAGTGCATTTCATATTTTTCTTTTTGATAATTTATTTTGTATAAATTATATGGATAATCTGGGTAAATCGACGTGGCTGATCTATGGGACCCATGTCTAAGCTCTCATGGTTGACCGAGCTTCTGAACCATATTTCTAGTCCAGTACATAGCTCTGAACTTAGTCATAGACGGAGTAGTTGGTGCCAAAATGTCATGACCGAGGTGTAGGTTTTTCAAATAGGGTAGAGTTTAGATTTTTCAAATAAATGGGGTGGTGTGTCATTTCTTGATACCTCAAGGGAGGTAAGCGCATTTTACCCTTTTCTCTTTTATAATTTATTTTGTATAAATTATATACTAAATAATAAAAATAATTATAAAATAAATTATTTTTATAAATTATATAGATAATTTGGGGTAAATCCATGTGGCTGATCTATGGGACCCATGTCCAAGCTCTCATGGTTTAGGCCAAGTTTCGGATCATATTTCTAGTCCAGTACATAGCCTCAAGCTTAGTCATAGGCCAAGTAGTTGGTCCAAAGTATCATGACCAAGGTGTAAGTTTTTCAAATGGGATGGAGTGTAGGTTTTTCAAATGGGGTAGAGTGAAGGCTTTTCAAACAAATGGGGTGGTGTGTCATTCCTTGATACCTTAAGGGAGGTAAGTGCATTTCACCATTTTCTCTTTTATAATTTATACAAAATAAATTATATGGATAATTTGGGGTAAATCCATGTGGCTAATCTATGGGACCCATGTCAGAGCTCTTGTAGTTTAGGCGAGCTTCTGATCATATTTCTAGTCCAATACATAGCCCAGAGCTTGGTCATAGGCCAAGTAGTTGGTGCCAAAGTGTTATAACCGAGGTGTAGGTTTTTCAAATAGGATAGAGTGTAGGTTTTTCAAATAAATGGGGTGGTGTATCATTCCTTGATACCTCAAGGAGAGGTAAGTTCATTTTACCCTTTTCTCTTTTATAATTTATTTGTATAAATTATATACTAAATAATAAAAATAATTATAAAATAAATTATTTTTAATAAATTATATGGATAATCTGGGTAAATCCACGTGGCCGATCTATAGGACCAGTGCCCAAGCTCTCATGGTTCAGCTAGCTATCCAGACCATATTTCTAGTCCAGAACATAGCCCCAAGCTTGGTCATAGGCCGAGTAGTTGATGAAGTGTTATGATCGAGGTGTAGGTTTTTCAAATGGGGTGGAGTATAGGTTTTGGAATAAATAGGGTGGTGTGTCATTCCTGATACCTCAAGAGAGGTAAGTCCAAGAGAGGTAAGTGCATTGACCCTTTCTTTCTTATAATTTATTTTGTATAAATTATATGGATAATCTGGGCTAAATCCATGTTGTGGTTCATCAGATCTATCTAAACCATATTTCTAGCCTAGTACATAGCCCAGGAGCTTGGTCGTATGCCAAGTTGTTAGTGCCGAGGTGTGATAATCGAGGTGTAGAATTTTCAAATGCTACCACATGTAGGTTTTTCAAATAAATGGGGTGGTGTGTCATTTCTTGATACCTCAAGAGAGATAAATGCATTTTACCCTAAATACTTTATGAGAATAATAAATATATCTTGTTAGAGTTTGGCCGATCGATGATGAGGTAACTTAGCCAGAGGCAATGTTAGAGCTCAACCAACGCGGCGATAAAGCTCATCCTGAAGGAGACGAGCTAGATCGATATGTGTCAAGGCTTGGCCGGGGGCCGAGATGGAAAGGATATGGCAATAGAGGTCAAGGGAGGTGATGAGGTCAACCAGGGATGGCAATGGAACTCGAACAAGAGGTGACTGAAATGCTGGCTGAGGCAAAGATAACAGGTGGTGGAGGCCAAATGGGATGTGATAGAAGGATCTCCAAGGGATTGACCATTTTATCTTCGCTAGGAGACTGAATCATCATAACTTTGCTTCGAAGTCCATTGATGTATTGAGTTTCTTCTATAGAAATCTTGTATTGATGAAAACAATTAAATATGACAAATTTCTTAAGCCATGGAAATAAATGAGAATCAATGATATTTAATATAAGTGAACACAACATGTATTTTTTGAGTTAGGATCCAACTCGTGATAGAAGGCTCTGCTTTTGGTCATCCACCAATGAGCTTTCCCATCAATGAAGAACATGCCATAATTACTACAAAAACAAAGTGTCGGAATGAAAAATTTGATGAAAGAAACCAATAACTAAAGAGTCAAGATGAAGTGTTTGAAAAGTTGGAGGGAAGAAAAGATGAGTCAAGACTTCATTAAATACCTTGAACTTAATAAATCAATACACTAAGAAATTTAAAATTAACAGAAGCTCCATCAACATGGTATAAGGCAATCCAGCATTTTGGGGGCAAGATGAAATTTTGATGAAACTAAATGTAGTGTAATTAGAACTAAATGTTTATTTCAATTTGAATTGGAAGATTTTACAATCAATGTGTTTAATGAGATCTCAGGAGTTAGCATTTTGATCTGAAGTTGTTAGTATAATAAGATTTCCAATAATAGTCTATTAAGTCACATTATAATCTTTGTTCCACGAGTTGTCATGTGTCCACAGACTTGTTTAACATTATTTAATCTGAAAGAATTGGAAAAAAATTATTTATATTATATCATGTGTGTAAGGAATTATGTTTAAGTAAAATTTACATAAATATCAAGAATGAGAAATTAAAAGAAGGTATCAATAGGAGCTAAGCCTTCTATTACCATAGAACCTCTTTGACAATGTCTTATAATAAAAATAACATGAAACTCGAGTTGATTGTACTACAAACACACTAAAAACATTGCACTAATATAGACAAGTACTCATGTAAATAAGTTTGGCCGTTTAATTTGTTGTGCTTAATCAATAACTACCTTGTTCAAATCAAAACCATTAGCAAATGTGCTTTGAGTTCAAAATTGTCAAGCAAGAATCTAACAGTACAAATAATTTCTTATAACTAATAATGTAGTCTAAACAAAAGTCTATTAGCTTAACCAACATGACCTATTCATACATCATTTATTTCGTCCAAGAGGAGTAGAGCTCAGCTATGAGGAGGTGGAGCTCGGCTTAGAAGCATAAAAATGTTGAAAGATTTATCTGAAATCATTTGGTAATAGAGAAGCATCTGAATATTAGTGGAACAAAGAAGATGAGAAGTAATTTAGAGAAGATGAAGATGAAGAAGTAAAAGCAAAACAGGAAGTTGAAAGAAGTAGAAAAGGAGAAAGAGGAAGAAGAAGAAATGATAAAGGAATGCAAAGAAGCTATTAATCTAGAATGTTGGGCAGCGATATGGAACAAGAGTATTTATGATGGAGCTCATCATATGCACTAATATTCAACTCCTGCTTGTAGGTTGATTATCACATTTCCATCATTTTTGAAGCATTTATGAACTCGGTACCAAACATTGTATAGTTTGACCATTTCAAACAAATACATTTGTAGTATATTGGAGCTAAAGGTAGATGCTGCATTAAATGAACAAATTTTAAATTTGAAGAGAGATGTTGTTGGTCAAATTTTGAATGTAATAATGATTTATGATGAGAGAGTTCATTATCATATCAATAAATGTGTTAGTTGAGAGAAAAATTTCCCATGAGCAAATGAAGTATTTATTAAGCTTCACCTCCATATGTTTAACTATGTTTGACTCCTGGTACATTTGAAACAAATTCTTCCATCACAATTAGTGACCATCTGCTTCGAAGAATAAATGAATCTCCATTACTACACTTGTTGATCTATCACATTGCACTTTTGCATTTGCTAAAAGTGAGTCGAATAAATTGGAGGGAATAAGAAATGCTCATCATCTTGACACGTATATATGCAAATTACTTGATCAATCCTATACTTGCATGGCCCGTTTTTATATTATAGTATAGGATGCCTAAATTAGTTCCTCGTATTTATAATGAGGAACAAATTAGTTTCTCAATTTGGAAAACTCATACAAGTTTCTCAAATTTCATAAATTGGGATAAGTTAATCTTTTGTAAAATTGTCATTTGAGCTATGTCATATTAGATTACTTACATGTACTATTAAGTTATTTATGTGTATTGTTAATTTTCAGGATAATTCTAACTTGTCTCACTCCTCTAAACGAAATTATTTAGACCTTCTTTTTCGTCTTCTCTCTCACCATAGCTCTCTACTCAAAAAAAAATATTTTGACTTTAAGTTATCATTTGTTCTGTATAGAACGAAAGATGAGGCAAGTTAAGACTCATCATGAAGATTAACAGTACACATAAGTAAGTTAACAAAACACATGCATATTTCTATTAAGAGTTCAGGCAACATTTTGATGGAGTGACTAGCTTATCCCTATTTGTGAAATTTGAGGAACTAATATTTTTTTTTAAATTTAAGGGACTAATTTATCCTTCACTATAAATTGAGGGATTGAATTGGGTATTTAGTCTATCTTTTATATCTATTACTATCTTTTATCTTATACTTCTTATCTTATAAGTATTGCATACTTTTTTTTAGATAAAATACGTACTATATACTAATAATGTAGTTTCTATGCATTGATAATGTAAAATAATTTTATACTGTCATCCAATTAAATCATGTCATTTGCATGACTTTTCAAGTAATGGGTGTAAGACTTAACCACTTTTGTTAACATAAAAATACATAATTGAATAATAGTGTAAAAATATTTTATAACGTCAATGCATAAAAATTACACTTATATACTAAATTTTATCTTATGCTTATACTATCTTATATCTTATACTTCTTATATGCTATATACTAAAAACAAGTCATCCAGCAAGGAGGATATACATAAAAAGATGATGTGTCATTCTCATGAGGCTTTGTTCTTCTCTCCAATTTGCTGAACTCTCTTATAGTAGGTGATATCCAGCACAAAGTTTATGGTCATGTATGTAATTAAGGGAAATATACAAAATTATTCCATCAGCATAATAAATTTTACCACCATCTACATTTCTTGTTTGAAATTTTGAATTTCAAAATTCAAAACTGATCTACATTATTTCATTCTTTGCTCTATACGACAAGCTTTTCATTCTCCTGACTAGCTTTTCATTTTCTCTCCCCATGCTCCCTCTCTCTCATTTTTCTCTTTCTACAATTTTAAAATTGTTTCAGGTAAGTCAAATAAAAAAAAAAGTTTGAGGTGAGATGATTACTATTTTCCTTTCTACTACACATTTCTCCTTCCATTGTCAATTCATTGCCTTCCTAAAAAAACCAAGTTCGCCACCTAACCCTTTATTCTTGTCCATGGCTATTTTCTCAAAGATCTCTTCATACTCCATCCTCCCATTGTTTATTTCCTTCCTTCCATTCTCATTCACTTTCATTCTCCAATCTCTTCATCCCTCTTCCTCTATTCCCATGCAACGAAGGTTGCATGATGACCACAAATGGCAGTGAATAGGAGAGTGGTGATCCAAGGTTCTCCAAATCCTAAGGCGAAGCGCGTTGGTTCATGGCTACGGACTAGATGTGCGACACGATGGTGGCTCACCATGGTAGAGATTAAAGCATGGATGATATGGCTTGAAGAATGAAGATAGTGGCTAGAAGATTGGAGATAGTAGCCCAGAAGGAGTATCACGACAAATGCTATCTTGCGATAGTAGAGGAGTAATGGAGGGTATTGTAACACCCTAATAATTAACCCAATACACCTAGGGTCTGATTAATTACTAGACTTTACTCTTTGCTTCAGTTCCTTAATCATGCTTTGAAAATACTTAGTGAAATTACGAGCCATTTTTTTTTTAAACATAATTGAAAACGTGAGCCGCGCTTAACGTGAAAGATTTAGCAAAATTTAAAAGACACATAGGAATTTACAAACATCACATCATAATATATTGGCTCCATCATACAGCATCCATAATTACATATCATATAGATATTTTGCCTACCAACAGAATAAGACTAAGTGTAGGCAATCTAATAAAACATAAATAATATATGGATGAAAGGACATCCATTAATGGCACCTAGTAATAACACTCAGGGATAGGGATAGATATCTGAAATATACGAGTGAAACTAGCAGGATTCAAGTTCAGCTACCGGTGAGCCTCAATGTGATTCACGAACGCTTCCTTCTATTTCTGAAGATGAGATGGAAAGAAAAATAGAGGGAGTGAGAAACTTATAAAAAGAATCTCAGTAGGGTACTCACCTCATGATGCATTGTGTCATCATCATCGTCCCCAGGAACCTCGGGTTATTATGAAATAGTGAGCATGCTAAGATTGATTTATTAAGTTCGAAAATATACTTTACCGAGGTTCGTCGGTTTTAATCATGCGTCTTATAATGCATCATAAACTTAGCATGTCATGTTTATAATGAACTTTTCCTTTCATATATAATAACATAGTTATGCATAAAATCACATCATATTCCTCATCATCATTTCATAATACTATGCATAGCAGAATATCATATTTCTCATCATCATCTCATAAATACTATGCATAGCAGAACATCATATTCACATAATGCATTTACTTAGTTTCTTAGGTGACTTAAAGTTACTTTCATCATCATTTTCCTGGGCCACCCTATACTCCACCCTTTTGGGAGTAATCTAGGTTATGAGCTCATACCTTGCTAGTCGTCACCAGCATATACTTATCCCTTTTGATAAGTAAAATTCCGTCTCTACCCTTTTGAGAGAAAGACTAGGGGGCAAGAATCACCTTTTCACCGCCTATAGTTTGACGGGTCCAAAGGATCATTTTCTCATATATTTTGAGTCACCTTTAAGTCTTTGCATGTTATATCATAATACAATTCTTCATTCATAATCATCATAACATTTTCTCATTTATAGTCTTATGCCGAAATAATATATACCAACTGTAATCATGCATCTGGAGATTCCAGGAAAGAGAGGTGGGTCACAATGGACACGCTTAAATACCAAATCTTTCCTTAGCCAGAATCTTTCCAAATTGCACTCTTACAGGTAATACACTTTCTTCCAGGAACAGAATATGTCTTTATTTCATGCATAAGTTTTCATTGTTTGCAACAACAACTATAACATACAAACCAGGGAATCAATCAATGACACCAAATTCTTAATAAGCATCAAATCACATTTTAAGTACACATAAATTACTAGCTTCCCATAAAATTCTTACAAAGTTTTAAAACTCTTTTAAAACTAATTCCTTTTGTTAAACTTGAAAGAAGTCATAGGACTTTAGGCCTAAATTAACCATGGGACCGATTTATAACTTGAAAGAATGTTCATAATTAAATCTTTCACTTAAGATAAAAGGAGCAAGTCTTGAGCTTTAGAGATTTAGGTGACATCTTTGAATTATTACCATGCTATGCAACCTTATTTTAATCTTATCTTTATAAGGTGATAGCTTGGAATTATAAACATGATATGCAATTCCATTTCTTTATCTTTAAGATTTAAGGTGATAACTTGAAAATTAAACATGATGCAAGAACTTGTAATATAAACATGATGCAAGAAACTGGAGGCGGTAATCGCATAGGGACCGGTAGAGGGAGAAGAGAATCTTAAGCAAAGCGGCGGTAATCCGCAGGGGACCGGTGAGGGGATGAGAATTACATTTTTTAAGCTCCAATTCTCAAGACTTCTTAAAGAATAAATTCTTTAACTCCAATTATCTCATTTCTTCGCTTATGATTCATAAGCAAGTCTTTGAGCTCTAGGATTTTTAGGTGATGACATAAAATAAACATGTCATGCATTGACTCTTTTAGCCATTATAAAATAAAGTGAGAGCATAAAATAAACATGAGATGCAACTTCTTTATTATCTTTAGAGATTAAGTGACAACTTGAAATTTAAACATGAAATGCAAGCTTGAAATTTAAACATGAGATATGCAAGTTCATTTATTTATTCTTGAGAATTTAGTTATGACATAAAATAAATATGGCTGTGCAAGGCATAAACTTAAACATGGATGCAAGTTCACTTGATCTCTTTACTAGAGCTCCTTCAAGACTTTAAGAGAATTATGTTTTCAACCCAATATATGTATCTTAGCAAGACAAAGTAAAAATACATATTTCATATTCAAACCTCAAGATAAAAACATTATTCTTTAAAGTTTTGCATTAAATGGAATGTTCAAGCTTTAGAGGCCTAACTTGTGATGGATTTACAACCCATATTCAAGGTCCTCATCATCAAGCCATCATTTCATTCCTTAGGCCATTTGGCCAAAACCATGAAAGGAAAATAAGGAAAGAAAACTGAAATTTTAGAAGCTTTGGAAACTAGTGAAACCTTCAAGTTTTAGAGATCTAACTTGTGAAAGCTTTGCAACCAACACTCAAGAATCTCATCATCAAACCATGGTCTCATCATAAGCTAGGCCATATGGCCAAAATACTTTAAAAAGAAAGGAAGAAGAAACTGAAAATGAAAACTTAAAAGAAAGCTCATGAAAACATCATTTTTGAGCTAGAAACATAACTTGTTTTAGCATAAAATAAACTTAGAAACACCTCCCTACCTAATTTGATTTGAAAGAAAGGAAGAGAACTTGGTTTCCTTGAGTGAAATGAAGCAAAATATCCTTGAAAAGCTGAAGGGAGAATTCAACCAAGAGAAAGAAAGAAAGAAAGCTTTTGGTGCTCCTAAGACTAGAATTTGTGTAAGTTATGAACTAAGCATCTAAACTATCTTCAAGCATGCCTATTTATAGAGATTTTGCAGCTCATAAATGGACAAAGGAAGGAAAGAAATCTGACCAAAAATTAGAGGAAAAAAAATAAGGAAGAAAAATCATTTTGTTTGGTGGCTTAAAACATGGAATCATGTTTCCATGTTTTCATGATTCTTTGTTTTCATTCTTTGGATTTTTGTGTAATAATTTTCTGACTTATTACTCAATAATTTCGTGCATTACAGCCTTGTGGAAGAGGATTTTGTGTGTTCCATGTATTTTTTAGGTGTAGGCAAGGTATTCATGCAATTTAGAGAATTTACGGTTAAGGGTTTAAGTGAATTACTAAGCAATTTGGGTGTTTTAAGCAATTTTAGGTTCTAATCAATCTAAATAAATAATTTTGACTCTAGATTAGTAATTAGAATTTAATAAGCTTTAATTTGAGCCTAATATTGCTTAGGTTTCGTTAGCAAATCAAAAATCTCAAAATTTGTAAAACTCACAAAGGGGCAAAACGGTCATTTTACTTAAAAATTGCCCGAGACCACTCGAGCTTAACCAATGGTTAATCATGGCTTAAAAACACCTTTTAACACATTTTAGTGAGGTTCGGGCTAAGTCGGCACGCAAATTGGAGTTAAAACGGGTAAGGGCGTTTTGGTCATTTCGCGTCGAAGCTCAAAATTAGGATTCTTCTCCTCTATTAACACACATAACACAAACAATCCCTTATTAACATCAAAACATCCCCTTGAGGATGGGTGGGGCCCACGATCCTCATTTTGAGTAAAATAACCTCAGGGGCATTTTGGTCATTTTACACGTACAGAAAATTGGGGTTTGCAATACTTGCACGAATTGCTCCTAACTTCTCTTCTAACGTTATATTCCTTTATTAAGGATTGTTTGGTCTCAAATTTTAATATTTACCTACGGTAATTCGGTAATTCCTAATGATAGTAAAAATTACAGTAAAAATTGGGCGTTACATATAGCCTAAGCTTAACGACAATGAGGTGTTGAAAATCGATCCAAACCAAATTAAAATTGAAAACCCATCTAGAAAAAATGAAAACTGATCAAAACCAAAATAAATTGGTTTAATTTGGTTCTTAATTTGTGAAAAACGAACAAATTGATTTTTCAATTATTATTTCTAAAACCAAACCGATAACATATTATATTAATAATTGTATATATCAATTAGATGTATTACTTATTAAAATTTCCTATCCATATCTAAATTTGTATTATATTTTAACTAAATATTTTGGATTTTCAAGTATACATTAATTCTTTTAGTTTAATCAAAATGATTTTTGTTCAAATCTTGTTATTTGTTTAACTTATTGGTTAGTAGTATTACATATTAGCATAACTTTTAAAAATTAGCTTAGATTTTATAATTAAATAGTTTTGTAATAATGATTAGTCTAATTTAATGTTGTTTATAGTTACTTTTTTATATTTTATAAATTTTTTAGCAAATATTGAAAACCTAACCAATCCAAAACAATTTAAATTGGTGTGGTTCCTCGTTCTTCAAAGATAATCAAAACCTAAGAAACACGCATACGATTTGGTGGTGTGTTAGATGTGTGGACACGTTTCACTTGACACCACGACATATGTTGGACACGCATCCAATTAAAAAAATAATTTTTGAGTTCACACACCATACACAAAAAAACTAGGCAGATCATTTTGAAAATTCTTTAGTTGATCACAAAAAAAATTATTATATAAGACAAAAAATTAAGGTAAAAAAGACAACAAAAAATTATACAACTAAATAAAAAAATTATATATATATATATATGTCATGTCTGTATCTTACAATTTTTTGAGTTTTGTGTGTCAGATAGATCCGTGTCAGGAATAAAACTAATTGATTGGATTGGTAGGTTTTTACCTTAAAACTGAACCAAACCGAATCCGAACACCCCTAGCTTCAGCACAGTGGTAGGAATATAGCCAACGTAAAGCTGAGTTTGCAGTAGTGTGAGGGGCGGAGGGTGGTGGATCACGACAGCAATGCTTGCAGGTCTTTTATTTGTTTTTCCTTCTGATTGATGGGTGTTAATTTTTATTGTATTTTGCTTCTTTTCTTCTTATTCAAGATGACCCTGATTTTTCTTTTCAAGTTTTCAACAGGGTATGCAAATTCTTTTTTGATGATGACATTGGAAGTTTTATCAATTAATTGTATTGTATAGATCACACTTCCTTTTCTGTGATGTCTCTTCCTCTGTTGGTAATTCTTACTATTGTTTTGATTTTGTGTTTTTCAATTCAATCTTATTTGATGGTAAGATAAAGTTTGAGCCTCTTTTCACTATATTAAAATTTGATTTTTCAGTGTATTTTCTCTTGACATTTCAAGCATTACCGTAATATGAGTTTCACTTCTGAGTTGAGTAAGATATTACGATTGTAAAATGTTGGAGCAATAAAACTATGCCGATGTATGATTTTGCTATCAATTTCTGATTGATTAATATATCCCAGGTGGTTTAGAATAACATGCATACTCTCAAATTAATGCATAGCAGAAACCCCCTGATTTGATTTGAGATCTGTGAAGAATATGGTATCTACTAAATTAGTTTTACAATATAGTTATAAATAGATATGTAGCATCCATCTTTCCATTATAGATTTTTCATGCTTCTAAATTGTAGTATCTATATGCATGAGTATTCCCCACCATAAATGATATTGAAGTTGTGAGTATTATTGATATGTAAGTTGTGGGATAATCTTGGAGTTTAACGTAATCTTAACAATTTTTCTTAATAAATCCTCAAAAGAAGCATTAATCACACATATACTCACTATTTATAACTAGTACAGTCTGCTATGATTCCTAATGTTCAGGATTCTAACCTTCAACATTCAATTACCAACAATTCTGGAAACAAATTAAAATTGACTCGGACATGACATTATCTGTGATGAATACTAATGTATATAGTAAAACTCTTTAACTTCATGATAATTTTTTTTTTTACATCAACTTTAACTAACCAGACTTCCAAACTTGGTTTTATTTCATTATTAAATTGTTTTTATCATATGCATGCTTGTCATAATGAGGTTTGGATGACCTCACTTCCCTTGGTACTTTACTCGTGGCATATGAGGTTCCTCTCTTTCTTGCTGCAACTACCTAACTGATTGTTACTTAGGGAGCATATCACAATTCTTTGAGACTTATTACTTGTATACTCTGATGTGGTTCATCCTTAATTTATGAAATATACCAGTAGTTTCCCATTTTACATTAGGGTGTTTCTCAAGCACTTGGATGGTCAATGGCTATGGTGCCTATGGCATTGTAGCCATTAATTAGTGATACTGAAAATAGAAATATAGAGATAAAAATATAAATCTGTTTGTGGTGGAATACAAATAGAATAGAAAATTTTTTCAGTTCTTGGGATATAAAATACAAAATTTTTATACCTCCAAAAAGTGAGAATAGGATAGAGATAAAAATTTAATATTATTTTTCTAATAATACCCCTATACATATTTATTATTTCCTAATATGTCCTCACCAAAGGTGGTAGTCCAGGGTGGTCCTGCGATCGGCCAAAGGTGGTCGGCTGGCCGGTGCCATACGCACCATAGTGTTACCCTTTACATTATAGTTTATTAATAGGGTAATTAACTGTGGCAACCTCGGGTTTATTAATTAATTATAAAGAAAAATGATTAAAGTAATACCTCGTGCCAAGGTCCAACTTCTTTTAGATAGTCCATGCTTTCTTTGAAATGGTACTATTTCATTACTCTTTCAAAATATGCTATAGTACATGTCTTTCAATTTTAATTATTGTACCAAGTACATATAGAAGCTAATAATATGAATTTATACATAAAATACAATGGTTAACATTAAGTAAAAAGATTATAGGTGAAAGGTTTTAGCATCACTATTTAATATCATTAATTACAACTTAATATTTATAAAATTCAAAATATAAAATCACACATTAATTAAACATAAATCCATAAGTTTCTAGCAATTCTCCTTTGGTATTACTTAGCTAATCTGAAATCACTAGAAATAAAAATAAAAAAATGAGAATTTTTAAAAAATTCTAAGTAGAAAATGAATGGTTTTAAAATTATTTGAACTATAATTAATTTTAGCTGTTTTGCATGGAAAATATATAGGGCTACAATAAGGATATATAAACACAATCAATTATTTTATTATAAATAAAATATGTCATGTAGAGCATGTCATGCATATCTTATCAAAATTATGATTTCTTATTTTAGTTTTTCTTTCATTTGTTTGCTTGTCTTACATATAGTTGAAGGCCTTATCTTGGAAATTCTTATTCTTTCGTGTTGTTCTTTAATATCATGAAGACAAAGCAAGACTTTTATGTTATTCTAATCAGGTAACATAAAAGGATCTTATATGTATCCCGACTTATCGGTGGTTAATGACAAATTTTGATCAAACATATTCTTTTAAAATTAATGAATAGTTATTGTGTATAAATTCACAATAACAAATTCATATAATTAAGCCATAATAAAGCTTAAATAAAAGCTCATAATTAATCAACAATTTAAATAGTGAAACATGAACTAAAAATAAATGCACAAAAATTATAAATTCATTCATATATAAATTGGACCAAAATAGTATAAGCCTAACCAAATAAAATAATATGTCAATAAAATTTATTAAAACATAAAGTTGCCAATAATCTAATTATTAATTTAAAAAGGGATTGAAATTAAGAATTTTTTTAAAAATTTTCTCTTGATATTTTATCAAAATCCATGAGTTGGTCTTTGTCATCATAAAGTCATAATAAGTTTAATATTTCAAATTTATGTACAATAATCTTTACTTATTTTTAGTATTTTAGTTATATTTTACATCTAATTTAGGTCCTTATAGAAATTTCTATAAACATTGACAAGTTAACTTAATATAATATTATATAAACAATATGATAAATTCTAAAATGGAAGAATAATAAATTAATGTATAATGGATAACAACATAAAGGAATATTTGACTAACTTGAATTAAATAATGAACCACATAAATATAAAAAAAATTAAAACAAAGGAAGAAACCAGAATGATAGTAGTCGCAAGGAATAAGAAAGAATCTTTATAATTAAGTGATAAAATAAAAAAATTGAAACGCAACCAGGACTAGTAAAGAGAAATAAATCTTTATAATTAAGTGATAAATAAAAAGAAGAAATTGGACGTTAAATTGAAGGAACAAATAAGAAGAGAGAAAGAAATATTTATAGTTAAGTTATTAGTATTATTTTTATTAATATTTAAGTTCATAATCATTCATGAATATAAAAGAATGACAAAATAAAAATGATAATAGTAGATAATAATAAACAACTTTAATATAAAATGATAATATATGAAACAAGTAGTAGTAATAATAAATATAGTCATAATTTTATTTTACATAAAAATAAATTCATTTTCTATAAATTTCAGACAGATGTAAATTATATGTGTATAACGTACCTCTTCTCTTTCTTGCATACTAAACTCACTACTCTCTCTTTCTCTTTTTTTTCTCTTCCCAGTTCACTTTGATTTCTCTCTTATCTCTCTCACGTTCTCTCTTTCTTTTTCACAACCATTCACTCCATAACATCATTCCTATTTATAGGCTAAAAAAGTGACCCTTTCTTTTCTATTTTTTTTTTAACCCAAGTACCCCATTTGACTATATTGGCTGTGCTTAAATGCACTGCCCCCTATTACTTGTTTTTTTTTTTGAACTTTTATTATTTTTGTGTTACACTTTTTATATTTTTAGTATAAAATTATACTCCTATTTATTAATATTCAACTTAATATTACTCATTTTTCTTAATAAAATTTATTCTTATCTTAATATAATGTATTTTAAATTTATTGACCGATTTGTGGTCTTATTTTAAATAGTTAATATCTATATTTTAACTTTTTGGTCAAATATTTAAAATAGATATTAATGCAAAATTATTAAGTAAAACAAATAAAATGTTTATGTCAGATACATGATTTAAAACTATTACCACACAAATTATTATTATTATTATTATATTTTTTTAAAAAAAGGATGTTACAATTATGATTTAATTTATTTTATTTTGTCATCTGGGAGGGCATAGTGACGAAAATGACAACAAAATTTAAAAAATGAGTCGACACCAATTTTAATTATGACCAAAATTAGAAAACCTTTTAATTGGATAAAATCTGGTCTTCAAAAAAAAAATTGAGTACAAGAGTCTAATTATGATTAGGAAAGAGTGGAAACTTAATTCCATTGCACTCTTAATACATCTATACAAATACGATTACCTTAGAGTTCATTATGCAAATTAATTTATAACTTTAGTAATGTTTATTCTTCCCAAAAAAACACAATTATCCACAAAAATAAAATAAAAAAGAAAGACAATTAAAAGGAATGAAATTTAAGAAAATATTAATTTAACTTGATAGTTATCAGTGACGTGCGTATTATCTGATGCAATATAGAACTCAAAATCACATCGTCCTTGTAGAAAAAATTTGTATGTCGAGTTAATTTTATTTATCAAAATTTTTTTTTATTGGAATGACAAATCTACTCTTGCACAAGATTAAGGGTAGCATGAGTTACACAATAAGTCTTTAAAATTCGTACAATCCTTGAGGATGACTAGACCATACATCAATGTCACAAATTGTCACGTGAATCAAAACCATTTTTGTTTTGTAAGGCTCCTTTTTATTGTTTGCTTTTAAACCCACTAAAGGCCCAAGCCTTCAAAGCCCAAAGAAGACTCCTACACCCAAGAACCTAACCCAAAAAGAGATTGCTTGAAAAAATATTGAATAATGTTATTTAAACACTATTTCTTCATACACTTGCACTTCCACCATATGTGAATAGAGGAAAAGGACAAAATAGTGGTATGTAACAAATACCACCACTATTTTTGAAAAAACATTTTTGGAATAAAAAACACAAATACATCTCTCTCTCTCTCTCTCTCAACAACACAAACCCATTCTCTCTTCTTTTCTCTTGCATGCAAGAGACCGCCACCATTACCACTGCCACCGCCACTACCACTACCACCGCCACGTCCACTGTCGTTAGTTGCTAATTATTTGCTCATCTCATGACAAGAACAACAACCCTTGATGAGTGTAATGGTGGGTTCCTCATTTTTCTACAACTATCTCTTTTGATGCGTTTGTGATACTTCATTTTTTGCAACAATCTTCTTTGAAAGGTGTGTGGGTTCCTCATTTACACTTCTTTTTTATGGATCTGTGATATTTCTCCCAACACTTGGATTGTTTGATTGTAATGGTCGGTGGATACTTTAAGCTAAATCTTATTATTGAACTAAGATTGAATGATTCAATAAATTATAATATGGTGTCTAAACTCATAAAATAATGTTGAAAACCAATTTACAAGTTTTTTACTCTTAGTTTACAAGTTTTTTGCTCTTAATTTACAAGTTTTAAGTATGGAGTTTACAAGTAAACTAAGAGTAAAAAAAATTGTAAAACTAAGCATTGCTTAAAACTTGTAAACCGATAAAAACTTGTAAACCAATTGCAAAAATTACAAATCCATGCTTAGACTTACAAAGTAAGTGCAATGAGCTTGTAAACCAAATTTTTTGTATAAAGTGGTGCTATAAAGTTCTTAAATGGTTGTAAATACTTGAAATCCAATTCTAAATATTGTGAAATTGATAGTAAAAAAAGTTGATACTTGGTACAAAACACTTATAAACTTGTGATAAAAACTTATAAACTGGTCCTAAAACCTTGATTTTAAGTTTTTCTCAGGTTTATAAGTATTTTGTACCAAGTATCAACTTATGACCACAAATTTCACAATATTTAAAATAAAATTCTAAGTATTTATAACTAATTCAGAACTTTATAGCATTGCTTATGCAAAAAACTTGATTTACAAGCTTATTGCACTTGGTTTGTAAGCCTTAAAGCATGTGTTTACAAGATTTTTGTCATTGGTTTAAGTTTTAAGCAATGCTTAGTTTTACAATTTTTTTACTCTTGATTTACAAGACTTGCAAATTCCGTGTTTATAACTTGTAAACAAAATGTAAAAAACTTGTAAATCAAGAGAAAAAAACTTGTAAATTGATTTTTAGCATTATTTTACTAGTTTTAGCCAATTTACAATTTATTGAACCATTTATTCTTAATTCAATAATCAAATTTAGCTCAAAGTATCCACCCACCATTACATCAAATAATCCAAGTGTTGGGAGACATGTCACAAACCCATCAAAAGATAAGTGCAAATAAGAAACCCACATGAATGCCTCGAAATGGCTCCCAATAGATAAACCTAGGCTTTTTTTTCCTAAAATGGCAATGAATGCCTCAAAATCAAAACCTCTAATCTTTACATTATCCTAAAATTTGCTAAAGACGGCCTAAAAGGGTAAAAAATGCAATATTTTAATTTCTATCTCGGGCCATAGAGCTCACTCCAGTGAGTAAAGCTCATTAGGCAACACTGTCCTGGTGTTGAGGATGCCTTGACTCTTAAGCTCGCTGCAGCGGCCATAGTTTGTTGCAATGACGTTGTTCAGTGGTGAGCTCCTTTTCTTGACTCCAAATCTTCCCCTTGCCTCGTCTCTTCAAAGCATGCTTCCAAGCTCTAACTCCAAGTTGTACATTCACCAACGTTCCTTACAATCCACAAATTTCTTTGCAAAAGTAAGAGAATTCATAGGTGACAACATCAATACTTGAATAACACAAATAACTAATGAGTTAGAATAATATTCAAGCAATGTGCACAAGGATATTCAATTGCAACTCCCTAGCAATATAATGAGAGTTATGCACAAATTGTACGCGAAGCTACCTAGCGTGAAAAAAGAATTACTTATAAAATATGTGTTTATCATATAGTATATACGTTATAGATGAAATGGTTTTCTACAAGTGTCAAATAGCAATTATTGTATCTCTTTCATTTTAGAATTATGTAATTATGTAATATTAATATATTGAGAAGTTATATTCAAGAAATTCCCCAATCATCCTTACAATATGAGGAAGTCAAGTAGTTAAAAATAATTTCTTAAACATTAGGGGTTCTCCAATAAAGATGAAAATACAATCTTTACATGATATATGGCTTGTAACAAATAAGAAGTTGACATGTGAAGTAATATATCATGCCCTCGATCACACATGGTATACCATAGATATTCACAACAAAAAAATAATTTCTCTCCCATTCTGCCCTAACCTTGAACCATGCACCTCATGCCCATGCCCTCCACCATTTCAGCCACTGAACCTCTTTTTCCTTCATGTCATCACCCAAAACAACAACTCAACCACGAACCAAATTTGCAACAACCCCATCTTCAAACACCACGCTCATCTGTTGAGAACTCTCACCACCGCACCCCACTGTGGAACCACCCACTATTGTTTCTATTGTCGTTACCAAATTCTTTCTTCTAATTGTTGCATCATGTGTTCATGGTTGTTGGTTTTGTCTTTACTTAGAGTCTCCACCACCATCGCCAACTGAAATCCCTCTGCTTCATCATCACAATGCCGAAGCACAATAGGAAGAAGGGGCTCATTAAAGTCTCCGATCTGGCATAAGGGAGCAGCTCCATTTTTGTGAAGTGGTTCTTTTGCATCCAAAACATATCAAGGAGAAGTGTGTGTGTATGGAGCAGGAGCAACATCCTCAAACTTGTTCATCCATTGCCATACAAGGATGCATGTGATGCGTGAATAATTTGGAATAATAGAGAGTAAGAGATAATAGGAGAAGATAGGGAGAATAGCCAAGAGAGAAGAGACCTTTTACTTGACAATTTACTTCTATCATTTCCAAATGACACTACCCCTTATTTATAGTAGAATTATCTTCCATCATTACCCTCCCTTCAAATCAACCTTGCCCTCAAGGTTGTTAGGAGAAAAAGAAAATTCACTTTAATTTCTAATTACAATAGTTCCTAATTACAATTAAAAAAAATAACTAGCCTAAAAGTAATTATTCCTATTCTAATGCTTCAAAAAAAAAAAAATTCCACTAGGGTCCCATTGTCTAAAAGCTAAGCCTAGTTGTTGCCTAATTTTGGATTTGGGCTCATTGTTCAAGTCCAAATTGAAGATCAGCTTGGTGCCCTTATTTATTTGGGCTAAACTCATGAATATAGGCCCACTGTCCAAGCCTAACTTTGAGCCCAACACTTGTGTCAATAAACCTTCCTTGGGGTAACGAGGTAGGCCCAGGAAATCCAATCCATTGTTCGGAAGAAGCTTTGCCTAAGCCTCCTTCTTCCTTCCCTTCTAGATCCTTCTCGGAGCATTCCATCACCGCCATGTGTAAGTCTCTTCCACGCCGCCAATGGTTCCTCCCCGACCACCGCAGCAACATAACCTTCCATCACCTTCACTTGCTGCCATGACTGGCTTCATCACACCCCATCCTAAGAAGTCGATGGATATCCCCTCCTTTCTGCATTGCCGTGAAGCTTTTGTTGGCCTCCTCGCGGAATTCAACCAGTCAAAACAAGAGCATCACCTTTTGCTAGCGATGTGGCTTCAACCTCGATGTGCTCCACAGCTTCCACCGTGACGATAACATTGTCCACCTCTCCTTTACGACCTCCACTATCGCCATAGTGCTCAAATTTGAAGGAGCTCTCATTAATCAAGGTCAGGAGTTATAGTTCAACTCTTGTCATTGCTTATATGGTGGTTCCCTCCATGATCCTCCTCTGCTATAGCCACTACATTTGCTTCGTTTGAATCACTGAGCTCTACTCTAATCTGAGAGCCACCGTGTCGAGGTTCTTCTTGGTTAGATTTCGCGTGCCTCTTCTCGCTTCTTTTTCACGTAGTCATCCTCGACTCCGCGGATAGCATGAAAGGTTTAGTGGAGGAGATCTGGAAGCTTAGCTTGTAAATCTAGGTGCTCTTCTTCTATCAGATCTGGTGCTATGATGTTTGTTTTGTTGTTGTTTATTTGTTGGTTTGAATCCAAACTTGAAGCTGGTATCGTTGCTTCAAATTTCTGATTTGTATTTGTTGAATTTTGAATTGCAATTCTGGATTTTTGAATGGTTAATCTATAATTGGTTGCATATGGACTTTTGAACTGTTGTTGGAATTGGGTTGTTGAATGTTGATCTTCAATTGCTAAAATGTTCTGAGGTTGCGCCTTTTGCAAATTTTGCTTCCCATATTTTTGCCAAGTACTATGCTCGAAAGAGATTTAGGATTTTCACACAAAACCTTTCTTCGAATTTGCATTTCCAATCCATTCACAAAGCAAGGGACCAGTATTTTAGGATCATGTATATGAACATGATGAGCATGAGCTACAAAAGCTAGATAATGCTCTATTTACGGTATTGGTTTGTCCTTGATTGAGCTTGGCAAACCTCCATAGAAATCGAGCATGGAGTCAATGAAAGTACCATTTGATGTATGAATAATTTAGAATAATAGAGAGTAAGAGATAATAGGAGAAGATAGGGAGAATAGCCAAGAGAGAAGAGGCCTTTTACTTGACAATTTACTTTTATCATTTACAAATGACACTACCCTGTATAGTAGAATTATCTTCCATTAGCATGATCTATGACTCCTTTCGTGTCTCTTACCATCGACGAGGAGAGCTAGAGTGGCTTGTGAGGAGAGAGTTGTCTCGCCCTATCCGCCGTCACACCCTTTCCTAATCTCACCAACGATCAACAATTGAAAATCAACAACAATGCCAATGGCGTCATGGCGATGCTAGTGGTGGGTTTGACTATGCGGTAGCCGAGGGCGGCGGCTTTGATAAAGGAGACATATTCCTTTTGTAGGATGGAATTGTCTATAGTATATCATATGTGAACCAGTTTCATGATCCACCACACAAAACCTACTCCACATGTCTTCTACTTATTGAGACAATTAACATATTCATGCTACAGTTTTTTTGTTTTATTTGCACCTCAAAATGCACCCTTAAACCCTGAAAATTGTTCATTAAATGTTTTTATGTACGTGAAATATTTGGAGTCTTCTTGATACATGTGGAGCATTGTCTCCCTCACCATTCCCATAAATAGTTCATCTGGCATGAGCAACCATATTCCCATGGAATCTATCCATATTTGTAAGCAAAGCGTTGTTGGCTACCATCTAAAGAAACGATTTAAGGCAAGGAGAGCAACTTCTAGATTATAGGATAAATTTGATCACAATTAGTATGGGGGGAGTCACAATGTAAAGAATAAGCTAATTTGTTGGAGAAGCACCCAATGGAGTTCGGTAGCCAAGCCACGCTATCTTCACCCAGAGGCTTTAGGAGGTAAGATCACACAAAGAGCTCAATGAAATCCTGAGAGACCTTAGTAATTTTGGTCAATCCCATTGGCCTTTTCTCCTGTGGTATAATCAGCAACATTTTGAATTAGAACATCATCATCCAAGTCACATGTAGTAAAATCATTGAGATTGTGAAACTCTAGAACCTAGTGGTCCCTCCAAAATTTACTAATCTACCATTCCTTAGTCGCTAGATTAAATTACGAAAGAAGACAAGCCAGATAAGCATTAAACCTTGCCAAGCAGAAGACTTGTTTTTTTATGGACGTCCATATGAAGATTTGAGGTACAACCATATTTAGAACGAAACACTTTAACCCAAAGTGCATCACATCCGTAACCATTTTCCAAGGTAGCTTCATCAAGGCTGGCTTTATTAATATCACAAGCCCTCTTGAAACCAAGCCCCCGGATTTAAGCTTACAGATATTCTTCCAACTCACGAGACAAAGCTATTTTCTCTGATTAGACCCATTCCAAATAAAATCCCTACACATTTTATCAATTTTGTCGCAAATGCTAACCAGGACCTTTGTTGTCTGCATAACATTTGAAGGACAGTGGCCACAACAAATTAGGCAAGTGTGAATTGCCTTGCAGAGGGGTATTTGCTTTCCATTTATTAAGTTTATTTCTCATCCTACTCAAGATACTGAAAATAA
This sequence comes from Dalbergia oliveri, assembly GCA_030441495.1. NCBI lineage: Eukaryota > Viridiplantae > Streptophyta > Magnoliopsida > Fabales > Fabaceae > Dalbergia > Dalbergia oliveri. Next base: position 13,520,808 of record JAMLFY010000009.1, read on the forward strand.
TGCTTGGAGCAACGCTCATGGAAAGTGGGGACTCCCTAATATTTCTCTATGAGTGACGTTTGGTGTACAATTAAATTGCACAATAAATGCATACCACACATTTTATCACCATTGAATTTGATGAATGAGTGAAATGAGTGGAGGCCACACATCATATCCAATGGTAATAAATTCTATGGTGTGCATCTGTTGTGCAATTTAATTGTTAACCAATCATTACTCATTTCCCTATATTTGAAGTAAGTCTAACACTAAGAAAACCACTAATCTCCTGACATCTCACCATTCCCATATTACGGGTAAAGGAAATACAAGATTTGGCATTCTTAACTTTTTGGCTTAAGCTAAACAAAACGGATCCAGATTCCCTTTAATAACCTGGGCTTGCTCAGATAAAGATTTTGCAAACATTATTAGTTCAACAACAAAATAAAGGTGAGAAAAAGCAAGCCCTCTTCTATCTAAAGAAATAGGTTCCTAGAGGTCATTGGAAATCACCAAGGAGATTATCTGAAATAACCGCTCCATACAAAGGATTAAAAGATAGGGAGACATAAGGTCTTCTTGATGGATTCCCCTAGAAGGCTAAAAGCTTCCATGCAACCACCATTCCATATTTGTCTCATTTTAGCCATAGAAATACAACTCACCATGATATCAATCAATTCATTGGCAGCTTCTTATGTGGTTCCCAAAATGTTTAGGACCAATGGTGACTGTAAATATACTCTTAAAATGGGGTATTTGTATAAATATGAAAAAAAATGTGAAAGTGGGGTATAATCATAAATTTTAAAGTTATGCAAAACACAAACACAATACATTAATTTACTTGATTAATATAGAGTCCAATTAAAAAACTAACTTTGTTTCTAGATCTGTTACATTTCTTTTATTAGATTTGGTTCAAAAGAATAACAACCCATCATCAAAACTCGTTGGTTTTCTTGAGTCATCTCCATGAACCTGGAGCACCTTCCTTAAGCCTCAACATGAGATGCCCATGGCGGTTTCCACCTCCTCAAACTAATCCACCAACGGCGGCGCCACCCATGGTTGTGTATGATTCCTTCACCAAGGACGCCATCCTTGCCACTGGCAACACCATCATCGACGTTCTCTGTGGCCACCTCGCCACGCTCAGTGCCATCCACTGTCCCAGGCTCAACTGGATCCTCGTCTTCTAGATGCAAAAGTACCACTCTATTGATGATGTGGTGCTCAAGCTTCGCTGGGTCGCGAGAAGAAGAAGAAGAAGGGGGGGAGACCGTCCATGAGAGTAGGTCTGAAGGGACGTTGGGAAACAATTTTTTGCCAAGTTAATCAATAATGTTAACAAACATAATTAATTAATACTTAATCATTAGTATTGTTTTGATATTAAATCAATTATCATTATTAACTTTATTAAATAGTGTTAAATAATTTCAACAGAAAGGTTTAATAACTTCATTGAAAATGATAAAAATATGTTTATGGCACTCAACCCAATAAATGAAAAAAGTGAGCTAAAGTAATATTAATAGCTATCAGCGTAACGTTGCATAGTCCAATGGGCCTGAACCGAGTGATGCTTTCGGGTCTATCAGCTTTTGAATAAGAAGGAGAAATGTTCCATCAGCTAGCATTTGAGAAGGAGAAGAGGAAATATAGGGCAATGAAGATAGTGAAGATGAAGATATAAATAATAAATATATATAGGAGTATTATTAGAAGAAAAAAATTAAATTTTTATCTCCACATTTTGTCCTTACTTTTCGAAGATATAGAAATTTTATATTTTTCTATTCCTATTTATATCTCTATCACTAAATAAATTTATATTCTTCAGTGTCTTTATATTTTGTTTCTGTATCACTAACCAAACGCTATCTTAAAATGTGCAGAATATCTCCTAGGCAATTGAAGATGTGCTGCACCCAATCAACCACCTAGAACTTATTATTAAATCTTAGATCCTGTTTTACCATGCATTGTTTTTGTTGGTGACATAACAACCCTCAGTAAGGAGTAATATACAGGAATTGAATACAAGCAATATTTACCAGATATAAAGTTATCGGATGAAAGCTCCAAGTTGCATCAAATTTAAAAGTGTTCCCCCAACGAAGCCATTGTTTACACAGTAATTTACCCTCACCTTTTTTTAGTTAGTGTACCTACATTCAACACATCTATTTTATAAAATTATCACTGCTCCTATGAGATTTACTACAATTACATTGACATCCTCTATATATATTAATTCATTAATTAATGTGACAAAAAAGATAACACATATATACATGAGAATTAATGAAAAAATTATAATATTCTGACAATATTTAACATAAATATTAACTAAAATTCCTCTTTTATCGTAAATTATAATTATAAATTTCATTTTCATGTAACATAAAAACTATTTTATTTAATGTGTTGAATATTATCAAAATATTATAATTTCATTGTTAATAATTATGTATTTGTCATGTTATCCTTTTTATCACTTAAATTAATAAATCAATATCTTGAAGTGTCGAGTGAAATTACACTAAATCTCAAGGAAGTTAATGTAATTTTCTCTTATTTATATGTTTCACTAGGGTTATTTAGAGGGTTTCTGAACAAGTTTTCACACATCTAGAAATACAAAGCTTCAATTCATCTATTATTTTGCTTGCCGCACAAGATTTTGAATGATTCACAAGATTATTTATAATGTTTTATCACAACAGGTGAGAGACAAATACAAGGGGGTGGCTAATGATTTCTAATTTAGCATGTATTCTACAAGGGCAAGATAAGAGCACAAAAATGTGTACCCAATAATCCAATGTCTAACCTCCCCAAAATGGAGGGAAGGGAAGGAAAGGAATCAACAACACTAAAACTGTATAATAGATTCAACAAGGTCCTGAACAGGCGCCAGCTCTGCTTTGTCAATCAAACGGAATTCCTGCAAGACAAGATAGCATCTTAGCCAATAAACTCAGAAGGAAATTAAAAATGAGAAATCAGTCACGTTGAATCCAGAAGCATGCTTCCCATTTATGCATAAGAACCAACTCCATACAAAACCAAAAATGGAAGAAACAAATGAATCAACAAAGTTTCTACTTTCTATAATTCACTCACCCAAGTAAACAAAACAAAATGCTTGAAGCAAGTGTTCAGATGAGCTTCTTCCTTCAAACTTACTATCTTCTGGAAATGCGAGTGATAGATGTGAGCATATACACGGAACAATCGCTTGAAAATTGTCTTGACGACGTCTCGGAAATTGGGTGGAAAGGGAGCCCCTGCAGCGATGAAGCAATCAAGTAAAACATTGCTAAGATGCATGTAATCAGAGAATAACTGTACAGGAAATTCAGCTAGGTGGTCTGCTAGCTTTATCAATATCTCAAACACACCTAACTTCTGAGGGAAAATTGTTTCATCATCTAGCTGGGATTCAATCCAGTCCATCAAGTACTCAACATACTTTGGAGCTGATACCTCTATTGGTTTCTTTATAGTAACACCATCAGCCCATCTATACTCGTACCTGTAGAGTTTATAACATTAATGCTTGAAGTTGTTCATAAAAATTTAACTAGTCCATTTAAGAAAATAAAGCCCATGACAATTGACTAACTGGAACCCGAAAAACAATAGGAAAATTTGCATAGAAAATGTGGAATATGGTAGTATGACCTTTAAGGGACTTGGTATGCCCTCTCATTCTGTGTTCTATGAAGAATAAAATTTCCCAGTTTCAGTTAAAATGTTTCCTATGCATATGGTTCTAATCATCAATTAGGAAAATCCCTTAGCTTCTAACCATTAACACTGCAGCACCTTAGAAGTGCAAACCCAAACTCCAGAACCTCCTAACTCTGCACCCACTCTTGCTCATGTTAATAAGGGTTGAATTTCTGACCTAAACCATAACCCAGTGGCTGTAAAAGTATTAAAGACATGCCAAGACAAGAACAAGACATATAAAAGCAAATCCAATCAAGCTGTAATAATAAGAAGAGTTGGTTGATGGATGAAAGAATACTTTGGTCCTGCAGTCATTGTTGGACAGTTTGTTGGCGTGCAGAATTCTGTAAGTGTACCGAACAGGATATTCACTTGATTAAAGAAGTCCACAGCTGTACAAAAGGAAAAAAGGCCGAACTCTTTATATGCAATTTTGCAGTGCAACATCATTTTTGATTGAGAAAGGAATTATACACTGCCTATGTGTAAATATGGAAATTCACAAGCAACACAAAACAATTACAAAGAAGATTTTAAGGAAATAATCCTCAAGATGAGAGAGAGAGAGAGAGAGAGCCAGGATTTTTACTGTTTACAGCTAGCCACTCATTTATATCTTCACCAGGAGGCAGTTTAACAGCTTCCCTCAAGTTCCCACTACCCAATGTAGCATCAATGTGTTTTTGAAGTTGAGCACCCTGCATTTCATATACAGAATGCAAAAATTAAGGCTCTGCTTATTGAATATGGACCGCAAAGAAGAAAAGAATCCAGCAACTATAACAAGTACAAAAGCATACCTTACTTCCGGATGGAGCACTCTTTTTTGGACGAAATGTTTTTTGGTTTCTGCATGAATCAAAGTTTGGTTACGCTTGAGTAGTCATCAAGAGAAACTAAACAAAAGTATACCATAATATGAATCCAAACACATGAGAATAATCAAATCAAACAATTCCTTTTCTACAAGATAAAAGTTGCATGGCGAAATTTTCAGGTTCAAGTGATTTGACACATGTAATATTTTTATTAAAGATAACTATATTGCTTGGAATTTCATCAACAGTTAGTTTTGAAACAGTTACTATTGAAGGTAGCTTCACATGCTTATTAATGTTAAATACTCCCTCCTTTTCAAAATATCTATCCACTTTCGGACAGCTTCACGTTTCAAAATATCTGTACACTTTTGGACAACTTCACATTCCAATGCAATTTTTATTTCTCTTTCCAACTGTAACCCTAAATAATTTCACTCACTAATTATTAGTTTTTCAAAACCATTTCATTCAATAAGGATATATTAGTTCATTCACTATATTTTACTCCATTCCCAACACATTTATTATCTTTCTTAATACTTATACTTGTCCAGAAGTGACAGATATTTTGAAAGGGTGGGAGTAGTTTTTATGTCCCATTTTACACATTTTTCAATGGTCATAAGACTCAACCAAAAATTTACAACAACAATGCCTTTTTTCACGTGAAGCCAGTTTCGCAGATCAAACACCATTATTATGTCATATCATAAATATAACCAGACTCACCCAGTTTACAAAAGAATATTTTCGTCGCTTTTGGCGGATCGCGGCTTTCTACATACTACAGGGATTCTAGAAGAGTGCTCTTATTTAATGAGATTAGTGAGAGCAATGGATGCAATACAAAAGTTTGCATATTGAAACAGCCAACGGTACATTTAAGTTCTGATGACATAATAATAGTATAATAATACTCATCTTTTGACATTTTTTGAGCAACCGATACTTTGCAAAAGCAGCTAAAACTCATCAAAAACATCCTTGTACTGCCAAGAAAAATATGACAAGTTGAAAATCACACAAGCAATCTCAGCAAATCATAAAACTTCCCACCCAACAGCATCTTTCAAAACCCGGAAATCACATCCTGTGCACAACAGAACCAGATAGTAATACAGCACCCTGTTTAAAAACATAGACAACCAGAAATTCTACCTGAAGTTGGTATCCAGAATGATGCGGTATAATTACTAGCCATTAGATGAATAAATGAGTCGCACCACTATATTTCATCTATAAACCACCGTGATTTGTATAAAAGATTTTGTAAATATGTTTTCCGTGTAGCATTACTCTTAACATAATTCAGAAGTCTGATTTCTCTTATCCCGAATCTCCTTATTAATTCCCATTAGCAGCTTCACAATGAGACAAATTCACATTGCTTCCACACAAAGCAATCATCAAATTCACGCATATTCCATGGCCATATTATCAACAACAGGCAATCATCATGTCTGTTATTCTCTAGAATCAAATAAAACGGATAAAAAGTTGTAATTTTTTTCTGAAAAAAAAATAATAATCAAGGGCCGCCGCAAAACAAAAACCCCAGTTCATCCTCAAAAGGGTACAACAGAAAAAATAAAAAAAGGCAAACAAATAGATATTTACCATCCTTGAAATTATAAATTACAAAAAAATAAAAAATGAAAAAGGATAAAACAGATGAAGAAGAAGAAAAGGAGAGAAGGATCGAATGGGGGGCACCTGCTTCCAAGGCCGAAGAGACTCATGGCGTCGAAATCCCAAGGGTCCCTCTTTCTTGAAGATCCGAATTCCCAAGGCTCCTCCTCCTCCTCCTCCTCTTTCTTCTATCAAAATCACAAAAGCCGAAAACAGAGGAATGTAACCAGATGAGTTGTTTATATATAAAAATAGAGAGAAGAGAAAGAGACAGAGACAGAGAATTGCTTGAGCACCCTATTGCCAGTCTGTCATCGCCCCCGTCTCTCTCTCTCTCTCTCTTCCAGAGAGAGAGGCAAGATCCACTGCATTTTGCCAACCTGCATGATGCTTACCTGGCTCTGCCTCATATCCTTCTTCTTTTCCTTTTTTTCTTTTTTTTACTTCCATTCTGCTTTCAATTTTTAAAACTATTATGCTCACTGTTGACTCAAAAAAAATTATTATTCTCACCCTTTTGCCCTATTATATGTCATTTGCAAATTATCGGTAATGCCGTGTTCATCAAGTCATATTTTTTTATTAAATTTACATAAAATTTTTTTATACAGATATTTAATCCCGTATTAATTTTTTTTTTAAAAAAAAGTTGGAAGAGGAGAGGTGTAAGGATAAAATGAGAAGAAAAATTAGGTGTCGAAAGATAGATATTATACCCAATCTCTTTATTACATTGTTTTAGGTTTAATTAATTTGTTATTCTCTCTAATTTTATTAAATTTTTAGTTAGATCCTTAAATTTTAAAAATTTCTAATTAAATTTCTATAATAAATTAAATTTTGCAATAAAAATTTCAATTTAAAAAACACAAAATTAGCTTAAATACTTCATAATTGATTTCATCTAGTGCAGGCTCCATATGGATTGACTTCACCGATAAAAATATATTTGTAAATTTAAATTTCAGAAAAATGAAAGGAAGGGGAAGAATTTAGCTTGTAGTGTCATTTTTGAGCGGCAGAGTTTTAAGTATGTTACCACCATAAAGATAAAATTTGAGCCTTTCAACAATCATTCGTGGATTGAGATTACTTCATTGTTTAGCTTTTTTTTTATATAAATTTACCTTTTAACTCTTTAAAATTATAAAAGTTCAAACGACAAAGTGAAGAACGAAAAATGTAGAATTGCCCGGGGGGTGTGTGTTTCGCATTGCTAAAGTGCTTGTATTAAGTTCAACTGTGATTAGACGGAGAAAAGGTTATCCCCTTATCGAGGATATATCTTGAGCATATCGCTATTAATGCACAGTTTGATTAATTTATTGAATGGAAGCTACCAATAATATAGTCGAAGATTGACCATGTATAATGTTTTCTATGTTCAACTTTTGTCCTGTTTATAACTTCGGTGGAACAATTTCTATCTTAGAAGTTCCTTGATAGTGAAGCATCTAATAATGTATAGATTGCTAATCCTATTTACATTGCTTGGTTGACAATCCCTTGTGTGATAGAATATCAAATTTGTATATCCTAATTAATGTGTACTGAACTTTGAACTTTATGACCGTGTAAAGTTTTCTGGACTAACATAATATGATGGAAATTTTCTTGAAGGGTTGGGATAACTGAAAATTCTGAAAACTAAAAAATTGAAAATGAAAATTAAAAATTAGAAATTCAAATTAACAAGCCCATATCCTTGGAGAGTTATCCTTCATCTTTTTATAATGTACTAGTACTTTAAAATAGTTTATATAATCATACCAAATATTTTTCATATTGCATACTTTATTAATAATTTTATATATTCTTAATTGTATTTTACATATTTTAATTTAAATTTATCATATATTTATAAGGTACTTTTGTCTTTCCAAATACTCATACATTATCCATGTAACATAGTGTTCTCTTGAGACTTGGGCGCAGACGACCACAATGTTCTTCTCTCTGTGACATGACACGGAAATTTTAGACATGTTGTCAGGACCATCTTTTTAATCGCTCATTCGCTCCCCACTCGCAGAACTCCATACCCAGATGAAGACTAAGAATCAAACAACGAAGGCTTGCTGCCAATCCCATGTATCAATTGGACTAAATAAATTAATAATCTTATTGTATAATTCCATTGATGCACAAAAAAGGGTAGCTCAGGTAGTAATACAAACTGACACATACAATGACTCATTTCTTTCTTCATGTATATTCGATGAAGCCAAGCCATTAATAAAGTGCTGGATCTTGACTTTTCCTATGCATTTTTTTATTTTTTATTTTTTATTTTTTTGGTTTATAGAGTTCTCCAAGGTTGTTGGGCACAGTGCACACCACCATCGGCTTTGTCGTGATGGTATTTGTTGGCTTCTTCGTCAAGCTCAAATACATTGTGATTAACTATGTGATGGTATATGATTTTAGTTCTTTTAATAAAATTATTATATATATTATTCTCTTTGATCCTCTTTTTAGCTTTGCAGATCTCTCTGATTTCTCTCTGCAAGGCCGTGCTTGCCAAGATGAAGAGGGTCCTAGCCTCCTTGGCGTGAAGCTCAGGGACAACAATTTCATTTATACTTATGCATTTCTTTTGTTTGGTTTAAAGATACAACAATGTGATTAAACTTTGTTTTGTTATGACTAGCTTGGTCATTTGGCATCGTTTTGTTTGGGAAGGTTGACTCTTATATATATATATGTTAATAGCAAAACCATTGATTTTATTTATATATATATTTTAAATGTGTATATCGATATATGTATCCTAAGATGCATATCTTAAAATTATATGATAAATCTGGAAGGATATGTGAAATATGCTAGGATATGAAAAATCCTTATAGATTTGAAAAATGGTTAAGATTTGATTTTAAAATCTTTTAGGATTTGGAAATAAGGAGTTCTAGAGATAAGACCCATAATTATAAATAAGATCAATGACTTAGGTGTATAGTAGTATGAGAGAACAAGTGAGAGATATAGACTCTGTTATGAAAAAGCGAGTACAAGGGGCTTTGGGCTAAGTATGAAAACAAAGCGTGAATCTTGCACTGTTTTTATTCCCATGAAGGAATTTATTCTCTAGTGTGGATGTAGACATTCGATTTACGAACATTAAATTCTTGTATCTATACACTCATTGTCTTCTTGTTTTTTATCCCTTTGTGTTTTTGTGCATTTATTTTGGATTCGTATGAATGTATTTGTGGGAATTCCACTACACCATCCCCAACAACTAGTATAGAGTTCATTGGAGCTCGATACAATTCAACAAATATGTTTGGCACAAGGTCAAATCTTATGGGTTTGTCATGGAAGGATGGAAAGGGAAGCGTTGGACATCTTAGTTCGAGGATGAGAAGCTGGAGAATATGAGACAAATTGCATGGCTACACATATTCATTAGTTGATTTTTGAATCAATGTGAAGCCATGTTTTATGGTGGATTTATGGTGTGTAGCTAGTACACGTTAAGGACAATGGTTTACACTTTGTATTGACTAGGTGGCTTGGATCAAGGTGGACCTATTAACGGTTTCCATGATGATGATACATTTGCCAAGGTGGAGATTTGAAGGGAAAGTTGGCTTACCTATATCTTGATAGGATAATGATTGATTTTGTTTGTGTATCTTTTATATGTATATCCTGAGATGTGTAGCCTTAGATTTAAGAATATTTAAATTAAATATATATTACATTTGGTAGAATATGGTAAATCTAGTAGGATATGTGAAGTTTGTTAGGATATGGGAAATCTTTATATATTTGAAAAATTGGCTAAGATTTGATTTTAAAATCTTTTGAGATTTAGAGATAAGGAGTCTTGGAATAAGACCCTTTGTTATAAATAAAATCAATAGCCTATGTGTATGGCAGTGTGAAAGAATAAGTGAGAGATATAGACTCTATTATGAGCCAAGTTGTATAAGGGGCTTTGGGTTGGGCATAGGAACAAAATGAGAGTCTTGTACGATTTTTATTCTCATAGAGAATGAGTTTATTCTTTGATGTGGATATAGACATGTGATATGTTAAACCACATTAAATTCTTGTGTCTGTTCACTCATTATCATTTTATTGTTTTTTATCCTTTTATGTTTTGTGCGTGTATTTGATTTATTAGATTTATACGAGTATGTTTGTGGGACTAATTCCACTACACTATCCCCAACAACAACTATCCCAGAGCCCCTTGTAATTTGATGACTGCATATAGAATTTTTTAAACTTAGGTCTGTTTGTTTTTATAGAAAAATGGAGGAAGGAAAATAGATGGGGAGAAAAGTAGCTAAGGTGGGTGTTTTCCCTCATTTGGATGACAGAAAAATAGGAAAAAAGGGAAAAGTTCATGTGGCCCCCGTCAGAAAATGTTTTCCTCTCAATTATGTGAAGAACATAGAGAGAATAAGATAAAATGGCTTCTTTTCCAATTTTATCCTTTTATAAGGAACAATTTTTAAATTATTAAGTAATTGTTTTAATTGATAATTTATAAACTTTATTTGAATATATTATTTATATAAAAACTTATATTTTTTACTTTAATGATTAAAAAATTAATTATCAGATTGTTTATTTATACAATCTCTAAAAATTGTTTTTAGAAAACATATTTTCTTTCATTTTTTCCTCTAATTTTCTCTTTTCATTCAACAGATCAATTTTAGGGTCTTTTTTTCTAATATGGCTTTCAATGTGGTGTTTAACACATATATGGTCTGTTTTGGGAAGAATTTACATATGGTGCGTCAAGTGAATCCGCACAGGTGGAAGAAAAAATATTTTTTTTAAAAAACTAAAAAAGTGAATCCGCAAAGGTGAATTGTTAAAAATATTAAAATAATATAGAACTGGCTAGTGGCGGATTCACTAAAAGACAAAAAAAGAAAAAGTTAATACTAATTACCGATAAACTAAATATAAATTTCGGTATGAATCCGCCAAAGGTGAATTGTTAAAAATATTAAACTAGTACAAACTGGCCATTGGTGGATTCACTAAAAGACAAAAAAAAGTTAATAATTCCTGGTGAATTAAATATAAATTTAAGTATGAATCCACCTTTGGCGGATTCATATTAAAAATAATATTTCATTCTCTATATAAACTTGTAACTTCGAAACACAGCAAATTCATTTTAGGCTTAGTGTGTGGAGTATGTGGAGAAAGTGCAGAGGTTAGTGTTATTTTTTTTCCAAAAAAAATAGTGTTCAAACAAAGTGTGTTTAAAAAAGTGAGAATGAATAGTGCAGCAAATGTAATAGTTTATTTTGATGGTGAAGTTGTTACAAATACTAATGAGGGTGTCACATTTATATGTGAGAGGCCATTAAGTTTCTTTATTCCTACACTTTCTCATATGCAGAGCTAAGAATGGACTCTGCCAGTTGATAAATAATAACACTCCAAAGAGAGTGGCGTCAATAAGCTACAGGTGTCCTATCTCGATTTTTAGGGTTCAACAATACAAGCAGTAGCAATACGAACGACAATGATATTCAACAAATGTTTAGGATACATCACAGCATTAGGAAAACTTTCCAGTCATTGAATTGTATGTTGATTTTGAAATTATTGCTCAGAACATAGAATGTGGGTCAACTAAATTTATAGATGAAGATACAGAATTGAAATCAATGGAGGAAGAGGAAGATGAAGATGACTATCGAAGTGGCGATGAATATGCTGATAATGATGCAGATGATGATCTTGATAATGATGGCATATCAAATATAGTAGGTGGGCAACATCTCAATCAAGAGCCATCTTTCATGCGTACTTTAGATTTGGAAGCTATGCAAGCATCAAATTTCCAGAGTATGCAAACATAGGTATATAACCTTAATTCTAAAAGTTTTATACTTTTTAATATTTTTTATTTTGTTATGATTTAAGAACTTTTTAAATTTATTATTTAGTTTATTATATAATTCCATTGATTTAGTTTTTTTTAGTGGTGGTAATTAAAATCATAATTTTATTTGATGTAATATTTTTGAATTAATTTTTAAGTTGATTAATTGTAGTGGAGTTTTTAGTTAATTAATTTTAGTTGAAACTTTTAGTTAAGTAGTTTAAGTTGATTTAGGTAATTCCTTTGATTTTGATTTAGTTACTTTTTTAGTTGTAGTGATTGGTTAAATGTACAATTTTAGTTGATTTAAGAATTTTTTAAGTTGATTGTATAGTTTATTATTTAATTTCTTTGATTTAGTTTTTTTTAGTGGTGGCAATTGGAATCACAATTTTACTTGATGTAATATTTTTGATTTAATTTTTAAGTTGATTAATTGTAATGGAGTTTTTAGTTAATTAATTTTAGTTGAAACTTTTAGTTAAGTTGTTTAAGTTGATTTAGGTAATTTCCTTAATTTAGTTACTTTTTTTAGTTGTAGTGATTGGCTAAATGTACAATTATAGTTGATTTAAGAACTTTTTAAGTTGATTATTTAGTTTATTATATAATTCCATTGATTTAGTTTTTTTTAGTGGTGGTAATTGGAATCACAATTTTGCTTGATGTAATATTTTTGAATTAATTTTAAGTTGATTAAGTGTAGTGGAGTTTTTAGTTAATTAATTTTAGTGGAAACTTTTAGTTAAGTTGTTTAAGTTGATTTAGGTAATTTCCTTAATTTAGTTACTTTTTTTTAGTTGTAGTGATTGGCTAAATGTACAATTATAGTTGATTTAAGAACTTTTTAAGTTGATTATTTAGTTTATTATATAATTCCATTGATTTAGTTTTTTTTAGTGGTGGTAATTGGAATCACAATTTTGCTTGATGTAATATTTTTGAATTAATTTTAAGTTAATTAATTGTAGTGGAGTTTTTAGTTAATTAGTTTTAGTTGAAACTTCTAGTTAAGTAGCTTAAGTTGATTTAGGTAATTTCCTTGATTTAGTTACTTTTTTAGATGTAGTGATTGGTTAAATGTACAATTTTAGCTGATTTAAGAATTTTTTAAGTTGATTGTATAGTTTATTATTTAATTTCTTTGATTTAGTTTTTTTTAGTGGTGGCAATTGGAATCCCAATTTTACTTGATGTAATATTTTTTATTTAATTTTTAAGTTGATTAATTGTAGTGGAGTTTTTAGTTAATTAATTTTAGTTGAAACTTTTAGTTAAGTTGTTTAAGTTGATTTAGGTAATTTCCTTAATTTAGTTACTTTTTTTTAGTTGTAGTGATTGGCTAAATGTACAATTATAGTTGATTTAAGAACTTTTTAAGTTGATTATTTAGTTTATTATATAATTCCATTGATTTAGTTTTTTTTAGTGGTGGTAATTGGAATCACAATTTTGCTTGATGTAATATTTTTGAATTAATTTTAAGTTGATTAATTGTAGTGGAGTTTTTAGTTAGTTAGTTTAGAGTGATTTAGGCAATTTCTTTGATTTAGGTAATTTTTGTTGACTATTTCCATTTTTTTACTTTTTTTTTATAGGTGATTCTATTGTGAATGGTGAACTCTTTGTTGGGATGATATTTAACAATAGGGAGGCAACTATAGAAGCAATTAAGGCGTACAGCATACTGAGAGGAGTGGATTATAAAGTGTTGGAGTCAGAATCAAAGACATTTTATTGTAAATGCACACAACATGATAGAGGTTGTGGATGGCTTCTTAGAGCCAGTTGAGAAAAAATAAAGGTTTTTGGGAAATTAGGAAATACAATGGGCCACACATGCACTACGTCGAGGATTTCGAAGGATCACTCGAAGTTGGATTCTGATACTATTGCACAATTTATAGAGCCTATGGTACAGTCTTACCATCTCTTAAAGTTAAAACTGTGATTGCAGAGGTTTTCTCGGTATGGTTACACAACAACCTATCGAAAAGCATGGGCGGCAAAGCAAAAGGCTATCGAAAAATTTTTTGGCAATTGGGAACGCTCGTATGAGGAGTTACCGCATTGGTGTGGAGCCATGTGTGCTAGGTTCAGGTTCAATTGTTCAATTTGACGCTAGAAGCATATCGTGGTGATGAGCTGATGCCAACTTTTCAACGTTTCGCGGGTGTTTTGGAGTTTTGGTCCATGCATTAAGGCATTTAGACATGCAAGCCATTGATCCAGATAGATGGGACACATTTGTATGGGAAATATAAAGGGACTTTACTTATTGCAGTTGCACAAGATGGAAATAAGAACATTTTGCCAATTGGTTTTGCTATTGTGGAGGGAGAGACAGATGCATGGCAGTTTTTCCTAGACCATCTCGTAGATTTGTAGTAACGCAAGACGGGGTTGGTGTTATTTCTGATCGCCATGAGTCAATTAAAGCGGCAATAGCTCGGAGCAATGGTCAATGGGAACCTCCAAGAGCATTTCATAGGTATTGCATTAGGCACATTGCTGCTAATTTCTTAAGGAGATTCAAGGCACCTAACTTGCAGAGATTATCGTGAGCATGGGTAATTTATAATTTCGTTGCACTTATGTTTATTAATTTAATTACCTGTGGATGTGATTTTCATAAATTAAAAATTTAAAAACATTGTTCTTTGCAGGGTATTCAAGGAGTGAGAGAATTCAATAATCACTATGAGCGGTTGCGTGAACGTAGCTCCAATATACAGATTGGCTTGACGAAATTCCACGGGAAAAGTGGGTGAGGCATTTGACGGTGGATATCGATGGGGGCACATGACCACAAACCTTGTGGAGTGTATGAATTCTGTGTTAAAAGGGACTCGCAATCTTCCAATCACAGCACTAATAAGAGTAACATATTTTCGATTGGCTGAGTTGTTTGCTAAGAAAGGTGGGGAGGCATATGCACGGAAAAATGCAAGTCATGAATTCTCAAAGCCGTCACGACACGACTGCAACAAATAGAGCTATCAGCAAGAAACATGATAGTGACCAACTTTGATAGGCAACATGAGTCTTTCCATGTTAAAGAACAAATCAGTAGGGAAGAATACAAGGTTGATTTGAAGCACAAATATTGTGATTGTGGCGATTTTCAGATTGATCGAATTCCTTGTCGTCACGTGATTGCCGCCTGTGATAGTGGGAACTTTGAATGGCGAAGGTATGTTGATGATGTTTAAAATAACAAAGATTTGCAAGGTGTATAAGAGACAGTTTGGGGTTGTGGGGCACCAAAGTACATGGCCCCAATATAGAGGTCCAGTGATTTGTCCTAATCCCACTTCAAAGCGCAAAGCCAAGGGTCGCCCAAGAGCACTCGCTTCCTTAATGAGATGGATATGCGTGATATGAGAGGACCTCGACGTTGTGGTCTTTGTCGAGGTGAAGGTCATAGTCAAGCCGTTGTCCACACACTCCTGGCCCAAGTTCATAGTTGTGTCACTTAATCGTGTTTCAGGAGGCTATTATGTCACTTGATTCTATTTCATGGATGTTGTTAGTGTGTGATTTTATTTTGTTTCTTGGATGTTATTTTGTCATTTTATTTTATTTCATGGATGTTATTGTGTCATTTATTGTGTTTCATGGATGTTACTTATTGTGTTAATTTAATGTTTGTATCGAGGTTATTGTGTTTTTTAATTGTGTTATATGTTACTATCATATATGTAGTCATTTCTATTAGGAAGTCCATACATAAACATATAAAAAGAAACATCATAACAATTCCATTAAAAAGAAAATAGAAATACAAACTAGAAAGTCCATACATAAATACATAACACGTTACATGAAAAAAGTACTACACACTCAACTTCCCTTATGACCTTTCCCCTTCCCATTTGGTGGTGGTGGTTGAAATGGCGAATAACTTAGTCTTTTAGCTGGTTTCACCTTCTCCGTGGCCATAATGCATCACGAATATTCCTCAGTTTGCTTGGCAGCCTTTCCTAACACATTGATAATGCCACGCGATCGCCTTCTACCTTGGCCACCTTGATCTCCTATGCCCTCATCTCTCCCACCCTGTCTCCTGTATCCTCATCTCTGCTACCTGATCACTCATGCCCTCATCTCTATCTACATGTTCCCCACCTCCTATGGCTGCGTGTTGGGCAGATGAGGAATTTCTTGCAAACTTTGTATCATCTGGGCATTTGCCCAATGTGTACCTGGGATAACATCTGTGAAACTGACATCTCAAATGTGCCCATTTGTGGCCGGTAGACATCATTTAGCTGACTAGGTGGAGTTGTATTAAGGTCAAGGTTAACTTGTGTAGAAGGTGACTCCCAAGATGAGCAAAATCGAAGTTTCCTCCAATGCCTGATAGTTGTGGACCACCAGGGGTGAAATGAACAGACCTTCTCCCACTAGACGAGGACCCACTAGACATTGTAGGAACACCACTATGCCGCTGAGAACACCAACAGAATGTCGTGGTGGATCTTGGATCTGTGTAGGCTGCTGCATCCACCAAGGAAATTGGCCATGAGGAAATTGTAATGTGTTTACATTCTATACAAAAAGTTATTTTGTTGCAGAAATAAAGGTTGATGGTCATGAGGAACTTCTGTTGGATGGGTGGTGGTCCAACTTCTCCTTGAGAGGGTACTTGATCTTCTTCATCTATAGGTGGATCATTTTCTTCGTGGCAGGTGGATGATTTGCTTCCTCAGGGGACAATCGTATAGCTCGAGTATGAGATAAATACCAAGACCGATACAAATCAGAGGCTGATAATTAACATGGGAGTTCCAGTTAATACACGATTTGCACGTTGGTACCACATTGCCACCCATTGTTGATGGAAGACTTCCCAATTGGTAGGTGGTAATCCCCTTAAGTCTCTATTATGGAATCCCTGAATTAGGTTGGTCCAAAGGAACTTCTTGGTTCAACCCAAATTGTCGCATAACTCGGTCTTGGGTGCAACTCCATTACCTCAAAACATAAAAGTGAAGTAAAGCTAGAATAACTTCTAAACCCGTACATCATTCGAATAAGACCATCAATTATAGGATCCAGATATGGTTGCCATATAAACTGCATTAATAAAATTACATCAGATATGCAAATAATGATAACTATGGTGATCACAAAAAAAGTGTAGAATATTTCAAATTTTTACCTGATATCCCAAGTTATCTATCAGCAACCTTATAGTGTGATGGTCCTTTAAATTAACGTTACGTGGGTAACGCGTCGCTTCCACCTATGAGACATTATATTAATTATTATTTTAGCGACAACAATATAGAAATTCAAGTTAAAAAAGTTGTTACCTTCAGGTAAGAGGAAAAACAATTGGTGAAGATGGTATGGGAGCCAAAAAGGGCATCCGCCCCAGGCCCATGCTTGAAGTAAAACAACACACCCGTTGATTTCTCTAGTTTCCCTCCGAGTAGCACGACACAATCCCCGAAAAGTATAGCAAGACATGCTGATCCCCAACTATACGATCCAACTTGCTCTAAATCTTCAAGCAATTGCAAGTATTTCACATGTACTTCGCCTGTGCTCTTGTCGGGCAGAATGCATTGGCCCAACAAGGCAAGTATGAAACCACGAGCAATTTGTTGTATTGCTAAGTCAGAGTTTGCTTCCAAATTTCCAATTCTATTATTCAACCAAAGTAAATTTACTGCACCTCCACTAAAATCTAGTGGCTTAAGGACGAATGCCCATTAGATATTGGCAATAATCAGGGAGTGCTTCATAACTATTAACAGTACATCCAATGAAGGTCGACCATTTATCGGAAGCCCTATCAAAATAGCAACATCTTCTAGCGTGATGGTGCACTCCCCACATGGAAAATGGAAAGTATGAGTCTCGGGCCTCCACCTTTCAACTAGTGCTGAGATTAGTTTTTGATTGACTGCTACGTCGATTTCCACAAAGCGAAGTAGACCGGCACGCTGCACATAGCCCCGTATTTCATTTCTCATTAATGGCAATTTTAGATGCAAGCCCGCATATGTCTTGTTGTCTGTTAAATAAAAAATTAAATAACATTAAATAAAATTAAATTAATTAACTTCAGCTAAATGGATTTCACAAAAAATAAAATTCATACATCCTCTAACAAAATATATTAACTCAAAAAATTTAAATTAAAATATCCAATAATAAATCTTTTAGCTTGATTCGATTTTCTAAAAAAGAAATCAATTAACATATAAAAATATTTTTTGCTTAAAGTTAATCACATAAATTTCCTAAATAGTTATGTCCTAACCAAACATATAGCAAATATATAAAAAATAAAAAAAAATAAAAATACATTACATTATGCTAGAACTTCAATAGCAATATGACCATTAGAATCCATTGTATTATCATTTTTCACCATCTTTTTTGAAGTAAATATCTCTCAATTTTTTTCTAACAATATCTGTCTTTTTTTTTTTCACTTCACTTCTCCTCACTTCAAGTCTCGTACTGATCACTGCTTGTCTACTCCTTTTATAATAGCTCCTCACCCTTTACTCCTCCTCAACGGACCCTCAATTATTTTTTCATTCTCTCATAGTATCATTTCTCATGACACTCCTCCACTCAACAATTCATTTAGGCCCCATGCAAATGAATAGGAGAAGCTCGTGACTCTCTGCGTGCACCAGCTTTGAAAGAGCAAGTCTGCTAAGTCATTTCATTTCAAAGAGTAATACAAAGGCTGTTGCATCATTTCTTGAAGAGCTCGTGCTACATATTTCATTTCATGGAGTAATACAAGGCTGCATCATTTCTTAGCAAGGACCAAGTGTGCTGCGCAAGCTGAAGCCAGGCCCCCCGCGCATGTCGCCTCCTGTGCGCCTGACGTGAGACCGTGCAAGGAATCCGCACGACCTCCGCGAGACCGTCCAGGTGTCGTCGCCCGCGTCGCGTCCCATGAGCTGAATCCGCCAGCTGAGTTCCGTCCAGATGCGTCAGAGATTCTTGCTCACTGAATCCGCCAAGGGTGACTTCCGCGTCTCCAGGATTCCTGACGCGAACTGAGTGACGCGACGGGTGGGAGTGGATCTTCCTCCAGTGTCTCCCTTGGCCTTTGAATCCGCCATGCAGGGCAATTTTTACCATATTAAGGTCAATCACCCTCTAATCCCATATATAAGTATTTCACCAAGTCAAAACCCAATACATAAATTATTTTCCTCAATTTTAAGCTCATGTTCAACTTTTTATACTTACCAATTATCAGAAAAATAAAAATTAATTCTCTTTAACATTGAATAAAATTATTCTTTCATTAATTCTTCTTTTTCTCACTTCTTCATCCCATCCCTTCCAATTTCATCTCTAAATTTGTGTTGTGTGTTGTGTAGGAATGTAGTTAAAGTCCAACAAAATAGCCATAACCAACCAGGTTCTACTCATTCTCTACTTTCATCTTTTATTTTTAATCCCTTCTTCTACTTTTATTCACTCATACCATAGATCATCAACACAACACACTACATAATAATATTTATCTATAGGCTCCATAACTCTAGTCTCATTAAAAGAAAAAACAAAATACAATACTTCATATTAATTATTTTAATTATATGAACCTAACTTACACCTCTACCTTAACCCTAATCTAGTGAAAAATAAAATACACATGTTCTATAATGACATGAAGGCTGCATTTGGTACTTGTCTTGAGACAGAAAGATGAAGATAGTATAGATAAAGATAATCCTGGAGATGAAGAAGGAATTGTGTTTGGTAGTAATATACAGGAAATGGTGATTGATGAAAAGGTAAAGATGGTTAAGTTATAATTTGATTAAAAATTGAAAAATAAGAAGGACGAAGATGGAATATATGTTTAAAGAGATATTATTAAAAAAATATATTTTAAATTTATGTCCCAAAGTTATGTCTTCATATTACTCCTTTTTAGAGATGTAGAAATTAGCTAAAAAATTTCCCCAAGATAGAGACAATTTTTGGATTTTTGTTTCCGTTCCTTTCTCCAAACATGCTTCTGTCATCAATATCTATGTATTTTCTTTATTGAGACATTTACCACATGCTACCAAAAGACTTGATCTTTGGGTTATATATTTATAGGATACCAAAAATTTGCAAAAACTGAGATATGTGTACGTCATATGTATATATAAAAATTTCACAAATTTCATATAATAAAATTGGAATTTAACATGATAAAAAAACTAACCTCACAAAGAGAAATGCGTATCAACCCAAACATAAACAACATGACCATACACACACACACATATAAGGATTGCTATCATCCACACTTTCATGTGGAGGTTAACATCCTCCACATTTTATTAAGACAAAAATATTGTGGTCTATTGGTTTTGAGTGAGATTTATAATATGGATATCTTTGTTATTTTATTCACCCCAATTAATTGCAAAAAGCAACTTCCCTCTTTCATATTTTCTCTCTCCTATTACACAGCTGAAATATATATTTTCAACCTCAAATCTTCTCGCCAATATCTCCCACGTGCTTTGTGGTTTGCAAACCATTGTTACTGAATAAGGAAAAATTTAATACCTAACCATTACACCCCATTTCATATGCACTTGTAAAGGCAACAAAAACTTCCAATATCTATATAACCAAACCAATACCACTACATAAATATCATGCCTCATGTATGACTTGTTCTCTACATTTCTTCCACCATTTTAATTTGCAAAATATATGTCCAACTCTTCTAATCAAGGAATTGTTGACCATTGCAGGAGACCAAACCACCAAGCCACAACAAAAACCCTCAACATAAAGCACCTCAATTAAAGAATCATACCAGAACATCCACCTTCAAAATTCAGAGTGTAAACATACACTGAAGAATATCCTTCCATTATAATTAAGAAAACCACAAGGATTTCCATAGATACCATCTTTCCAAACCAAAGCCCACAGACACTTCGAGTACACATGACACTCTCTAATTCCTGACTTCCAACTCCTCTCAACATTGAAAAACATGATAAATCAAAGTTCCACTAAATCTATTTGTACCAGCATCATCTCATCACAAAAAAAAAAAGAAATTATAACCTTCTTAACTCCTCAAACTATAGATCACATAACATCAATGTATTGAAGATAACCGTAGAAACAAAACCAATGACAAAACTTTCCCAATAGATGATACATTACCCCATATACAAATATTACATTAAAAACTCTTTACTATTATTTATATGACAATAGTCCACCGCTCTCACAACACCACCATTGGCCCAATACTATGAGTTCCAACCTTAACCTCGTGATACTATAACAATCTTAAATTAATACTACTACACCTTAATTACATAACCAAACACATGAGCAATCCCAACCTTATGACTCCAGTCCCATATCTCAGGCTATCCCAAAAATGAAAAAATGGGTAAGAAAAGGAGCTTGAACAACAATCAAAACATGAAGCATCCAAATCTCATAAATCTTGACACAGAAGAAATTGGGGCTTCCCTTTCATTGCTGCATGTCGCAGGTCACCGAGAAAGATCTTTGGCATCGTCATTCATAGGGGAGAGGAAATGGTGGGTCGCTGATTGCCACTAGTGGGTGTCAAGCACCACCACTCTCCTAGTTTCTAATGAGTACGATACATCATCATTGGTGTTGGCGGTGATCATTGATAGTGAGACCTAGTAGGTTTTTGGCAAGGGGTTGGTGGCAAAAGAGGAATGAGGTGAAAGGGGTTCTATTTCTATAGGCCAATGAAGTGTTGCAGTGGCTTATGGTAAGAGAGTGAAAATGTGAGAAGGAGAAACAATTTTTAGGATGAATAAAATTACAAGAATTCCGATATTATTAATCTAATTCAACACTAATAGATTGGGGTGTTTTTGTGTCACGACCGATTTGGGAACGTGATCAACACATAGAGAATCGACCCCAAAGCCCTTACATAACATGACATACACAAAAACTTCAAAATTTCCTATTAAACATAATTTAAATATAATTGGATAAATGCTTTTCGTATAAATCATAAAGCAATCATAAACAATATCCATATGAAAAAATAGTTGTTCCAAAATAAGTCATAAAAATCCTTTAATCATAATTACACAAATCCTCAAATAAACATAAACAAATATTTATAAGCATGGTCTATGAATCTTGCTTGCAATGTCCTGGAGTACTAGCTAAACATAACTAACAACACTTCACTTTAAAGTGAAGCTCATCAAAATAACAAGCTAACAACTACTGAAGAAGAAGGATCTACAAAAGCACTAGAACAACAGTTACATTTAAAAGAAGAAAGAAGGGGTTAAGTTTCATTTAAAATTTGGTTAGCGGATTCTCACTCACCATACATGGGACAACAAGGAAATATATAAGTAGTAATGTAACAATAAAAAACCATTCCAATCCATAATAATAATAATTTCATATAAAATTATAAAAAAAC
The DNA here is from genome assembly GCA_030441495.1 of Dalbergia oliveri. Taxonomy (NCBI): domain Eukaryota; kingdom Viridiplantae; phylum Streptophyta; class Magnoliopsida; order Fabales; family Fabaceae; genus Dalbergia; species Dalbergia oliveri. The sequence continues at coordinate 13,543,288 of JAMLFY010000009.1, forward strand.
ATGATAAGCTTTTTTAAGGAATTAAGGGAGAGACATAATACTAAATGATTTATAAGGCAATGTTTAGTCCCTCGTGAATAAGAGTATCTAACTAAGATTTTAATGGCCCTTCATGAACGTCCCTTGTGAACTAATCTAACCAAAAGGTGATTTCAATTTGTGGGTGACATGGTATAAAGGTTAACGATTTTACTATCATTAACTTACAACTCTTTTCTCTCTAATTCCCATCCACTCAACACTCACAATCATCATGCTAAGGTTTCAAAAGCTAAAAACTCACTTTAGTACTTCCCATAATCTCTATAGTTCATATTTTACTTCTCTAAAGTAAAATATTTCTATCTCATAATTTATTGGGAACAATTAAAAAATGCAAAATAGTGTACTGGAATGCAATCATTTAATGGTCCCATGCATATTTCTCAAAAGTCATGCATTTTAATGAGGGCTGCAAAATCATAATTTTCTAAGTTGGCATATTTTATAGAACATGTTCATTGCATACAAATTTTTTGAATTCATGGGAAGTATAAATGGTGTATAGAAACCATTCATAATGGTTAAAATTAAAGCATGAGCTTAAACCCACTCACTTGGAGGGGTCAAAGGGAGATGCTAGCATCAATGAAGCTTGGAGAACAGGAATGACACTAACATCTACCATGGGAACACAAAACTCATAAACAATTGCATAATCACACTAAAACAACTCTAAAGGCACTAGGAGAGTAAACAAACATAACAAAACTATAGACATTGACATCCTAACATATAATAATGGAAGCATGCAGGAGCAACTAAGCATCCTGGTCATTGATCTCTTACCTTGGAGCTTGGAGGAGGAAGAACAATGGAGGATGATAAGAGAAAGGGAGGACAAGAGGTTGGAGGACGTGGAATTACATTTTTAAGATAAGGAGACCGATTAGGATTAAGTTTACATAGGACTGGGGTTAGGAAACTAAATAATGTCATTTTGAGGGTTTTGGTATTCAAAAACGTTTGTTCACGAGTCTGCAAAATGCACATTTGTGCAGTTAGTTTCAGTGCACATTTGTGTACACCCAAAAATTGGGATGCTCTCTATGACATAGACGAAACTGGGGACATTTAAAGAATAAAATCCATGTCTACACATTTTCAAAGCACATTTGCGAAACCCAAAACCTCGTCTGCGCAAAATTATTGTGCATCCACATGAACCAAAATGTGCGTCCATGAGTTTTATATAGATTTTGCGAAATTTTGCAAAATCTCTCTAAGCCCTAGGGAAGGCCTTTTGGCCCCAAATAGCTTTTGTACGTACACCTAGACCTAGAATATTATATTTTGTCTAGATGAAAATGTGGAGGATGCTAACCTCGAGGATAGTAATCCCCCATATATATATGTGTGTGTGTGTGTGTGTGGATCTATTTACTCCAAGAATAAGTTATATTATACTTACTTCATTCAAGAACTTTCTATGGACATGAGATCTTATTATTTTAATCGTTAACTTCAAAGTTCTTATAAAGTAGATTAAGTATATAAAATTTAATACAATTTGAAAACGATTCGATACTTTATCATACCACTTAGTTTTAATGGATAATATATTTTTGAAAATGTAAGTAAGTATAAATCATTGCGATATAAGCTTATTGTTGTCCAAGTTTTCTGAAATTTGGCATGCTTAATCATTATATTAATATCACTTAATCCAATTGTCAAATTAATCAAATTCAATTCTATAAAGAGTTATTAAATGAAGTATACAAAACTTACTCTTGGAGTAAATAGTCTACCCTATGGGGTGAGAAACTCAATTTCCTAAACCTGTCTTGTGAAATAGGGAAAAGAATATGCCTCGTCATTATAAGAAATTAAGAAAAAGTAAATAAATTTTTTTCCCTAACATTTCTTAATTTGACATCAATTTGATCCTAACAAAATTGTTTACATCAATTAGATTTTAACAAAAAATTTACATCAGTTTGATCATAACAAAAATTTTGTATATCAAGTTAGTCTATATTTTTAGCTTCAACATCAATTTTGTCCTAACATTTTTTATTTCAACATTAATTAAGTTATTTCATCAAAGTGGAAATCCAATACAATATTAGGACTAAATTGATATCAAATTTTTTTTATTAGGACCAAATATATCAAATTAAAAATGTTAGAAAAAAGGTTATTCATTCAAAAAAAATAGTTTGCTTCCCTATTTGAAAATGATGACACCAGGACAACTACCGCACTTCTAACAATTTTGGCTAGCTCCATCATACATATTTCATGCTTTGTGATAGAGCATATATAGGATCAGTTTAGTTAGTTACCAATTGAATTAAATTCGTGATGAATCTTTTATACTTCTATTATTTTCTCTACCTTATTTCTTTAGTTTGCTATATATGTGCCCTATATAAAGACATCATATTCTTTGTAATGCAATTTAGTCAGTCAATAAAATAAACACAGATTATTTTCCTTTCATCCTTCTCTTTAGTAGTTCTTCTTGTTCTTGTGTTGGACACCTTTACATGGTGTTAGAGCTTTTCTTCAATACATGCATTCCCCCCCCCCAATTCTTCCACTATTTCCTCTTTTCCTCATTGTCCTTCCTCTTCATGTGCACCTAAACCATCACCAATCACATTTCTTGAAAATTGGATGATGAGGATAACTACCTCCCATGGCAACAAGAAGCCTTGGCCATGGTCATTGGTTATAATCTTGAATGTTATCTTAGTTCTGACAATGTTTTCAAGCAATTCTCATCAAACAAAATGTTGCTTCCAACACCATTAATTTTGAATTTCAACAATGTAAAAGATAGGATAGCCCATATTATCTTGGCTGCCTGTATTCTTTGTCCATATCCAAGTGTGTATGAATGGTTGGATGTCATTATTCTCATAAGGTCCAAGATTTCTATGCCTCTCAAACAAGAGCCAAGATCAACAAACTCCAAGTCCAATTATGCAACACCAAGAACACCAACTCTATGAATGATTTCTTCATAGAATTAAGAAAATAAGAGATCAACAATCTAGTGTTGGGGAATCTATCACTACTCTAAATGTTGAAGTCATCTTTGATAGTATTTTTGAGGAATATAACTTCATTATTGTTAGTGATTATGCCTTAGGCTATTTAATGGACTTGTGTTGTCAATTATATTTTCATTAATAAAGATGTTTTATTCATTTTCTTTATTATTATATTTGTATGTTACATATACTAATATATATATATATATATATATATATATATATATATATATATATATATATAGTCGATCATTAATATTATGATATAAGACTAGCATGAGCTTAGCTAATAATTATGAAATAATTATGTGTATGGTACAAAATTAAGCTTATGGGTATTTGTTATAGAACAAGATGTTGGATAAACCTATTATGAGATCACTTGCATGGATTAATGTCATAAGTGATTCTCTTAATAGTTATGTCAATAAATTCACAATTTCCTACATAAAGAACATTATGTTTTAACATAATCAAATGTTATCTTTAATCAAATAATTATAAAGATTGTGGTTGAATATAATCCAATTTATAAGAGGATAGTGACTAAACAAGATGGGATTTGTTCATCTCATTGAGAGAGATATCTACTAGGCCCCTCAATAAGTGAGATTGAGAAATGCATGGGCATGCTCAAATAAACTGAAGGAGTGATCAGTGTCATTTGACTTATCAATTCGCACACTAAGAATGTACAAATGGACTTGGGGTTATTTTAGAAATTCCAATTATGTGTGTGTGTATGAGTATATATTATATGTATATTTAAAATTCATGATTTGGTTTTTATATCACTAGATAATATAAAACAATGATATAAAACTGAATTGATTATATATATTGGATATTATGAAATGAGATTTGTTATCTTTTTGAAAAAGATTTGTTTTTAAAATTTTGAAAAGTTTGTTTTTAAATGAAGATCATTTTCCTAATCAGTTAGGACGTATTTCTCTATAAATAGAAGAGATAAGGGTTTCAATAAAATTGACACAACTTTTCAAAACGAAAACAAAATCAGGAAAACCCTTGAGACGTGGTTTGGAATCGCATAGAGCTAGCACTCAGGAGCCGTTCATGATCTTTCATGTATGGATACTAGTAGAGAGTGATCGTTCTTTGAGTAGCGCCTACAGTCCAAATGCAACGTTCACGTTTTGTGAACCATGCTCCAAGGTACATAACTCAATCTCTATCTTCAAACTGATCGAATTGCATGAATCTGATTTTTGGTTTTGCAATAAAATTTTAAACTCTGTGTAATTTGTATTATACGATTGCATGAAAAACCTAGCAATTGTCACTTCCTTGGTATCATGACTTAATCCGTACACGGTTGAAGATGTCGAAGCCTTGTTAATTGCTATTGAAGAAAGAATGGAAAATTTTCAAAAATTAGACGTTGGTCCTTAACAACTCTCAATTCAGTCTCACTTTGTTCAAGGTCCAAGAAGATCCCTAATAATACTCATTTTATCAATTCCAAAGGCAGAGGCTCAAGAAGAGGCAAAGGCTGCTTTGGTAAAGGAGGGGATCCAGTCCTTCCAACTAATAATATGTAGTGTCAATTGTGTGACTGGTTTGGACACACTGTTTGGGTTGTTTCCATCAATTAATTGCCTCAACAATAATCTAATCCACCTCAACCTTCTCAATTTTCATCTTCTCAACCCATTCAATCCTTTTTAATTGCCTTAGTATCTTTTGCTACTTCCATTGCTTCTGCATCTTCATCATCCCTAACCCTTCTTTTCCTGCATATTATCCCTTCTGGTACCATGATTCAAGAGTTACTCATCACCTTTCACCCAATCTCAACAACTTTGCCTCCAACTCTTCATACACAGGTTCTGCAAAAGTCCAAATAAATTGCCAATGGTTTAGGTATCACGTACCATTGCCAATAAAGGGCATTCTTCATTCATGTTTTACTAATAAATCTTTTCTTTTAATTAATCTTTATATTTTCCTTCTAACTATGATAAAAATTTAATTAGTGTGTCTCAATTTGCACATGAAAATGATGCCTTTTTTGAATTTCATGCTAACAACTTTCTTGAGAAATCTCAGGTTACTAAGGAGATCCTTCTCCAAGGCACCCTTAGGAATGACCTCTATGCATTTCCACCTCAAGTGACATCCTCTTTGGCTTGTTTAGATTCTACATGTTATGATTCTTTTTCTATTAACCATGTGTCAACAATGCTATCATTTTGTCTTCCCAAATTTAATGATTGGCATGCTAGATTAGGACATCCCTCTAATAGAACTAGGAAAAAGGTTATTTTAATACCCACATAAGTGTAGACACCATGATAGTGGAGAGAGTGATGAAAAAGAATAAGTTGAGAGAAAAAATAAATGGTGAACTCATATATTTTGTGAATATAGTGTTTGAGAAAGTTAGGTATTAAAATAGCATTGTTGTTATTCATAAAGTTCAGCAATCTCATAATATTGCTACTAATCTTAATAAAATTTCATCTGTTTGTGATTTTTGTTGCATTGGAAAGGCTCATTAATTATCATTTTCTTCATATCTAACTATCTCTATGCTACTCATTTGCAACTGGTTTATTCTAACATTTGTGGTGCTGCCCCCAAATGTGCTAAATAGCACCGTACAGATAGTGCGAATTTAAATCAATAGGGATAACACACACAGTAAAATTAACATAAAACGTGGGCAAAACAAAAATCAGTTAATGAGCGGTGTAAAAGATCATTGCTATTCTATCATCTAAAAGTGGATATCTAATTAGGACACACACTTTATCATCGTTAGATGTGATGGTCGCTCAACTTTCTTCACTTATCCATCACATCCAATAGTGATGAAATGAGTATTCTGATTGGACACTCATTTTTTGCTTAGAATAACAATGCTCTTTTACACAGCTCACTAACTCATTTTGTTTTGCCCACATATTATGTTAATTTTTGTTTTGCTCTTCTGGATAAAATAATGGCCCAACTTTCACACTTATCCATTATATCTAATGATAATGGAATAAATATTCTAATTGAATGTTTACTTTTGAGTGTTGAAATAATATTTTTACTGGATAAAATATTGACCAACAATCTCTCTTGGTGATAATGTTACGAAATTATTAGCTTTCATAACAGGGACCATTTCTCTAGAATTATAATTTTGAGCAGTGATTGATGGCTTGAAAATAAATTTGTCGAAAATGAGTAAGGTGTTAAAATTATTCTTGTGCTAGCGAACATTTAGGAAGGAGAGAAACAAATTCCTGCTTTTTCTAGAAAACACAACACTAATCTCTCACAATTAATGTTACATTTCGTATGCATTTTACGAAACTACTTTCGTAACAGCTACAGCCTCCAACCTAACATATAACTCGTTTTTTTGGCTTTTTATCTAATTTAAAATATAAGTTATTTTCACATTTTAAGAAAATATTAATTATTTTTTGCTCATTTTATTCTAATATTTATGATAAATAAGAATGAGTGGATACAAATATAATTATTTAATAGAGAGATAATTTATTATGAGTGATAAAATGGTATTTTTATCTTTTATTTTTTATTTTTTTTTAAGTCAATAATATCCAAGGATTACCTTAATTTCCATACATAATTTTAAAAGACTTATATTATGAATTAGAGGGAGTATCATTTAGCATTATTTTTATGAAACAAGCCTTTTCTCATACACCCTATATATATATATATATATATATATATATATATATATATCTTGGAGGGGAACAGTAAGACATTACCCCATTCATTTAAGCATAAATATAATTTTGTTTACTTTTTCATATATATCTCAGAATATTTGTATATTTATAATATTCAGGTTGTATTTATTTTTCTTATTTAAATCTTTAATATAAATATATTAATTAAATAATCAATACATTTATTAAGATGAGTAATAATAACTACATAAAAATAATTTTATCAACTCATATAATTCTATATATTTAGTATTTATCAAGATTTTTTTATTACCTCATATTTATTATTTGATTTTTAACCATTATTGTGAAACACGATACTGATGGATAGGACTATGTATCAAAATGCAATACATTTATTCATGCAGTAGCACAAATTTCTGAAGTGACAAAGCTATCTGCCTTTGACACAAACTCGACAAAAAGAAACCATACAACAAAAACCACAATATCAATGATCCGATTAACAAAGCCATGCCCGAGAAGAAGAAGAAAATCTTACGCAATTAGTAATTACATGCATGCAGCATGCTAAACCCGAAACGAAAAACACACACACTTGAGAAAATAAACTCAACAAAATTAAAGAGACACACACTAGTCTTGATCGGTCCACTCTCTCAATATGGATAACATATATCCTTCATTCATCTTAACCTGTTCCTCCAAGAACACCCTTGAGCTTCTCCACCTGAGCAGCATCAAGGAAAGTGGTTTCCGTTATCAACTCAGTTGGGAAATCACTCTTGAACAATGCGAAGTCAAGGATCTGGAGACCAGGGTTGGCACTGCCGAAGCTCACAAAGGCCAGTGCCTGAGTCTTACCGCTGTTGATTTGGAAATGCAACAATCCCTGAGGGAACACCATAACATCCCCTTTTTTGAGAGTTTTAATGTAAACAGTGTTGGCAGATGAGACAAACCCAGCACATATTGTTCCTTGCACTACAACAAGTATCTCCGAAGCACCAGGGTGTGTGTGAAGTGGAATGACTCCACCAGTTGCCAAGTCCAAACGTGCTATGGAGATTCCGAGGCCGTTGACGCCAGGGAACTGAGCATCAAAAGCTGGCGTCACGGCAGCTTTGATGATGTTCGACGTGTTCCCTGGAACGCCAAGGCCACTGTAGGCGAAATCGTTTTCAGTGACCTCTGCTGGATTCTTGCAGGAATATCCTGCAGGGCCATTGGGAGCTGCGAAATCTGCAACGCAGAAGTCTACCACTGAAGCGTGGGAGAATGAGAGGAGGGAAAAGATGAAGAATATAGTGAGAATCATCTTCATTGCTATTTGTTGTAGATTAGGTGTATCTACTATTAGTAATGGAATGGTTCCTTTTATATATATATATATATATATAAGTGGCAGGAGGGTGAACTTTTATTTACCCTTTTCATTTGAGTTGTTTCAATGTGGTTAAACATGGATGGATTTTTCTTCTCACCTATTTGTGGAAACGACAGATTTTGAGCAAGAATCGGTGCATGTGAATATTTCAGCTTTTTGTCGTGGACAACAACAAGAAGCGTCTTTTTGGTTGAATTTAGGGGAACTGGAATCTTCTGCGTATTAATTAATAAGTCTTCATGTGACAGCTGGCCCGAGGCTCTAATTTTCTAGCGGGATTATGAAGGCAATGTATATATGCAGAAGTTTGCAATGGAGGAAGAAGCAGGATATATAGGTAACAGGAGAAACACCTGGGACTAAAATATTGCTTTTACAACATTTGTGAGCATATTTGGTCACAGAGAAAATAATGTTCTAGGTCGCCCTTGCTCCGCATGCTTACGCCATTCATATTTATCTTCAGTCCGTTTTTAATTTTCAATCAAATAACAAACTTAAGTTATGAGTAGTCTTTGATTGTTTCCTCATCTCAACATTTTTGTCTACAGAAGGGGTGACCAAAAAGATGAAATAACTAATATGACTTAAGGTACTGATGCAAACAAATAATAGTCTGCCAAAATGTAAACATTTCAAGACTAAAACCTGCCTATAGTTATATATGTGAACGGATGCATTTGCAAAAGGGTAAGCCCCCACTAAAATTGGAAAAAGAAATTTAGAAATATATATATATATATATATATATATATATATATATATATATATTGTCCCCATTGCTTTATTAAGTCTCACCTGACATTAAGATACAAATTATACCAAATTTCATGTTATGTTTATGTAGCATTTTTACTCCACTACTTAAATTTTCTGAATCCCTCATCCAGTTTTTGAACTAGCTACAACTAATTCAAGCTAGAAGTGTATATAGGTTAGTCAGTATCTGTTGATCAGCATATAATTGAATTCAGCTTAATGTCGTCCACAAGGCAGGAGAGTCAAAAATGATTGGCACAAGAAGACATTTTGACAGCTAAAAGGACCCTTCCGTAAGATAGGCATGTATAAATATGTGGTTATCTCAAACTCCCCATCTTGCAAGGAACCTTGTATTTACTGAACTAAGTAAACCCGTAAAAAGGGTCTTTTTAACTTGTGTCTCTGGACATGCATGGGGATTGTCCAATATTCTGTCTCATTCAACATATATCAAAATTGCAGTGACTGGCTGTTCCTAATGGTCCCTCCCAATTGCTACAGACAAATATTACGTTGGATACTCCTCAAACTGTAGCTAAGGATAAGCAGTTTGCATTGGCCAATCAACAATAGCATTTTTCACTCCATACTACTGCCAAGAATGGTGTGTGTTGTGTGTGCATGATTAACGTCATTGTTGTTGCCTTGTATATGGAATTATTTTATTTGGATTCATTAACATAAGATTACCACTCACATCTCATTTATTATTGAAAAATATTATTTAAAATCATGTTCCATGGGACACCATACATATGTTGGTTGTGGTTGAGGTTGTGTCAAATGAACAAGATATAAATCAATATGGATTCCATGCATGATTACAAACAACATAACCCATCGATTGTGAATGTGGTTGAGGTTGTGTGTCTCTGTGATGTTATCAAGAATCAAGGACCCCTTTGCATGAACGTTACATTGCCAGATATTTTTGAACCCCGAAATTGACGTTTCAACCAAAAAAGTGCTGTGATTGAGAATTGAGATGCATTCCGCATGTGTACAAGTTACATATGAGCTGCCACACGGGCTTCCTACTTTGTAGGCTTTTCTAGATCCATGGCAATTTGAAAATTTTAAGCATCTATACAACTAATTATAGTTAGCAAAATTTAAGAGAGCAAGAAAGAAAAATCAACGCTCACCTACCTTAAAGATTGATTGAATAAGTGAATTGAAATTCAGGACTATGGTTGTATGTAAATTCAGTCCTTAAGGTAGCGTTTGGTTGGTCTCTGTCTCAAGACAATTAATACATAGATATGAGATATGGTAAAAATAGAGACAGAGAACATTGTCTTTATACCATGTTTGGTAGAGTACAAGACGACGACCTCGCGTGTCTTATTTGAAAACATGGATGAAAACAAGACAAAAAATACATAATAAAGAAATTATATAGCGTTGTCGAATCGTCACCACCAAACCACCCATGATAGTAACGACAAAGACTAAAACATTAAATATATATAGGTATATTATTAGAAGAAAAATATTAAATTTTCGTCTCTATATTCCGTCTTCATTATCTCTCCATTTTAGAGGTACATAAATTTTTTTATATTTTGTGTCCTAAGATAGAAAATTTTCTGGATTTTATACCTATCTACCCAATCAAACAACTTTATGTCTGATCTACGTATTTCTCTGAGAGAAACCAAACGCTATCTAAGGGTATTGATTAGCAAAATCCTTTCTTTTATTAAGGAAGTGGACCCAAGCTTACACTTTACATGAGAATAAATGATGATAGTGTAGGTATTCCAATGGAATCATTCACTCTTAGAATAATACTTTTAATATAGGAAACACATATGTAATGAGTAGGAAATGAAATTGGGCGTAATTCTTTTTTTTTTCAAACAAATTGGGTGTAACTATTTCTGAAAATTACTTTATTACTAGAAACTTGACTAATTTGGTCCAACCAAACAGAGATCCCTTAAGAGAATAAAGGTGTTCCAATGAAGTGTTTTCATTTCTGAAACTGAATTCAAGACTTCTAATTAAGGGACCAATACTTACTACCTTTACCAATCTAAATTTTTTTTTTGGCCGAAAACCAATCCAAAATTATATGTTTGATTATATTTTTACCACTTTAACTTTCAGATCCGGAGGTGATTGCATTTGCATGTCTTAAGATAGAGCCTTTTTACCCAAAAGTTTCTCCTGGTCCTCAGAGTTTTTCATTTTCTATTTTTTGTTCAACCTTTTAGTCAGAGAGAGGGGTATGTTTAATTAGTGGGCTTGGGCCTTATTAGTGTGTTTGGTTCCTTTTTTATTTGTAGATTTATAGAGCATTAGATATTCTCTAAAAAAAGTACATTCACTATTTACCCGGAAAAAAAGCGCTCAAACGTGGTGCTCGCAGTTGGAGGCCGGCTCAAATAGCGTCGCAACTGCATTCGGGAGTCCCTTGGGTCGCATGGTCAATCCTTGGCATCACTGATGCTTATAACCCAATTGATATGAAAAAACACATGGTGCCCACAACCTAAAAAAAAAAGTGTCCGTTTGATTATTATTTCCAATTTTTGTTTTTCATTTTTTATATTTTCAGTTTTTATTTTTACCATTTTCTTCATAAAATTATAGAAACAGAAAACACGGAATATAAAAACAAAAAACTAAAATGAAAATCAAACAGACCATAACATAGTGTCTCCTTTCATTTTAAATCTCAACCCCATGCCATCCCTCCTTTTTCTCTCTCCTTTGAATCATCCCAAAAAAAAATAAATAAATAAATAACTCCGTGCCTAAGGTGTTAAACCTTTTGGAGTTGCTGAACTCTAAGTGCCATTTATTTTTAAGCTTTTGCATAGTGGTAAAAGTGCTCTCTTATAATACCACAATATGTGATGACTAGGGTTTAATCCTTAGAATGGGCTGATTGCACCCCTGTCTATGAAAAAAAATTTCTGAGCTTTTAAGTGTTGGGCTTGATGACAATAGGCCTTATTCAAACAAAAGAAAAAAATTGCGACAGAAAATAACACTACAATATGTGATTTTCTAATATGACCTGAACTTCATGATTTTGGATTCAAGCCCGTTAGCATTACTCACTCACCCTTCAAGATCTGTGTCTAACTGGATCTTTACCTCCTTCATTCAGGAATATTATGAACTGTAGCAATTTTATTACTAAACATCTCATTTTCCCCCATCACGTGTATATTGTCATATTAATCGTTAATCACAGAATCGAGTTCAGTCCAACATCTCAGCAACAAAAGCTTGTATTCAGGCCAATCTTAGCAAGGTATCTGCATAGATTTATCAATCTCCATCCAGGCAACAGGCAAACTCTACTTCCGGTGTTACAGAAAAAGTCACAAGAACTAATTAACATTGAATTTTTCTAAAGTGCAACTAATTCATACCAAACAAAAGTTAAACATAAAGTGCAACAACTAATAAAAGTTTCTAATGCGGTAGTTTCAACGGCTTGCGCAGTTACTTGTTTGATGCTCATTGAAGCAACTACTAGTGATAAGATGCATCATTGGTGTCCATGGGGCAAAGCTGCATCATTAGGCCCAAAGGGGCTTAACTTTTGCCAATGTGGGACCACAAATCCATGTGCATGCGTATGACCATGCTGACGCATTGCAATGTCATTGTGATAACAATACTCTAATATGATTGTGATAAGTTAAAAGCAACATTTTTTATTTTCGTTTCTTACTTGGATTCTGTTATGAAGCCCTTAAAAGTAAGGAGACACTTTCATAATCAATCAGTCGGCATGTCACAGAAAGTAGTTATAATAGTTTCATGCTATTTTTCAACGCGGTGTGCCTAACATAGCGTGCTCTTGATAAAAATAACATTAAAACGGCTACATATGATTGTCATCATTGTCTCCCTCTCTCTTTTTTTTTTAGTTTAATTTCTATGTCCTATACTATTTATCCGATTAAGTTATTTCATTTGCATTAAATAGTCGGTGTGGATTTAATTATTACTGATAATACGTGATTGATCATCATAAAAAAAAAACTTGGATATATAAATTAAACTCTTTTTATTTTGTTGGAAATCACAAGGAAATCAATTTAATTTTATATTAATATCCATTTTGATCCCTTAAGAAATATCAAAGTACATATTAGTCATTCAAATTTAAAAATTTACTATGGATCACTCATCAAAGAAGGAAATAAATTGGTTCCTCATATGTGTCTATATAATTTTTTTTAAAAATTATAAGGATATATATGGAGGGACCAAATTACACCCCTCTTTTGAATAGTGAGCAGCAATAATAAACTTTTAAATTTAGAAAACTAATTTGTCCAAATGGAAGTGACTCTTATAACAAGCTAAAACGTAACAAAAGGGAAAGTGATGTGAAATTTCTTGAAGTGCTTATTGATGATAATGCTGCCCTATATATGGTTTTGTACTTAGTGCCACAGGGACCATGAGACATCAGCCATGATAACTGTCTAGCTCGCTGATATGGGTTTCCTCGTGGGAACGATATGGGTACAGCCGTGCAGCCGCGAGGCTGATGATGCACTATTCTCAGTAAATTAATTAAGTGCAAAATAAGTTAAATAATGAAGCGAAGCCCAACTGAACTGAAATAAATAATGTGACATCAAGGAAATGAAAAATCATAGTCTTCTATATGCGGGTAATTAATGATGGAAATGGAATCATGGCTGTAGTTCTTTTTTTTCGATTAGTCGTGCGTGTAATTCTACTTCTATATGTAATAATTAATGAATATTTTATGGCCATTTTTTTTCACATATTTCTTAAGTACTACGAGATTTAGAAATTCTCTTGCATTAACATTAAACATATATGCATGTTCAGTAATGTAGTTTAAACTTGATTGAATGAAGCCACTCCAAAATATCTATCACCACTCTCACTATCAATCATTTTTAATTGGCTTCTCTAAAATGCCCTTTTATCTATATTTTTATCAAAATACTAGTTAAGCAGTGAATTTCAATCGCATTTATGTATTATTATATCAAAAGGTTCTTAAAAAAATAATTTAATACATAAATATAAATAATTAAATGAAATAAATTAATTATAACTACTTATAATATTTAGTGAATAAATATTATGAGAAAGGATGGAAACAGATTTATTTCGTAATTACTAATTATACGAAAACTTTCATATGAATAAATAATTGTTTTACTTATGTTTTTGTGCAGTCGGTTTCAAGTTAATATAAGACCGAGTTTTGAGTCAATTTTAGGGCACTTTATAAGCAGTAAATTATTTAGAAATATACATTAATTTGTGAATCTTTAATCCACTTCTCAAAAGTCCAAGAACTGGTTGCTCATTTCTTTTTGGTTGCCCATGGTATCTATCACTAATAGCAAGTTATTAATCATTTCAAGATGAGAGCTCCCATTCATTCAGGGGGTAAACCTTTGCAATGAAACTTTTAATACACATTGTAGGAATCAAACCCTTAACTAGATCTTAAAAGTCCAGCTAACTATTAATTATGTTAGGCCTCATGATTATAATGCTCATTCTTGAGTTCTCAAGCATCAGTCAACAAGATATTTGGTAGCTATAACTATGAACGAAGATCAATGAACCACATTAGTATATTGTTTGAAAGTTTATATTTTTACAATAACTACTCTGATATTTATTATAAAACTAAATAACACATAGCATACAAAACTATTATTTATTCATATGAAAGTTTTGTATAATAAGACTAAATAACACATAACATACAAAACTATTATTAATTATATTTAATTTATAATTGACATAATATTTATTCTATAAAAATTAAATTCCACAAAGTTCTAAACATTATAATATTTAAGTTTATATAGGATTTTGTGTAATTTAATTTTTGTAGAATCAATGCGATGCCAATTATAAATTAAATATAATTAATTTTATATAAATATTTAGTGCAGCAGATTACACTTGTCTCTTTTAGGATAGACTACACTTGACATTCGATAAAGTTCTACAGTATAATATTTAAGATTATAGGATTTTGTGTAATTTAATTTTTATAGAATAAATGCGATGCCAATTATAATTAAATATAATTAATTTTATATAAATATTTAGTGTATATATCACACTGCTTCTTTTTGTAAAATATATTTATGAAAATGTCTCACTCTCTACTATGTTTATAATCTTACTATTATAATTAACAAAAATATTAATATAACTCTTTGTCATAATATCACTCAATTTTTACACTCAAAATTTTTTGGAATATTGAAGCACAAATGAACCGTCAAAATCGCTACCACTATATAATAGAGTGGAATAGTAGTATCAATTGAAATTGATTAAGGAAACAATTTGACAACAATGACAAATAAAGAAAAAGAAAAACAATGGTTTGCACCAAGATCAAGGTTATTAGTGGGCGTGATGCAGTGGATGGGCATGCAAGGCTAGGAATCTCTTACACAGGTCCAGCGTCATCATCTGACATAAGTAAATATATGACCAACCACCTCCACATTTGAGGAAACCAAAGAAATCGATTTAACTTGATTTCAAAATCAATTTAAATCGAATTTTGAGTGACCTTGACATATTGGACAATGCCTGACATCGATTTAAGTCGATTTGTTTAAATCGATTTAAGTCAGTTACGCAACAAATTTAAAATTTTTATTAAAATTGATTTAAGTTGATTTTTATATTATAAAAAAAAGACAAACAAGTAAAATTTTACATTTCTGAGTATACATATATATATATATATATATATATATATATATATTTTTTTATTTTGTATCTTTATAAAAGATCCCTTGTTAATATATGAGGCAAACGACTCGAGCCTGAGTTTCTTTCCCTCCAGTGAAGCGGAGTAATGCAAAGCCCATAATAGGAGTAGTATTAATTTTGGTTTTTTTTTTTAACTTTATTAGCTTTACTTTTTTATTTATTATTAGTCCTATTCTTTTCTATTTCTAGTTTATTTAATACCACATTGTTAATATTAAAAGTGTGAAGAGAGTAACTTTCAAATAGTCCCATAGTTTACATAACAAGTATGAGGAGAGCAGCTCCAATATAAATAAGTAGCTTTGATTTGGATTATTACATACTTGGAAGAAATAAACCCATTATCTAGAGACTTTTTCTCTCTTTAATGCGAGAGTATTGTGTTGAGGATTTTGTAGAGAGTGTTGACTCTTGCTTAATTAAAATTTTTATGCTTACTTGTTGTCACGTTAGTTGGCATTAAAACATGTTCTATGGCTGGCAATGCAAGCAGAAGTGGCAATGATTCTCAATTTCTCACGGTAGTGATTAGAGGGATGAGACTTCTCTAACACAGGAGTTATTACGGGTTGGGGAGCAACTACCTAATCCATTCAAGGAGATAGTGATTTGATCGATTGGAGGGACGCTTCAATGATATAATCACCCACCTGAATGTTCTTGGCTCTGGTGTAAATAGAAAGCAAGATGACAATGGTATTAGAGTATAAAAATAATTCATGTGTCTTTATCCATCAGTTCAAGTTTTTGGAGAGATGATTTCACGACATGATATCAAAGTTTTCATGACCAAATGGTCAAGGATTTCATCCTTGTTATCCCCCATATTAAAAAAAAAAAACACACCTCAATTCCAAAAAAGGCATTTGCGCAAGGAAGCATGTTAGAGTAAAAAATCATTCATGTGTTTTACCTATCAATTTAAACTTTTGGAAAATATGGTTTCATGATAAATGGGAGGCATACTCTGGATGAGATTGCGTGTAGATGACCCACCTAGTCCTGGTATGGAGATAGGTGTAAAGTATGTTTGGAAGAGTATGAGCAGGAGATGGAGTGTGAAGAGGATCTATGGAGGAATGGAAGGTTTGGGAGATATGGTCATTATAGGGATCATTATGTATGCGGATAAAAGGTAGAAATCCCCTAATTTTAATGGCAAGTTCAATTAGAGGAAATTCTAGATTGGCTTGCAGTGTTGATAGGTTATTTGAATACATGAATGTTCTTGAAAAGCAAAGGGTGAAGTTGGTTGCTTGTAGGCTAAAAGTTAGAAAACACATTTGGTATGAAAGATTGCATCGCAATCCAAAGAATGCGTGAGCGAAGAAGATCAATATAACTAAAATCTAAAATAAAATGAGACAATTGTTAATCATTTCCTGCCTCTAGGCTATGAGCATATTTTTTTCAAATGATATCAAAAGTATTAGGGGGTAGAAAAATAGGGGTATCTACCTTTAATCTATACTTGTGGTGATCCTTATCATAATCACAACTCCCAAGCTCTTGATTCCTCCATAACTCCCCTTCACACTACTCAATCTTATCTAACTTTTCCAAATAGACTTCACCTATCTCCATACATAGAATAGGTATGTCAATGGGCCATCTACGAACGATATTATACCAATCACACCTCCTATCATCATCTTGCTCTCTATATACACCTAAGCCAAAAGGATCCAGTCGAGTGATTAGATCCACAAACCGTCCCTCCAATCGACCATATCGGCTCTCAAACTAATTGAGTAGTTGATCCATAGCCATCGACAATATCCCTTATTCAAGCGCTAAGCCCTCTAATCATCATCATGAGGATTGCCGCCACTTCTACCAGCATAGCCAACCATCAAACTAACTCTAACTATAAACTCACACATCAAGAATAAAATTTTAACTAACAAGAAATCACACAAAGCAGACCCTTGACATAGTGCTAATTCTCACAAGGGGGAAGAAATCTATAAATATAATGTTTGTTTTAGAGATGTTTGAATGCAAACCAAAGCTTGTCATTTATATAGGAGTTAATTATTCTTCTTACATTGTTATGAAACCAATGTGAGACTAATTGGGAGCTATTCTCTTTACATCTTTAGTATTAATGATGTGAGACTAATACAAATAAGAAAGAATGAAACTTATAAAATAGGAAAGGAAACATAATAAAAAAGAAAGAATCATACTAAAATAATACTTCTATTATATATGTGTCTGCTTTAATGAATTACTTAATTATGTGAGTGTACCTAAGAAAATTTTAGATAATATGATAGAGGTGGTCACAGTTGTAACTCAAACCTTTAGTCATATTTATTGAATATGGCTATATATCTACGAGTGTGGTTGAATGTTGATAAATTCAATAGCATTTATAGAAAAGTATGGCTAAAGCCATTCATCACACTTCTATAACCGTATAATTTATCCAATGTAAAACAGATAAAACCTAGAGAGAGGTGCACCATTTCAAAGGGGAAATGACACTTGCCCTTCTTGTGCTGAAGTCTCCATTTATTGTTAATCCTCTACCGTGTTGTTATGAAAAATCAAAGAAAGCTGAAAGATACAAAAGCTAATCTACATAAGAAAACTATGACTACAAAGATAAAAACTAGAGCTAATAATTTTTCTTTCCTGAATTTTTTCATCCGAGGAATTACATATATATAGTGATTATCTTTTTTAAATGCTTATTTTAATTAAACATTTTATTTTTATTTTTATTTTTATAAACAACCTAAGCCCAAAAGAGATTACACAAACAATTCTATCCTGTTAATGACCCATTTGGTCAACAAGCAAGACAAGAGACAGAAAAGAAGGCATAGTCCTAAAGTAGAGTATTCCCTAATGATGGCAACCATGCTTAGCTAGAGAATCGACACAAGAATTTGATTCATGATAAATATGATGCATAGAAAAATCTTCACATCTTGCACCCAACTTGAATGCTATGAATCAATGGCTTACAAACATACAATGGGGGAGCATGTCCTTGACACAAGTTGTAGAACACAGAGAATCCACTTCCAGGAGGATTTTGGATAGCCCATCTTAAGAGCAAGCTTCATCCCTATAATTCAACATGAGTTATAGCAGGTACTAATATTAGCATTAAAACCTCCCAAAAGTTTCCCATAGCATCTCTGAATAGCCCACTACAAGCAGCCTCATTGTGGTTAATAACTGAACCATCAATATTTAATTTTACCTAACCATCAGGGAGGATCCCAACCAATACTCAAGGTAGAAGTGTCACCAAATTTTTGCCTTGCAATAGAAAAGGGCAGAGAGCTAAACCATAATTATAAGGAAGGCAAAGACTTTTATGAAAAATCTCCTACTGAGAATAACTCTTTCCTTCGAAAAATATGTTCATTCCTGCATTGTCAAAGCACATTACATGTAATAATGAAAGTAAGGAACCAGCTGCTCCCATTTTGAGAAGGAGAACTAACCACAAGATTTTGCTCCAACCAACTAGAAAGTTGAGTATTGAAGAAAGTTGAGTGGATCATTTTAATATTGATGTTCTCCCATGTGTTTCGCGCCATATGACAATCATGGAGCATATAGAGCATCGTTTCCTCATGAGAGCCAAAATAGGGCAATCGGCATCATTTGTCAGATGCCTCCTAAGTCTATTTGCATTGGTTAGTAAAGCAGGTACTAGATACCAACCACATGAAAACACGCAACCTTTGGGGAAAATCTAAATGCCATAGGTTGTCAAAAATGTTACCCATACTATGAGGAAAATTGGAGCAACAGGCCTCAGAAGTAGATTTGAGAGTAAACTCACCTGAAATAGTAAGAGCCCAGCCATCTAGATCAGGGCAAGCATTCATTTTGGGGGCGTTGAGAGGAAGCAAAAGATCAATATAATCCTAAGAAAGGACTTGAGATAGCTTCTCAATGTCCAAGTTGCTAGAAGTAGTAGCATATTCCCAACTGCTTGTTAGCTATGTCCTCATCAATAGGAAGTAGTCCAAGGTCCCCTAGGCTCTATACCCTAGGAATCCAGTGGTCGTGCCAAAGAGATAGATTGTCCATTATTAAGTTGCGTTTTACCACAAGCCAGATTTCATAATACCCCTCTAGGCATTCGAAGCAGTGCTTTGTTTCTTAATGTCAAGGATGTAATCATGACCACCACCATACTTGCTGCATAAAACATAGACCCAAAGATCACTCCTGTTATTAATTAGTTTCCAGCAAGCTTCATCACATGAGCATTATTCATATCCCTAGCTTTCAGAAACCCAATCCCCTATCTTTTTTAGGAGTGCAAATGGTCTCCCAATTGAGAAGGTGAATTTTCTGTGATTCTGAAGAGCCACTCCAAATAAACTCTTTGCATATACGGTCAATTTTGTCACAAATCGCCACATGAATCTTACAAGTTTGCATCACATAGCAAGGAATGGATGCCAAAGCTGATTGGGCCAAAGTGATCCAACCAGCTAAGGACAACGTGCGGGCCTTCCAGGAGCTCAGCTTATTTGTCATACAATTGAGGATAAACTGAAAATAATTCTTGGAAGCATCTATCATGAAAAAAAGGGACACCAAGATATTTTCCCAAATCCGGGTCAATTTCATGTGAAGAGCATCACTCAATTCACATTTTCTAGCCAAGCATACGTTCTTAGAGAAGAAGACACAAGATTTGTTGTTATTAACTCTTTGGCTAGAACTTCGACAAAAAAGATCAAGAATACCTTTAATCACTTGAACCTGATCATGAGTGGCTTTGGAGAAAAGAAGATCATCTGCTAAGCAAAGATGAGATAGCTTGGGACCATTCCTGCTTGAGAGATAGGTTCAGAACCATTATTGATGGCCAAATTAATAAAATGAGCCAAGCCTTTCAATGCAAAGCACAAAAATATAAGGCGAGATAAGGTCTCCTTGATGAATACCCCTAGTTGGTTTGAATGAATCAAAGACTCCTCCATTCCAAAGCAATTGCATCTTTGATGAAGTGATACTCCACATAATAAGCTATATTAACTCATTTGGAAGACCAACATCTTTGAGTGTGTCTTCAATAAAATTCCAATTTAGCCTATCATAGGCCTTCTAAATCCACTTTAATAGCCATAAAACTAGTCTGACCCTTCTTGAATTTCATAGTGCGAACAACTTCTTGAGCAATAAGAATATTATCCGTAGTTTGTTGCCCTAGGACAAAGCTAGATTGTTCACGACCAATTAATTTGTTCATGAGGCCTTTGAATCTCATAGCAACAATCTTTGTGACTAGCTTGTAAACCACATTCCAGAGCCCTATAGGTCAAAACTGGGCCATGGTTTCAGGTTTATCTTGTTTGGGAATCAAAGACAGAAAAGTTTTATTAATCTGCTAGATGGCACTAGGATCTCTGAAAAATACTCAACCTAATTAATCACCAAGTCTGAAAATACTCTCAATTACTTTGGTAAAATATTGCAGGAGAGACCATAAGGACCAAGGGTTTTCCAACCACCCATGGAGAAAAGATCAGCTGAAGAAATCTCCTAGATTTTTTATTTATTATAACGTAACCTCTAATAAAACCAGCAAACTAGTAATGATATTTTATCCAATTTCTAAAACATTGTTTTTGAAGAATAAGATCTTATTTACTATTTTTTTTTGTCTTTAGCTTCGACGACTTTCTAATGAAATAATTTAATTAATTAAAAGCTCTGTAACTATCTCCCAGTTAAGAGTATTTTAATATTTTTAATTGGTCACTTCCCTTGTTGCTTTAATTCTATATAGCATCCAAAATAAAACAAACATGTGAGTTTTAACTTTCAATAAATAATTATATAAGGCATATGAATACTAAAATAAAACAATAATATAATGTGAGTTTTATCTTTCAGTGAATAAAAAAGAGATGACGCTAACTTGTGTCAATCTGTCGCTGCTTGAACAGCCTCATTGATACTGCCACGTGCGTATACTAAACTCAAATTCTGCCATTGAACAAAGGTTGGAGGGTGGTCATAGCTTCAACCTTGGTCATGTTCTGCTGCAACTGACAAGAAGAATCTTATATTTTTATGGCACAACAATAATTGAATAGATGAGTATCCCAACTAGCTAGTAAAGTCAACTGCTTCGGTTTGTAGGAGTGTGTGTGTAGTGTCCAGTACTGCTATTACTCATTATGAGAATTAGGTTGGGGTTTATTCAAATTGTGCTATGGCTGGCATATCGTCTTGTTGAATTCAAACTGGAGCATCCATTCAAAGTGTGCTGGATAAGAGATATAGTGTATATAGTGGATGATTATAGCTAGAGTGAAGTCATAATGCCCACAATCAAACTACCATAGTCATGATCAACGACCAACACACCTCTCAAAAGTAATGCTCACAAGTTGGGAATTGATTAAATTTTTAGGCAAATTACAGGTGTGTTTGTTTTAAATTTAAAAAAAAATATGAAATTTAAATTTTATATTTAATTAAAAAGGTTAAAAAATTGATTTTTTTAAATTCTGATTATTTTTTAAAAATTATTCAAATATGTGAAAAATGATTTTTTGTTGATAAAGAAGTGATTTTGAGTGTGAAAAAACTCAAACAAACACACTCTACATTGATCTTAGATTTAGTAAAATTAATGTTGACTTTTTCTCTGTTTGTTCTTTAGATGTATTGTACAATATAATATGTAATGAAGATAAAAATGATATAATAATTTCACAAAGTCAATGGAAGTTGGTGTAATAATTTTAAAAATTGAAGGATTTTCTTAGTAAATTTTACAAATAAATGATATTTGAAATGAATTTTATCAAATTTTAAAGGAGGTTAATGTAATTTTCCTAAAATTCTTATGACTTTATCATATATATATATATATATATATATATATAAATAGTAATGGTTGATGTGTCATTTAACCAAGCTATTTGATTTTCCACCCATGAAAAGTCATTAATTACGTTAATTAGCTTTTATAAGTATATAAGATTTGGATTTTTTAATAAAAAAATCATATACTAAATATTAATGTAATAGAAATCTAATCTTCAAATTAATTAGTTTTTTTTATAGGAATGAGATTCAAATATTTTATTTTATGAAAAGACATTAATTGCATTAGTTTTTATAGCAATAGGATTTAGATTTTTTAATACAAATCACATACTAAATATTTAATTTAATAGGAATCTAATTTTCAAATGAATAATTTTTTGATAGGAATAGGATTCATAATTTTTTTTACAGGAATAGGATTTAAATATTATTTTTTAATAAAATCTAATTTTGATTCAAATGTTAGTGAAAATCTTAAATATTGATAAAATCTGATTTTTTTTATAGGAATAAGACTCAAATATTAGTAAAAATCTGAAATATTATTAATAAAATCATTTGATGATAAAAATATCGTTTTTGATTTATAGTAATAGGATGCAAATGATTTGCATTACAATATTTTTAATAAAACCAGATTTTAAAATATAAACTATTAGTATTTGATTTCATCTAATTGATAGATTTAGTTAGACACTTAATTAGGTTATTCTAATGAGACATACTGGTCTTTAATTAGGTCATACCAGTATTAATTCAACAAATTATTCAAATGGTCTTTTATTTTAAAAAGAAAAAAATTACAATAAAGAAGTGTTATGCATAAATAAAGGTCAAATTGAGTGATAGAACTATATAAATTTATATTTTTAAAAATTTTAATATGTCAAATAATTATATATTATACTATCTAAAGTGACCTTATCAAAAGAATTGTGAATTATTATAATTTAAAAATATGTATATAATAATAAAAATAGTCTAAAATAAATTAAAATATGTATTATTGTGATATTTAATTTTAAATTATTATTACACATTTATTAGGAAATTTTTATTATAAAAAATTACAAAAAATATATTAACAAATTAAACCATGCACAAGACGCTGTATCTAGTTTATTAGTGAAAAATACTCCAGCCTTGCTTCCTTGGCAACTTCACGTTTCCAGACGCGATTTCCGTATAATCATCTTTGTTATCTCGTACAAGATATCCCACTTCATTCTTATATTAAAATGCTAGGTTCCGAGACATAAACAAAATGACTACGATACTTCCTTAGAACTTAAAGTGGCGATACACTGCATCTCAAGCAAGCACCTATATGTAGATCAAGCCACAAGCTCAGATCTATTTGAGTCACACCTCATGCTTAGATGAGAGTGTACAGAGATGGGTTGAGTTGAATTGGATGAAATTTAAACTTGGCTCAATTTTAAATTGAAATAATTTAAAACTAAATCAATTCTATAATAATTCAATTATGTCTTCATATCCTTAGGTCAGCACATTCGAACAATATATAATTAGATATTGTACATAGTAAAGTTATAAAATTTTACAAATAAGAAATAAAATTTTAGAGATATGTTACAATAAAGGTTTCAAAATAAATCATATCAATGTAAAAATATCATCATGTTATGTAAAATATATTAATTCAACTTTAAATTCTTATAATTTTTATAAATTATTATAAAAATATATATCTATTAAGGGATTATTTGCTTCAAATTGAAAATTTGGTGTATAACCCAAACCCAACCTCCAATATATTGAATCAATTTTAAAACCTAAATCATTCCAATAAATTTTAGGAGTCAAATCAAGACGATTAACATCTTTTAGCATCTAGGAACGTAATATCTCATACAGTTAATCAAAAGAAAGATTGAAACAGAAGAACAATATAATATAATAAAAATAGCAAAAGGAAAATGATGTGTGATGTGACACTATAGTGCAGTGTACTCGTACAGAGAATCCAGCGCAAAATTTTGGCTCTCGTATTGGTTCTGGCGTCAACCGGTGCATAGCTTTCTACATTGCTTATCATCAATTGAACAATTGAAACAAAGATCGCAAAGATGAGATGATGACTATATATAATATACACATGAGAAGAACGTACGATTCTAGGGTCAGCTGCTTAATTCAAAAGTTCGGAGATGACCATTTCAGCAGACTCTTATCATTATTTATCATTAATGTCGCCACTCATCACTGATTTATTAATATCATGCTTGAGTTTCTATTTGAAACTCAAATGATGGTTTGGATAAAAATTACAGGAATAATTAAGTTTTGTACGGAACTTAAATTGAGACTAGCCAAATTAAATTGAGAGGAATGATATGCAGTCATTAAAATATTTACAAAATATTTACACTAAACTAAACGATAAAAGTGGCATATGTATATGGCATGGATATGGAGAGGCAATTTTGATGAGTAAAAAAAAGGAAATCCAAAGCAAAGAAAAGAAAAAATAAACAAGAAGAAATGTGCACATGTGGTAGTCTTAGGAGCAAAAGGAGGAAAAGGCTCACTCTCATCTACCCCCATTGAAAAGCTTCCATTTTATTCGTGCTTTTCTTGTTCATCTCTCCCACCCCTTCATAGCTATCATTTGTGGCGTTGCAAGGGAGGAAGAAGAAGAGCATAAAATGAGCTTATGTTTCCAATGCATAAAACCATTCATAACTATTGAGCACAACTCATTTTCATTTGTGTTTTTCTATCAAATTTTTGAGGAAGTACATGAGAGGGAACTTGAAAACGATATCTTCTACACTTGTTCAAGATTTGTGAAGGAGTTTTTGTTTGTAAGGTATGTGACTTCATCATTTCCAGTATTATTCTTCATGTGTTTATGGTTGATATCAGAAAATATAGTTTTCTTTTTAAAATATGTTCAAGAAAACAAACTATGAATGGCTATGTTAGAATGTAGAGGCTAACATTAATAGTGAAAGGTGAATTGTAAATACGTGGAAGGAAGTTGTAAACCATTGGAAAATTATTGTAAACTTAGGAGAAAAAAGTTGTAAGCCTGTGTAAAAATGTAAATTTGTGTTAAGCATGGGAAATGCGTGAAAAGCTGTAAACCATACGGGAAAAAGTTGTAAACCTTCTTTAAAATGTTGCAAACTCATGTTAAGCATGGGAAATGCGTGGAAAGAACTGTAAATCATGCGAAAAAAGTTGTAAACCTTCTTAAAAATACTGAAAACTCCTATTATACATGGGAAATATATTTTTTTAAAATTTTTTATCAGAGTCTTTTCACCAACAAAACAAACTGGAATGACTCTGTTAGAATAACATTAATAGTGGAAACTTGAGGCGTAAATGCGTGAAAGGAAGTTGTAAACCAGTAGTAAAATGTTGTAAACTCCAGTTATGCATAAGAATTTTTTTTTATTAGAGTCTTTTTAGTAGCAAAACAATTGTGAATGACTTACTAGAAGTTGGCAACTAGTGTTAATAGTGGAAGCTTGAGGTGTAAATGCGTGGATGGAAGTTGTAAATCAGTGGTAAAATATTATACCTATGAGCAAAAAGTTGTAAACCTTTTTACAAATGTTGTAAACTCATGTTATTCATGGGAATTTTTTTAATGTTTTATCAGGGTTTTCAACAACAAAACAAATTGTGAATGACTCCATTAGAAGTTTTAAATTAGTGTGGCAAAAATTGTAAACTAGTTTGTAAGGTTGTGGGAAAAAATTGTAAAATGCTTTAGTTTTTATTGCAAGTTTGTTGTTATAAAAAAGTGTGCAAAATGGAAAATTCAGTAAATATTGATGTTGATGTTCATGTCGATGGATCATCCTGAAGTGAATCATGAGATGGAGGTGCCTGCTGGGATGGTATTCAATTCAGATGAAGAAGTGAAAGCATTCTACAAAATTATGCAAGCAATATAGGTTTTGAGTTCAAAATAAGAAATTCAAGGAGGGATTGGGATAGATAATTAAATTACATATTGCTTTCTTGTTCAGGGAGGGAAGACATGCCTAAAAAATCCCTAGAGCATTGAAAGTGTGGCCTACTAAGCAAGTAGAATGTGATGTGAAGATCATAACAAGCAAGACAGCAAATGGTAGATGGTGCATTAATAAAGTTGTGCTTGATCACAACCATGGTGTTAGCCCAACGAAGTCAAGAATGCTGAATGCGAACAAGAGCTTAAGCCTCCATGTGAAGAGGGCTATTGAATTGAGTGATTGTGCATGGGTGAGGATCACAAAGACATTTCAAACTCTTGTGAAAGAGTCTTGGTGGGTAAATCTTATCATTTGGTGAAAGGAAAGTGCGGAACTACATCCACAAACAGAGGCGTGTGATTAGCAAGGGAGGTGATGCAAAAGCCTTAATTAAGTACTTTTCAAAGATGAAGGCAAAGAATAGTGATTTCTGGTATGAGATAGACCTAGATGATGAGTTTCGAGTAAGAAATATATTTGGACAGATGCAAGGAGCAGAGCTCTTATGAGTATTTTGGGGATGTTGTTAGCTTCGACACAACATACCTAACAAATAAGTATGACATGCCATTTGCTCGCTTTTGTGGGAGTCAATCACCATGGGCAATCGGTTTTGCTTGGATATGGGCTAGTGTTAGGTGAAGATACTGACTCTTCTCTAGTTATTTCATAGTTGGATTACATGCATGCTTTGTAAACCACCCGTTAGTATTGTGACTGATTAGTGTAGGGCTATGGAGAAGGCGATAGAGATCGTTATGCCACACACTTGGCACATGTGGTGTTTATGGCATATAATGAAGAAGGTCCCAGAAAAGCTTAAAGAATATGCTAAATATCACAATATTAAAAGGAGTTTGCAGGAAGCTATGTACAAAACTTTTGGAGAGTAAGAATTTGAAGATAAATTGGCTGCCTTTGTTAGGGAAATGAGCTTGAGAGCAATGAATGGTTGGGTTATAACACCCAAAAAATTATTTAAAAATTAATTTGAGTTTTATCAATGAGAATTTCAAAAGTTCAACACTTTTAGCAATGATGAGAACAATCCAATGGATATGTAGAAAAAAAAATGTAAATAGTATTTTGTAGGTCTATTACCAATCCGAAACAGAAAATAAAGGGGGGAGATGCTAGAACTGAAAAAGATAGGTTTAAGGTTAGAAATAGTTATAAATGAATGTTTTATACCTGGAATTAATTTTTAAGTAATGTTTGATTATCCAGGTACGGTGTTTCCCTGTTAGGCAAAATTTTTGTGTGTAATTTTTAATATTGAAAGATAGTTTAATCATTATAAGTGGATAATATATATTTATTCAAGCCAAGTATAAGGCTAAGATTTAATCTTGCTTTACAAGGTTAAATCCTTGCCATCCATTTCTTTTTATTATTAGAAAGAAAGTATACTTTACTTACATAACTCCTACATTATATAAAGATAAATACAATGTTATAAAACCTTATCTCTCCACCCTTCTCTTGGCCAACCCAAGAAGCATAACAACCACCATTTTTTCTTTATCAAGAACTTCAAATCTTGATTTCAATCCACCAAAACCCTTGTCCCAAGTTGTTAAAACTACAAACTCCCTTTACTAAACTTACTCTACTCATCACCACCTACAAAACTAATCGATTAAAATTTAAATCCATTAACCTTTTCTACTTTGAGAGCTCACAATCTGTTGTTAAAGGAAGGGTTTGGTGTTGGTTTGGGGGCCTTGAAGTGAAGAAAATCATTCTTAGAGCATCCTTGGAGCCAAGATCATTAAAGCCACCAAAGTAAGGTTTTGTAACCTTAATTGTTGAAATTATGTTTTCTTGTAGATTTTGAGTATTTAAATTTGATAATTCTAGTTCTAATGTGAGGTTATACATTTATATTGATGTATTTGCATTGGTGGAGTAGTTTGGTATTATGGAAAAATCATTTTTGTCAAAAAGAGTGTTAGACTACCTTGCTAGAATTTCATTTTCTTATAGGTAGGAATGGTCACGAATTTTCTAGTGGAATTGTAGTATTTTTATGTGCTAAAAAAATTATATGTTGAAGTTAACATCCTAAGCTAGTCTCAAGAATTTTCTTGAGCTCTGTTTTGGACTTTTAATGCTTTAAAAAAAAAAGAACCGAAACTATACCTATGCTGCCTGAATCGTTGGAATGAAGCTCCGAATTTGTCAAATTTTGTTACTATAACAAATGATTGATACCTTTGAAATTTTTACAGGATGTTGGAAACATTTCAAGGTTCAACAATGATTTTTATTCTGAATTGATTCAGCTATTTGCTAGGGTTAAAAATTATGAAATTATGGCTTTAGGTTAGAATTAGGTGGCCTCTGACCACCAAATTTTTACAATTTTGTTACCTAGTTAGAGAATAATTCTTGCATTGAAATTTTTATAGGACCTTGGGGACACATTTAAGTGTTTTGGAGAATTTTTATAGCCTTTGAATTGGTTATTTGATAAGAAAAATAAATCTTACTACTTGAGTGAAAAATCTGCCAATATGCTTGAACAGTGAATATGCCTTGAATTAATGATACAATAACTTTGATTCAAGTATGATGTGTATGAATGCATGCTACGGACTTTAAAGATTATTTTATGAGGAATGAATGAATGATATCTATATGTTTGAAGCATTATGAAATTAGAAATGTATGCTAATGCATATAGGAATGTGATGCCTATATATGTGAGCTTGAGGATGATATATGTGTTGAGTGAAGAATGAAATCCCCTTTAGTATGTTAAGGGCACGAAAAGTTTCCCTTTAGTATGTTAAGGGCATGGAAATATCCCTTTATTATGTCAAGGGCACGGAAAAATAGGGATGACATATATGACATCTCCTTCGATATACCGAGGGTACGTATAATTGAGAATGGAATACTATGATGTTGAGTAGCATGACATGTGTATATTAAGTGATTGAATAATAAAAGATACCCACTTCGGAAGAATGATTTTTGAACTTTAAAATGAACTTTCAAAAAATGTTGCATGCTCACATTTTCTTAACAAACGAAGTGGTTGGATGATGACGATGACATGAATCCTTTTCTTATTATTATACATTTTGGGATACCCTCCTGAAATTTTAGTTCTCACCCTATGTGCTTGTATTCCCATGTCGTCTCCAAGTTGATCCAGGAGGGCTATGGAGTGGCTACACAAAAGAAATTAGATTTGCAATGGTTTAGTGTCTAAAACTATATTGTTTGTACTTAGTTGTAGGAATATGTATATATGATAGTGAACATATATGTATTAAAGCTCATAAAAGAGCTTCCCTTTTGTACTTGACTTGGTATTCAATAAAAGTTTTTCCTTTTTATATATATTTTTATTATAAATACGACATAGTTATCTTGTGAATCAATAAAACTGGCCATAAAGATTAAGAAAGGTCCACTAATTAATAAATAATAACTCTTGAGTATGATGTCATGACTTAAGGATGGTAATGTACTTGAGATGATATTACATGGGTGGCTATTGAGATCGACATAAGTGGGTGCCCATTTACTTGAAGAAGGATTTTTGGGTCAAGCTTTCCACTACACAAAGAAGTGAAAGCATACACTTTTCTTTGATGGGTATGTAAACTCGAACACTAGCTTGTAGTAATTTGTAAAGCAATATGATAATGCTGAAAAGTAGGGTTGAGAAAGAGGTTGAAGCTGATTTTAAATCCATGAACACAATCATCCCTTGTGGCTCGAGCTCCCCTATTGAACAACAATTCTCAGGAGGATATACCCACGCTAAATTTGGCGAAGTGCAAGCTGAATTTAGAGGGAAAATGAATTGTGTTCGAAGTTTGAAATCATTGTGCGGTACAATTGGGACTTTTGAGGTGGTGGAGGAAGCGACATTGTTTGGTCGAGATAGATAATCGTGAGGTTGTCTTTAATTGTGACAACCAAAGTGTCAATTGTCAATGCTTGTTGTTTCAATTTAGGGGGATCATGTGTAGGCATTCCCTTTGTGTCATTTCTCTTGAAAAGATAAAAAAGGTGTCAGTTAAGTACATTCTTTCAAGATGGAGCAAAAGAATAAAAAGGAGGCACACATACATAAAGATCGATAACAATTCCAGAGTTTATGCCTACCATGGAGAGGTATGATAAATTGGTTAGGTATTTCTATAAGAGTAGAATTGGTTGCAACTTATGAGGCTGGGAGCAATCATGTTCATTGCGCTCTTGACAAATTACTTGGTTGTTTGCAATTAATGCCTTCTTTGCCGAGTTGAACACTGCTTGCAAAAGTGATGGCATTGGTGGTAATGTTGGCATGGGGTATACAAATAAGCATGTTCAAATCCATAGCCCTATGTGTAAACGACATAAAGGAAGACCACCATCAAAGAGAAAAGTTTCTAAATTAGAAAAAATGATCAGAAGTGTAGCAAGAAAGGAATGCAAGCAGAAGAAGTTGCAAGTGAAGGTGTGTTACAAATCTTCTCATGCCTTGGTTGTTGTGATTTTTAATATTGTATATATGGACTCATATGTTATGTTTAATGTGCTCTTTCCATTCAATGCTAGGAATCCTTTGAGGCCATGCTTTCCTAGCCATGTGGCAGCAACTTCTGTGAAGTCATATGTTGAGTTTAGAGATCGTGGCAATGTAACTGATGAAAGGATTGTGGTTGTTTTCACATTGAACTTACTTTTAAATAGCAAGTTTGATTGAGGGTTTTATGGCATTATTATGCAGTTGTCATAGTGGCCTTCAATAATGAAACTCTATATCAATTTGTATTCATGAATTTTCCATGCCTGCTCTCATGACTATTGGATGTAAATTACCACTACCTAGTGGTTATATTGTACTCCAATTGCTATGGACTTCATATTATGTTGTTCATGTGTTCAGTAGAACTTATTATCATGTTGGTAAAACTATTTCTTTCAAGCTTTAATATGACTATTGTGCTTGATAAGTTATATTGATTATACAATGAGTTATGGATGATTATTTACACTTTGGCATAAAGACAACAAGAAAACCATAAGAAACAGAACAACACAAAGAAACAAAACACAATTTAATAGCCAACCAAAAAACAATTCAACACCTCCCATTTAGATAACACTTGACTTTTTGTGGCAATCCATAGACATATACTATATACAATATCCTGAATGCTTCAATAGAATATGTGCCATTTTTGAAAAGTTCTCAACCAAAAAACAAATCATGTCCCAACACCTCACCTTGGTATCACCTTCTAAAGAAAGATGAGACTACTAAAGTATGACGCCTACAGTAGAGCACAATAGCATCTATATTCGCACATATAAATCCTTCACCAACACAAAAGGATCCCCATAATATATCGTGAAAAAAAATTGAAACATATTGATCCTCCATGTAATGTCTCAAAAGCTTCCAAATATGATTGAGATGACAAGATAGTGATTCTAATCCAGCATTTAGTTTCTAATATTTAGTCTAGTGATAGCTTCACACAATCTCTTTGGCATTGCCATCAAGGCCAATATGAAAAGCATATCATTTGCAAATCAAATACATACATATCAACATTTACACAATTTCGTCACCACCACCCACTCCATTTACCTACACTCACACACACACACCCACATTGAGATAGACCCAAAACACATCAAAACCTACACAAAAACCACACACCTAGACACATACACACGCCCAAGTTGTCACACATGCCCAAAAAGAGAGGACATGCCCACAACGTAATATATCCCACTGGTGTGGAAAAGTATGTGCAGCTATTCAACTTACAAATAAATTTACTTGACCTCTAATATCAGATTTTTTAATTAATGAAATTTTATTGATTTACTTTACCTCAAATATCATAATATAATATATTTGAATTCTGAGTACAAGTTTTAAAAGAATTTTATTTAACCATCACTTTCGATTTGAAATTGTGTAAACATTTGTTAAAAAAATGATTCTTATTAATCCACAAGTACGGGTTTTTTAATAAATACTACTGAACCTAATTAGTTAAGATGCTGAAGCACCCTTTAAATTAATAGAACAAGCAAAGCAGGAGTACGAGGGAAAGCGAGGCTTCTCCTAACATGTGTTTGTCTGTTGATCTTCTGTGTATGCAATCAATGTTGACCATCAACAACGGAAGAAGATAACTCCATGGGGACCCCATGTGTTCATCACTGCTAAAAACAAGCTTAGCCACTTCCACTTAGCAAAAGAAAAAAAATAATGTTTTGCCACTTTCATCATGCTCATGCTACGTCATCTCTTTGTCCATTACACTAATAAATTGGCAAATTCCTTTAGCTAGCCATGATTGAAGGTTTTATAACTAACTGAGTAAAAACATTAATTTTTAATTATGAGTAAGTTCAGGGTTCTGTATCAATGCCTCTTCAGTATCTCATTAATTCGGTTTAAACTATAGAATTGAATGCTTCTCCATATAACGATTTTCTCCATTAGAGGTTAAATAGATGATTTATAATATAAGTCGTTTTTAGATTTTTTATTAATCTAAATATAAGTCGTTTTCATACTTCAAAATAACATTAATTACCTTATGCCCATTTTACTCTTATATTTATGGTAAGTGATAATGAATGAATGTGAATATGATTATTTAATGAAGAGATAATTTATGATGAATGATAAATGATAATTTTATATTTTATTTTTATTTTTTAAAAAATATCAATGAAATTTAATTATCACCTTAATTTCTAATGCATAACTTTAAAAGATTTATATTATGAAACGGAGAGGGTAAAAAGGAAAATACAAACCAAGATTTTTCTTAATTTGAGAAATCCTTGACGTTTGAACATAAGATCAAATCTGGTGTGATTATCATGCAACACAACAAAGTCTTCACTTTGACCCAACTTTGATTTTCACTTTAAATATTGATTAGGATTGGGATTGATTAATTAATGAATTTAATAAAGATGGCTTTGGCTTTTCCAAATTGGACGCAAATGGCATCTCCATATGGTCCGTGCATTCTCACGCAAGAAATGGCCTCTGATTGGCAGCGCCACGTATATAAGCTAATAACAATATTATCGTTCCATCAATTTATTTATTATTTAATTAATTAATCAATTAAATTGATAATAACAATTAACAACGGAGCACTGCGTCAAGTGATAATTATTAATTAATAAATAATCAAAATAAGTGGCTCCTAAAATTTGGGTTCGATTTTTGCCGCCAGATTGCCAGAAAACCATTTTTAGCATGCAATATGTAAATATCACTCTAAAGTAGTAGCTAGGGAATTGGACTTGCTCGAACGGAATATTGGTATGTAATGGCCAACTTTCATCCTGAATTTTTGGCCATTATAAATAGGATCAGGTTGCTCAGAAAAATTGGTGGAAGATGACCACCTACACATATCCTGCAGTTCATTTTATCCTTCATATGCATGTCTATGGGACTTCTCAGCTGATCCCATGTGTTCTGGGAAGCCAATATTTCAGGATGACCAAGTGAAGTGAGTTCAAATTGATCA
The DNA here is from genome assembly GCA_030441495.1 of Dalbergia oliveri. NCBI lineage: Eukaryota > Viridiplantae > Streptophyta > Magnoliopsida > Fabales > Fabaceae > Dalbergia > Dalbergia oliveri. Next base: position 13,577,260 of record JAMLFY010000009.1, read on the forward strand.
TTTCCATTCCATAGTTTGCTCATTTTGTCTCTGAAATATATATATATATATAGAATATTTTCCAACATTAGTTATATATGGATATATATGATTGCGTTTGTTTCGTATTTTGAAAAAAATGATTATTAAAACTAAATTTTATATATAATTGAAAAAGCTAATGAAAATTAATTTTTTTTCATAAATTACTTATTTTAGCTTCTATAAACAAAACTAAAAATTTTTTTTTTTAATTTTACTTTTTTAAAAATTATCCAAATATACGAAAAGTAACTTTTTTGGATGAAAAACGTGATTATTAGCCAGAATAATCACAAACAAATGCACCCTTGCTGGAGAGGAGAGCGGAGGCTAGGTGGTTATAACGAATTGGCTAAGACAAACATAACTCTACAGTTTATTACAGTGATCTTATAGGTTTTTAATTATATGCAATTTCAGCCTTAAAGTGGATCATCAATTAGTTCTAGCAGTGTGACGAACTCTTATAGTGTGTTTAGTTTGGTTTGGCGTTTAACCCTTCCAAACTTACGTTGCATTTCTTGAACGTATCACCAACAATGTTTGGATGTTTTCATGGGGACACTTTTTCAACGGGTTTTTGTCTCAAAACCCATTTTGAGTTAAAGCAACTGTGAGTTGCTTCCCCGTTATAAAATTTCACGTTGTAGCATTAATAATATTTTGTCGAAACAATCTTTTAATTTTATCCCCGACATTATTCTCGGTGGCTTTTATTATTTTTAAATATTACACCGAAAAACTAATAGAAGTATTAGTTGACTTTGAAAAATTTACGCTATTAGAATATTTTTGACTAAGTAGTAAAAATAGGGTGCAAATATTTATGATGAGCTCTATATATAATTAAAATTAAAATTAAAATAAAGAAAAAATAGTATTAATTTATCAAATAAAACTCATCCATTTTAGTAATTTTACATATAAAAGTGATTTTGAATATTATTATCCAAATAATATCCATTCTATTATAATCGCTTATGATTTAAAAGTTATCAAACATAAATCATGTTAACTTTAACTCAATTTTGATGAAAATCAATTTTATAAAATTAAGTTGGAGCAAACTCTCGTTTGCAAATGCCAATCCAAACACACACTTAATAGTTAAAGAGTAGTGCAATTCACCTGCATTAATGTCGTACGTTTAATTATCTACTGAGCACGTTGGTTCGTCTAGATAGTTTGTTCATATTGTGCTATTTAGTTCCAGCCACTCCTATTTAATATCTTCCAACTTCCCTAAACTTTTAAATATATAAAAATTACTGATAAGCATTCAATCGGTAAAAAGAATTGCCTACCAAAAAAATGGGCAAAAACTAATTAAAAAGAATTTACTCTGTCAATAAAAAATTCTCTGATTTGAATTGTAATTTGAGAAATATTCATGCTATTATTTTTCATATATGTATTTTATAACAAAAGTTCACATTTAGAGAAAAGCTCGCTAAGTCTAAGATTAGAGCATATATCTGAGTTTATTAAATGGGTATTTACACATGGCATATTGATAGAAGAAAAAAATCTACAAATTGAACCAAAGTTATGGTAAAACGTGACTAGAAGTTTGAAGAGATGCTAACTAAGCCCCAAATTTATTATTGTAAAGGAGATTTTCCATACTTTAGTATATGATTTTTAATTTTCTAAAATTATTATTAACTATTCATTAGATTTTTAATATAAATTAAAAATAAAATATAATTCTATTTTATTGTTCATTTAAATATTCAAAATTAAATATAAACATAAAATTATAAATACAGCAGAAAATACAAGTAATCCTTATCGCCATTTTCATTCTTTTTGTCTTAAGAAAAATAAAAATGTGAACTAACGATTATGCAATGCTAATCATCAATGCATTAATAATTATAATCATAATAGTAATGGATATCAATATATAACTAATGTTTGATTGGTTTCGACACCCATTCCTCTTAGCCAATCTCTCAAATTGTTTCTTGCTTTTTTACTCCTTTCTTTTGGAGGGTTTCGAGCTCACCCAATAATTATTGAAAAATAAATTAATCTTTAGAACTTGAATTTTGTAAACAAAAAAATATCATTCTAATGATATTTTTTTCAAAAATAATTGTTATTAAAGAAACTATTCTTTTCTATTATATTTATATATGTTGTGATCTTTGAAAATATACTAAATTTTGGTTTAGATTCAAATAAATTTTTTTATTTGTTTTCAATCAATTTTTTTTCAAGTAAACATAAATAATCATTAGAAAAAACTTAAATCACAAGAGTTATTTAAGGACTAAATAGGCATATTTTTTAAATAAATTAAATTAAAACTAAAAAAAATTTATAAGGATAAAAATTTATTAATATATTTTAAAAGACAAAATATATTTAAATTTAATAAGTATAAAAGTTCAAAATAAGGTTATATCAAGATTAAAGTTATATAAATCCAATTAAAAAATAAGAGATATATTAAAATTAATTAATTTCAATAGAAGTAAAATATGACCTCACACAAACTTTATATTTATCAAAATTGTAAAGATAATAAATATTGAACCTGATCTTATACAAATTATCCCAACTCTTCTGCACAAAACAATCCTAGTGGCTTACACAATTTTTACGTCTGAATTTCTAAATACAAAATAATTTAAAAAAATAAAATTAAGAGTAAACCTTCAATTTGGTATGCTATGAAAATAATGTCAAATAAATTAGTCTTAAAAAAAATATCTTTTTTTGGTATCTCATAATTAAAATAGGATAAATTGTTCCCATGGAATTTATAAAAACAAGTGAAATTGATCATTGACAAAAAAAAAAAAAAGAAAAATAATTTCATCTAAATAATGAAAATGGACTAATTCATCATATGGGAGACCTAAAAGTTTTTTTTTTTTAGAGACTAATTTATCCAATACTATTTTAATGGAGGAGCAAGTAAGGGTTATCCTTTTTTTTTCCTTGGAAGAAAAGAGTCTCTTTAGAGTTTCTTTTTTGAAAGCCTCATCTCCTTATCTCTTATTATTATAAAATAGGGTTAATATCAGCTTTCTCCTTGCAATACTTGGCCTAAAAAAATTTCTTGCTCAAACAAATTCATCATGTGTCATAATAACATTTGCTTACCTTAATTTTATTGGGTTTAGCAAATTACTAACTATTAATTATTAATGAGTACTAATCGGATTTTATGGTAGAATTAATCGTCCCAACCACCATTTGTTGTTGCATTAGGGCATGTATTTTGTTTGCCACCCATATTGGCCAATGAAACTCATTCTATTTAAAACACTATTATTATTATTAGGGATATCAACCATCAAAATTATAATAGTGTTGAAATAAGTAAAAGTCATGAGTATATTGATATTAAAATACTACAAATACAATTTTATTTGGATCACTATTAGTAAACTTGGCATTAAAAAGCTTTATTATAAGGTGATTACTCATCAGTTAGATGGTCAATGCCATTTGCTGCAACTGCCATTAACACATTTCAAATGTGGTTAAATGAAATTAATCATGTGACTAGATAGCCATACACACACTACCATCTTCATGGTCTCCTTCCTCCCTTCCACCTCTGCTAATACCCTAACTCTTAATCTCATACGCTAAAGTTCGTATTTTTCGGTTAGTTATTAGTTGTTATGCCTTTGTTTAATCTTGACTTACTTTCTTTAAAATACGAGTAATAAAATACGACTAAATTTTTTTTTTTCTGAACTTAAGACTTAAAATGCGAGCGCGCATGTGCATAAATATCGAACTATTAGACATAAAACATAACAACCAGATATACGTCATCATAACAATCATGATTAAACCATAGAATAATCACAACATAAATTATAGTAGTATATCATAATTATAACATAACAACGATGTCCTTATAAATATAAGGACACTTAGGGGTATCAATTACACTAAACAATTTTAACTAACGCAAAACAAAATGTTAACAAGGCTAGACTATTCTTCATGCTTCCGTTGCGTCCTTTGATCCGACTAGATGACGTGATTCCTACGCCGCGTAAGGAAGATCACGAACATCCGCATCAATCCGTCTGGAGACGACACATGAGGGAAAACAAAGGGGTGAGAATCTTATATCATTAGATAAGGCTCCAACTTAACACAAGTGTCATCGTTGTCGCTCAGCCACTTCAAGTTTCATTATAAAGAGGTGTACATGCATAAGTTCAGTTTTAATTTCTCAAATCCTATTTTCCGAAGTGAGTTTCTTTTAGCATGAGTCTTGATGGTATGAATGTAGCAGATATTTATGTATGCATGGCAATGATTCACATACTCAACATGTATCACTTAATCATAAGCACCAAAGGAACAAGCACGAACATATGCATGTGCGTCTTTTACTTTATCATAATTGAACTCCTCGAGTTCCATTCTTAACTTTTTCCTACCTTCATCGTAGCCACCAAAATCCACCCAACATGCCGCCCGACAATTTTCACATAGCCACCAAAACTCCAAATACACCCATCGCCTAGGAATGAGCTCATTCTAACTAGTCGTCGCTAGATTCATATGAAAAAAAAATGGGAATCATATCTCTTTCTTGGATCACCTCACACAACCTTTAACTTGGAAAGTCTAGAAGATCATTTCCACATTAGCATATCATATGAAGATGCAATATGAGCATGAAACATAGGATATCATCAAACATATCATGTTTAGAATGCAAGACCATAACTATGTCATATTCTTTACTTTTGCTCACATGCAACTTTGCCATATATCAAGTAAAAGCATAACGTGCCATTTGCATTCCAATCAACTAAACATAATAACACATAACCTTTCATACACATGACATTATTACTTTCACACGCTCTTGATACATCATAATATATGTTCACTCGATCACTTTACTCACATCATATATTCCTATCTTGTAATATCTTATGCTTTGACCTTTACGGGTCTTAATCTTGTGTTCTGACTATCCTAATGCTCATTATAAACCTTAGATACACCTAAATGATCATTGCTTGTAATTCTCTCTAATTTCTATGTTCTCTAACTCTTCCAAACAGCATTGTAAAGATTTATCACCATGATTATTATTTGATTACGGGGTTCTAGATTCTACGTTCTTGACCCTTTTTAAGTTCTGTCTTCGTCTAAGGCTCTATATTTAATTCCTAAACCAAATATTAGGGATTCCTACACATATCCACTAATTATAAACTATTTTCCTTAAGTTCAATTATGTTGAAACAGAATTTACTTTTCTTGTGTCTAAGAGTTCTAAAATTCTCATTTTAAGTCCTTTCTAGTTACTTAGTCTTTCCTAACTTTCCTAAATCGGTCCTTGCTTCACTCAAACACAATTTTACACATTTTAACTCCATAAAACAGAATTTATAAAGTGGCCAAAAAATAAGGCAGAACCGAAAAGATATAGCTCATATAATCACATAATTTCATGATTTAAAATATAAGTTGCTAGTTTTCTCTTGGAATAATTTTAGGAATTCAAAATTTTTTTAGAAACTAATTTATCTCCTTAAAATCATATAAATGTGCATGAGGTCAGTAGCTAAAACACCTTGCTCATGAAATCGATTTAAAACATAAAATCTTGTTCATAGTATTCTTTAAATGCTTCTAATCTTAGAAAATTACAAGACTTAGACTATGGGCACTTATGATTAGATGAACTCATCTCAAGTCCATCATCATCATCACAAGGCCGAAATGACATTCTTGAAATGCCTCCATTTTCTAAAACTTTATGTAAGATACTTGGGCAAGTCTTTGAGCTCTAGGATATTTAAGTGATGACATAAACTTAAACATGCTATGCACTTATTTTACTCTTCATTATAAAATAAAGTGAGAGCATAAAATAAATATGAGATGCAACCTCATTATTATCTTTAGAGATTAAGTGATGACTTGAAATATAAACATGAAATGCAAGCTTGGAAATTTAAACATGATAATGCAAGTTCATTTAGTTATTCTTGAAAGCTTAGTGATGACATCAAAATAAACATGCTATGCAAGGCATAAACATAAACATGAATGCAACTCATTTTATCTTAACTAGAGCTCTCACAAGACTTTAGAGGAACATTATAACCTTAACCCAATATGTATCTTAACAACATAAAGTGAGTTTTAGAGTTCTTAGTACTAAGTCTTCAAAGAAGCCTTTGGTTTAAACTTCATCATCAAGCTCAAGAATAAACTAAGACATAAACTTCAACACTTAACAAACAAGCATAAAGGAAACTACTCATATTCTTTATTTTATTGCTCATGGGCTTCAATCTAGAGTAAAACTCTTAGAACGGCCGACCAACTTTAAGGTTGGCAAGGGTAAGTTTAGAGCTCTTTAAAACATAAGATTAATTTTCTTAACAAAAATTTTAGTGATCTACTCAACATCTTTTTATCAAACTTTGTTCAAAGGAAGGAAAGAAAATAAAACTTTGGCAAGGGAAAGGAAAGGAAAAATCAAAACTTGCACAAGGAAAAAGGAAAAGAAACCAAAAGCATATATGGTCCAAGACCAAGTTTTTCAAGCTTTAGAGGTTTCTCATAGCATCACAAGGCCATTATCTTGAAATCTCATCATTAAGCCAAAGTTTTTCTCAACCAAAGGCCCTAAGGCCGAAATGAAGAAAGGAAAAGGAAAGCTTTGAAAACCAAGAGAAAAAACTTTTCTTAAAGAAAGTAAGGAAAACTTTGAAATAAAACCCTACCAAAGATATTTTCTTTTTGAAAGATGGAAGCTTGATCTTGAAACAAGATGAGAAGAACAACTCCTTCCTTGATGCTTAAAGGAATTCGGCCAAGAGAAAAAAGAAAAGGGAGAAAGGTTTGCTTTGAGTTTTTGAGCTTGGGAATGGAAAACTTATGTGTTTAATGGAAGGTCTATGGTGTTTGTGTGATGGTTTGTGTTTAGGAAATGGTGGATGATGATAATTCTTAAGAGGATGAAGAAGAAGTGAAGAACTCGAGCCTTGAGAGAAAATGAGAAAAACTTAAGAATGCTCTTTGAAACTTATACATAGCAAATGCTCAAAATATGCCCAAGTTTTTCCAAGCATGATATTTATAGATAAACAACATCAAGGGTGCATGAATGGAGGGAGGCCTTGACCCCATGTTCCATGAAGTGAGAAGAATTTGTTTCATGGAGGCATGGTGAGGTACTGGAAAGCATGGGTAAGTATGGCATCCATGTTTCTTTGAGTATTCTTTAATTAAAGTTTCAACATGTGATGGATGCTTTTTGGGGAGGTGGCTGATTGGTTTAGGAGCATTTGGGGGGAAAGAAAATCTCATTTTAATGTTGGTTTACAAGTGTATTTAGGAGTTGATTTGGTTAGGCCATGAATTAGGAATTGTAAGTAAGTGTTTAGGTGAGATAATGAGTAATTAAGGTGGTTGAAGACAAGATTAAAGAGTAGTCTTGCTTGATTAGTGCAAATCTACCTTTATTAGGGATGAATCTCATCATGTGACAACTTCCATGATTTAAGGAAATTGATTGGAATCTCAATTTATGAAAATATGACATAATGTCCAAAATAAAGAAAATGGATTTTGGGTTTCTCAAGCAATCTTAGGTTCTAATTAACCTTAATTAATTATTTTGACTCTCATTAGTAATTAAAATTTACTAATATTTAATTAGAGCATAATATTGCTTAGGTTTTGCTAATCACATCATTAGGATCAAAATGCACTAACCTAGGGCAAAACAGTAATTTTTCACAAAACTACCGGGTTTAACCTATTGTTAAATATCACTTAAAAACATCATTTGAAACCTTTTGGTGAAGTCCGAGTCGCCGGCACGTAAATTGGTAATTTCGTGCATCGAACTCAAAAATGAGATTCTTTTGCTCTCACATATAACACATGCATCCAGTTCTGGATATCAAAACATTCCTAAGATGCCGGGATCGGCTGGCAGAGGAATCTGATCATGCATGCATCATCACCTTCTTTTCTTTACGGTATTCTTTTATATTCAAATATTCGCTCAACGGTTGAAGCCATTGGACGAACTCATTCTGGTTGAATTCCCTTCAAAATCTTGGAATCTTACATGATGTCGTCATGTCTAAAGGGTTGTCTTTGTGGACGACGACTTCTAAATGATGATGCATCACTACTAGATTCATCGTTGTTTTGATTGCATGTGATGTGCTTCTAACAGAAGCTTGCTTTGGATTCCATTTCCTGCCAAGCTGTTGGATTTGTCTCCTCATTTCTTCCATTTGAATTTCTTCAGAAAATTGCTTCGTTTTGTTTTCTTGGAGGCATTTTAATGTTAGGGAAAAAAATTTGTGAAGTACAGGTTACCAGGATCGGAGATTATAGTTTTGTAATTAGAACACCAAAAGTCAGGGAAGAGAGGTGGCGCTAAGCGTAACTTAAAAACCAGGTCTTAGTTCAGGACACTTCCTGAATGTATTCAAGTCAGCGACTTTCAAATTGCAAATTTATTTTCTCATGTTGAAAATTAAATTCACTAGTCAGGAGCTTTTGAAAATTATAAGAATTTGGTCCTTTACAAATACCTTTGGGGGCCAAAAATTACAATTTATGAACTTTGGAGGGCAAAAATGTAATTTGGAAAAATACAGTAAAATTCTAAAAATTAGGGGTAAAATGGTAATTTTTGAGAAGGAGGGGTAAATGGTAATTTTTGAGAAGTAAGGGTAAAAAGGTAATTTTCAAAAGTTGAGGGTCAAAATTAAAATTTTCAAAAGTTCAGGGACTAAATTACAATTGTCAAAAAGTTAAGAGACTAACTGCAATTTTATGAAACTTCTGCTGACTAGGCTGTTGACGTGGCTCTTGGTGACACGTGGCGGAAGTTCAGTGGATGATGTGTCGCT